>CAWUFW010000103.1:1640000-2240000 GCA_963921515.1 Calotriton arnoldi
AACCCCACTTAAGTGGTTCGGGCTCGCTCGCTCGCTACACTGCCTTACTGTGTCCCAAAATGATGCATCTCCAAAAAGTGTGTCACCAACATGAAAAGTTTGGAAAGCTGTGGTCTAGAGTGAATGCATAAACAGCCCAACTGTCAGTCTAAACCAGACGTGGATTCCACAAGCAGGCAGAGGCACAGAATGGTATAGCAGGAAAATGCCCACTTCTTAAAAGTGGCATTTTCGAACACCAATTAAAAAACCAGCTTTACTAAAAGATGTATTTTTAAATTGTGAGTTCAGGGACTCCAAACTCCAAATCTCTATATCTTCCCAATTGGAAGTTACACTTGTAAGAGGTTATAAGGCAGCTCCAATGATAACCTATGGGAGAGATATTCCTTGTAAATAGTGAAAAACTAAAATAGCAGCATTTCACTATCAGGGCATGTAAAACAAACCAGTACATGCCCTACCTTTTAAATACACTGCACCCTGCCTGTGGGGCTACTTTGGGCCTATCATAGGGCCTTACATGTAGTAAAAGGGAAGGCTTTTGCCTGACAAGTGGGTGCACTGGCTAGGTAGACATGGCAGTTTAAAACTGCCCACACAAACACTACAGTGGCAGGTCTGAGACATGGTTGCAGGGCTACTCATGTGGGTGGCACAATCAGTGCTGCAGGCTCACTAGTAGCATTTGATTTACAGGCCATGGGCCCACACAGTGCACTTTACTAGGGACTTACTAGTAAATCAGATATGCCAATCATGGATAAACCAATCACCATTATAATTTAGACAGAGAGCATATGCACTTTAGCACTGATCAGCAGTGGTAAAATGCCTAGAGTCCTAAAGCCAACACAAACAGGTAAAAAAAATAGGAGGAAGAAGGCAAAATGTTTGGGGATAACCATGCACAAAGGGCCAGGTCCAACACACATCTTCTAGAATACGGACCAGAATTCGGTCTACCCAACCCCCTGGCACTACGGACTTAGTCAATATGTCACCCCAAGACAGAAAACCACAACCCACAAAGCAATATTTGAGTGAGATGTGTTTCAGGTAACAGGCAATCCTATGAGAAGTTACAGGGCGAGTTAGTGGAATCCAAACCCTCATTCATTAAGGAATAACACACTCAGGAACACTAGGAAACAAAGATTTATTTTAAAATCAGAAACCTATCCTAGTGCACATGATAAAAATTGAAACCAGAATAAAAACAGAATAGTAGCTGCAACATTTACCAAAAGTGTTAACAACAAACAACACTCCAAAATATTTGCTGTATAACTTTATAACAATCTTGCCCTCATTCTTCTATTTACTAAGCTAATTTTAGCACTAAAAGGCAAACCTAATTTGAGTGTCAGAGATGGTTCACACCTGCATACCTGTTTGAACAATAAAACTCTATGTTCAATATAATAGCAGAACCTCCTACTCTCGTCTTGTGCTGGCATCTGGGCTGATAAGCGCAGCATGTGAAGGCTGACTGCCTTCTCATAAGCTAGACTAGGTGATGAGACCCTGCCTGTATTGTTTGCATCACCTGGCATTAAGTTCCTCTCTAATCCTTTGCCCCATGTGCTTACTGTTAGACCTCATACTCTGGAGGTAGTAGTTCCCTAAACTTTTTTCTTTTTCCACATGGTTTTTGCTGATTCTCTTTTTGTGGCCTTAGTACTCTGGGCACTTTCCCACTATAATGCAGTGTTAAAGCGCACGGGCCATTCCTACACATGCTAGGAAGTGGTGCTTACCTGATTTGTTAAGTTGCTGTACCCGTGAGTACCCTATAAAGAGGTATACCACATAGGGTAGGTACTGCACTGGCTACTAGAGGGCTACAGCACTGATTGTGCCACCCACAAGAATAGCCTTTCAAACGTGTCTCAAGCCTGCCATTGCAGGCCTGTGTGTGCACCTTTCCACTTATGCTCAAGTTGGCCTGCCTAAATCATTGGCCAGTGCTGAGGGTGACTTTCACTAACACTAGAGCACCCCTAGGGTGAGTCCTGCAGGTTGGAGCAAGTGATAGGTGAAAGGCAGGGCAGGTACACATGTGTGTTCCCTGCCCAGGTAGTGAAGAACCCCCATGTTTGCTTTCACTACCTATGAGGTTTGCTCTCCCCAATGGTTAACATGGGGGAATGGCTGAGATCACTTTAAGCTGCAGTGATGGCTTACAGTGGAGCAGCCACATGTTGTATACTATCATTGGATTCACAATGATAAATCCTCCCTTGTGGTAAAGGTGGGAAAAGTAAAGGTAGAGGTAGAAAGTGGACATTTCTCTGCGCCAAATTCTTTTGTGTGCCTTTTAGTTTGACTCCAGTCCACACTGGAGGCTGGGGGAGCATTTCCCAGAGACAGCCATAAACATTGGGCATGCAACTGGAACGAGAGACCTCTGTGATTTGAGGACTTGGCTGGATAAACTCAGGGAGTGGTTGTAGAAACTTGGCCTCTGGGAAGCCAGATCATGACCCCACTAAAGATAAAGATCTGCATTCCAAGGCCTCATGGCAGACAGGACCAGGGGAGACATCTCTGGTTCAAAGGGGAACCCTCTGAACCACCCCCAACTTCAAAGGCACACTACAGTATAACTACTGGTGCCATACTTCATCAGGGCAGAGATCCACTTGTGGGGACATGGGACCAGACATCCTTGACTGGGTGGTGCACACTTCCAAAGGAATCTGTTGTGCACAAGGAGGAGACTGCCATTGTAAGGGACCTTGTATCCTGCCTGAATAGTGGCTGACCTGGGCTGACTACCTGCTGCTGTATGGCGCCCTGAAGTGTGCTCTCCAAGGGCTTGTTGGCTTGTCCCCTAATCTTTGTGGAGGTCTCGGGGACATCAAAAACCTCCAAGGAGGGACCTACTCCATCTACATGTTCCACCTAGAGACCGGTGCCCTCTCAAAAGCCAACTTGGTCTGCTCGATCCTGACTACAGCGCGGTGTGAGTGTAGAACTAAGTATTGTGCCTGGAGACTGGAGGTATGGTGAAACCGACCGTAGGTTGATTGGGACTGGATGGTCTGGTGCTCCTCGTATCATCGTTCAGCAGACGTTGCGTTTCATCTCCTGGGAGGTATGGCGAACCAAACTTTTGGTTAATTGTGACCGAATTGTCTGGTGCGACTCGTATCATTGCGCACCAGTTGTTGTGCCTTATTTCCAGGGAGGTATGGAGAACCTGGCTCGTGGTTCATTGTGACCAGATTGTCTGGTGCGACTCGGATCAACATGCACCAGACGTTGTGTATCGTTTCCCGTGGGGTGGGGAGACAGCTGCACCCCCCATTCACAGAGTGTTACGTCTAGCCCTCAGTGTGGCGAATCAACTGCCCTCTCCAAACCCGGACTGACGACTTTGTGTTGCAAGGTAGTATCACCTGGATCAAGCCTGGGTGGTTAGAGTAAGTGACTGGGCTGAGGAACACTTCCGAGAACGATCAGAAGCATTTCAAGAGACTGCGTGACCCCCCCCTCCCCCACCCCCCACCCTCTCCTGTGCTTTGCAGAACTGGGCTGGTGCCAGCCTCTAGCCTGTTCTGCTCTGCATAAAGTGGGTGAGCTTCCAGAGTGGTGGCCAACCCCCCATTTATCAATTGTTGCCTGGCTATCCTGATAGTTACTCCAGCTTTTCCCCTGGGCCCCTGACTAAGTGTGACTCCTGCCTTAAACCTGTATTGTAAGAGGTGTTTTTTTTTACTCTAACCTGTGGGCAGAATAGAGGGGGGTAATTGAGAGGTGTGGAAGGGATTGTGCCACGGCGTCCGCATTCATATTATCAGTTGACCTGCCGGATATCATTTGCACCGCATTACGGTGCAGAGTGCATGTGGGTGCGAGTGTGCTTCATACGTACTTTAAAAAAAAATTTTTTACTGAGCAGAAACACAGAAGATACATAAAATGGAGGAAACTGCAAAACGAATTAGACAGTAAGCATCTTAGTATACATATAAATTACAGACAATAAAGAGTATAAACAAGTATAAAGTGCAATGTATCATATTGTTCCCGGATATGTCGTTCTAAATAAATTAACTATAGCAGCTCCTTACCAGTTACAGTACAAAAACTGGCCAAAGTGCAAATGCAATACAATACTAACAGATATATGCTGCGCAAAGTGCAAATGCTGTACAATACTAACAGACATATATAAAGTGCAAGATGCAGTATTTCACAAATATATTCTACTCCTACAAATTCTGACTGATTCCCTATAGGTAATTTTCCGGCTAAAATGCAATGTGCTGATTACCATAAAAACGAGATATTAATAAATTTCTTCTTCCGGGCATAACTCCGTCTAAAATACATTATGATGATTTGCCATCTAAACAAGCTCTAATAGGGAGAGAGAAAGAGAAAAGGAAAAACATTCATCTTCCTCTTGCAACCATAGCTCAATAGTACCGTCTGCCACAGTATTTTCCAAGCTAGAATTAACAACAAATGCTGTACATAAAGTGCAGAAGTGCTAAAGTACAAAAAAGACAATCCCCCTTTTTTTCTTCGATCCGACCCTACATCTCTTAACAGGTCTCCAGCCTCTCCATAAATCGCCATACATTATTAAATCTTTTATTGGCGCCTATTCTCTTAGCGTATGCTTCTTCAAATTTCCTAGTACGAATTAGTTTATTGAGCCATTCCGAATAAGTGGGTATTTTTGGGACCTCCAATTCTGCAATATCAGTGAACGTGCCACGAGGGAGGCAATTGCTACAGATGTCTCCTCCCCTCTCGACATTCCGAGGTTTCGTCTCGGGCTTGCCCAACCAAAAAGTGCAATCTCGGCTTCAGGATCGAAATTCTTCTGGACTCCCCGGCTTATAGCCAGGAAGAACTTTTCCCAGAACTGTCCTAACTTAGGACAGATAAAAAAGGTATGGAGCCAGCCTCCCTCATCTGGAATCTGGCAACAAAAGCATTTGTTCTCTATTTCAGGATAAATCTTATGGAGAGCATGGGGAGTATAGTACGCCATCCAGCGTGACAGAAACGCCATTCTTTTTAAAATTAGCCGCACGTAGGGCCTTACTGCCTAGCTGTGCAATGGCTTGCCAATCCTGATTTGAGAACCTACATTGGGTCTCCAGTGCCACTTTTTCTAAATGCTTATTAACCATAGTAGGTTCCCCTTGAGACCGTATACAACGATACCAGTTGCCCACCCCTCTCAGTTTTGCTCTAAATAGAGCAATCACAAGTGGAGTTGGGCTGGGCCAGGTAGAAGGCTATATTTTTTTAGTAGTTATAAGATCTGAATATATTTAAAAAAAGGAGACTTATTCGAAGTGCCACACCTCGCTTGGACTTCTTGCCAGGTAATGCCTCTGCCAGCCACTAAAAAGTGCCCTAGCTCTTTGAATCCCCAATTAGTCCAGAGCCTTATATGGCTGGCCTGTATTTGAAGACCCAAGCTCTTGCATTCGGTTAATTCTAAAGAATAAGATCCTGTGGAGCAGGCCTGTTTTGAATAAAATATCTGGAGTCTGTAGGTGTACTCTTGCAAAGTCTTATATCTCGTTTTTTTAGGGAGTTTAGCTGTTTTCAAGAATACCGGGACCTGTGAACCCGCCTCTTGCACCATCTTGCCTAAAAAGAAATCGTCAATAGAGTCCTTGCGGTCAAGTAAGCGGGCTGCCAAATCTAAAAAGGCTGCTTCGTAATATGTACGGACATGAGGAAGTGCTGGGTGCACTGGATGAGTTGGAGCACTGGAAGTTTTATTCTTGAAGCCTTTTTATTCCAAACAAATCTTCTAAATGATGCTTCTAGCTCCTTAAAATAGGTCATATTAATTTTTATAGGAAGATTTATAAACAAGAAGACCAGTAAGGGTAAGATTGACATTTTAATTAGAGCCACCCGACCTATCAATGTAAGCGGTAATAACGACCACTCGTCCAGCAGCTTTATAATTTTTTTCCTCGTGGCTTCATAATTTAATTTATAGATTTCCGTGTATTGGCTAGTGACATAGATCCCTAGAGATCGGATTGGATTAAGGGCTTGCTGTTTAAGATTATCGGGAAGAAAATCATACGAAGTATTCATTATTAAAACCTCAGTCTTGTTACGATTAATTTTGTAGCCTCCAATTAATTCAAATTGTGTGAACTCGGCTAAAATTAGATCGATATTCGGTCTTCCCGGGCTGAGCTAAAGAATGATATCATCAGCAAACAGCTTCGATTTAGCCATACCTGGTATTGGAGGTTTAATCTCCATGTTATTACGGATTTTAGTGGCTAAGGGTTCAATAAAAAAGGTAAATAATACAGGGGAAAGTGGGCACCCTTGTCGGGTCCCTCGATTGACATTAACCATCCCAGCTAGATTTGAATTGATAATCACCTGTGCCTGCGCCCTTGATAAATATTGCAGAGCATTTTTATAACCTATGTGGGGATCCCATACCTATCCAGACCATAAAACAGGGCATCCCAATTCACTAGATCAAACGCTTTTTCAGCATCGACCATCATGATGAGAGCTGGAGTTTTATTACAATTAAAAAAGTCAAGTGCTTGTACTAAAAACCCTGTATTTGTAGACATCAACCTTCCCGCAATGAACCCTGTCTGATCTCTATGTATCACTTTTTGTGCAAGAGGAGAGAAGCGCTGTGCCCAGATTTTCATTAAAATTTTATAGTCGCAGTTAAGTAAGCTTATTGGTCTATATGAGTTGACTTCTCTGTTGTCCTTCCCTCTCTTTACGAAGCTGACGATAATGGATTCCTTAAAAACTGTAGGAACCAACCCCCCCACTTTTACATAATTAAAGAGCTCTACCAAAAAAGGTGTTAATTCTTTTGCAAAAGCTTTATAGAATTCTATCGGTAGCCCATCGTTGCCACACGCTTTTCCTCCCGACATAGAGGCAAGGGCGTGCTGAACTTCAGCTGTAGAAATATCAGCTAGAACCTCCTCTACCTGGCTATTTGATAGCTGTGGGAGATTAATGTCCTCAAAATATTGTTGTATAGCCTCCTGCCCCACCATATATTTGGTTGCATACAGCTGTTCATAGTGCTGCAGGAAGACTTTAGAAATACTTTCTTTGTCAGTCACCGGGGTTCTTGTGTTAGGTTCTAGAACTTCAGTCATTAGGGCCGCTTCTTGTTTAGTCTTAGTAGACCAAGCCAGCAGCTTGCCTACCATTTGACTCTCTTCGTAAGCTCGCTGCTGGAATGTGCGGGAGCTGTTAATTTATTCAAGAATAAAAACTCCTTTAGCTCCTGTTTAGCTTTTTGAAGCTGCCCTCCCACTGGATCATTTCTTCCTAAAGAAGCATTTTTCTGGAGCAAGGCAGAATCAACCGCTGATTGGAGTTGATCTATACGGGTCCTGCATGTTTTGGACTGTGCGGCCACAAAAGCAACCATCTCCCCACGAATTGTGGCCTTAAAAGCCCCCCAAACTGAAAAAAGATCCGCTGTGCCCTTATTAATTTAAATAAATTCCAATATCCATTCTCTCGTATCAGCTAACCATTGTAGATTCGAAAGAAGGAGTCGATCCATCTGCTACCTGGACCTTGTCCTCCTGACCTCATTTATTTCTATTTTGATTTTGACCAACGAGTGGTCTGAGAAAGAATTAGCCCCCATTTCTGCTCCGGAGTATTGCAAGTAGCGAGATATCATAAAGAAGTCAATGCGGAAGGCTGAGTGGAATTGTCGGGAATAACAGGTATATTGTCGTGTCCCGGGATGGGCTCTACGCCACAGATCTATTAGCTGATAGTCTTGTACAATAACATCAATTACTTTTTTGGTCTTCGGCTTCAGCTGTTTTTTATTTTTATTTGAAGTATCCTTAGTCAAGTCCTGAATGTAATTAAAATCCCCGCCAAAGATAAATTGCCCTGTAGCCGCTCTAAGTATCTCATTTATCTTCACCATAGCTACCGGGTAGTCAACGATTGGACCGTAATAATTAATGAAATTTAAAATATTTCCGTTTAGACTTGTTGTGATCCAGAGCCATCGACAGTGCGGTTCCCTCTGTACTTAGAATAATTCCCAATCCAACCCCCGGCTAAAATATATAGCAACCCCCCTCACTGCCATCTCTGCTGATGCAAAGAAAGCCCTTAGAAAAAGTTTTTGGTATAAAAAGCTTTGGAGTATTTGTTTTCAAGTGAGTTTCCTGAAGGAAAAAGACTTGTGGTGTAAATGAAGCTAGCCACCTTATTATCCCTCCATACTTCTGTTTGTTTAACACACCGTTTACATTGACCGAAATTATCCGACATTTAAATTTCATTTCCAAAATTCATGGTTAAGTATTGCATCAAATATTGCAATAATCCATTAAGCAGAATGTACTATTTTTCCGCCATGCCTCCGCTATGCATCCGCTCGTTTTTTACCCCTGCACCCACCAACTGCCTCCCTCCCCCCTCCCAATCCCTGCCCTCCCCAAGAGATGTGTAAGAACCCGCGTGCCACATCTTGACCCTCCCCAGCTAACTCTTATGGGGTGCCCTGAAACTGCACCCTAGGTGACCCCCTCGCTCACCCCAACCCCCGTGAACCTTCATAACAATGTCTAATTCTATTCTATTTTCCAGAAGAAATTTCTCTTAACAGATCCTGCGCTTCCTCCAAGTTGGTAAACATATGGAACTTCCCTCTCACGAGCACTCGTAACTTCGATTGCTGAGCTATTGACGCCTGCGCGCCTTGGGCCTTAAAAAGATATAACATTTTAACGAACTCCTTTCGCCGGCGTGCCGCAGCTGCCGACATGTCAGCAAAAATCCAACAGCTAGAACCCACATTGATTGAAAATTGACTCTGCTGAATTGCCTTAGTTAAAATCCTTTCTTTAATGCGGTAGTCGGCAAAGTTAATCAGGATTGTACGTGCAAATTTTGTGTTCGGGAGCGGGTGAGGAGGGACCCGATGTGCTCTTGTTATAGTGAGGTCTCCAGTAAATTCTGGTAAGACGTTTTTCTTGATAAAAGTCTCGACCCAATGAAGTGTTTGAGATCCCTCACTCCCCTCAGGAACCCCAACTATACGCAGATTTGCTCGCCATGAATGATTTTCGAGTTCCTCAAGTTTACTTTCCAATTAATTTTTTTCTTTTGTTGCATCGTTCACTTTCTGATGCATAGAGTTAATTTGATCTTCCAAATGCGCAATCCTTGATTCTGCTTCATGTATCCCATCTGGAAAGCTAGCTACTGCCTCCTCGATTTTTCCAAGACGTTGATGTAAAGAGGCTATTTCACTCGCTTGTGATGTCTTCAAATCTCTTGTCTCGTCTAGAATAAGATTCAACATGGTCTTTATATCACACTGCATGATGGTGCTTTTCTCTTGAGTTTGTGTCGGCGGGATGTGTAGGAACTCTCCATTTTCTTTTTCATTCGCCGCTTGCTGTCCTAAAGCTTCCAATCCTAGCTGACTTAATGACTGGGGCTGAGGCAGATGTTGAGATGACTGCTGCGGGAGCATTGATTCCTGTGGGGGCGCCTGAGACTGAACCAGTGACGCTGATGGTGATGCCTGTCCCTGAAGCTGGGCACTCATCAAAATATTATTGACCTCTAAAGATTTTTCCTCCGCGATAGCTACTTGTCGTGAGGTGGGTTGCAGATCTTGAAAGCAGCTGATTAATGTATCTTCATTAGCCCCCTCAGGAGGACTTTGTAGTTTCACCGGTATAAACTGAGTAGCCAAAGATGCTTTACCCTTTGAAAATAACGGGTAGTCTTTATAGTTACTCCCGGCCTACCCGGCAGTTGGAGCCGAAGCCTGTTCACCCTCTAGTCTCGTTCTGTCCTCTAGAGCTCCTTGTGTCCCCTTCGCTGCAGCAAGGTCTCTCGCACCCAAGTCCCGGTGGGGTTCTGGCAGATCTTCTTCCGAACTCTCGAAGCTAAAGTTTATTCCAGGTTGTGTTTTCGCATTGTATTCTGCTCTTGCTAAGGTTGACACTGCTTTTGATTGAGCAAGTCGCGTTTTTGCTTTAAGACCTGCTGCTGAATCAATTTTAGCCGTTAAATTGGGCTGTTTTAAATGTTTTCCCATTTTTTCACCTTAACAGTCTCTTTCAGCAGGGAAAGCAGAGATTTTTCACTTTTTAAAAATTTTTACTAAGCCACAACAAGTAAAAAAAAAGCCCAGAGAAATAAGTGCAAAAATGCGAGCAAAAGGGGCTACACTACAAACCCCACATAGTCCAGAAGCTGCCAAGAACTGTTGCACCTCACCGCAAGCAGCTATTTAGCGGCACTCCCTCTCCAGCGCATGGGGTTTGCCGCGCTCACCTGTGTGCAAGCCTGCTGCCGCCGATAGTCCCACTTTAGTCCCGCTTCAATTCTCAGCCGCCATTCCCCCCGTCGACTCCACGAATCCATGAGGATGAAGAAAAGAGAACAAAATCCGGCTCCCTAGCAGCAGTGCTCCTCAGAGGTGCAGTCCGTGGAAGACCGCGAGGAGCCCTGCCGCCGCTGCTGCTTCTGCTACCGCGGCGTCCTTCCGACTGCGTGATCGGCCTGAAGGTTGGGGGAGGAGCGATGGTCACTAGCAGCAGCTGCACACGGTCATGCCGCCGCTATGTGCTTATCAGTTGACCTGCCGGATATCATTTGCACCGCATTACGGTGCAGAGTGCATGTGGGTGCGAGTGTGCTTCATACGTACTTGCCGATATCCTTTGCACTTACGTTACGGTGCTGTGTGAGTGTGGGAGAGTGTGCTACATGAGACCAGCCTGCCAAAAGTTGCACCATGCAGCAGTGTTGTTTTACTTGTTTGTTTGTTTCATTACCTAACGAATACTCCGTTTTGACATTGGTTTTACCCGTGCGACCTTGGCCCACGGTGCTGCTGAAACATGTTATAAATTCCTGTGTGTACACATTCCTGATATCGTTGTGACTTGGGGTGCACCCTAGAAATTTGTGGATTTGAATTGTGTTATTTGCTAGGGTGGGCCCAGTTCTGGCAACGTATCGCACCACACAAGGGTGCTAGGGTAAAATAGGATTTTTCCCAAGTGTGCATATTACTGATGTCATTTTAACACTGTTGGGCACAGTACTGCTAGTAATATTTCCAAGTGTGATTTATACCCAGAAATACATGATGTTCACATTCTGTTAACTAATGTATGTGTTGAATACAATCTTTATTTACATACACCACATGTGAAGGCTCTTTTCTGACGATCAGTGTATTTTTTGTGTGAGAGCTTTACACATTGCCTCTGTGATAAGCCTGACTGCTCAGTGCCAAGCTATCCAAGGGTGAGTGCAGGTTATACATGAGTGTAATCACCTAACCCTTACAGGAGTGGTAGGTTCTGTCTGGCTTGGGAACCGCCTCAGCTAACCAGAAAGTACCAGCTCTAACTCTTACCTTATATAAAATTATTTTGTCCTATTGAATCTTTCAAGATAAACAACTAGCAGAAAATGGCCTGATGCTCTTTTACTTCTTTCCATTCTGCAACACTGTGTTCTGTTGAACAAAAACAATAAATGAGACACATAGTTATCAGGTTTCCATAAAACTAGGTTCACAACTTAATGACAATTATTTAGAACAGAACAGTCGGATCAGATTAAATAGTGTGAATATATTCAAGGAGACGTAATTATCATGTTGCAGAGAAAAGTGATATAAAATAAATGTGTATTCCACACACATTCACTTTTAAATGATTAACGTGTGAGCTAAAAGGGAGATACCTAGAATAGGAAAAAATTATGATAGAAATGAGTCCTTCTGGCAACTTACGTTGATTTTGCACTTGAAACAAGCAATCACAGTTTTTAAAATGAAGAGAGAGCACATTCTGGTTGGAAATCAAAAGTGATTAAGAGTAGCGGGGAGATGGCAGAGATGCCTTTTGGGCACACGTGTAGGCATCAAAATAGTAAACAGCAGACATTTACACTCACCTAGAACAAAGAGCGCAATGAGACCCCTTAAGAACCTGTGCCTTAGGGTGAACTTACCTTCTCGATATTCCGGTCACAATATTGTGTGACCTCGATATTCCCGCCTCAATATTCTATACTACATTCGCCTTTGGATAATATATTTTAAATAATTTCATTTAACGGGTGAACTCTAAATTTGTTTTTTCGGATTACTATGACAAGGAAAATGTAGAGTGAGGTATTAGTAACACTTCTGCAATTCAATGGAATGTGGACAATTGTTTTCACATTTCATAAAATGTAGTGCATAATTATGGGTTTTTGCTCAACAATGGATTCTATTTTGGGCTTTTCTGTAGCTACAAGATAGAGGGCTAGCCATAATAGAAGCTTGTTTTTTTTCTTCGTAGCAATGTATGCTATTCTCCAAAATTCTCCATCTGTGCCACTGCCTGTTATTGGAGCCTACAATTTGGTTTTCGTCCAACAATTCCCATTTTGTAACTAACTGTCACAATGAATAGTTTACTGTAATTTTTTTTTACAGTTTTGTGGGGTCAAGGTGGGAGTGGCTTGGTGTCAAATGTTGGCAATACTAACTTCTGGGCTTTTTTTATTTTCAATATCCAAAGAGAACCTTCAGGAAGGTGAATGAAGACAAGCAAAGGGACATTAAGGAGCATCTGAGAACATAATAGTTGAAGATAATGATTAGGCAAGTCATCCATACGATACAGAAGGAGAACATTAAGTTAGGAAATATATTTTTTTCTGCATGGTGAACCCGGATTTTTCACCTTTTGCTGGACCCTGTATTTTTTCTGGCTTTAGAACACTTTGCATTTTACTCCTGCTTACCAGTAGCAAAGTGCCTGTGCTCCCCCTTTAAACCTGGTCCAATTGGCATACTCCTAAGTGGTATATTTAACTTACTTAAAAGTCCTTAGTATATGGTACAAAAGTGTATGCAGGGACTGGAAGTTGAATGCCACTAGTGGACGGTAGCACCTATTGTGCCATCCACCAGAGTTATAATCTAACATGACTTCAGGCCTATTCTGCGAAGCCTGACTATAGCAATATAAAACTGCTAATTCGACCTGTCAAAACAAACCCTTTTGACAGGTAAAAAACCTACTTTTTAAATATTAATGAGCCACCCCTATGTAGAACCTTTCACCCACAAGGCAGTGATACAGAGATTATATTTCGTTTCCATTTTAGTTTTCCTTTTGGATTTAGCATCTTTTAAGATGGTGGTTTGAACACGTTTTTCACTAACATGAGAAAATAGCACACACGCATTTATTTTTGGTAGACGCTGTTACGTAGTGTGCACTGTTAGTTCCAGGGACACACATACAAGAATGCAATGTCCTTGCTTTATTATGTGCTTGTACGGGACAACTCTTTTCCCCCAGAATAACTAAAGATGTTATTCTGCGTCTCTGGCAGAACGAGATAAGGCCATCTGTTTTGAATTCGGTGAGAGGCACTTTGCACCGGAGTTAGCCTGGAAGCCGCTGTGACTGAGACGCAGCTCCACAGGCCCATTCATCCTAAGAAGGAAGATAACCATGCAGACAGACTTGCACCCGGACCGGCTCTAGGGTGCTGCGATCAGTTCCACTGCACCAGGAGCTGAGTTGGGTTGGGGGGCGCCATGTTTGTTTTAAAAGCACCTGAAAAGTTCCTTGTCCCAGCAATTTTCAAGCATCAATAAAAATGTCAAGATAACTCCGGTGATTAATGTTCTTCCTGGAGAGGGACCGGAGCTTTCTCTAGTAGTGGAAGTTTTGACTCATTGTAACACAGAAGGTTAATATGTCTGCTGCAAGCAATGTGTCCCATTCAGATCACAAAGTGCATATACTATAAATTGGTCAATGAGTTATCACTTTTGTCAGAGAGATCCTTTTGTTACTTGCAGTTTATAAGTTACAATCCTAACATAGAGCAGTGAGCTATTAAACTATACTGCCTACCATTATGGATGACATGTGACTCCTACACCTTGTAGTCCTTTGTCTAATGTAACATTTCCTATACACTGATTTACACATGTATGATTGTCTCTGTGCAATGTATGTGTGATGTAAAGTGTTTCGACACCTTAAACTGGTATGAGTGGCACTATAAAACTAAATGAATCTAAGAGACAGTGGTTAAGGAGACTTGGGGGGCATTGTCAAATGGTGGTAGTAAGAGAAGCAGTGGCGAGGTGGTCAATGGCGGTGGCAAAAACAAACATTGTCGCACAGGGCGTCACCAGTACTTAAGCCAGCCTTGGCTTGCACACTCAGACAGAGTGAATTCGTTAATGCACTGAGGCCGCCTTCCTGAGACATTACACCAAGGTATGGGGTTAGCAGCACGCCAGGGACCCGTTACTCAGCGGGCCGTTTTTCCTTCGTAGACTCCAAGCCCTTTTACACTTTGGACCCAGTCTTCACACAAGACCTCTGGACCTATCACGAATATCTCATGCTCTTTCTTACGATTATCCTGACAGAATGTACAGTATTTGTCCACAACTTCTGATAAGAGGACAAAGCTGAATACACAAAGAATGATCCCTGATAAAGTCTGCTGTCACGATTACAGCGAAAGACGTAACAAGTGTTGGCAAGTGGAAAGTTCAAGCGTAAGGGCCAAATTGGACAGTTCAATAAAGAACTATTGATACCATGACCTTGACAGTAGAACAATTTTTTGAGTGCTCAGAGAACTTTCTCAAATCCAATTTGGAATTCTTTCCGGTAGAGGAAGATCAGGTGGCTCTCCCTTCTACAGAGCACTAAACAATATATAGACACCTATGAAACGGACTCTAATATAGTTCTACTGTTTGTACTGGTTAAGTTGTGTGCGCCTACATTTTCCAGCCACCATCCTGTTTTCTTTAAGGTACATGGTTAGACTATGGGTACTCACAAACATTTCCTCAGGGGCCGAAATGCACTGTCTGGGTTGTCACCGGAGGCCGCACATATGACTGTGGGAGGAGGGTTGTGTCGGTGGGGTGATTCGGGCGGGGTGAGTTAGGGGCGGGGCTAAGTTGGGAAGGACATGGCATGGTGGAGACTGTGGTGGACAAATTGTACCACATGGAGAGAAACAATGCATGGAATTTACAAAAGAACTTCTTTAAATAAACTGTTAAAAAGATTGAGAGAATGCTGCATTGTGAAACAAACATGTGGATAGGTTTGAAAAGTAACCATTCCAAAGGATGTTCAAGTAATTCATAGAAATTGTGCTCCTTGTGGTATAAATCACATACATTGATGTAAGAAGGATAAAGCTCCGTCAATTGAAAGTACATTCAACCCAAACATTTTTTAAATGTCTTTTATTCTGATAAAGTAGCATTACGATTAGGTACTTAATGCATTCTGATTATTAGGTCTCACTGGTAATGTTGGAGAAATGTCAATTGAATTAATATTCAAAGACGGAAAGTAGCTGAGGTACAAGTAGTTCCTTCATATCACACATGAATAGATTCAGTGAAGAAGACATGCAGAGTGTTCACCAGGGTGCAAGAGTTGCAGTGCAAGTCTCCCAATCTAGATGCTGCATTAAAAGTGTTACTCTGATTTGAAGGCCTTTTAGTCAATGTAGAACAGCAAGTACAAAGGCACACATGATGCGGACAGAGTTTATGCACTAATTTTACACTTCATGTCCGCAATTAATTTATTTTTACCGTGGAACCATTTCAGAAAGTGCAAGTCTCAGGAGATGATCCATGTGCATCAGTCAGTTTGTTTCTTAGTTTATTATTTTAGAACACCCATTGTGGAAAAGAAACACTCGCATACATATCTGGAGCCAAACATGCAAAGTATATTCTGTGCCAAGGTAAAAAGAGGAGAGCATTTTTTAGATGGCACACTTTGCCAGAAATCCTCTGGTTCCTTACCCAAGAAAGAGGACTCCAGCACAGAGCTATATTGCATGACAATTAGTTCCATCTCAGCTTGTGCCCTTTTCAAACCAAGTAGTTCAACAGCTTCAAGATTCTTTGCACTAACCATCAATTGATTTTCTACAAGTCTGAAAAGTGGGGTGAGAACTCTAAACTGAGAAAATCACTTCTTAATGTCCCCAGAAAACAACATTTCCTGAGCTTTTTCAACCCTCTGGGTTTAAGTCTGCAACTTAGCAAAGTGTGTGAGATAACCATCGTCCAGCTGTTCTCAGAACAGGTCAAGTTTACTTTTGATGGAGTATATGGCACTCATCATTAAGGACACAAGTTCTGTCTACCTTGAAATTCCAGATTGAGAGTGTTGAAATGTGAGAAAATATCACACAGAAAATGGAGCATGGTGAGCCATTGCAAGTCATACAATTTTGGGAAGGACTGCCCTTGACTAATTACAAATTGTTCAATTTCTGGAAGCAAAATAATAAACCTTTCTAGCACTCTACCTTTGCTCTACCACCTAACTTCAGTATGTAACAACAGGTCTGCATAGTCAGTTTTCGCATCCTTCAGCAATAATTTAAAAAGTCTATGGTTGAGTGCTTTTGCTCGAATATAATTAACAATTCTTACTACTTGCTTCATAACATCATTTAGTTGTCCTTGTTTTATTTTCACGCACAATGCTTCCTGATGTATTATGCATAATAATCAATGAAAGTGGATGATTGAAGTTTTTTTCTTAATAGAGATACAAAGCCTCTCTCATGTCCAATTATGGCGGGTGCATCATCTGTAGTGATACTTACAAGACTGCTCAATGGCAGGTGATGAGATTCAAAGAAGTTACACATCATGATCAATACATCCTCTCCTCTTGTGTGACCATGCAATGACAAAAGGCAGAGGAGCTCTTTCTTTTGGATGATTTCTTGTTCCAAATACCTCACGCAAACCATTAACTGAGCCACATCACATACATCCGTTGACTCATCAACAGCAATGCTAAAGAAAGGGGACAGCTTGACTGCATTGATGACCTGTGCTAGAACATTGTCACCCATTGACTCAATTCTACGTGTGCATGTGGAATCTGACAATTGTAATGACCTTTTTCCTACATGATGTTGGATTTATTAGGATAGTTGGCAAATAAAATGCCTGCTTCTGAAAGAAAACCTTTCTTAACCAGCTCTGCCTCTCTAAATGGTCTTTTATGTTTTGCAAGCAAGTAGCATATTTGGAACGATGCCTCAGTTACAGCCTCAGATTCTTTCATCTGGACCAGAAAGAGCTTTTTTTGCGATAGAAGGGCTTGCTTTAGTGATTTCACTTTCATAGAAAGTGGTTTTGAGGACATCAGGAAGTTTTCTGTAAAGTCAGAATGGCGGGTTTTATAGTGCCTCTCCAGGTTAACTCTTTTGAGGACATTAACCTTTTCTTTGTGAAGGAGACAAGTAGTATTCACTCTGTATGGATCTGGGTTTTTTGCAAGACTTTTTTACTGGGCTGTATGCCATTTCTGTTGGGTTCCTTATGAACACTGCAGGAAAACAGGATTTGTGTTCACGACCGATGGCACGACCCTGTCTCACGACCGATGGCACAACTTCGTGTCACGACCAATGGCACGACCCCGCCTCACGACTGATGGCACGACCCTGTCTTAGTTACAGAGCTCTGCACACAACAAATGAGGTGACACTAGAGAGCTGCTATTTATGGAGAACATATTCAAAAATATATTTGTTTTAAAAAATTTAAATGTCCACATTGAGTGGTTACTTCTCGCTCTATGTTTTGACAGTGCCCAATTTGCACATATTTAGATGTATTCATGCATTTATGCTTATAAATAGATAGTAGTGCTTCACAAATGAAACATCTTGGTATCACATTTCTCCTGTACAGCCATTCCTACTTGAGAGCATTAGTGGAATGAAGAAAGAAATAACATGAGACCACCCTTTTTTAATACATTAAGTTCACATTTGTACAGTGCATCCACTACCTCAAATTCCTTTGCCTATTCCCCAGACAGGTGAAATAGTAGCTAAGCAAAATATCCTGCCACTTGCAATAGTGAAGGTCTAGAGGCCTTGGCAGGCCACATATGGTAGAGAGGGTCCTGCCCTGTGGTAGTTGTTTGGGCAGAGAGGGTCCTGCCCTCTGGTAGTCGTTGAGGCAGAGAGGGTCCTGCCCTCTGGTAGTCGTTGGGGCAGAGAGGGTCCTGCCCTCTGGTAGTCGTTGGGGCAGAGGTCCCACTTCCCTGCAAAATTCCTCTGCAGAAGTGTAACTATGGGCCAGATTTACACTTATTCACGCAGTGCAGCAGTCGCAAATGCTGCACTGTGCGAAAAGGAGAGAGGAGGAGAGTAGCATATTCACAGAAATATGGCACTTTCCCTTCCCTTTCCCTAGCGTCGGCACTGAAATCACCTGCTGTGAGCCACAGAGACACCTTTGTGCCAAACTGCAAGGGTGTTCCCGTGAGTCTAGTGTAGGTTTTGTACTGGAAGGATACCCTTCCAGTACAAAATACTATGCATAGACTGACTTTAACTCTTTTTCCTCTTTGTATGTGTGCTGTAAAGTGCAGCACGCGTGCAAAGTCGGAAAAGGAAGGAGAAATGAAAGCATTTCTGCTTCGCTGCGCCTACTTCAAAAGGGCGAAGTTTTCTGACGCTAAACCCTTTCTACTTTATTTATTAAATAGGGTTTAGTATCAGAAACCTTGGGTGGTTGCATGGGAACGCCCATGCTCCACCCATGGTGCACCCCCTTCGGCGCTCAGAAACACAAAGCAGTGCTAACCTAGGAACGATTTTCTCTATTGATGTGAGAATCTGTTAACCCTGGGCGGAGTTCGCAGAGTTGCACTACGCGGCACTACGCACAGTGCCGGATGCGTGTCCGCATTGTGCAATCATTGCGAACAGCACCATGCACAGTGCAAGCGGTCTCTGCTTTCCTTTTCTGCCTCTCAAGTAGATTTTTACTCGAGCGGCAGCTTTCTCAACGCAAACGGGCAGTTTCTCAACGCGAGCTGTCGCGAGCATACGCGACCACTCGCAATGAGAAACCTGACCCCCCCCCCGCGTTGAGAAATCTCGCCGGGATGTTGATTTTCCACGCTCGCCAACTTGATGTTCACGATCGCGAGCAAGGAAAAATCTCGCCGGGAGGTCGATTTTCCTCGCTCGCGGTCGCCAACTTGATGTTGACGAACGCGAGCGAGGGAAAAAACTCCGCTACGCAACGCGAAGCGGAGTTTTTTGGAACTCCGTGATCTCCGCGTAACGCGGAGTGCAGGAAACTCCGCAAACTCCGCGAGCGGAGCGGAGTTCACCGCCCAGGGTTAGAATCTGTGAGTCAAACACAAAACAAATTCTTCCCAAGCCTAAAAGCAGAACCCAGCTGTGTTACGTGCAATACTGCTGCATGAAAGAATGCATTGTGCACACAAAATACACGAGAGAGACACGTACATGGGAATAATGCACTATATATAAACAGAGAATAGTCATTACATTTCAGGTGTCTATGCACATCTAATGTTCTTCCTGCTGCTTTTCCAAAGTATTATTTTAATCAACGTCAATTTGATTCCAGAGAAATATTTTGCTGTTAGCTGCAATTTCTTTTAAACTAGTAGCACCATTATTGTCACACATCTATACCGCTTATTCCGGTCCCCGCCTCCTCTGGGACCATAAAGCTACTAAAGGAGGCAGCTTCCTTTCGTGCACTTATGAATTCAGATTTGTACACAATGCTGCACTGTCATGAATATTTCAGGGACCGGCTTGTGGCCCACTTCTGGTTGCAGATCTGGGTTCGGCAAACAGCCCGGATCTGCAACCAGAAGTGGTCCACAAACATGCAAAATGGTGGATGCACGCTATTAAGCACAGAGGATACTGTGCCACTCATAAGCTGGAAACTGTGCAGAAACATAGGTGGGCATCTTTTGATGGTGAGCAGTAATTAATGACAGCCCCTGTAGCTCATTTCTCTTCTCTTCAAAATTAATTCTTCTGAATTGGCAATAATGCAAGAATACCACTGTAAAATTATTGCACTGCATAGCTGGAGGGATGTGCCTACCCCAGGAGCATGTACTGCAACACCTATTGACTTTAACTTTGAATAGCCTGGGGGCGTGGCTTAGCCGGCTGCAAGATGGCCGCACCTTGAGTGGGCTCTGCCGGCCAAGCCTTACAATCCGCCAAAATCCTGCGGACTTCGGAGGAGCCCTCGTTCTGCTCCTCTCCATCCTGCTTCTCCACATCCGGGGGCATCGTTTGATCCCCCGCTGGGCGCCCGCCATTGACTCTACGCCGGGCCTCGCCGCTGGCTCCTCGCGCGGCTGCCGTGCCTCCTGACGGCGCGAGGCGGCTGGCTGCGCCGGGCCACGGCGTTGCTGTGGACCTACCTGCACCGGCTGCTGATGCCTGACTTCCCGACGTGGCCTGCCTGCTGCCCAGCCGTCTTCTCATTCCGGTGAGTCGTGCCACTGCTGGGGTGCTTCGTGGCGGTGTAGGGGGCGCGCGCGCCGAACCCCGGGGCCCAGGCCTTCCCCCCTGCTGCCTGGAGCCTTCCGGTGCCACCCGGCCCCATCGCCGCTTACGCCCTCACTGCAGCTCCGCGACGTGGGCGGCGCGCTCCCCTCGCTTCCCTGCTGCTTTCTCCCCTGCAAGCACGGACACGCCTCAGCGCTCTGGATGCTCCGCCGCAATGGCTGAGATTCACTCGGCGGCCTCCCTCCCGCCCTGCAGTGAGAGGCCAACCTTCGCTGCCCTGCACGCCAGGATCTCTGAGCCTGCTCTCTCCTGCATCTGAGGCCTTTTAACCCATCTCGAGGCCCTATTCGCCTGCCAACTCGCTTGGCTGTGCATGCTGTTCCTCTTTTGGGCTCCCTACTTCGCTAAGTGCGTGTCTGCTGCCCCGGCCCCCGGACCTGCTCAGCCCCCCGTGGATTAACCGCAGCAACGTCTATCACAGCCTTCGTGGAGGCCCTATCCTCTGCTAGCCTGCAACCTTGGGTAACATTGGGCTGTACCTTTGGGCTGCCTCTCTCCTCACTTCACCCCACTGCCTCTCGGCCTGCTCGGCCCCCTCCACCCGGCGCCTCTGCTGGTGCCTGCTGCTGGCCTTTGGACTCTCACTTCGCTTGGGCGGCCTTGAACATCACTGCCACCTATCCTGATTGATACGGCCGCCGGGTGTCCTTGGCAGCCGCCGCTCTCCTACACCGGCCCTGCCCCGCGGTCCAGTGACGCCTCCCTTGCGGTGGCCTTTCGCTGGGGACCTGTATCTGCTGCACTTCCTGCCCCCCACACACGGCCATAACTCCTTACGTTGCCTCCCGCCTTTCCCTGGGTCGCCTCCCCGCCTTTCTTGATCTTTGGCGGCTCCGGGGGTGCGCCTGTGCCGGTCCGGCGGCCCAACCATGGGGAAGGCTGACCCCAAGCAACCCAAATTGGCCTTCGATCAGCGCAGGCAAACAAGACAGGATGGGGCGGCCATGGACATGTGCGAGCCTGCCGCCCAGACAGAAGTTACCCCAACCAGAGAGGACGACTTAAAGGCCATCATGCTCGACGTGAAAGCCACCGTCACCGGCATCGCCACCCAGATCGACCAACTTACTGCCCGACTGGACACGGTCAAAGCCCGGGTTGACACGCACGACACACAGCTGTCTCACGTTCAAACCAGAGTCTCAGACATTGAAGATGCTGCGACATGAGACCATCACAAGCTACTCCAAATGGACAAAGTTCTCGAGCTGATAAACAGCAAGAATGAGGATTTGGAAGTGCGCTCCCGTAGGAGCAACCTTCGCATCGCGGGCGTGCCCGAATCCTCCAACATCTCTAAAATGGAAGATTTCGTCTAGCAACTCATCCGGGACCTATTTGGTGATGTCCTCTCCCCTGTTTTCATCGTTGAGCGAGCCCATCGCTCCCTGGGCCCTAGACCCGCTCCTGGCCTACCTGCTCGCCCTATCATTGCCAAACTGTTGAACTTCAGGGACCGGGATGCTGTTCTCCGTGCAGCCAGGGAGAGGGGAGACATTCGACATCAGGGGAACTCCCTTGCCTTTTTTCCTGATTACACGGTGGCGGTGCAGGCTGCCCACCGCGAGTTCCTCCCGGCCAAGCGGCTATTCCAAAAACATGACGTCTCCTCCCTGGCCTACCCTGCTAAGCTGCGAGTTAAACAAGGCTCCCGGTGCACGTCTTCACGGAGCCTAAGGCGGCACTGGCCTATGCAAAAAAACTTGACAAGCCACCACGATCTTCCCCATCCAGCTCCCAGGCTGCTATCGACGGCAACTTGAGTGACAATGACTGACTTTTGCCTCTTCTCTTGTGGTTCTGCTGTTTGTGCCTTCTGGCATAATGCTTCCCTCCCTGGCCAAATCCCACCTGTTCTGGCAACCGGCCCTCCTCCTTTCTTCACTTATTGCTCTCATGCTCACTGGACTCCTGGCCTAGGGCCTTTTGCTCGTCATGGAGCCCCCCTCGACTCCTGAGGCAATGGCTACCCTCTAACCCCTCCCTTCACGCACCTACTACTGGCCCACACTCCAGCCCTCCACATACTTCATATGATTCCATGCAACGTGCCCTGACCATGTGGGTGCCTTGTTGTTCCCTTTGTTTCACATCGATGTCCGCAACACCTCACGGCTTGGCCACCCTGTCCTTGCGGCAGGGGCGTACGCTGGGCGGAAACATGCCTCCACGGGATAATTCCCTTCCTTGCCTTTGATCTTCCCCTTCCTAGTTGGGGTTCACCTGGGTGGGTGGGGATGGTTTCTCTACCTGATTGGGGAGTTGGTGTGGGTGGTGGGGGGGGGTTCATTGGGGTTGTTGCCTCCATTTCGAGGCTTGTTGTTTGTACTGTTTCATTACTTTTTCTGTAACATGTCATTTGCTACATTGACTTCTGCACTGCACATCCCTTCCCAATCACATCTGGCTCCCCTTTTGCATCTGTCCTCATCCGCCATTCACTTTCCTGGCACAGCGATATGACGGACACCACACTCTGGACTTGGAACGTCCGCGGTCTCAATGACCATCGAAAGGCCCGCCTAGTACATGCCCACCTCATCCGACACAAGGTTGACATCTGTTTCCTCCAGGAGACCCACCTGCTGCCCGCTACATCCTCCAGGCTTCTCTCTAGACATTGGGGCAAAATTCACTCCTCCTTCTACTCTTGCTACTCTCGCGGGGTATCCATCCTATTGCGCAAAGGGCTTCCCTGGCATACATCTCGGGTCATTGCAGACCCTGGGGGGCGTTTGTCATTCTGCGTGGCACTCTCTTGGCCCAAACCCTGATCCTTGCAGCGATATATGGTCCCAACTCCGATGACCCTGAATTCTTTGCGCAAGTTTGGCAACACATCTCTTCCCTGGGCCCTGCCGCGCTGCTTTGGGGGGGCGATTTCAACATTACACCTCTAGCCACCCTTGATCGTTCTTGGCCCGCGCTCTGCACCCGCGCGCCACCTCTCTCCTGCATTCCATACTAACCGAAAACTCACTGCTTGATGCGTGGAGGCTCACCCACCCGGGGGCGCGCGAAGGCACGTGCGCTATGGGCTCTCTAGGCTGTTGGTCCCGCCTGGACCTCTGGATCACCACTCAGGACGCCTTTGCGTGGGTCACCTCCGTAGAGCACATGGCGCGTACTCTTTCTGACCACGCTCCCGTCCGCCTTAGTTTGCTCCCCCCGCGGCGCATGTTTGCCTGGCGGCTGCCCCCTAGTGCACTCCGGGACTCGGTGTTCTGTGACGAGATCCAAACCGCAATTGCGAACTATTTTGACCTTAACGCCGGCTCCGTCGACTCCCCTTCCACACTTTGTGGGAAGGTTTTAAGGTGGTGATTCGGGGCGAATGTATCTCTAAGCAGGCTGGCATACTGCGCTCTATTCGTGGTGTTCTTGAACGATTGGAGGGAGAAATCAAGGCTCTTGACTCTTTGCATTCTCTTAGCCCTAACCCCGACATCCTTGCGAAGCTCAGGGGTAAACTTTCTGATTTTAATGATGAGGCCAATAGGGAACTTTCTTTTCTGGGTAGGGAGGCTAGGGCGCGCCGCTTTGGTGAAGGGGATCGCCCGGGCAAGACTCTAGCTAATCTCCTACGACAGCCTCATGCTGCCTCTTATATCACAGTGCTTCAGGACGGGGGCCCGGACAGAACGACCTCTCCCGAGGAGGTGGTGGCTAGATTCACCGCCTTCTACTCTCAACTCTACACCGCTGGGGCTGCGCCCTCGCGCGACATCCTTGACCAATACTTCGACACTCTTGAGCTCCTTTGGCTGGGCAACAGCCACCGGGAGTACCTCGACGAACCCTTCTCCAACGAGGAGATCCTGGCAGCCATTAATAGTTTGCCAGGCGATAAGGCTCCGGGCTCCGACGGTTTACCTGCGTCCTTTTACAAAGCCTTCACGCCCCTTCTAGTCCCGCACCTTGCCGCTATGTACAACGACTCCTTTGAGTGCGGCCACTTCCCTCCTTCACTTCGCGAGGCCCTGTTAAACTTCTCTTGAAGCCGGACAAGTCCCCCGAGCTCCGGGACTCTTATCGCCCTCTGTCTCTCATCAACACCGATAATAAGATTTTCGCCAAGTTGTTGGCCTCCCGCCTTCTTCCGCTCATGCCCCTGATAGCTCGCCCAGACCAATCCGGTTTCATCCCGGCTGTGCCACGTCGCATAATCTCCGGACTATACTCGCCATTCTCCATCAAATCAACCCCGCACTCCCGGCTGTGGCTGCCATCTTGGACGCTACCAAAGCTTTTGATACTCTTGAGTGGCCCTTCCTCTTCTACCTTCTCCCTCGCTTAGGCTTCAGCCTGGTGTTTCTGCGCAAAATCCACCTTCTTTATTCTCTCCCTACAGCTCGCCTTCGGATCAACGGTCAGATCACGGAGCCTATCCCCGTCGCTAGGGGCACGAGGCAGGGTTATCCACTCTCACCCATGCTCTCCGCTGTAGCTATGGAGCCCCTCGCCGCTAGGCTCTGGCAGCATCATACCCAGAGGGGTCTCGGCTTCGCGGCTCGAGCCTTGGTCGTCTCCATGTATGCGGACGACGTCACACTCTATGTCCGCAATCCCCAAGAAAATCTTGTCCCCATGGTCCGCGAGGTGGTGCGCTTCGGGGGTTTGTCTGGAATCCAGGTCAACTGGGGCAAGTCCATTCTTTTTCCCCTGACGGACGCCACTGTCCCCTTCACTCCGGATTATCCATTTGTATGGGCGTTGGGGCCCACAAGATATCTGGGCATTTGGCTCAGCAGGGACGTGGACGAACTCTGGAGGGCAAATTTCGGCCGGACGGTCGACTGGCTGGAAACTAAGATCCACCTCAACCGACGCCTGCCCTTGTCCCTGGCAGGGCGCATAGCCATCGCCAAGATGGTGGTGCTCCCGAAGTTTCTTTACTTGTTTTTGAACATCCCCATCCCCCTCACGGCTCATTTTTTTCGTAAACTTCGCTCCCTTATTATTTCTCTTGTCTGGGCTGGGCGTCAGCCTAGAATCGCATACAATATTCTCATGCTTCCCTCATCGTGTGGCGGACCGGGCGCCCCAGATTTCAAATTATACGCTCTTAGCGCCCAAGCCAGCTTCCTCCACTTCTGGCTGCATCAGACGCCTTTTCAGCCTCACGTGGCGGTGGAAGCTGACCTTGCGGCCCCCTGGCCGCTCCAGACCGCTATCTTTGCCCCTGCAAAACCCCCGCGCGGAGAGATCGACACTGTGGAGACCCTGCGCTGGGCCTGGGACGGCCTCCGGAGATACTCTGGCGCTAGTACGCTCTCCGCCGATGCCATGCCCATCGCACACAATCCGGTATTCCCCCCTTTGCAAACTGCCGGGATGGTTAAACGCGCGACGCGCCTGGGGCTGTCCACGTTATTGGACCTCTACCCAGCCGGCGGCTTCTTTTCCCTTCCAGCCGAGTCCGGCCCCATGGACACTCTGCTGTATTACCAACTTAGAGCGTCCTGCAGGGAGATGCAACCACGCGTTTCCTCAGCCCCCTCCTCCGTTGGCTGCCCTCGACTTCGCATACACATCCGCCTCCCCACCCAAACTGGTCTCCAGACTTTACGCCCTCACACTGGCGGCATCCCAGATTTCCGCTGACTGCGCCCGCGCTGCTTGGAGCGAGGACCTAGGCGCCGATCTCTCGCAGGAGGTCTGGCTGTACTGTTGCAAGCAGACCAAACGTCTGTCCCCCAACTACCGCCTGCGCCTCATACATTTTAATATCTGCATAGACTGTACCGTTCCCCTGCCCAGCTGCACAAAATGGGTGTCTCACTCCTAGCGATAGATGTCTCCGATACTCTGCCCCCGCCGCTGACTTCTCCAATCTCGCCTGGCTGGGCCCAAGGGTCTCTGCATATTGGCATGATGTGTGCACCGCCATCACTGAGATCACCTCCACACCTGTCACGCCAGACCCACTGCTCTGTCTTTTAGGCTTTGTGAAATATTGTTCGGACGCCTCCCGCCGGCTCACCGCTATGCTGCTCGTTCTCGCATGGGCGAAAAAGAGGACAAGGGGGACCCTACTCACTAGGAACCAGGGTAAGTCATATGTATCCGAAAACAACGGTTCTAGCGGGAATACAATAAATCTATACTGGTAATTAAAAATGCACAATCGCGATCATTTAGGGTTAAGGATGTCAGAAAAAGAGAGCCTCGCAGAATTGGTGTTCATAATAATTCTTTCTTTATCCAAATTTTTATAATTCAAAAACAATACATACACCGACCGAGAAGAACCACAATAGTGATTATATGTCCCAAGCAAATGAAACCATCTAATACATTGTGAACAGACATGTGATATATACAGAACTTGGTTTCCACAATTATTGAAAAAGACAACGACCACAACATGAATTGATAATAATTATAGCCTCTGTGTACAATAGTCAGAGCTATTTAAAATGGTTCGCTATCAATCGAGTCGACGACGTTTCGACCCTTTTGCAATGTGGGGTCTCCTCAGGACCAAGGGGTAAGGGACAATCACTCAATGTAGTGGTACCTGAGCAGGATCCTCCGCTGGATAGATAAAGTCGCGGGACCGGTAGTGCCACGGCAGGAGAATAAGGCTTTTGAAATATGCCACATAGGATGAGAACTGCTCTGGTCGTCTGCCTGGTAACAATCCTCGTTCTCGCATGGCGCAGGGTCGCCATGCATTGAGGACGGAGACCGGCGCCCAAAGTCAGCGCTTGGCTTGAGGATGCTGCGCATTGTCAGATGCTTCTGTCCGAATTCTGGGATTTGACGCCGGCAACTTCTCGCCCGATTGACATTTGGGGTCCCCTCGTTTCTTACCTCCTGCGCTAGAGCGCTTTGGCCTCCGCGGCCTCTCCCGCGCCCCCCGCCGGCACTCTGCCCGCGGCAGCCGCCGGTGATGGCTCGTAGAGTGTAGCCTCCCCCTCCATGCGCTCTGCTGGCTCCCTGCGGCCTCTCTCACCAGCACTTGACCTCCCCATGGCGCTCCTTTATACCCTTCTTACTCCATTTCCTGTCACTTCCCTCCAAGTACTGTTATGGGCTGCTTATGTACAATTGTTCCTATGATGCATGTAACAGATGTGGCTTCCCTCTTTGAGTGCGGAATCCCCGCCTCTTGATGTGCAAGTCTATCAATAAAGGTTTTCTAAAAATTAAAAAAAAAACTTTGAATAGCCTCACACTGCTTAATTATATAGGCTCCACCCCGTTCAGGGACCCCTCACTTTTTACATCCCACTTGCCGCCCTGGGTATGCACAGTGATGGGGCAATGAAGAGATGGTCTGCACTCACCCATGGGGTCCCCTGGTCTCCTATAAAGTGAGATTGGGGGTGTGTCGGGAAAAACACTGGCATTGTGGCAGGAGACACCTCGGACTCTAAACGGAGCCTACATCCTGCTTGATAAGTGCAATATAATGAATGCTCAAAACATAGCTCCAAATCTGGGCTCTGAATAAACATAAAGAAATAATGTCAGGGACAGTAAAGACGTTGAAAATAAACAAAATGTGAGCTAAAGCCTTATAAAAAAAAATCCTTATGAAAAAATAATCTCTTTATTGATACCTTACACAGGCCTCCTCTCCGTTCACAAAACACTGAGGTCACCTTCTTGCAACACTCAGTCCTTGGTCTTATTAAGTCGTCAGCCCTATAACACAACATTTTGCAATCCAAGCCAGCCATGAATCAAATGATCCATACAACCCTGGACTGCATGGCCAGAAACCGCGGGTATGCCTTCCACCTGTGAAAACATCACCCAGCAACACAAGCATCTGTGAAGGGATTCACCCACTCATGGGATTGGCTGTGTAAACCCTCCTCCACCAACAGTCTCTGAAAAGTATGTGATGTGGTAAATGCCAGTCAATCCTCCATTTTCAAGGCAGAAGAATCTGGCATAAGCAGGTGCGATGTCAGGCCAGGAAAGAGTTGTGAGAAGCCAGTGGCCTCTGAGCAGAAATTGCCAAAGGCGCCAGCGACCGCAACGCCATGGGGATGGAATCCAAAAATGTAGTTGTGCTTCAGCTCCAAGTCGGCAGTTTTTACCAACGTGAGGGGGAAGTAGTCTCTGAAATAAGCCCAGACCCTCCAGTTTCAGATCCAGCTTGACCTGCGACCTCCAGAGGAAGGCGTATCCCTGTCCAAGTACCATAAAGTAGGGCCAGGTACCAGTAGACGCTGAGGAGCAGCAGGATGAAGACTGCCAGGCAGCACTGATCTAGAGCCAGGAAGGAGTAGATGCATTGTAGCACCGTGGTCTGCAGCCTACTGGTCACGGGCAGGTGCAGAGCGGCGAATTGTTTCTTCATGGCGGTGTAGTCCCGGCTTCTCTCCTCGCGCTCAAGCAGATCCTCGGCAACCCCGGAGTCCATAAGAGGATGGGGGCCAGAAGGAAAAAGCATCACTCTCGCAACTAATCATCATCAAATAGCAGTATTTTTCCACTATAAACAGATGCGCAAAAGATCCTAAAAATAGATTTTTGGATCGAACTATGGCAATACATACAAATAACTGACATGGATCACCTGGTTAAACACCAGTTAACTCAGTGAGAACAAAAAACTCCTTGCCTCGAAAGTAAATTTCATTGGCAATGAGAAACTTATAACAGGAAAATAGCAAACAAGATTGCTCATTCCTAGAATGCAGCAACAGCGTCATCTACTCTCTCATGCACATAACTTTCTACGTAAAACCTAACCGTTCTCACTGAATCAATCAATCAATCAAACAGGGGTTTGTAAAGCGCAGCTACTCACCCGCGAGGGTCTCAAGGTGCTGGGGGGCGGGGGGGTGCGGCTCCGTTGAGTGCTGGGGTCATCAAAAGAGCCAGGTCTTGAGGTCCTTCCTGAACTGGAGCAGTGTAGGGACTTGCCGAAGATGGAGGGGGAGCTCATTCCAGGCCTTGTCTGCGAGGTAGGAGAAGGACTTTCCTCCCGTTCTGGTCTTGTAGATGAGTGGGATGGTGGCCAGAGAGAGGTCAGCTGATCTGAGGTGTCTCTTGGGTGAGTGGAAGGAGAGGCGGTTGTGTAGGTAAGCTGGTCCGATGTTGTGGAGGGCCTTGTATGCGTGAGTGAGGAACTTGAAGGTTATTCTTCTTTCGATGGGGAGCCACTGGAGTTTGCGGACTTGTTGGGTGATGTGGTTGTAACGGGGAATGTCTAGGATCAGTCTGGCTGCGGCGTCCTAGACGGTCTGTAGTTTGCGGAGTAGTTTCTTGTTGATTCCGGTGTAGAGGGCGTTGCCGTAGTCCAGTCTGCTACCAATGAGGGCATGCATGACCGTTTTTCTGGATTCGGATGGGAACCATCTGAACGTTTTTCGGGGGATGTGAAGGATGTTGAAGCAGGCCAAGGATACGGCATTGATCTGGTGGTTCATCGTCAGAGATGAGTCAAGTATGATGCCATGGTTTCGTGCGTGGTCCGTCGGGGTGGGGGGGTCTCCGAGGGTGGGTGACCACCAGGTGTCGTCCCATGTGGAGGGGGTGGAGCCAAGGATGACGACTTCTGTTTTCTCGGAGGTGAGTTTCAGGCAGCTCTTCTTCATCCAGGTGGCGACGGTTTTCATCCCTTCTTGGAAGTTGTACCTGGTGATGTTGGGTTCTTTGGTGAGGGAGAGGATGAGTTGGGTGTCGTCAGCAGTTCTGCCTGTGAGATATGAGCATACCCAGTCAAGGGCCTTTCCGCGGATACCGGCATCGTGGAGTCTGGTGGCTAGTGTGCGGTGGGAGATGGTGTCGAAGGCAGCTGAGAGGTCCAGGAGGATGAGGGCTGCCATTTGGCCTTGGTAGAGGAGGGAGCGGATTTCGTCAGTGGTGGCGAGTAGGGCGGTCTCGGTACGGTGGTTGCTGAGGAATCCGGATTGGGAGATGCCCAGGACATTGTTGGCTTCGGTGAAGTTTGCTAGTTGGGTGTTGACAGCCTTTTCGATTTCCTTGGCTGCGAATGGGAGCAGGGAGAGGGGCCTGAAGTTCTTGAGGTCCGTCAGTCTGCAGTGGGTTTCTTCAGGAGGGGGTTGACTTTGGTGTGTTTCCAGTCATTGGGGAATGTGGCGGTTTCGAGGGAGCAGTTGATCGTCCAGCGTAGTTCAGGTGCGATGGCCGTGGCGGCTCTGTGGAAGATGTGGGGTGGGCAGGGGTCAGAGGGTGCTCCGTAGTGGATGCTCTTCATGGTTTTTAGGGTGTCTTCTGTTGTGAGCAGGGTCCAGGTGAGCAGGGTCTGTTGGGTGGCGTCGCTCGGGGTGGGATCTGGAGAGGTGCGGAGGTTGTCGAAGTTGTCGTAGATCATCTTAATCTTGAGGTGAAATAAGGTGCTGAGTCTGTTGCAGAGGTCTTGGGAGGGTGGGATGTCTGTTGTTTCACTGTTGAATTTGGCAAATTCCTTGATGATGAAGAAGAGTTCTTTGGTGTTGTAGGCATTGGTGAGGATTCTGTCTTGGAGGAATTTCTTCTTTGTGGATTTGATGAGTTGGTGGTGTGCTGTGGTGGCTGCTCTGTAGGCGGTGCATGTTTCTAGGGTTCTGTTGTTCCTCGATGTCTTTTCGAGTCGTCGGCAGCAGTGCTTGGATTCTTGGAGTGCAGGGGTGAACCAGTTTGCTTTCTTGATGTGTCGTCCTGTGGCTTTCTTGAGGGGGGCGAGTGTGCCAGCGCAGTTCGTGATCCTGCGGTGGAGGTTGCGTGCCGTGGTGTTAGCGTCTGGCGTTGGTGGTGGGGTGCTGATGAGGGCGGAGGTGAGATGGTCATCGGTGACTTTCATCCACCTACTGCAGGGGAGGCAGAGGACGTGCTTATGTACGGTGGGTTTTCTGAAGGAGAAGTGGTTGCCGTGGTGGTCTGTCCAGAGGAGTTCCGTGGTGTGTCTGTAGGAGACGTTGTTTCCTTCTGCGAAGATGGAGTCTAGTTTGTGTCCTGCTGTGTGCGTGGGGGCGGTGACCAGTTGCTTCAGTCCTATGTTGGCGAGGTTCTCTAGGAGGGTGGTGCTGTTGGGGCTGTCGTGGTTGTCCAGGTGAAAGTTTAGGTCTCCAAGTAGGATGTAGTCAGTGGAGGCGAGGGCGTGGGGTGAGATGAGGTCAGCGATGGTGTCGGTGAAAGGAGCGCAAGGACTGGGGAGCCTGTAGATGAGGCTTCAGTGTAGAGTCGTTTTAGGGTTGGTCTGGATCTGGAAGTGGAGGTGCTCCATGAGGGTCGTAGTGTCATCCGGGCAGGTGGTTGTCATGCGGAGGGTGCTTTTGTGGACGATGGCGATGCCTCCTCCTGGGCGGGTGGGGCGGTCTTTGTATCTTTGGATCTTGTATCCATCGGGAATAGCGGTGGCGATGTCGGGCGCAGAGTTGGCGTTGGATCAGGTTTCTGTGAGGAAGCCGACGTCGGGCGCGTGGGTGTTAAGGAGGTCCCAGAATTCTATGGCATGCTTGTGTAGGGAGCACACGTTGAGGAGGATGCAGTTGAGTGGTTTGTGAGCGGTGATGTCTGGTAGGCTGGGGGCTGCTGCTGGGGTCCGGAGGTGGGTGAAGGTGCAGCGGCAGTGTTGACAGGAGATCGGGCCTTGGGTGTTGCTCGGCGTCGAAGGCTGACAGTTGTTGCTGCGTCCGGGGTTGAGTGCATGGAGGGTGCTGGAGTCATAGTGGAACCAGGGTCCCTGGCGCTATTCACGGTCTGGTCACGGATGGGTGCAGACGGGCTTGCCTTTTGCACGCCTTAGGCGCGCCAGTGGCGCAGCCGCGATTAGGTAGGGATCGGGGGTAGGGTGGTCAGCTGGGAGGCGGGAGCGGGAAGGACACACTGGAGGGGGGAGGGGCCGTGGGGCAGCAGCGGCGTGGAGAGAGAAGAGAGGAGAGAGAAAAGAGGAAAAATAGAGAAAAGAGCACAGAGAGAGAAAAGAGAAAATAGAGCACAGAATGCCAAGAGAGGCAGAATAGCAGAGGAGTAGAGTGCTCTCCCACTGGACCACCAGGGATGAGGTGCAGGCAGGAGCCAGTGGGTGGAAGAGGGCCTCAACCACCCAGCAGTGGTCAGCAAACGGAGAGGTCAGGGGGCTCAGGGGGCAGCACTTAGTGGTGGAGCTGCGCGGGGGTGAGCAATCACACTGACCAGGTCAGTGGTCTAGCTCTTCTTGCCGTGCAGCAGCCGAAATTAAGTAGGGGTCGGGGTGGGCAGTCAGCTGGGAGGGGAGAGTGGGAAGGACACACTGGAGGGGGGAGGGGCTGCAGGACAGCAGCGGCGTGGAGAGAGAAGAGAGCAGAGAGAAGAGAGAAAAAAGAGGAAAAAGAGAGAAAAGAGCGCAGAGAGAGAAAAGAGGGCACAGAAAGCCAAGTGAGGCAGAACAGCAGAAGAGCAGAGTGCTCTCCCACTGGACCACCAGGGATGAGTGCAGGCAGGAGCCTGCAGCTGAATCCAAAACAAAAGAAATAAGTAATGCTTCTGTCCAGGAGCTGCACATTTTAACCCCCACTGCCCCTCAAAAACTCCCAAGGATACCGTTCCCTTCTGTGTGGGTGCTTATAGCATGAATGAGGAGGGCAAGCAACAGAGAACTATATATTATGGGGATCAGTGGTGTAACAATGGTGTCATGGCATGGGAGCGAAAGTAAGTTAGCAACATATAGAGGGCTCACACTTATTTCTTTCAAAGGTGAGCCGTGGCAATTGGCAGCTCCAAGGCAATAGTTCTGAGCTCTGTCTCACCTGCACTTTCACTGCCTCTGCCGGTGCTGGGGTCAGTCTGACAGCGAGCTAGGTGAGGATGGGGGAAGGTAAAGAAAGACAGTAACCTGCGTGCCTTCTTTTAAAAGCCTTTCCTGCCGCGACGCAAGCAATTGGCGTCACAGAGGCAGATGAGGGCGGGGACTGCAGGTGAGCATGAAAGACACTGATTGTCTGCGCATGCCCTTTGACCTTTTCCCGGCGGATGGGGCCCCCAAGGAATCACAAAAGCAGTAATGACGCAGAATGCATGACTGCTATTGTTTTCCATGGGGGCCCCATGGAAAGGTTGGCTGGCCACAAGTGGCCCGCGGGCAGTACTTTGAGTACCACCAGGTTAGACCATTCCAACAGGGTCTGGCAGAAGGGTACTCCCACCATGCTCTCACTAGTGTAGGAATATTAGTGATAGATAGGGGTAATATTAGAAACAGTTAACATGGTTGAATTGTTTGTGCTTTTCACCATTCTAATAATGCTTATAACAATGACGTGTCTCATCTGTCTAATGATCGCAGTTCATGTTCTATCTACAAGGATTAGATCTTTTTAATAGACATTTGAAAATGTATTATTGTTTCTTTTCTTTGTGAAACTTTGGGCATGCAAAATTGACAAACGAAAGGGTCAGATCTATTTCAACAAATTTCTTGGGAATGAGAGTGGTCATGTTCGAGGTTACCGACAACATCTACAACTCTGGAGATTTAGGAGTTTTGATGTGGTACTGTTAGCTAGCTGAACCAACATTTACTGATGATATAAGAAGACTCAGTCTCTGTATTATGGAATGTTGTTGATCTACTACACAGTTCTACTAAATTCATAGGAACCATATAACAACAGAGTTCATGGTACTTAAAAGTAGGACATGTAGAAATTTAATGTTAACATTTCCTTTAGTGACTAGCACCCAAAAACTATTTTTCACTGTGGCAGGCCTAGCTGTCCTATGTAGAAAACCAATACAGATTACAATCCTAATACTGTATCTTGGTAATGGAACTATCTAGAAAAATAATTAAGCAACTATTTTTTAATAGTTATTAAACATCCAATTCAAATTGTGGAGTCAGATTTTTAATAAATATTTAGGGAGAGTAACTTTTAGAAAGTTGCCTTTTCCCTGCCTTACGTTTCTGGAGGCTAATTTGAATTTGCTCTCAAATGTTTCATAGTTATGGATTAGCATTTGAATAGGTGTGAAATACGCCCCAGGAACAAAAAAAGGGCTGACCTGAATGGGAAGAGATGCCTCCTCTGAGCCCCCTAGAATATGCAGGGTACGGGCTCTGAGCACCCTTTTTGACATTACAGTATCAAATCATGCTTGAGTGTCATAGCCTGCTTCACAGGTCCGTTCGGTTTACATATAACTATGGGGTGCACTTGCAAAGCAGAGAACAGGATGCCAAGATAATTCTTGTGTATCCACTGTCTGATTGCTGAAGGACCTACTTTGTCCCACGTGACTTCTGTTCTGTTTTTGTCCTTTACATATAACACTGAGGGTGCACCTGAAAGGACAGGTACAGGATTTTAAAACAATTATTATGTATCCACTGTCTGGTGGCTGATCGGACCTGTTTGGATCTACCAGACTTCTGTCTCAGGGAGCATTGCGGGTCCAGTGGCTGCTTCAACCTGGATTTTGGTGTTAGATGTGGGAGGACACCATGATTACCATAGTACACTCCCCACATACCCATAGTCCTCAGAGCCAATGTTTAGTGTGGCAGAAGACTTTTGCCATCTTAAAAATGCCCAAATGGGTAGAGCTGACCCCGGGAACTTTTAGCTTGTGCCAGCCATAGATGTGGCCTCTCCAGGCACCCACTTCAAATCACTCTTGGACCTAAGGAAGATCAAAAGAGGACAGAGCCTTGTGTCTGTGCCCTGAGAAGAGCCCTGAAGAACTGGACATGCTATCTCTTGTACCCAGGATAAAGAAGTGGACTCTATGGGTCATGAGGCTGACCTCCTGCTCAAGCTACAAGAGGCCTTTCCTGCAATTGCCCAGCTGACAAGTAGCAACTGGACCTGGACTGGATTCCTCTGTTGGCTTCTGTCTGATATCCTCTGAGTCTTTAAGTGCCTCCCTGAGGTGCTGGGGGGGCTTTAGAAGTGTACTCCTGTGGTGGACTGGAGCTTAAAGAATTAAAGTCAGAATGTTAAATCTTTGACCAGTATGAACCTGGTTTTGTATCAAGCCTCACTCCATTGTAGTCAGCGTCAAATTGCTCCTTGGTCCTGTTCTATCGGGACCATTGACTATTATTGGCACTTTGTGCTTCTTGGCGCTACTCCTACTTAAACCTTTAACATGTCATATCTCTGGTTTCCCTTACTGGCTTTTATAATTATGGTGTCATTTTGCTTTCTATCTTTCTAATTCGTTTGGGAGTTGTTTAGTCTTCCCTTTTGACTTTATTACTGTTTTGGCACTGCATTGCCCTATGTTAGGAATTGCCCTAACTTAAGAGAGTCTATTCTGTGCCAGTGCTAACAGGGGGTTGAGCACAGTAACAAGGGTTATGATTATTCTTTGAGGTGGCTAGTCACCACCAAATAATAATCCCATTTTTTACATTAGCGAAATGTTTATCTTTTAGAAGTGAGTTGCCTCAATCTGGGCATGCACAGATGTTGGAAGATTGTGAAATTGGGGACTCAATGACAATGTTCCAAAGAAAATACTGAAGTTCTTAATAAATAAAGGCTTCTTTTCCATAATTTATAAAGCATTCTGAAATGCAGACAGAAATGCACCAGCGTAACATATTGAATCAGAAAATAAAAGCTTCACACCAGAATAGCATGACAACATGGCATTGCACTTAAATCTGTTTCTAAGTCTGATAGAGTCTGCTTGCTAAGAAGACATTAGTCATATCACAAGTGGCTGTACACCTCCCTGCTTGTCCAAGTCTTCTTGTAAAGGCCATCACATTCCTTCTTACAGCTGTGATGGTTTCAGCAGCCCACCAATACAGTACCACTCACAGCACAGATCTTCCATTTTCATAAGAACACATAAATGTACGAGATTGGATGAAGAGGTTTGTGCTACCATAGGTAAAGTTAAACATTTTTGCCTCATTCCTTTAGTAATACATTACATTTGCTTCCTGTGCACAGACATACTATGTTGAATGAATGGATTCTTCAGCAAGAGATGGTTGCCTATACTGGTGCAAGTAGACCAAGCAGAGCCAGCTCTATGAACCTGACCTTCCACCATTCCCGTCCACGCAACACCTGCCTGTTGTTGTTCTCATTCCTAACTTTAGTGGAGGAATTCACATACCCTTCAAAGCAGCCAGCACACAGTCAAAATTGGAGGAAGAAGCCCATGAAACTGCCAGAGGAAGAAACTCATTAAGAAGTTTTCTCATGTTTGATTGGAGCTGGAATCCACATAATTCTCCAGTCCCAACCAGTTGCTATAGCTCAGCCCAGGAGAAATCAAATTAAGTGCTCCACCCCAAGATTAGTTGAGAGTCAGAATGCACTAACCTGAATTCCAGATCCAACAGGAGAAATGTACTATCCGCAGACAACCACATGCAATAGTTATTTGTTGGTTAGCAGTAGACCTATGGAAAGGGGAACTAGATAAGAGGGAGAAACCGACACTGGATATCACCACTCTGATTCATCACTCTGCTGGGCGTCGACATCTACTGAGTAGGTGTGGACAATCGCTGGTTCTGAAGGCAAGCCTGATACTTATAATACATATCACTGTAGAATGTCATCTACCCTAGCTGTAGAAAATGATATACCTCCAGGTTATCTCTATGCCTGAGAGCTCTGATTACTGCGGGATCTCCAAAACATAAATATAATCTTAGTAAAGTATATAGTTAGTTTTCTCGTAATCTCACCCTCTTCCATGATAAAGTAACTACCTCCTGATATGTGAGTATACGCTCTCTGTTTCTAATGACTATACACAAGGCAGTTCCTTTAAATTGCAAAATAAATAAACATTCACCAAGATTATACAGTGCACGCTGAGTCAATGAACAGTCTTTTCCCTAAACATATAGCCCTACCTTAAATACAGTTTATGCATCATCCAAATATCAGTCTTTTAACGTTGTAAGGATCTTTCCTGTTGCTCACAAAGCTTAATACACACAATGTAACAAAAATATAGTTTATATTCCTTCAAGGTTTATCTCTGAAATAGTACTTTTAATATGTTAAGTTCATTTTAATCAGCATACACTGGGAAGATTTCACAAGGTCTAGAAATAAGGACCTGGCTGCAGCAACAAAGTATTGTGATTACTGAGCAAGAACACTCTGAACCAGGAGGAAAGTTATACTTAAATAACTTCAAAATGGCAGATGTCATTTCACAACACTGTGAGAGCTCAGTGAACTCATAGGAAATGTAGTTTGCCTTGGGTGCTGATGCATAGATGGCCCTTCAGAGATGTGAAGCCTTTCTCCAAGCAACACAAATGCTCGAGGAGCACTGCCAGCCTTTCCTTCCCCAGAATGAACTCAACGCCGGTGATCTCAGGGTATTGCTCTTGCACCCACCGAAGGCAAACCAAGGCCACAGATCATGACACTGAGCACCTAAAGTTTGAATGCAACCTCTCATCAATTGACCCTGGACCCTTGCCCAGCTCCCCAATAACTAAACAAATACTGGCCACTTTGGGTTGAGTATTTCAAAGCACTAAATTGCCTTTACGCGGAATCCAGCCCACATTATCCTCTAGCCTCTGACGTTCACGGTGTCACACTCAGAAATGGTCACCACCCTTAACCCTGCTGCTACCAGAGTGTCCAGAGTGACAACCCAGGCAACTCCACTGTTGCTCCCATGCTACAAAGATTTTCAGTAACCAGATGACCCATTTGCTCCCTGATTTATAGCTCACCACAGGGCCTGTGAGGTTCTGCCTTTCTTTAGCCCCATCTTGCTCTTTATCAGCAAAGAGGCTAGATTTCAGGGCAGCCATATTCATGTCACTGGTTGCTTCATTTTACCTATTACCAGCATATTCATAATTTAACTTTCCGGTTCTATTCTCCCTACTCCCATCATCCAGTCCCTCCTAGTCTAATGTACGCTATAATGTACAAATCTTCTCCTCTACCCCCTCAGCCTGAATGCAGGCATATTGATTACTTAATGTTGAGGCGTATTACAATTTCATCATTCAGCCTTGTTAAATTCCTAATTTAAACTAGTTTTACTGTTGCTGTACCTATGCGTTGGACCGATGACATTTGTTTACACTTTACAAATAATAAACAATACAACTATTCTGAATATGGTTTTTGTTTCTCAGATTCCTGTATTCATTTTAAGTCTTCCTGTTTCAAATCAAACACGTTTCATGTCTTGATCACTTCAAGAAATGTATTTTTAACGTCATCAACTCCTCAGCCAAGATGACAATTTACACGTGAGCAAGAAACACTCAAGGAAAATCCAGGAGCAGATGATGAGATTTACAAAGTGTCTTGAGCTCGGAGACACCTGATGGGCACTCGGATCCTTCCTAGAGTTAGTGCCAAACTGGGCTTAGCTGAGAAGGCTGATCAACAATGTGTTGGATGAGGAGTTCTAGGTAGAGCGGCCAGGTACCCAAGGATCGAAGTCGGACAATAAAAATGTTGGAGTTTTTTTATAGCGCAAACTCGACCCGAAGGTATCAGAGCCAGGGCACAAGTCCTAAAAAAAGAAGGGGGGGGACTAACCTAGTTAATCAGTATGCAAGTGGCATCACAGCGCGTGACATCGCGACGCGTTAGGCGCGTGACATCACAGCGCATGACATCACAGGAAGTGGCATCACAAGACGTGACATCAGATCTTAAGCCCTCACATATATGTTTAGCAGGTGTATCATGAGTACATTTGAGCACATTTCGAGTATACTTGCAAACCCTCCTGATTTAGGCAGAAGATTAACACTTTTGTACGCTACACATAAAACAATGTTGCCTTTTGTCAGCGTAAAGCTTCCTCTAGCCATAGTGCTTTAATAGAAAAAAATAGTGATATTTAAATTATTACAACGCCTCCTCAGGGGTAGTAAGTGTAAATACTGGGAAAGATCAACACATCTGACGTTCTTACAGTGCATGCACATCTAAACAGAGCCTGAACAAAGTGAAAAGCTGCCTCTCAAGTATGTGTGAAGTGCTAACAAGATGTGAGCCTTTGTTTCCCCTCTGCTGCATTTGCATCCAGGTGTGAGGCTCCTGACTGCTGCCCGCCAGGAGACTGGAAAAAAAGGAGGCCTGATGACCCCTCAAATTCGGCCTTTGTTATGGGCCCAGCAGGAGGCAGAAATAAGAGAGCCCCATCCTGTCCCCGCCTGCACGTTGTTGCAATCGAAAGCAGATAACGTGCAGGCGCTGCTGAAAGTGTCCCGGTGTTTGGAAATTACACCGGGACAAATCCAGCATATTTTTCAGTGGGGCCCAACTTCTTGGCAGAGTGGACGGCGTCCACCCTGTGAAAAAAGTGGGTGGACGCCGTCCACCCGCGTGTACCCCCGACTCGTGCCCTGATCAGAGCGCTTTACATGATTTGTGGGCACCATGGCCCTGAACACCTTAAGATGTAAATGTTGTAATTGGGCATAAAATTCAACCAGGCAAAACCACATCAAAAACAGAAAAATAAAACATAGCCCTTTATCAAACAAAAGACATGTCAATTAAGCTTTGGTAGGTTCTGCTGAGTACCTTAGGCTCTACCTTGAAACTCCATTTAAAAAAGGAGACTAGGGAAGAAGGTGGAAGAAGAAAACCACTCCTCGTCGTAAAATTATTATCGAACCCTCCGAATACCCCCAACCCATAGGAATCGGGTTGGAACCTCCAGCTGGCCTACACCGTCAGTTCTCAGCCTCCTCAGAACTCCCCACAGCCCTTGCTTTCTGACAGATGATTTCTCCACCAAAGCTTTTACCGCCTGTGGGACTATACCGACGTAACTCTTATCTCTGAGTTTTGCAGGGAATCAAACTGAGTGAGGCCTTGTGCCCATCAGCCAATAACTCTTTCTTGAGGATCAGGAGGTCTCTCACATTTTATATTACTCTGATATGGTCTGGAAACATCAGCACTTTGATACCTCTAAAGGTTGTGCCTCTGTGTCAGGAATCCCTGCGTTTTACACCCTCTGGTTGTTGCAGATCTTTTAAAAACTTATTTACAACAGGTTGTTTGAACAGGGATGGCTGATCTGGCAACTGAAGAAAGGCTGATATGGCATAAAGATAGCCCTTTAAGGGGGGGGCGTGGCTAGCGAGCCAAGATGAAAGATGCACCCTAGTGAGGCTCTGCACTTTTACCCCTATTATCCTGCAAAATCCCCGGTAACACGAGCAATCCGAACACTGCCAGAAGTGAGGTTGCTCCCAAACACTGGTGCCTCGCAGTGCGATGATCAGCGCAGCTGTAAACAGGGCACATGAGGCGAAACCAGAGAGAGTGGCCAAGATCTGCGTGGAGTAGCCGGAACAATGAAGAGGTGAACAGAGAGGGGGTCCGCGAGTGGCGCAGGCCATTGTGACCCGTGTGGAGGGCAGCTGGCATCATGGTGTGACCGGACCAGAACCTGGAGCACTGGTTGCGAGACGACTGCACAACTCGACCTGATGCTCCAGCCCTGTAGAAGCCCTGAAGGAACCCGGAGGTCGGAGCACACCTTGCTTCAGCAGGAATCTGAGTAGGGGAGCCGTACGGAGGGCGAGACCGGACCCACGCTGAGATGAAAGAAGCCCCGATCCAGGAGCAGAGCACCGATCCTACTAGCGGCCAGAGGATGGGGGAAGAACTGTGCGCCCCTGCCTGACACTAAGGGGCCGATTGCGATCTCGGCCGGTAGGGCTCCGAATCGGATTCGGCTTTACCGGATCCGATTCGGAGGCCTTTTTCCCGACCGATTCGTACAGTCGTCCCATCGAGCAAGTACGATGCGAGCGCACGCGAAATCGCCGACCGACTCGTTCCCGGGTCCGAACCGCTCCGACCGACTCGTACGGACACGGCTCGTACCACGCAATGGAGACGTTTCCCGACCGAGCAAGTACGATGCGCGCTTCGAACAGCCCGACCGACTCGTAGCGTCCGGCTCCAAAGAGCTGTCGGAGCCGGACTTCGGGGGTCCGTGTCGGACCCCCTGCACGCGTAGCCGCACGAGTCGCACACAGGGGGACCCAAGGGTCCCCCCTAAACATGCATGTACGGTGCGAGTCGCACCGACGCGTACCCACTGTAGGGGGCCCCCTGTTCGCGATGTACCCATTCAGTCAATGGGAGCCCATGTACGCGTTGTACGACCGGCAGTCCGACCGAATCGAGTCGGGCAGCATACGGCCGCATCGTACTCGCTCGGTCGGACTGCGGGAGTCCGGCTCGGTCGGAAATCTCTCCGGATCCGGCTCGGTCGGAGAGATTTCCGGCCCGAATCGGAATCGGCCCCTAAGACTCTACACATGTGGCAGTATAGGGAGAGGCCCGGAGGATGAACCATGTAAAGTAGTGGCCTAGGCCCTGGGGTCCCTACAATAATGAGACCTGGAGGCTTGTGTGAATTAGTGGCCAGATCCAGACTGAGCCACGCCCAGTGCCCTGGGCTATTTATTAGTCACCTTACGTCGCGCCGGCGTACGCCGGGCTGGCTCATTAGTCTTGCGCTCAAGGGGGGCTGGGCTAACAGGACCACCCCTCAATACCATGAGGGACGTGGATGCTTCCACTGTCCTCAAAACATTACATTCCTCCTTTACCAGGAGGGACAAAGTCAACTGAACCAAAATACCAACAGGTGTGTAAGGCAGAACAGAATGAAACATCTAGTCCAGGAGAACACAACCCCAAGGTTGGGGTACATATGAAACAGTCTTAATTGGTTTCCATGCGCGGCTGTTCCCTCAGGCTGCGACCCGCCCTACTGTCGCCGACTAGCCACAGGATACATAGTCTTTGTATTTCTGGGATGGCCTCGGACAAGGCCGCAGGTTGTACCGGTTCTGACTGCTTCGCGGTGGAGGTGTCGGTGACAGCTCGACTGTGTTGCTGCAGGTTGGGGGTCTCAGGTCACGCTCAGGATCCGGGTCTTGTGTCGACGTGGTTACAGGATTCGAGGTTGGACCCTCAGTGGCTGGGTGATCAGGTCCACACACTCCGCCGTCAAGACTTGGGAACCCATTCGAGAAAGTCTCGTTGTGCCTGTCGAGCACCGGGAGGTCGCCTTCGTCGTCATAGGGGACTTTTTAAAAAAAAGATATGTTGCGGGTTACTCTCTCGTGCCTTCTTTGGGCAGTCACCATAGTGCCTTTTACAGCCGTGACAGTCCAGGGGTTGAGTTCAAAAGGCAACCGGAACTTCCCTCCGGGGTAGCGATCTCGTACTAGCACGCGGTCACCAACAGCAATTGGGCTTTCTTTGGCGTGTCTTGTCTGGGATGCTGCTTTGTTGCTCTTCTCTCGCCGGGAGTCTGACTGGTTCGGGGGGTTTGGTGTTTCAGCCCACGCCGGATGATGGGGGATGGTATCTGTTACAACTCGACCAAAGCACAGTCGACTTGGGGATATACCCGTAGTGCAATAGGGTGTGAGCCGGTACTCTCGGAGGAATTGATACACGGCTTGCTCGAGATTGAGCCCATCAGCTAGGGCGATTTGAATAGTTTTGTTCAATGTCCGCATCAGCCGTTCTACTTCCCCATTGGCCTGGGGCCATCTTGGTGTGATTTTGCGATGCTTCACTTTATGGGAGGCGAGGTACTCGGCCACATCCTGACTGGTGAATGGTGGTCCATTATCTGTGCGGAGCTCACCGAAGAGTCCATGGGTCGCCATCAGCTTCTCAAGTTTAGGAATCACTTCAGCTGCGGATGTAGATGGGACGAACTCGACTTCCGGATACCGTGAGAAATCATCTACCACCACCAGCATGTACTTTCCTCCGGGCAGGCTGCCAAAATCAGCACTCACTCTTTCCCATGGGGCGCTCGGAGCTGCTTCAGTGATGACTGGTGCTGGCCTGCTAGGTAGGCTCGTTGCTAGGCACACAGGGCAGTGCTGCACTACCGACTCTATTTGTTGGTCCAGGCCGGGGAACCAGACTTTGTTACGGAGTCTGTTCTTTGATTTGACAATTCCCTGGTGAGCGCCATGCGCAAGAAGGGCCGCTTGTCGAGTCAGGCTCTCAGGTAGGACAAGGCGCGGGCCTCTCAGGAGGCAGCCATCAGCTGATACAGACAGTTTGTGACGGACTTGGTGCAGGGACTTCAATGTTGCTTGTGCCGATGCGGTCCGTAGTGGTGAGAGACTTTGTAGGAGTCTCTAGTCACCTGAGGTGACAGCTCAGATAGCGATTTGGAGGCAGTCATCCTCTTGTGTGGCTGCTATGACTTCTTGCAGAGATATTGGGAGAGGTCGAGACCTTTCTACCACCAGTCGTACGTAGTCTTCCGTGGCCGCCGCTTCGGCCGCTTCTGGAGGGGTGACTGGCCGAGCGTGCCGCGACAAAAAGTCAGCAGGATTGCGGGTGCCAGGTCGGTATTCCACTGTAAGCTGGAATTCTTGCAACTGCAGGATCCATTTCTCGATCCGTGGGGGAGGGCGAGATGAGGAGCCTTGGAACAGCGGGATCAGCGGTTTGTGATCTGTGATTACTGTAAACGGGTGGCCGTACAAGTATATGTGAAAGTGGCAGCACCCCCATAGGATCGCGATGGCTTCTTTCTCGGTCTGAGAATACCGTTGCTCCGTAGGTGTAAGGGTTCGGCTGGCATAGGCGACAGGGGCCCACTCACCGCAGTCTTGTTGTTGCGCTAGGACAGCACCTAGGCCTCTGGGGCTGGCGTCAACCACCAATTGGGAGTCGTGTCGTGGGTTAAAATAGACTAGCGTGGTATCGGCAGACAGAGCAGCTTTCGTTTGTTGGAACGCCTTTTCCTGTTCCGGACCCCACATCCAGTGGCTGGTGGTTTTGGTGAGATCCCGCAGGGGGCCATTTAGGTCAGAGAGGTTCCTGATGAAACGCCCGCAGTATGTGACCATGCCCAAGAAGCTGCGGACTCCGGACACTGATGTGGGGGCGGGCGCCTCCTGGACATCCTTCACTTTGTCTGGGTCTGGACCGATGCCTTTGTCTGAGAACCGATATCCGAAGAAACTGATGTCCCGCCGCAGGAACTCACATTTCTCCCTGAGCAGGGTCAGCCCGCGGTCTCGAAGGCGACTGAACACGGCATTAAGGCGTAGGAGATGTTCTTCCAGAGAGGGAGCGCGCACTAAGATGTCATCGCTCACGTTGAGCACTCCCTCCAGCCCTTGAAGGACGGTCTTGATGATGTTCTGGAATACTTCGGCTGCACTCGAGATCCCGAAGTTGAGGCGGGTGTAGCGCCAGAGGCCAGCATGGGTGGAGAAAGTAGTGATCGGGCGGGAGTCCAGGTGCAGAGGAACCTGGTGGTATCCTGAGCGGAGGTCCATCTTCGAGAACCACTTGGACCCCGCAAGTTCGCCAATGATGTCGTCAACTGTGGGCGTCAGGTGGCGTTCTCGTTTGATGGCGAGGTTTGGGATCCACATTTCTACGCAGATGCGGACTGCGTCAGGCTGCTTCGGTTTCTTCGCGACAACGATGGGGGACACCCACGGGGTGGGGCCGCGCACCCATTCAATGATTCCAGCAGCTTCCAGGAGGCGGAGCTCCGCTTCGACCTTCGGGCGGAGGTAGAAGGCGATCCTCCTGTGTCTGAGGGCTATGGGAGCCACGGACTTGTCTATGTGTAGCTGGACCGCCGGGCCTTTGAGGCATCCAATCCCTTTGAAGAGAGGTGTGAACTCGGTCAGCAGGCGTCCCAGGTCGTGGGCATGCACGGTGAAGGCAAAGTGAATGAGACGAAGGTCCTGTGCGGTGCGACAGCTGAGTAAGAACCCAGACCCTTCCTGTGAGACGTAGATTCTGGACCGTTGGTGGATATGGTCGTGGGAGAGGTCGGCCTGGAAAACACCGCATATCTTGAGCGGGGTGTGGGTGCCGAATGTATACACCCGGACGTTGGTGTTGCGAAGGGCTGGTAGGCTGGGCAGGTGCCGGTAGACGCTGGCAGCCATGAGGTTAATGGTTGCGCCAGTGTCGATGAGCGCTGCCACCGGATGGTCTTGCACGTTGATGGTGCACATGGGTGCCGCCTGCGGGGAGGCTGTGAGGGCGTGTAGCATGTGTACCACCTGCACAGTTGCAGCCTCGTCTTTGTCCATGTCGCCGCTTGAAGAGTCTTCCGGGAGAGGTTCGAGGGCTCGCACGTGGTGAGGTGGGCCTTTCGGTTGTCATCGTGGCATCGAGCGGCAAACCTTGGAAAAGTGATTGAGCTTTCCACACGCACTGCAGGGTTTTCCGTGGGCTGGGCAGGCGCCGTCGTGGGGAAGCGGGCTGCCACACCATCCGCAGAGTCGAGTCCTTGGGCTCTGTCTGGAGGCTTGGGTCGAACGTCTCTTGGACTTCTGTTGAGAGTCGCGGGCGTCTGAGCGGACGGCGCCGACTGGCTCCTCTTTGATGGCAGCCGCGGCTTTGAGTTCCATGTGGGCTGCTCTGACTTTGGATAGTTCCTTGGAGCGTCCTAGGGTCAGGATGTCCCTCATCGGCATGTTGTGTTCTTGTAGGACACGCTCACGCAGCTTGGAGGAGGCGCAGCCTTGAATGAATTGCGCTCGGATCTCGTCGTCCTCATCGGGGAGGGTGCACGTGCTTGCTAGTTCTTTGAGACGGCTGTAGAGAATGTCGACAAACTCATCTGGCTGCTGTTTCACCTGGCGGAGAAGGAAGCGTTCATAATCGGCATTGGCGTAGGGCTCAAAGTGGGCGGTAATGGCATCGCGCATCGTTTCTCGGGGGCCCAGCTTCGCGGACAGTCTTTGCGATTTTGTGAATATCCACACCCCCCAGGTGGAGGAGCATGGGTCTCCGCCGTGGGGCGGGGATGTCCGCAGCGTCGACGAACGTTTCCAGGCGCTCCACCCACGCCTTCCATCGCGCAGCTTGTGAGGGCGGAGGCCCCGTGATGGTGAAGGACTCCAGCGGCGGGATGGACGTCATGCTGGCCAGAGCACGAGCGAGGACAAAGGTAGCTCACAGCAAGCAGCAGCACCCCCGGTGGCAGAGGGGTGAGCGTGGCAGGAGTCCAACTGAGGCCCTCAACGCAGGCGGGAGAGGCAGAGCACCGGCGGCTGGTAGGCCACGTGGGCCGGGGAGACAGCAGGAACTTGGGCCTCCATGGGCGTGGTAGCGCGAGTAGCAGCGCAGGGCCGGCAGATGGCAACTGGTGGCAGGGGGCAGAGCGGCTTACCGGTAGTTGGTGCGCGGTACCCTCAGGCGCACTTGCGGATTGCGGAGCGCCGCAGTGCCACGCGGGCCGGAGGCTGAGGTCGCACGTGCACCCGCGCTCATCCACGGAGCCGCAGGAGGTGGGCGGCAGGCTGGTGAGCTCGTAGCAGAGCTGAGGGGGCCTCAGGGCCGGCGGGAGATCAGCGCCGACCATGAATGCAGGGCAGGCTGGTCACGCGGCATGGGTGCGCCGGATTGAAGGCCTGGGAGGCGCAGCAGGAGCGCTCCCAGCGAGGCGGCAGAGGCAGGCTCGGTGGGTGAGAGGCGGTGCAGCTGGCTGCAGGACCACCTCGTCGCCAGTGTAAAGTAGTGGCCTAGGCCCTGGGGTCACTACGATAATGAGACCTGGAGGCTTGTGTGAATTAGTGGCCAGATCCAGACTGAGCCACGCCCAGTACCCTGGGCTATTTATTAGTCACCTTACGTCGCGCCGTCGTGCGCCGGGCTGGCTCATTAGTCTTGCGCTCAAGGGAGGGGTGGGCTAACAGGATCACCCCTCAATACCGTGAGGGACGTGGAGGCTTCCACTGTCCTCACAACATTACAAACCAGACCCGAGACTAACCGCCGCAAAATGCGCTGCCTGCCGGTGTCTGTGGGATGTGTGACACTGGATGGGGGTGAGGTCTCGATTCCCCGGGGACAGTTGCCCTGCTGGGTGTGAGGTTGTGCAGCGTAAATGGCACAGGAGGTGAATTGGAAGGGAGGATATGGAACAGCTATCGTTGAGAACACAACTATCCCGCACCTCAGTGAGTTTGCCCTTGATTTTTGGGGGTGCCACCACGGAGCACCAGAGCACCGCCTGCCTACGGCATCAGGGAGACTGATCACAGTGGTTGGCTCTGACCCTTATTGTAGGAGACTGGCCCGGGGTAGACACCATGAGACACCTGACTTGGAAACTCTCAGCGGCATTGGATGAGGTGACAGCCCAGCTCTGATTGTCCTGGCCCAACTTGACGGGCGACAAGAGGCGGCGTCTACACCGAGCCAGGGCAGAGTGGGGCACGAGAATTCTCCTGCTCTTCCCTTTGGCTGGGGACACAGCCCACAGAGAAAGTAGGGGGTGGTGTAGAGCCTGCCCCTGGGTGCTGGACTAACCCCTTGAACTGAGGCAGTGAGCCCACGCAACTGGGCAAACTAGGAAGCAGGTGTGAGGAGCAGCTGAGTGCCCCAGGGGAAGCTGACTGAGACCCAAAAGCGGAAACGGAGCAGAGAAACGACAGCTGACCTGAGGAAGCGGCCGGAGGCATCACTGTTAGAAGTAGGAGACGATTGCGCAGGGGTTGCGGACCCAACCGGACAACCTTCGGCTCGCGTGGGGGGCCCAGCAAGGAGCCGCTACCTGCCTATCGCTCAAAAACTGGCCATGGGTCGCCTTTGATCAAATGCCCCGCAGGCAGTAGCACGCTCCGCAATAGACGAGACGCCACATGCTGAAGAAAGCACAGGACAAGAAACACCACATTTAGCGCTGGCCACTTAGCTGGACACTGTGCTGAAAGTCGTTGAGAAGATAGTAGCCGCCGTTGACCAAATGCACACATCATTAGAATCTAAAATTGATAAAGTCACATCTGACTTCACACTCCTGCACGCTGATGACCGCAAGCTGGCTGATAAAGTATACACCAATGAGTTTGCACTGGCTGATCTACAGCCAATGACCCATGCAAATGCCACAACACTGCAAAATTTGCTTGACCGGATGAGCACTCTGGAATATAGACTAGAGGACGAGAAAGGCCGGTCACGCTGGAACAACGTAAGGGTGGTAGGCCTCCCGGAAGGTGAAGAGGGCCAAAATGCAGTGTCATATGTTGAAAACTGGCTGCGAGAACTGATGCCCGAAAATGCGCTGTCACCCCACTTCGTGGTGTAACATGCCCAAAGGGGACCAGCCCTCAGACCGCCACCAGGCGCCAATCCCAGACCATTACTGTTTAGGTTGTTAAACCACAGAGATAGAGACACCATCCTGAGAGAAGCACGTAAATTGCATGAAATTAAGATAAAGAATGCCAAGATTATGCTGTTTCCCGATTACACGGCGCAGGTTCAGAAACAGCGGAGTTCCTTTGAGGCAGTGAAACACCACCTTCACGAGCTGGACATACGTTATTACCTGCTGTTACCGGCCCGGCTTCGGGTGGTGGCAAAGGGCGCTGCGCGATTCTTTGACTCCCCACTGGACACTTGTGACTGGCTGGAAAGTGCTGGCCTTGCGGCTCAGCGTGCATCGTCAGGAGACGCAACAGGGAGATACCGGGAAAAGAGTTGCCGCCGTAGAGGCAGAGGCAGGAGAGCAGGTCATCTTCCTCCACCGTCGGCTGTCCCCACCTTAGAACAGATAATAATGGCATGGTAGAGGCCCTTCATGTGGCAGCGGCAATCCAAGACCAGCACAGAGCTCAGATCAAGATGCAGAGTCGGCCAAATCCCAGAATGAAGATGACTCCACTCACGCCTGGTCAGGGGGTCCGGACTCGCTGGCCTTGCCTATTGTGACGCTGCAGACCTCGGCTGAAATAATATGAACGGACATAAGATAACTGCCAGCTGAACTGATACCCCAGAAGGGTCTCCGATCTCAATGGGGAAACTCCACACTAATCGCACCTAGTGCTTATACTACAAAGATGCCGACTTGATCCCCGTGCGGGTTAAGTTATTAAGCCATTAGGAAACAGCACTGCCATACTACAGGAGATAACATGCTAAAACCAGGTGCAGCAGAACATATTTAGCACCTAACACACGGCATTGTAGGAGTATCCCAGAGCCGACACCTCAGCACACGCGACCTCCTTACAAACACTGATGCATTCGGTAGTTGTCATAGTTGGGCAGCACAGTTTGGGTGGATCCCTGTTGCGGGTCTGCCCTCATAAGTTTGTAAATGTTATTGTTAGAGTCCCCAATTTTCTTTTATACGCGATTACACTCGATCACTGAGGTGAGCCTTAAGAACATGCATCACAGATGTGATGTGGATAACAGTGAGCCCTCATCATGGCACGCATGAATATCGTCACCTGGAATGTGAGGGGTATACACACACCTGCGTGCTTCTATTCTACATACTCATACCTACAGCGCAGATCCACAAACATAGCGCTCTTACAAGAAACACACCTAACATGGACTGAGGCGGATCGCCTCCATCGGCGCAGGCGAGGGTAGGTGTTCAGTACAAACTATTCCTCTTAGGCCAGGGGGGTGCTGATATGGGTAAAGGCCGGGACCCCTTATTTGATAGCTGAAGTGGAAGCTGATGCGGTGGGCTGATATGTGACCACAAAGGGCAGATTGAATGGCCAACATATTCTTGTGGGCTCCATATATGTCCCCAACACCAACCAGGCCTCGTTTTTGCGAAAATTGACCAATGTTCCTGCCCAATGGAGTAGGATCCCCTGGCTGATAGGTGGCGACTTCAATTCTGTGCCTGACATTGTGGTGGACCGTTCGTTCCCACCACTGACGCGCACCTCGGCCTTGTCCAGCGTACAGACATTGACCGCCTGCCTTGCCCACTGGTCCCTGATAGTCATATGGCGCGCCCATAACCCTGATGCACGCATATACTCCTTTTACTCCCCTATGCACAACTTACATGTCAGATTGGATCGTATTGTGGGGTCACCTTCACTACTTCCTAGACAGACTACATAGGGCGCACACATTCTGATCACAATCCCCAGTACATGCAGCTCAAATGGGAGGCAGGTCCACCACCCATACCCACATGGCACCTCCAACCTGTGGCCCTGGAGGATCCACCATTCTGTGAATCCCTCGGGCCACATCGGCGGAGTATTTTGACCTCAATGATGGCTCAACAGAGAAATCGCTCCAAGACTGGGACGCCTTTAAGGTAACCATCCAGGGGCGCTGTCCAGGGCTCACATGGAACATTCATAAGCAACTGGAAGATGCCGTCAGCAAAATTGAGCACGAGCTACGGCATCTCGAGCAGCGCAACACTCGGGAGACACTCGGCAGCTGGACGAAACCCACAGTGAGCACATAACACTGTTGGAGAGACTCAGATGATTGAATTATGCAGCACATTCCGCACGCATACACGCAACATTGAATAGAGCAGGTCGCTTGCTGGCATGGTTATTGTGTAAGGAACAGCTTCAGCATCTCACCCACGCCCTGCTAAGCAGTGCGGGAAATATGATATACACACAACACAAAATCCATGCAGAGATGACACGAAATTACACAACATTATATGAATACACCATCCAGTATGACCAGGCATACTTGAGCGCCTTACTGGACTCAGTGCGATTGCTTATGATCATGCATGAACAGTGCACAGCGCTTAGCGCGCTTATTGCTCTCAATGAGATCTGTCAAGCCATTGCAGCGCTGGCAACGTGCAAAATCCCCGGATCTGATAGGCTACCTGCTGAATATTACAAGGCCTATGCTGCGACCCTAGTTCCAAAGGCTGCACACCCTGTATACTACGGCCCTAGGCCCCCCATAGCTATGCAAAGCTTTGCCTGGCTTTATTACCCAAACCTTATAGGGATCCAACTCACCTGGGTCCTATCGCCCTCTGGCCCCATTAAATACAGACTACAAGATATTGGCTAAAGTGCTAGCCGACCGGCTGGCGCCACTAGTCCCGTCCCTGGTCCATGCTGAGCAAAATGGATTTGTGCCTACCCGTAACACCTCCTTAAACTTACGGCGCTTTTTCAGATTAGCTACATACTCGGCGATTTGATGGCCCTACTCAGGATGTTTAATACTAGATCTTGAGAAAGCCTTCAATTCCCTGAGATGGGGATTTCTATTTGTTACGCTGACGCGATATGGACTCGGAGGGGCGTTCATCTGCATGATTAAGCTGCTATATGAGAAGCCGACGGTATGGGTATGAACAGGCCCTTATATCTCTGATCCGGTTAAGGTGGGGCAGGGAACCCGGCAGGGATGCCCACTGTCTCCGTTGCTTTTCTCTTTGGTCATAGAGACCCGAGTGGAGGCTATTCGGACGTGGGGTATGGACTGGGGCATTTCACTGGGAGATGGCACGCATATAATTTCACTATACGCGGGCGACCTCGTTTATATGTCAAAGACATCAGATCAATATCCCCCTCATTGACGCAAACATTAAGAGACTTTGCCATCCTGTCAGGACTGAGAGTGAATGCAGAGAAATCAGGCCTGTACCCCTTTGATTTTACGTGCCCAGACCCGGCGTATGTACTCAATGGAACCACCATAACATGGCAAGTAGACGCCTTTTCGCTATCTAGGAATAAGGATTTATCGCCAGCATGCGGACCGCCTAGAGGGCAACCTGTGTAGGGCACTGCCATCTATTCACTCTCAGATGTCTTTCTGGGGTACCGTCCCCCTGTCAGTCATGGGTCGAGTGGCCCTAATTAAAATGGTGGTCCTGTGAGGCTTCTATACTACTTCACCAACTTACCCCTCTATATCCCACCTCCCTTCTTTTGCGTCCTTGAAGGCACCATCAGAGATTTTCAAGTAACTGTTGAAAAACTCTACCTGCCGACAAATCAAGGGTGCCTGGTAGTGCCTAATATGGGGCAATGCTATCTTGCTGCACAGATTCAATGGGTGGCCAGATGGCTGGCTGGCCTTCAATTAATTGACACAGCAGCCATCTCACTGCCCTGGTCACTCCCTGATTAACCTGTTCCATCCCTGCGTGAAGGAGAAACCACCAACAACACATCTACTGCTCAATACAGCATATCGATGCTATTGCAGGTGCTTATACGTAACCCAAAACTTGAAGCCGTATGCACCTGTTCTGCCCCTATAGGGCACACCCAGGGGTCGCGCGGTCACTACATCCATCGAATTCCGCCAATGGTGGAAGGCGGGAAGATACACTAGGTCTCCGTAAGATTCCAATCGCAGCAAACTGGGACACGATGATGCGCGATTTACAGAGTAAGCACAATACTGCCACAGACACGCTAACCTTCAATAACACTGCCTGGTAAGGATCGGAAGAAGCGCGCTAATCCTGAAACAGCCACGGTGAAGGGACTGCTGTCAGTGAAAATGACTGTACACTACCCACCACAGTCTTAGCAACATGCGCTCACACGAACAAGGTAGCAAGAACCACGGAAACCTGTCAAGTTCAGGATCATGGACTGCTCCAGTTAGATATACCACCAACTGTTTCTTTTGCTTTGCCCCATCCATTACTATCCGCCTCCCTCGTTAGTAGACTAGTTCACAGCTAACACACAGCAGGCGTCTAGTTGGGATGTACCTAGAGATCACAGCCGCCACAGCTTGGGGCGGGTGTTTGGGCAGCGTGTAAGCAGAACTCTGCTATGCACTCAGTGACTAACATGTCTAATGATACAGATGTGCTCAGACCATCTCTGCGCAATTACAGTTGTACACTGTACATTCAACGTCTTAAGAAATGTGTGAATTAAAATGTGATTGTCTACTTTGTTAATGAAGATAAAAACAAATTCAAACAAAAAGAAAGTCCTTTTAGGTGCCCAAAGCAGAGTCCTGCTGGGCAAGAGAAAGAATAAAGAGAAGAACTTGAGAGAGGGGAGCAGAAAGAGGGTCAACCTGTCAGGTGCATACTGTCCTGGTAGAAGGACGCCTGGTTGCCAATATAACAGTGCAGACTTTGGGTGGAAGGTCAAAAACGTTGACAGGTTCGGGTGGAGAACCCTTCCCTGCTGCTGCAACAGAAGATCCTCCGGAAGAGGCAGCCTGATCAGAGGACTGATAGCCATGCTCAACAGCTCGGGATGCAAAACTTTCCTGTGTCCAGAGCCACAGGAGGCCTGGGCTCCACTTGAGATGAAAAGCATCTCCAAGCGTGTGCTGCCTTGGAGACTCCAGCACACAGAACTACTGACATTGCACGTTCTCGGCGGTGGTGAACAGATCTAACCAAGGCTCTTCTCACTGCTGAAAGAGACCTTCCACAACCTCCGGATGGCGATGCCATTCGTGATCCCCTAGGCATCTTCGGCTGAGTTCATCCACCCTGGTGTTCAGAGACCCAACTAGGTGTTGAACCACCAGGGATATGGCCTGATGTTCCAGCCATGTCCAGGAGCACAGGGCCTCTTGACAGAGGGTCCTTAATCCCACCCCGCTCTGTTTGTTGCAGTATCACATGGCGGTGGTGTTGTCCGTGAACACCTCCACTAGTCATTCCTTGATGGAGGGTAGAAACGCTTTCAATGCCAGCCCGGAGCACCAATAGTTTGATGTGGAGTCCGGATTTCATCAAAGATCAGAGGCCTCTGATCTACACCTCTCCCAGATGGCCACCCAGTCCCAAGAGTGACGCATATGTCACCACTGTCAGATCTGGTTGAGGAAGGGAGAAGGGTCTGCTGCTGACCAGTTGTATGACAGAACCCCGCAGACATTTACCCCGCATGCCAATTACAACACAGTCACTACCCCAACTGAGACGTTAGCACGTGTTACTTTACCACGCAAGTCGTTATAACGACTTGCTTTAAGGGGTGCTGGACTTTGGAATAGTATAAATTACTTTTCCAACTCCAGTCTATGCAACAATAGTGAAGGTGTTGGACCTAAAAATCTAACACCAATCCAACAAAGTGCCTCCTAAAGCAAGTCGTTGTAACGACTTTCGTTGTAAAGTAACACGTGGTAACGTCGCAGTCAGGGTAGTGACTACGTTGTAAAGTCAGGTCATTGTTGTGACTGCGGGATAAAAGATGTTTCCCCTGCTGACCCAATCGCCGTTCGTTAACCACCACTGCAGGTCTTTTGAAGCTCCCTCAGAGATGTCGACCATGTCTGTGAGATTTCCCTGATTCTGCACCCACTTGAACTTCAGGTTCTACTGCAGAGCCCACATATGCCAGCGGGCATGCATCACAAGCAGGATGCAGAAGGTCATGAGGCCCAGCAGCCTCAGAGTCAGTCTCCTCGAAACCCAGGGTAGAGGATGAAACATCGGTATCATAGCCTACATTTTCTGGACTCGTCGTTTGGGAGTTTAAGCCCGAAACTGCACCGTGTCCAGAACAGCTCAGATGAAAGGGAGCATCTGAGAAGGAGTCAGGTGTGACTTCGGCACGTTGATAGTGGACACCAGCAAGTGCAGGAGGTCTGCTGTAGTCTGGAGATGACTAACTGGTGCGAGCCCGCCTTCAATCTCCGCAGATGAGCTGCAACCACTGGCATCACCTTGGTAAACACCCCAGGGGCATTGGTAAGATCAAAAAGAAGCACTGCAAACTGAAAATGCTTGTGGCCCACCGTGAACCGCAGGTGACGCATGTGGGGAGACAGGTGACGGGAATGTGGAAATATGCATTCTGCAAGTCCAATTTTACCATTGCATCTCCCAGGGTCAGGGCAGACAGGACTTGAGCGAGCATGAGCATTATGAATTTCTCCTGCTTGAGGAAGAAATTGAGAGGGCGCAGGTCTAGGATAGGACATAGGCCTCTGTCTTTTTTGGGCATCAGAAAGTAGCGGGAAAAATAACCACAACCTACTTCTGGTATTGGCACCCTCTCTATGGCTCCTTTGGCCAAGAGAGCTGCCCCTTCCTGACAGAGTAAGGCGAGATGGTCCTCCGTCAGCCTGTCGCAAGTGGTTGACATGGGTGGAGGGGAAGTCATGAAAGGGAGGGAGTAGCCCCCCACGGAAAATCTGAAGAACGCAGGAGTCTGACCTGCAGTGGTGAAGGTGATGGTGCATCCTGCCTCCCGCTGGTTGACCGTGATGGTTAGAGGGCAAACTAAAGAGGTTTGGAGGCTGCGTAATCGGCCCCAAAATGTATATTGAACTTCAAACCTGTTTTCCTAACACACACTTCCTGCCAGCATTTTACCTGATTCCAAGTACTTCCATTCTTTGCAAAAACATATCACCTCAAAGTGGCAAATCAAACAGGGTACATTCTAGGGAAAATAATATATCAGTATCACTGTTCAGGTACAGAAAAGTACAAAGGTCTTCATTTTCAATATTTTCCCTTGTATGTCTGATTCAAAAATACTTTTAAATGAATGTTAATGGTAAAACATGGCTGGATTACCTATTCGCAAAGGAATACCTGGCATTTATAAGTTACTAGTTACCTGTAAAAATGTTTTAGAAGCTTGAACCATGCTCAGCATTATTCTGTCAACTAAGTGTATCTTTAAGCACAAACCTTTTACTTTGGGCGTCGACTATAAGTCCATAATGCCCCAAAATGTGCATTACATTTTAAGTTCATAGGCATCGAACAAACAATGGCAATGCCAACAGATCTGGTGTATTAATAAAAGTGTATTTTGTATAATTGATGCGTTTAGGCACTCAATAAGTCATCATACATGTACTCTGTCACTCATCTTTGCACTCATGCATTCATTCATCCATCCATCCACTGACTCATTCTTGCATTAATTCCTTGACACAACAACAATAAAACACACAAAGTCAATAACATATGCAAAATAACTTAAATGAATATGAAAGTAGAAAAAAGAAAACATGCTGCCATCTAAACACGGCAGGCTTATGATTTCATGACAATAAAATTCATATACAAGATCATACTAGTTCAGTGGCAGCACATATTAACCCCAGCTGGGATTACCGTTTGTAATCAATGTCACGTCAGCCAACACGGGATAAGACGTTCCTCCAGCATGGGGTAACCCCTAAAATACATTAGTAGATAAAACTTTAAGGGCCAGATGTGCCACCATTTTTTGCGGTCACAAAGGGCTATTTGGTACGTTTGCGACAGCAAAAAGCGGATGGGCAATGTACTAACCCTATTTTGCGAGTCGCTAATCTATTAGCATCTCGCAAAATAGGGTTATCGACTCGCTATTAGGAAGGGGCGTGCCAAGGGCATCCCTTCCTAATAGCAAGCGCAAATGCCATGTATGAGTGTTTTGTGACCGCATTTGCGGTCGCAAAAAACTCGCAGTTTACCACCTACTTCAAGTAGGTGGTAAACCATTCGCAAACGGGAAGGGGTCCCCACGGGACCCCTTCCCCTTTGTGAATGGGTGCGCAAATATTGTTTAAGAGCAGGCAGTGGTCCCAGAGACCACTGCCTGCCCTTAAAAAATGAAACTGAAAAGTTTCATTTTGCTTTTTTAAATGCATCCCGTTTTCCTTTAAGGAAAACAGGCTGCATTTTAAAAAAAACTGCTTTATTTAAAAAGCAGTCCCAGACATGGTGGTCTGCAGTCCCCAGCAGGCCACCTTCCCTGGGAGTGCTGGCCATTCCCAATAGGGTCGCAAATTGCAACAGCCTCATTAATATTCATGAGGCATGCAATTTGCGACCCCATTGGGAATCGTAAACAGTGTCTGAGACACTGTTGTACATTGAATTTTGCGACTTGCAAATTATGACTCGCAATTTGTTGCAATTTTAGAGTCGCAAACTTCAATGGTCAGACATCTGGCCCTAAGAACCTATAAGCTATGATTAAAAACAAAGCCCTGTCCGTAACCCCGACAGCTCAGTAAGTAGATAAAAGCTGTAAGCCACACATGTAGATTTATTCATATTAAGACAAGTTTCATAGAAACTTCAGAGAAGAACTTGTCAGCTCGGCATAGGTCGGACATGTCCTGCGTATTCAGACAATACTTCAATGCGTCTTAAGGAAAATCTGTTTTAGTAAGACTTGCCTCTCACTACTCATTCCTGGGCAGCAACAAGCAATATGTAGGATGGTTTCTTGCTTATAATCTCATAATCTGCACCTGTAACTCTGAAATTCGATGTGACAGGACAGCCTACGTTTTTTATTGGAAGCAGTACAAACGCATGCGGAGGATAGGTAGTCGAATTGATTTGCGCATTGGCGCTAATAAATACAGCTGGGTAGACAAGGTGCTAAAATAGTCCATTATATTCATGGCACGAGTCGGGGGTACACGCAGGTACACAGCGTCCACCCACTATTTTCACAGGGTGGACGCGGTCCACCCTGCCAAGATGTTGGGCCCCACAGATTAAATATGTTGAACTTGTCCATTGTATTTTTCAGACACCGGGATACGTTCAGCATCTACTGCACGTTGTCTGCTTTCCATTTCCAGCAGCAACGTGCAGACAGTGAGGGGGGAGGGGGCGCGGGGTTCACCTCCAGCTGTGCTAAAGATAAAGGCAGAAGTTAAGGGACCATCAGGCCTACTTTTGATCGAGTAGAATATCGGGCTGGAGGCGGGCTGGAACTTCACACTTACATGCAAATGCAACCGAGAGGAAACAAAGGCACACAGTTTGTTATCTCTTCACAGGTACTTAATAGATGCATGCTTTTTACTTTTTCCAGTCCCTGTATATAAGTGCATGCACTGTAAGAATGTCAGATGGGTTTGTCTGTCCCAGTATTTACACAAATAATTTAAACAGCACTATTTTATTTCTTTCATAGCGCTACTCATCCCAATGCAGAGTGTTAGAGCGCTTTACATAGCAAACACATTATCCATTCAAAATAAATCACATAAGTGTGCAAATCAATGTACAAGATGTGTTACGAGACAGTCAGGGTTACAAGATGTAGGGTTCAAATGCCCTTCACAGCTCACTGTTGTCTACTAGAAAGATTACAATTTATGAATTGCAAGTAACAAAAGGATCTCTGTGTTCAAAGCAGTAATCCACTTACCTAGCTACATAAAATAAAAATCTGTGATCTGCATGTTACATGATGTGCTTGGCTTTGCAGGAGACTCGTTTTTTTTTTTTGAAAACATATTGTATTGTATTTTCAGTTGGCAAGAGTTATATCATACACATATCAGAGCACTATTGCATAATTATGTGGTACATTTATGTTCACAACATTGTATAAGAGGCACACCATGTGTTGCGATAACATGAATAAAAACCCGAAGACGGTAGCAACAAAATAGAGGTTCAACAATTCCCAAACCCCTTCCCCCAAGAGCAGTGGGTGATTATGTTTTGCAGGTGACAACATACTACTTTGATTCAAATTTCGGACTATAAAAAACACAGATCTCTCCAACAAATGCGTTAACCTCCAGAGCTATCTCACCATTATTATTATTCCCTGAGATTTACTGGGCATCTCTGCAGCAGATGCCTTAACCCCATAAAATATTTTAAAATGCAGACTTTGCAACCAATTAAGCAGAACAGATCTACTACCATGCTTTTCCTTGTTGCCAATTTCTTTGTGGCAGGGTTTTAAAAAAAATGTATTAGTTGAGGCCCAGATTTGGTGTCAGGATTGCCCCACTTTTTTGACACAACCCCGACTCCAAATCTCATTTGTTAAATATCATAATGCACTTAAATGTACTCATGATACACCAGATAAACATATGTGTGAGATCTTAGTATCTGATGTCACTTCTTGTGATGTCGCTTCCAGTGAGGTCGCTTATTGTGATGCCACGTGGAATGTCACGCGTCGTGAGTCATGTGCTGTGATGGCACGCATCATGATGTCACTTGCATACTGCCTAAGTTGGTCAGTCCCCCCACTTCTTTTTATAGGACTTGTGCTCTGATTATATTGTCCCGGGTACTTTCTATTTAGCCAAATCTAATGTCTGCAGATCTACTGAGCAACATAACGTGTTTTCAGAGCAGATTTGAAAGCTGCATATGGGAGGCTGCTTTCCCAGGTTGATTGTGCTTCCAAGTCTTTAACTGAATTAGTTAAGCACATGGCCAAAAAATTAGATTTACACACTATGTCTTGCTGAACAAGGTCGAATTCCAGTCGAATTTGCGACCTGCCACAACTCCGGGGTAGATGGTAAAAATTTTGAAAAGTGCTGCACTGCATGAGATCTAATGTAACGACATGGAAAGCATTGATGGCCATAGGACAAAGATGGAATTAATTTAGCTGTGGTAACCCTCAGAGTCGAGTTTGCCTAAGAGTAGAAAAGTTTTGCTTTGAGCCTGCAAAGAGCATATGCAATTGTTACTTTATGTCTCATCTTTAACAGTTGATATTTTAGTGACCATTTTTATCATGAGCCAAAATGCCTAGGTATTTGTAGCACGTACAATATCTCAGGGTTAAAGGGCCAGAGTGCAGTGGCGGCTCATCCGCTACGGTGGAGGAGTGCCGCCCTACTGCTTTTAAGCAGTGTCACTAAAGGAAAAATAAAATGATAATAACTCTAAGTTATTATCATTTTATTTTTTCTTTGTTGCGGCAGCTTTGCAGGCGGGACGGGGCGGGGCTGCTCTGCTGACAGAGCAGGGGAGGGGAGGAGTGGTTTGCACTCCCTAAAGTGTGCATGAATGTTTGGCCGGCCCTTTGGGGCCAGCCAAACATTCATGCATATTTTGCATGTTCTCCACCCAGGCTGTATTACAGCCTGGGTGATACAGCCTGGGTGGACAACATGCCTAGGCCCCCATTCCCTGACTGAGCGCCAAACTACAGCGCTCAGACCAATCACAAAGCTGCATTGCAGCACTGTGATTGGCTCAGGGGAGCCTGGGTGCTTCCTGGTTGCTCTGTTTCAGAGACGACGATGGAGAGAGCAGCGAGACGGTATGTTTTTTATTCTTTACCCACTCTCCTGGCTCCCCCCAGCCCCGACCTGTGCCAGCCACTGCTGGCAGAGTGCCTTAGCTGTTAAGACATTTTCAGGTATTTCCTGAAAATCAATTCTCTTGACTTTGATGCCCTCAATTCTAGTTTGCTTTCGCAGTTGTAATTGTGTAGCTCAATGAGGGCCCTTTGCAACCCGACAGATGTGTGATCAAGAATGAAAATGTTGTTGCCATACTGTAAAAGTTGTGGCTGGACGCTGTTTATCTTTAGAGGGAATGATCTTGTTTTTCCTAGTTTTTCTCCGAGGTCTGCAGTGGAAAGGCTAAAGAGGAGCAGAGCAAAGACACACCCCTGCTTTAAGCCCCTGTTGGTAAATATTTTTTTCGAGGCAGCTATCCTTTTTAATAATAATAATAATACAGGCATTTATAGAGCGCGAACAGCTACCTCCAAGGAGGTGTCCCGGCGCTATAGCAACAGGTGACGCACGAAAGTCCTAAACGGCCATGTCTCCGGAGATTACGTTAGGTTGAAAAGCCATGTTTTTGCTGCTTTCCTGAATTGCGTTTCACCGCCAATCTGGCGCAAGGCGTTGGGCAGGGTATTCCATATCCTGGATGCCCCGTACATGAAGGATCTGCCACCTAACCGCGCTTTCTTAACTCGGGGGGTGCAAAGCAGGTTCTGAGAGTTAGACCTCCGGGATCGAATCTGCTTGTACGCTCCTAATCTCTGCTTCAGGTAACTGGGGCATGATCCATGTACCGCCCGAAAAGCTAGAGTTAAGGCCTTAAATTTAATTCTATTGGCTACCGGTAACCAATGCAGTTCTTTGATGTGCGGAGAGATATGCTGCCGAAATGGGACTCGTCTGATTAATCTCGCAGCCGCATTTTGAACCATTTGTAGTTTCTTTACCAGTTAAGCCGGTAGACCCAAATAGAGGCCGTTCGCGTAGTCTAGGCGAGACGTAACTGTGGCATGGACTACTACCCATCGACAGTTTTCGGGCAGTAGGTGTATGAACTTTCGCAGGTTTCGCAGACTGCAGAAACAGGCAGCTGTCACCTGCTGAATTTGGGCCGAAAAGGATAGATCAGTCTGCCATTTTACTCCCAAATTTTTGGCGCTGCCAGCCGGGACGGGTGGGGGGCCCATTTCCTCTGGCCACCAGAGATCTGCAGCAGGGGGCTGGTCTTTGCCAAACTTTCCAACTTTAACTACCACTCAAGTATCCGAGTACAAAGAGATGATGGTTTGGAATAGTATATATGGAATACCCCACGCTACTAGCTTGTTCAGCCAACGTTTTTGTTCAATTTTATCAAAGGCTGCTGTATAATCAATAAAGCAGGCAAGTAAAGGAGTGGCTGTAGAGATGATTGCACGATGGGCCAAAAAAGATAATGCCACAATGTTATCCATGGTACTGTAGTTTGGTCTAAATACTTTTTGGAAAAAGGAATAATATTGTCATTTGACCAGGATTCTAGCCCTTGAAGTAAAATCTTTGCCTATGCCTTAACCTCGACATCTAACAAAGCAATTAGTCGGTAACTCAAAGGGTCCGCTCAGCTACTTTTATTTTAGTAGAGGGGACATAAGATGGAACCCTGCAAGAGTCTACAACTGTGCCTGCTAGTTACCAAGCTCTATATAAAGGGGTCAACCAGGTTTCCCAGAACTCTTTAACTGATTTAAACAAGATTGATGGAATGCCATTTACACCCTCGGCCCCACTTGATCTTAAGTTACGTAAAGCATCTGCAACACCTTTTTGAATAAAAATGCTGTCTCCAGGATTAACGCCTTCCTTAATAAGCTCATCAGATGATACTATGAAGGCGGAAGATGTAGCTTGGCAATCATCAATGCTGCAGTCATCATGATAAAGTTGTGTGATAAAGCTTTCCCATTTGTCAAGTGGTACTCTTTTTTTCTCGCCGGGGACTCTCTTCTCCTTCTAGATCATTTATAAATTTCCAAAATCAAGAATGATCATTTCTTTTCAGAAAATTATGAACTTTAAGCCATTTGTTTCAAAGATATTTAATTTTTGCCTCTAATAGTTCTGTTTTATAATCTTTATTAAGTTTGCTTAGTAATTATGCAAGAGAAGGGTGAGCTATGCCTTTCTTGAGATTTTATGTTAAATTTAAAACGTGTGCTTTTTGATTCCCAAGCCCCAGAGTGAACCATCTTTTTTTACGAACCATTTGGACACAGGGAGTGATTTTACAAACTAAGTAAACTGACAGAAAACTGACCATTGATCGCTGTACGGGGTCCCTTAGGAGTGCATTTTGCAAAGACTGAATTCATGATTACCAAATTAATAGAACAGACTCTAGACTCCCAGCCCTGATCATATCCTCATATAATAAAATAGTGCCGTAAGATGTCTTCCATATCAATCAATCAGAGATTTGTGAATCGAACTACTCACCCATGAGGGTCTCAAGGCGCTGGGGGGGCGGGGGGGAGGAATATCAGGCACCTCTGAGTCATCCGAAAAGCCAGTTCTTGAGGCTCTTCCTGAATGCTTGCAGTGTGGGGGTTCGTCTAATGCTGAGGGGTAGTTTGTTCCAGGTCTTGGCCGCGATGTAGGAGAAGGCTCGTCCTCCCATTCTGGCTCTCCGGATGCGAGGGATTTCGGCCAGGGCGTGGTCAGCGGAGCGGAGGTTTCTCTTGGGGGTGTGGAGGGAGATACTTTTGTTGAGGTATTGGGGTCCGGTGTTGTGATTTGTAGGCCTGAGTGAGCAGCTTGAAGGTCACTCTCTTTTCGACGGGGAGCCAGTGGAGGTCTCGTAGGTGCTGGGTGATGTGATCTTGTCGTGGGATGTAGAGGACGAGTCTGGCTGCGATGTTCTGGATGGTCTGGAGTTTGTGGAGTAGGGATTTGTTAATTCCAGCGTAGAGGGCGTTTCCATAGTCCAGTCTGCGGAGGGTGTTTAAGCACATGGAAGATACAGCGTTGATCTGTCGGTACATAGTCAGGGAGGAGTCGAGTATGATGCCAAGGTTGCAGGCGTGGTCCGTGGGTGTGGAGGGTTGCCGAGGGCGTGTGGCAACCAGGTGTCATCCCACGCAGAGGGGGTGGATACGAGGATGAGGACTTCTGTCTTCTCCGAGTTGAGCTTCAGGCAGCTGCTGCTCATCCAGGATGCAATGTCCTTCATTCCTTCCTGGAAGCTGTATCTGGTGATGCCGGGTTCCTTGGTGAGGTAGAGGATGAGTTGGGTGTCGTCGGCGTAGGATACTATGCTGAGTCCGTATTTTCTGACGATGGCTGCGAGTGGGGCCTTGTAGATGTTGAAGAGCATGGGGCTGAGTGAGGAGCCTTGGGGTACTCCGCATCTGATCTCTGTGGGTTCGGAGAGGAAGGGTGGGAGTCTGGTTCTTTGAGTTCTGTTGTTGAGGAATGATCGAATCCAGTCTAGGGTGAAGTCTGGCGGCTAGTGTGCGGTGGGAGACGGGGTTGAAGGCTGCTGAGAGGTCCAGTAGGATGATTGCTGCCGTGTGGCCATGGTCGAGGAAGGGTGCGGATGTCGTCCGTGGCGGCTAGGAGGGCGGTCTTGGTGCTGTGGTTGCTGTGGAATCCAGATTGAGAAGTGTTGAGAATCGAGTAGGATTCTATGAAGTTCGTGAGCTGGTTGTTGATGATCTTCTCAGTGACTTTGGCGGCGAAGGGGAGGAGGGAGATGGGTCTGTAGTTCATGAGGTCCGTCGGGTCTGCGGAGGGCTTCTAGAGGAGGGGTTTGACTTTTGCGCGTTTCCAGTCATCGGGGTAGGTGCCTGTTTCGAGGGAGCAGTTGATTGTACGTCGTTGTTCTGGGGCTATGGCAGAGGCGGCTCCGTGAAAGATATGTGGTGGGCAGGGGTCGGTGGGTGCTCCTGAGTGGATGCTCCTCATGGTCTTTGCAGTGTCTTCTGTGGTGACCGGGGTCCAGGCGGTGATGGTCGGCTGGGTGGCGTTGCTGGTGGCTGGTGTAGTGTCTGTGCCTTGGTTCTGTTCGTCGAAGTTGTCGCAGAGAGTCTTGATCTTGTGATGGAAGAAGGAGCCAAGTTTGTTGCAGAGATCCTGGGAGGGATGAACGTCCGAGGTTTTGCTGCAGGGTTTGGTGAAATCTTGGAAACAACCTCCCCCTCGGACCACCTTCACCCCCGGGGATCTGTGGACTGCGTTCCTGTGATTTTCCAATCCCCGATTGAATTTGAGGCCGGCTTCAGTACCTACAGAGTAACCCAGAAAGGCTGCCGATAGTGGAGCCCAAGCAACATGGCCGATGCACGGTGGAGCTGCCTTGGTAGCTGAGAGGAGATGAGCTGGGGATCACCCCTCCGGCCGTCACCTACCCTCCGGGCATGGCCACGGTTTCTCGGCATCCCGCTACGTCTTCCTCTTCCCCCGCCTTCATGGGCTGCTGTTTTGGCGCCTGAGTCGCTTTTCCCTGACATTGAAGCAAGTGAATGCCAATACGCTGCTGACCTTTGTGTCCCCAAGCGTTCTTCTGGATGAACCGAGTGAGTGTGGCGATTTCCTGTCTTCCGCCCTTCCGACCCCGTGGCTGCCCCCCCCATCCGGGGCTGCTGCTTGAGCACCCGAATCGCCTTCCCCTGACTAAGCTGCAAGTTAACTACAGAGACGCTGCTGCCCTGTGTCCCCGAGTGTCTCCATCGACGAACCGAGTGAGAGCGGTGACTTCTCTGTTTTCTGACCCCCCGACCCCGTGACTGCATGTGGATCTGCAATTCCTCCATTTTTTGCTAGAAATATATTGGGACCGAGATCTGGGTCCTCCATCTTGACGGCGTCGACCGGTTTACAAAGATCGCCGTATGCGGCCGGTCTATGTCTTGGTGTCGCCAGCCCGTCTTTTACATCTCGTCGACCCCCCTTCGGGACATCCTCCATCTCGGCGGTGGCGATCATATTCGGGATCACCGCATGCAGCCCGGTCTCTGTCTGGACCGGCAGCCTAATTTTGCGCCTTAAGATGGACTCTCCCATCTAGAACATCGCAGACATATTATCGGTGGGGATGGTTCGGTACGTGACAGCCATTTTGTCTCCTTCTACTGTCCCTCTCCGCAGCTTGATCACTACAACTCGGTGAGTGTGGCCGGCCCCTAGTGCTACGCTGCCGTGACCCCGACCAGTTCAAGGCTTTGCCTACATGACATGATAGGGACCCTGATATTAACCTTTTTTAATAGCAGGTATTGCGGGACTCTTTTTTGAATTAATTCCTACTACAGCCTCATTCCCCATCCCCCACCACCCTTTTGTTCACCGTTTTCCTACATTTATTTTACGGCTTCAATACTATTGTTCTTTTATATATTAGCCATCACTGGCTAACTGTTTGCTGCTGTTTTTGTATTCCACCCTTTCCTATTTATTTGATCTACGCATATGTAACTAATGTAACTTTCTTGTTCCACCCCTATGTAAAGCGCTCTGATACCTCCGGGTCTAGCCAGCGCTATATAAAACTCTACAAATAAATAAATAAATCTTGTATGATGCTGAAGAGTTCCTTAGAGTTGGGGGAGTTGGAGAGTATTCTGTCCTGGATGAAGTTACTTTTCGTGGACCTGATGAGTTGGTGGTGTTCTGTTATGGCGGTCTTGTAGGCGGTGCGTGCTTCCGAGGTATTGCTGTTCCTCCATGCTTTCTCAAGTCGTCGGCACGTGCGCTTGGATTCTCCGAAGTCAGTGGTGAACCGTGGAGGCTTTCGAGGTGTGTTGTCTGTCGGAGTTCTGGAGGGGGGCGAGTGTGTTTGCGAAGTCGGTGAGCCATCTGTGGAGTTCATTGGCTGTGGAGTTGGTGTCGGTTGTGGTAGGAGGAGGAGTATGGCTGAGGGTGGAGTTGAGGTGCCCGTCGGTGATCTTGCTCCAGTTTCTGCATGGGGGGCATGGTGTAGGCTTGTTTATGGTGGGTTTCGAGTATGAGAAGTGGACGCAGTGGTGGTCCGTCCAGAGGGGTTGCGTGGTGTGGCTGAAGCGGATGTTGTTTCCTCCTGCGGAGATGGAGTCGAGGGTGTGTCCTGCCTTGTGAGTGGGGGCGGTGACGAGCTGCTTCAGTCCGATGTTGGCGAGGTTGTCTAGGAGGGTGGTGTAGTTGGGGTCGCTGAGGTTGTCGAGGTGGAAAATCAGGTCACCAAGCAGTGCGTAGTCCATGGAGGCGAGGGCATGGGGCGCGATGAGGTCTGAGATGGTGGTGGCGAACGGTGCGCGGGGGTCAGGGAGGTCTGTAGGCGAGAGTTCCGTGTAGAGTCGTTCTGGGGTTGGTCTGGATCTGGAAGTGGAGGTGTTCCATGGGTGGCGAGGCTTCGTTCGAGCTTGCCGTTGTGAGTCGGAGGGAGTTTTTGTGTATGATGGCGAGTCCACCTCCAGGGTGGTTGAGGCGATCTTTCCTCTGGATCTTGTACCCGTCGGGGATGGCGGTTGCGATGTCGGGTGCGGAGCTGGCATTGGTCCAGGTCACTTGAGGAAGGCGACGTCGGGCGAGAGGGTGTTGGGGAGGTCCCAGATTTCTACTGTGTGTCTGTGTAGGGAGCGTACGTTGAGGAGGATGCAGCTCAGGAGTTTGGGCTCGCTGGCGTCCAGTGGGTTGGCGGTAGCTGTAGGGGTCCGGAGGTGGGCGAAGGTGTGGCAGCAGTGTCGGCAGGAGAACTGGCCTTGGGTGGTGTTCGGCGTCGATAGCTGGCAGTTGTTGTTTCTTCCAGGGTTGAGTGCGTGGAGTGTTGCTGAGTCGTAGCGGTGGGGTGCCGGTCACGGTCGGGTCGCGGACGGGTCGCTGGCGCCGGTCACGGTCGGGTCGCGGCGCCGGTCACGGTCGGGTCGCGGACGGGTGCAGACAGGCTTGCCATTGACGCGTCAGTGGTGCGCCAGTGGTGCGCCAGCTTCGCGGCCGCACAGCGTATGCCATTAAGCAGGGGTCGGGGGGAGGGATAGCAGCTGGGAGGCGGGAACAGGCAGGGGGGGACGGACCGCTGGGGCAGCAGCGGCGGGAAAGGGAGGGAAGCGGCAGCAGTGAAAAAAGACGGGCAAATAAGGCACAAACACTAGACAAAAGGCAAAGAGGCACAAAAGGCAACAAGGCACCAAGAGACAGAGGCACAAAAATACACAGGCACAAAAAACAACAAGGCGCAAGAGACAAAGGCACAAAACTGTCAATAAAAACACAGACAGACAAACAGGGTACTGACATACAAAAGCAGGGAAAGCAGACAGAAGGCTGACCAAGCGGACCAGCAGAAGAGCAAGGCTCTCCCACTCGACCACCAGGGATGAGGCTCAGGCAGAAGCCTGCGGGTAGAGGAGGGCCTCGAACACCTTACCTGGAGGCAGGAGGGTGCAGGGGGCAGCGGTGCAAAAACGGAGCTGCACGAGGGGAGAGCAGTTTCCCTGACCAGGAGGTCAGAAGTCTTGCTCACCCTGTTGCGCAGCGGCCGCCATTAAGTAGGGGTGGGGGGGAGGGATAGCAGCTGGGAGGCGGGAACAGGAACAGGCAGGGAGGGGAGGGGCCGTGGGGGCAGCAATGGCAGGAAAGGGAGCAAAGCAGCAGCAGTGAAAAAAGATGGGCAAATAAGGCACAAAAACGAGACAAAGGGCAAAGAGGCACAAAAGGCAACAAGGCAACAAAAGACAGAGGCACAAAAATACACAGGCACAAAAAACAACAATGCGCAAGAGACAAAGGCACAAAAAAGGCAAGTAAAACACAGACAGACAAACAGGGCACAGACAGACAAAAGCAGGGAAAGCAGACAGAAGGCTGGCCGAGTGTACCAGCAGAAGAACAAGGCTCTCCCACTGGACCACCAGGTATGAGAAGAAGGCTGGTGCCTGCGGGTGGAGGAGGGCCTCAAACACCTTACCTGGAGGCAGGAAGGTGCAGGGGGCAGCGGCAAAAGGACAGAGCTGCGCGAGGGGAGAGCAGTTTCCCTGACCTGGAGGTCAGAGGTCTTGCTCCTTGCATATGGTTAGTTTCTCTTAACATTTTGTAGACCATATTATTCTCCTTAGTTTATTAGCTGCTGACCCTTGGCCAAGGAGAGGTAGATCATTGGCTCTTGAGGGAACAAGATTCAGGCTTATTGTTGTGGGGGAATGATCGTGTTCAAAGCGTCTTAGGACAGAGAAGTCCAGAAAATGGTTAAGGAGAAACCGGGATACATAGGCGTAGTCCGAAATTGATCCTCCACCGATGGACAATGTGTGATTTTACAAGATGCAGCAAATTTACTGCATAATGTCAGTAATTGCAGTGACAGGTTGGTAAGACAGTTGTTGATGTTCTTTCATAGGTGAACTTGCTTCCTCAAAATTGATCTTTGGAAGTTAGGACTTCTAGATCCTAAATGTGTGTGCAAGCGAAGATCATAGCCCTATAATATGAGGTTGAAGTTGCCGGTTATAAGTAGTTTCAGATCGGCAAAGATACAAATAAGACACTCAGGCTCATCTAGGAAAGATTTATCTGCAAATCTTGATGAATGTTATGTATGTTCAAGGTAAATGTTGATCAATAATAGACCTTGTGTAAGTTTAGTATGGACTAAATCTTCAATTATGACAGCTTGAAAAAAAGGACACGGCGACTTTAAAGGTGTCACGTTGGCTTTAATGGAATGTTGAAATGTATACAGACAACCCTCCTGAAGGTCTGCCAAATTTACTTTGAGGTTTACTCCATGTCACCTGGAGACAAAGTAAGTCCCATGTCTTCATGAACGCTGACATGCTGTGGATAGAAAGTGCCTTTTTTTAAGCCTTCCACTTTCCATGATAAGACTGTCACAGGTTTGTTCTGTGGCTCAAAATGTACAAGCGATGGCTCAGATAGACCACTAGGATGCCGGTTTGCACCTCTCTGCACAATAGATGGTAGCCAACTCCAATGATCTTCCCAGTGGTTTGAGGGGCATGTGACTGCATGTCAAAAACATTGGATGCCCTCTGCTATTGTGATGAAAACTACCTCAGTTGTATTCAGTGCAGAGTACAGGCTCCTTTTTTTCCTTTTAGAACACTATGTGCAGCTTCTTGCCTTAGGCTTGTTTGATGTTGAGCCACTAGATATCTTTCTCTTTCGTGTAAAGTGATCCCCTAGTCAAAGAACTGTTGTCTGGGGTTGAACACCTGTTGCGAAATGCCTGAGGTTTTCCAAGGGACCAGGGTGACCTCCATTTGTAGACTGAAAGGACATTGTATGAATTGTATACTAACAATATTGTGGGAGGTAAGAGTTTCCAGGGCTGGATTATGATGTAGAAGGAGGATAAAATTCCCATGATTCAGGATATCTATGGTCCCCAGGACATGTATTCTGGGGGAGAAAATCAATGTGCTAGCCGCAGTATCTCTAAAAAAATCAATGTGCTAGCCGCAGTATCTCGAAAAAAATCAATCTGCTAGCGGCAGGATCTCTCTCTCTCTCTCTCTCTCTCTCTCTCTCTCGATTCTTCGAAATTGGTGACTATCCCCAGCCTAAAAGGGTAGTGGGAGTGAGTGACTCCTGTCATTATCATCTTATTAGGTGGAATTATAGGAATATATCCAGGGGAGTATCTTTCAGCCTTCTTATTACAAGTTCCATTGTTTTGTTTAGTAGCAGCAATCGGAGTGCCTGGCTTGCGACCAGTAGATTAGGGCTACTTATAAAATCTGAGGTAGATGAAAACTGAACGTGAGGCTGAGCGCAGAGGGCCTCAGCTTGATGACTAATAAGTTTCGACCTTTCAGGCGTAAAGGGACTTCTTCAGGAAGCTGTGTGTGACACCGTTACTTCGTCACTGGTAAGTGTAAAGGTGTTTGGATTGCTCCTTGATTGTAATGTTGAAGCCTTTGGTGTAGCCCCTGGCTGCTGAAGTCCTGGTTCTCTTATGCTAGGACTAACCGTGTTAAGAGTTTACAATCTTCAGTATTGAAGTCAGCAGATAAGTTTAAAGTAGAAGCATTGAGGCTGGAGGGGGAGCAGTAATTTGGGGAATTAAGCAATGATGATACTTGAGCTGTTTTTTATTTTTTATAAAAGAGTATACCTGTTTCTCTGCAGTACCCCGTCCAGAGAAGTTTTAAGACATGGGCAAAATGTGCTCTGGCCCAGGGCCCCAGCCTGTCAGAGGGGTCCTTGGTAGAGCCAGCTCTCTTCTGCACAGTCTTGCCCTGATGACCTTGAATAATTCTTAAACAGATTGTTTTAAATACCGTTTTCCTTTAATATTTTTTACATGTGATGTGTGAGAGTCTATACCAGACATTTTACAGAGAAATGTGTTTAGGATTCATGCAACATCCATTAAACAGTTTCACATATGAGAAAATGCAGGGTGTCACAGAGATTGTTTGCAGTAATATTAGTAAGCTGTTGCTGTGGTACAAGATTGAAAACACACTTCACTATCCCTGGATATTAGATGTAAACACATTTAGAGTGTGTATGAGTGTGCCTGTACAGTGTCAGTGAAGTGGCCAAAGAGGGTATGAAAAAACTGAAATTGGATCATAAATTCTAAACTGTTCCCAACAGAGACCCCCAAAATACGTTTGGCCCAGGGCCCCCAAAATCCTTACGATGTCCCTGACCTTTTCCATTATAAATTGATCTCCTTATGATTGTTCTTTCCCTTTGAGTTTTTGTTTGCTTTTTAAGTTTTATCTTTTCTTTTCTACGTAGGGAACAATTTTCCAAAGCTGGATTTTTGTCTGGCAAATTTTGTATGCCATGTATTTGAGTCATACCTTGGCTACTAGAATCTTTTTTGCTTCTAGGTGAGTGCATTGTATATTTTACCATCGGCGGAAACAGCACCGCAGGAACTGCTTGAGGCTGCGCATGAAGGGGGATGGACACCCGTATCAATATTGGAAGAGGTTTTTTTGGTATATGTGCCCGAAGGATTATTTAATTTAAGAATATCTATAAGTTGTTTTAGCATCTCTGGAAAAGTGCATCATATGTTAATTATGGGAATACAGATGCATGAAGCAGACTTAGAAGGGGAAATTATTAGGGAATCCACCTTATGCTGTAAAATGCCTATTTTGCTCTACAGAGTCTGCAAGTGGCGAGGGACTGTAACAGGTCTACTTGGAGCTCCAGTTTGTGTGATTGCCAATGTAGTACCTGTATCGCAGTGGCAAGCGTTGCTTTAATGGAACTGAGGAAACTTGGCGCTGTACTAAACCATAGGTCGATGGAATTGAGGATTGAGGTGTGTTTCTTCAAAGCAATATCATCTGACTGTTCGACAGGATGTTCTTGAGTGGTCACGGCGATTTAATCTAATAATTCTGCATCGCACTTTTACAATGTGAAGTTTTCAGAATGATTTAAAGTGATTGACAGCTGTCGAAGTTGTGTCGTCTTTCGTTGCAGAGTAGATGAAGAAATTAGATCAATAATAGAGTACTCTTCTCCCCCGGTTGCTTCATGATGTACTAATGCACTCACTTTAATAGATTTAGCCAGAGAAGGAGAGCTTTGAGGTACAGGATTCTTATTTGTGGTTGGGTAAAGTGTCACAATTTCTGAGGCTACATAAAAAAAAACACAAAAACCCAGAAGATTAATTCTGTTTAGTTCTTTGTTTTGTTCTTCCAGAATAAGGTCCTTGAAAGTCCTTGTGTTAAGCCACAAAATGGCCAATATGATGAAAGGAAGCGAGCAAAGTAGGATACTGGGTAGCTAAACAGCTGAGCAAGACCCAGCGAAGATTAAGGTGATGTAGTAAATGCAAGCGTCGAGATCGAGAAGTGGCGGCCTCTAAGTCCTCTGAGACCTCGGGTCTCCAAGTGCCCGAGCAACCAATACAGACAGGCATCACGACTGTCTATTAAGCCCCACACTGGTGATGTTTGTCCACACTCTGCCCTCATTCCAACCTCACTCCCTACGGAAACATCTCCGTCCACCAGGCGGGGGCAAAGCAAAGCTAAGGAAAGCTATTAGGCCTAGCTCCTAGGGCTAGGGGGGCTGATGCTGGACAAAAGCAGGAACTGGGCACACAAGCCCTGGAGAGGCAACGCACTCTCTGACAGCATCACCGCCCAACTGACCAGAAGACTTCAGGTCATACAAAATTCACTGGCCAGACTCATACTCAGACTCTCACCTCGCATACACATCACCTCTCATCTCAAAGACCTCCACAGGCTCCCCGTCCACAAATGCGCACTCTTCAAGCTCCTCACACACACATTCAAACCCTGCACAGTTTAGGTCCCTCTTACCTGAACAGCTGCATCAATTTCCACACCCCACCAAGAAACCTCAGCTCGGCCGGACTCCTCCTTGCACAGATCTCGCATCCGCAAAGCCACAGCCAATGGCTGTGCTTTCTCAAACCTCACACTTAAAGCCTGGTATGACTTTCCCCTGAATATCAAAGTCAGTCTTGGAGTTCCGCAAGAAACTCAAAAGACATGCCTCTGTACCTAGACCACAGACCTGGCCAGACACTTCCTTATTTAGTGTCTGGATACCATCCCAGGTGAGACACATGCCCTACAAGTAGTCATAACATAACCTAAAAATACCTGCAGACAGGCTTTAGCACATGCCTTGTCATAACTTTTCATTATAAACAGATCACACCTAAGGAATCTGACATAACTTTTCCCACCGAACAGATAAGGCCTCTAGCCTTTACTAATGACTTCACACTAAATACACACAGGCCTACTAAAGTGTACATAAACTGGCAAACATCAGGCATGCATTTATAAAATTACAAACATGTACAAAATTACAGTTGGCAAAACAACATAAAACCCCTCTCAATGCAGGCTAACAAGAAATATCACAGTGAAATTTGACTCCCGGTGTTTGTGAAAGTACAGTGGGTGACCAACAACAAAATCCTTGTCTACTATGGTAATCTGTGAGATTAAATATAACCAAATATCTTTCTACAGCCTGTAACATAATATAACAATCCACTGTTAGAGGCCTATTGGCCTTACCATACATTTTTCAAATAAATAAATTAGGCCTATTGCATTTGTAATAACATTTCATAACACAGACCAGACCCCATGACATATTCCATTACATTTCCCTGTATACCAATCAAACCCATTGGTTTGTCACCATAACCAACTCTGGTCTAAAATACAGAGTGTAAGTTTTTCCACAAGTCAACCATTGGGCATACAGTCATAACATTGCAAATCTAGGAAAAGGTACAGCTATCAAAGCAAAATACTATCTCTCCTAAGAGTCCAACAAGGATTATGGTAGTGCATATCTTATGTTCCCACAGTATGTTAAGGTGTATCACCAACACCAAAATCTTTGCCTATTGCGGTAATCTGTGAGCCCACAGGCTTTGGCACAGTGCTATAACAATTGATCATTAAAAGACTAGTGTCTTTAATCTTTAGCAGATGCTTTTCACAATGCGGCGGTCAGACCTACTGGGGTTTTCATAACGTTTCGTAATAAACACACCAAACCTATGAAATCTCACATGACTTTTCCCAATGAACCGATGAAGCATATATCCTTTACCATTGCCTTTACACCTCACCTAAAACAGGCCTTTTAGAGTTATAAAATTACAAACATAGAAAAATACAGCTTGCAAAACAATATACAAACCCTCTCCACACGGCCTAAGAAGATTCATTACAGTGGAAACTGCCAGGATTTCTCAGTCGGTGGCCAATGCCAAAACCCTTGCCTACTACATTAATCTATGAAATTACATTAAACAAAATACCTGTCTACAGCCTGTAATACAATTTGATAAGCACCAATTGTTAAAGGCTCACTGGCTTTAACAAATGCTTTTCATAATACATAAGCCAGAGCAACTGTCTTTCTCATAACATTTCATGATAAGCAGACCAGACCTATGGCCTGGCCTGACCGATGGCATCAGACATAACATTTTCCAATGCAACAATAAGGCCTGTAGCTTGTCATCATAACCAATTCTGACCTACAGTTTTGAGTGTAAGCTTTTCAACAAGGCAACCATCTGACACACAGTCATAAAATTAGAAGGGAATAGAAAAGAGCAGATGGCAAAGCAAAATACAATGGGCCTGATTACTAGTTGTTCGGTGTATTCTAACCTATTCTAAACCCCTGTTTAGCACATCCCATAATTATCAGATATGTTAAATACCTCAACCTTTGTTAAATGTCGGCATGGGGAAACGCATACGGTAATTACCGTATCATGCGGATTTTTCTGCTTTGAACACCAAAATCCACGTTATTTCCCACAAGCTTCTATTAGGTGCTATTTATCACATCTGATAAATAATATACCCAGTCGTATCGCTATTTATCTGGTGCAATAAATAGCACCTATACTTGTAAGCAAGGCCTATCTCTCCTAAGAGGGCCTAACAAAGATTCTCACACAACAAACCTGTATCCATGGTTTGTCACATGGGGTAAACATCCCAAAAACTCTTGCCTACTGCAGCAATCTGTGAGATTCCATTTAACAAAATACTTATCTTTGGGTTTTAATATAGAGTAATAACAATCCACAATTAAATGCCTATTGACTTTAATATATGCTTTCACAATAAATATTTCAGGCATAGGGGCCCGATTCACAAAAGTAATCTGAGACAAAATCCTAACTTTACGACTTTCGGTATTCACAAAGGGAATTTAGGAGTAGTGAAGTTAGGATTTTGTCTCAGTTAAACTTAAGTTTTGGTCTTAAGTCAAACTTAAGACCAAAACTTAAGTTTAACTGGGACAAAATCCTAACTTTACGACTTTCGGTATTCACAAAGGGCATTTAGGAGTAGTAAAGTTAGGATTTTGTCTCAGTTAAACTTATGTTTTACTTGAGTTAAACTTAAGACCAAAACATAAGTTTAACTGAGACAAAATCCTAACTTTACTACTCCTAAATGCCCTTTGTGAATACCGAAAGTCGTAGTTAGGATTTTGTCTCAGATTACTTTTGTGAATCGGGCCCTAGTATCTTAACTGTATTTCATAATAAACAGATTAGGTCTATAGCCAAGGTCATTGGCTTGCCACCAAAACCAACTCAGTCTTGCTGTATCAAGTACAAGATTTGCCACAACAAAAAAGTGCAATACAAGCCGTCTTTTAAGTGGGCGTACACAAATTTTGCCTTCTCAGAAGAACCATTATGTGTGTGAACCCCAAGTACCTCACTCAGAAGTGCTCTTTTTGGTTGATCACTTAAGGTAAAGCTGCAGCTGCTTTGCCAAGACAGAACTACAAATTCAAGTATAATTAGGGATCCCATAATTTTCTGAAACAATACTGCACTCTGAAGTCTAAAGTTAATAATGGAAGGGGAGGGTGCTGGGACTGCAATACATTCCTCATTGTTATTGTTATTGTTAATTTAGTCTTTTTAGGCGCACAGCTACCCAAGGGTTTCCCGGCACCGCCTGTCAGGGCAGAGAAAGACCGAGAAAGATAAGCTTTACAGATTAAAGAACCAGGTTTTTAAACCCTTACGATAGTTCTCGTAACTGGTTTCAGTCCAAAGTGCCATCGGAAGGGAGTTCCACATCAATGGACCAAGATAAGAAAACGACCGGCCGCCCATGCGGGACAGCCTGATCCTCGGCACCGTGAAATTAACCTGTGTGGCCGAACATAAAGGACGTGATGGAAGGTAAAGATGAACTAAAGCTTTCAGATATTGAGGCGCTTTGCCACTTTTGATTCTGAACATATAGCTCAAGGCTTTGAACTTTAAGCGGTTCTCAACCCTGAGCCAATGCAGGTCGCGAAGGGCGCCTGACACGGAAGCTGTTTTGGGGATCTTACAAAGCAGCCTGGCCGCCGCATTTTGAACCAGTTGCAGCTTTCGTACTACATCCTTATTGGCTCCAAGATATAGAATGTTGCCATAGTCCAGCCTAGATGTAAAAAGGGCATGGACCACAGTATGTTGTGTGGAAGATGGCATCATCCAGAGGATTTTCCTGAGCCATTTAAGGATGGTAAAACAAGTGGACGACACTTTCACAGCTTGCTGCCTCTTTGAAAGCTGTTCATCGATTATGACCCCTAAGTTCCGAACCTGCTGACTGGGTTGGGGTAAGACACCCATTTCGGACGGCCAATGTCGGGGGCCCCATAAATCCTTTTTCCTACCCAATAATAACACCTCAGTCTTCTCTCCATTTAATTTAAGCAGATTGGCTTGCATCCATCCTGCAATGTTTCTCAATCCTGATTGGAGAGAAGATAGATTGGAAGCTCTATCAGCTGATAGAGAGAAGACAATCTGGGTGTCATCAGCGTAGGAGAACAGGGAGAGCCCCGATTCTTCAGCAATCAGTGCCAAAGGCCTAACATAGATATTAAATAACAATGGGCTCAGGATAGAGCCTTGAGGGACACCTTAGGGTGAAGAGTACGTTTTTGAACTGGATGTAGGAGAAAAAACTTGAAATGTGCGATCTACCAGAAAGTCTTTTAGCCAGTTGAGTGCTACGCCAGTCACTCCCAAAGACTGTAAAGCTTGCAAGAGCAGCGCATGAGAAACCGTGTCAAACGCGGCACTTAGATCAAGGAGTATAAGTGCCACGGTATCACCATTATCCACACTGTTGCGTACCATTTCCGTGACACCTAATAAAGTGGTCTCAGTTGAAAAGCCTGGTCGAAAACCAGACTGTGAGCTATGTAGGAAATTATGCGATTCAACAAAAGACGATAATTGAATGTTGACATGTTTTTCCAACATTTTCGAGAAGGCCGGGAGCAAAGAGATGGGCCGAAAATTGGATAGTTGTGTAGGATCAGCATTGACTTTTTTTAAAGTGGAAGAACCATTGCGTGTTTCCACATAGATGGTACCTTAGCTTCCATTAGGGAGGCATTAAGCAACTCCATAATTAGTATCAAGGATGGCGTTTCAAATTTCTGGAGCACAGAAAGAGTGACAGGGTCCCTAGGGGAACAAGATTTCAAGCTATTCAAAATTTGCCTAAAAGAGTTGATGTCTAGAGGTGCCCAAGCTATTAAATTGTTAGTGGCTGTCAGAGATATTCTAGCCTGAGGGATCGTACTTATAATAGGCTGATCGGGAGTCATCATGTACTGTTGGCTATCAACTGGTTGGACTTGCTTCAGTGTTGCATAAATATTTTCTACTTTGTTGAGAAAGAACTTGGCAAGGTCATCACATTGTGATTCAGTGAGATCAGGAGATTTAGGCAGGCACTTTGCGCCCGATAGTTCTTTTGCAAGTTTGAATAATAATTTGGCATTGTTTTGAGCTTTAGTAATAGTGGCTGTCACATGCTCAGCTCGCGCAGCTTTACAAAGTGCATGATAGTTTCTTTTTGCCAATTTATAGGCTAATTTAGTATCAGGGGCTTAATTCTTTCTCCAGCGTCTCTCAGACGCTTTACATTTACTTTTCTCTTCTTTTAGACTCTCAGATAACCAGGGGGCCGGTGGCCGGTGGTTCTTCATCTTTTTGTCCGAAAGTGGTAGGCAGACATCAATGCAATTGAGTAACCAATTATGTATTACATCCACATTAGCTACCTAAATTGGACTGGTAATGGGGGCGCTCTCAACTAAAATCTTATTAAAGGTATCCATGTTTAGTTTACTCCAATTTCTAAAATTTGCCTTGTCACTAAGCATATTGGGGGCAGGGCTCGGAAAAACTTTACTGACTCGAAAACTCAGCAAAAAGTGATCAGACCAGAGAACAGGAAGGGCTGGAAGACAGTTAATATTCAGCAAGTTAGAGAAAATGGGGTCCAGTAAATGACCCGCTACGTGAGTAGAACCCGAGTTACATAACGAAATGTTCATAGCTGCTAAATCTAAAATGAGTGTAGCGCTAATGAACATGCTGGATCATTGAAATGCAAGTTAAGATCCCCCAAAATGGTAAAGTTAGCGGTGTCCAGGAGATACGGAGCAACTAGATCGGGAAAAGAGTCTGCCCATACCCCAGCAGGACCCGGGGGGCGGTAGAGCAAGATGCCAGAAAAGGTAACCTGCGGACTAATGATAAGTTTACATAGTGCAGACTCACAGCCTATAAAAGGTAAGTCTTCAAATTTGCAAGTGTAGCAATCTTTATAAATAATTGCAATACCACCACCCACTTTTAAAATCCTGTCTCTCCTAACTATTAAGTAGTTGGGAGGTAAAGCAAACGCAATGTCCGGTCCAGAACATTCCTGTAACCAGGTTTCCGTAAGAAAAATGGCGTCATGGTGTTCATGGACCAAGAGATCAAAAATGTCTGACTTATGTTTGGGGAGTGATCGACAATTTATATTATAGAATACATAATCATTTTCGTAATTTTTGCGCTGATTCATATCCGCCTTAACCTGGGCCTTATTAAACCTTAAAGGGGCAACAGGCGAGCTATAACCTTTATATGAGTCCATGTTAGATGCAAAACTGCAACATGGACAGTTAAAGGACAAGGATTCCGGATTTAAAAGCTCACACTCGGGGAGTAGAGAGCTTTTAAGGCTCAACAACTGCTCCTTTGAATACCTTATGGATGACCTCCTGATCGGAGCAGGGATCGTGGCCCCTGGGCCCGGTCGGACGCGGACGGGCGCATCCGATCCCGGCCCATTATATGAGGTAATGGCAGGACGGTGTGCAAGACTAGCGCGCTAACCGTAGAGAGCGCGTGGCAACCCGCCAATGGCTGCCCGCGATCCTCACGGTGAAGGAAGTTCAATTACGAGGAGTATAACACACTCCACCACAAAAATGTAATCTTATGCAAGCCCTCAAAACTTTGTGCAAATTCCACCACCACCCCTCATGACTGCCGCCCATCTGTGCTGCTGCTAGAGAAAACGTAAATTTTCTAGTTATCTAAGACACTTTATTAAACATTACAAAGCCATATGTGTGCCTTTTGAAAGTTCAAGCTAAGGTAGCCATACTGCTGCTGGCTCAGACAGGTGGATAAATAACACAATAATCACAGATGCATGGATACGTGAATTACCAACCTCGCAGTACCCAGCCTCTGGCTGACTGGCATGGGTTAGGCATAGCAGGCTACTGTGGACAGCTAACCCTTGTGCTGCATAGTCTTTAGCTGTGCGCACCCAACTTGCATTGTGCATGGCATCAACCAGGCCATACATCTAACCCCTGCCATGTGCAGTCTTCACCGGGTTGGCTGCAGAACCTGGGTTCTAGCAGGGCCCTTTGCCCAACATGCTGTGGTTGGCCAATGACTGTTTACATTTATTTTCTTGGTTCTCTAACGGAACATTAAGTTCTTTAACTAAACCTTTTTTTTTCTAAACCTTGGTTAGTTTTTTTTTTTTCCTAAATGGAACTTTTTTGGCTGTTAACTTATTATTAAGGTTGATGCTTTATTTTTTTAACTTTTTTTAAGTGGGTACTTTCTTTTAAAGGGAAGCATAAGAGTCCTAGTGAGATTTTTTACGTTTGTTCAGTGCAGTAAAGAGCACTCTTCAATTTTGTTGGCCAGCGCAATGGTTTTTTGCATTCTTTACAGTAAGAAGTCAGGGTTTGCACTGTCATTTTCTCCTTCAATGAACTGGTGCAGAAATACTTTTCTCTTTCTTCTGTTACATGGTTTGTTGCTCCATTTCTACCCAAGAGTACTTATTTAGGCGAAGGGCATGCAGATGCTTAATCATGCTGGGAGTCCTGAATACACATATCCCACTTTGTCCTCTGTGCAGTTCATGGTCACAAAGAGTGTAAATGATATTTCTTGTGTTCATCTTAGTTTACCCCTCTCGTGTGAGTGAAAAACTTCAGGCAAGTGACTCCTTAGCAGGGTGTTCAGCTCTTCTGGAAGGCGTTGGAAACTCCATGAACTTTTCATCTTGTTCCTCATGTGCAGAGGTTTGTGGATGACTGTTGCATGAGGCTACCTTTTGACTTCTGCTATGTGGCTGTAGATCTTTATATGGCTGTTTTGTAATGTTCTGTTCTGAACAGAGTGGAACCAAAATGGCACCTTTGTGGAAGTTTGCTTCCTCTTTTCTCTAGGATTCTTTGTTTGTGAAACTTTTCATCAAATCACGCACACCTTTTTGCTGTTTTAGGATGGGTGGTTCCAACAATAGAAACAATACTACAGTTTCACAGGTCTTTTTCCGCATCTGTGACTTGCATGCAATTATTAGAGGCGGAAATTCGTTTCTCAGTTCAGCAATTCAGCGAACCGCGTAAACTTTTAAAAAGTTTTGTTTAGTATCACAATGAATCAGATTGGTGTTATCTAAGTGCAACTAAAACGTCATAGCTGTAGTGGTACCCTTCAATTTTTCCATGCTTTAAGTCTCAAAGGATTTCCTGTGCCAGGAACAAGAACCACAAATTCAGAGTTTGCTGTATTCCTCAATCCCATGTCCATAAATCCAGAGGACCCACAAATCCTTATGGAGCACTAGAAAGGTTTCATTGGTTCCTAAGTGTGTATTCGTCCACATTCAAATAGTTCTTGACTTTTATGCATAAATCCCTACAATAGGAGAGCTCTGCAGTCCTCCAATGGCAGGAGGAGACCGTATAGTATATTTGCTGTACAATTATATTTTTGGGGAAGCACAACGTTTCCTACTTTTCTGATGGCTTTTGGTTAAGAACAGGACAGGAGGAATCCAGAAGAATGTGGTGAAGAAGGAAATGCATAATAGGAAGCTGTTTAGACTGAGAATTCCATGTTGAGAATGCCACCAGAATCCATTATCTGAAAATTGTTCTCCATTCCACTGGGTTAAAAAGAATTGTTAATCAATCAGGCAACGTGCATGTTGTAAGAACAGGAGCTCAGTAGGAGTAGCTGTGGAAAATACAGTTCTGGAAACTTGTACAAGTGCAGAAGAGGCGAGTACATCATCTGCATCATCTGAATCCTGCTGGAGGTCAATTGCCGCAAAATAATTTTACAGAACAAGCAAGAAGTCATTGATCAATGTTATCAGTCTGTGGGATTGCAAGGTTTACTTATTAGCACAGTCATCTGCTGTGGTGAGCACAACAGCGATGATTGACTGAAGCAAATCAAAGAACACCAGAATATATGAAAGATGAAAGATATATTGTTTTCTTCAGTTAGTTCACTTTTTATTCAATTTTGAATTGTTTTAAATACTAGTGCTGTTAAACTAGAACTGCTTTTATTTTCCATAAAAATATCTAATCACAAAAAAATATTAGTCTATTAAAAATATCTCTTCTCAGAAACAAATTTACTGGTATAAAAAAGAAATAAAATATATGTTGCTTATTTTGTTTGTGAGAGAAATAAAGCGAGCAGCCAACCTCTGCTGTGCATTGCCTTTGGCCATGCGCAGAGGGGGCAACCATGTGCATCAGGGGTTGACCAAAGAAGGCGACAAAACTCTGCTGCACACGGCCTTTAGCCATGAGCAATGGTGGTTGGCCACAAGGCTTGGCCTCCAACCAAGTCCCACTGCACATAGTTTTTGCCTGTGTGCAGTTGGGGTTCACCAGACTGGCAAGCCTCAGGCCAGGCCCTGTGCCCAACCTGCGGGTGGCCAGACCCCACTGCGCCTGGCCTTTTGGGCATGGCCTCTGATTAGGTCCTGTCTTAAATTTACTGTAGACAGCCAACCCCATACCATCTTTCGGGCTTGGATCACAACTTTTGGCCAGTTAGTGTTTTTTTTCTAAATATGCAGACTGCCATTGGGTACTGCAAATCGAGGCCAAGCTTCTCTGAATCATGCAGGTCCTATTGGAGGTTTACAGTCCCAGGTTCATATCCATGAATCCTCAATAGATGATGGACGCGTCGAAGAAGCTTGCCCTGGGTTCTCGGCACCCGTGCCTGAAGCTTGCCCTTGTTCTGAGGATTACAGACATGTAAAATGGCAGCTCGGGTCCACAGTACCTGCCACGGTACCACGGACCCCAGCCATCATTTTAAGTGTCAGGGACGTGTGAATCCCAAAAAGCATGTGATGAGCCTGAGAGTCTTAAAAAAATGTATTTGCAGATAGGGGAGGCCTTTTGAGGGTCCTCCTACTTTGGCCTGGAGTCAGGCCTTTTAACTTTTTCTGCAGGACATGGGGACCATGCTCCATGTCCTGAAATTGCTGCTGCAAGATACATTTTTCTCCTAAAGCCAGCCAATCAGATCATTCGGAGCTGCTCTTCCAACTTTGGAACTGCAGATTCGAAAAAGATGACTGAAGAAAAGACTTCTTAGTTCAATAGGATTCCTTTAATTTTTGGATTTGCAGATTCTAAACAGTAAAGCTACATAAAAGTGTCTAAAGTCTACTCTGCAACTTTTTGAAACACTTACACTTTGACAAAACTACTGAACGGATTTAAACCAAATCAACAAAAGTACACTTTCTGAAAAAAGTTCTACTTTTATGAAAACTTTCTTATAATGCCTTTTTTGGCTATAGCTGTGAACAAAATTTGCTATGGGACCTAAAATAGGAAAACACATGTTAATAACCCCACTCCCCACACAACTTTCTTTGTCCAGCACAAAAATATACATGACAGTCCATAGCTGACTATAGCAAGTAATATATACATTTGATACACATCTATCCAAGGGGGTACAACCTAATAGGCAAATTGAAAAATACCTTATTAATGGAAAGCGTCGCTGAACCATAATTACAAAGTGGCAACTGCCACCGTATAATATATACATCTCTCTCTCGCTCCATTTCTCAACAACAAATGGAAAACCCACAAGGTAATCCATGTCACCGATGCAGTCAATGTTCACATTTCATCTTGTATTCTCTTAGGGTACTTGCTATATTCCAGATCTTGTCTTTCCCTAATTTTCTTTCATGTATAGTGCATGACTCTTGTATATTGCATATTGAGACCTGAGTCGCCCTACACGCCAGTGTGAGTTCAAGTTGTTGGTCTTCATGAGGGTGCATTATTGAGAGGTGTGGAGTTGTGGCTGAAAGCAGTGAATCATAAAGGTGTTTAGAACGTATGCTAATCCAATCGTTGACCTCTGCCAAAAGCACACCTCGATAGTCACATATGTGCCAAATTGTAATTACTATTCTATATGAAAGTGTGTGAAGGACGAACACAGCTGTTACAATATTAACAGCACCAAAGGTAAAGTAAATTCAGTGCTTTCAGGTTACTGGGTGGGTGGGTGCAAGGCAAGCTGGTGAAGTGGAGGAGATGAAAATAAGTACATGCAGAAGGACAGAGTGAAAAGACTGTGCTGAAGAGTAAAGCGATATAATGTGAGACATGCAGATGTATGACTTCAAAAAGATGTGGGGAGAACAGGGGTGTATGTGTCTAACTGTGTGATATGCTGAGTGAAGGGAGAAAGGGAGTGATTGAGACTCTCTGAAAACATTTTACAGTGTTAGTAATGTTTCATGCAATGTTATACTTTTTACATTTGAAACATTTCTATTATTCACAGCAAAATCATTGCTGTTCCTTATTTTTTTGATACTGCTAACAGACATTTGCAAAATCAGTAGGATTGGCTTGCTTTAGTCAATTATTGTTTGAGGTGAACCTTCTGAATATACTAGATCTGCTGCCCTACCAGCACTAGTCAAGCATGAAGGGCACTGGTAGTTCAGAGTGTACTAGTGAGAACATAACAATAGAAGTTCATGGTGGGGTGGCACAGGACCCAGCCAGCATTGTACAAACTTCCTTCTCTTCCTCTCTTTAATCACATGAAACTGATCAGTAGCAAAATACACTCTCTGTTCACCCTTTCCTTTCTGCTTGAAAGCACATACATATTCAAAGCCTGCAGTTTACCTCTGTTTCATAGGGTGAAAAATACACAAGGCAGACTGAGAAGTCTCTTGGTGCCTAAATCACAGGTGTTATGATTATCCAACATAATGGTACCTACATAAATATCTTTGAAAGGATAAAATGCTGACTGGGTCTTGCTAGAGTCCAACGGTGCAACCTCAGGTGAGCCAAACAGAGGTCTACCAAAATCTGCAAAATCACTCCCCCACACCCATCCCTCCAGAGTGGCAACAATCCCAAGATAAACGTATCTCAAAGGAAGAAGAGTGACAGCAATTTTAAAACTTAAAGCTGGGAAATCCTCAGGCAGAGATGGCTACACAGACAACTTTTATAAGCTATTCTGCTCACACGTGACCCGATCCTAATAAAGCTATTTAATGACTGCTGACTCAGGTGAGCATCCCAAAACAATGTGTGAAGCAGCTGTGGTGGTTGTACACAAACATGGCAAAGACCTAACTCTGTGCTCCTAATAATGCCCCATCTCCCTCCTGAATATCAGCCTGAAACACTTCATGGGCATCCTGGCACAAAGACTTGGTCACTACTTCCCAGACACAATAGACGTAGACCAGGTGGGATTCATACCTGGTCGTCATTGAGGTGACAATACAAAAAAGGCTGCTCCACACAATTGAGAACAAACAAAGAAAGCACAAACGTGTCTTATTCCTATCTCTTGATGCCAAAAAGGCATTTGATATGGTTGACTGGACGTTCATTGAAGAAGCCCTGCGGCACCTGTGACTTGGCTCCTGTTTCTTGAAATGGGTAATGGCAAGCTGTAGCCATCCTAAGCTAGGATAAGAGTGAATGGCACGACATTCTCCACATTAGCTGTGCCCTACAAATTCACATAACAGAACATAACTAGAGAACGAGGCATCAAATCCTCCACATCACTAGATAACGAGGCACACGATAAGGATGTCCTCTCTCTCCCCCATCTTTGCTCTCACACTTGAACCATTTGCCAATGCAGTTAGACAGAATGAGGAGACCAAAGGGGCATTCATTGGCAAAGAGACATTCAAACTCAAGATGTTTGTTGGTGACATCATACCTTCTCTAACGTACCCCCTGACATCTGTGCTGCAAGTGATTGAGAAGCGCCTTAGCTTCCAGCCAATTTCCAACTTTATTTGGAGGCCCTAATGTTGCATACCATGCCTCTCTGGGTTTTAGCATTGAGCACACTCATCCCTATCCCATGGTGTAAAGACTCTTAAACATATCTTGGGATCATCTTAGAGCACACACACATCACAGATAGTAACCCTAAACTTTGCTAAGATGTTAAAAGATTTATGACTGGATTTCCAGAAATGGTACAAAAAACAATTCTCCTGGTTAGGGTGACTGGCGGTAGCTAAGATGGGGGTCCTGCCCCAGATTCTTTACCTGTTTGAAACCATCATTCTACCACTCCTGCCCACAATGATCAAGCAGCTGCAGACTCTGGTGAACACAAACATCTGGCAAAAAAAACCACCCCACATTGCCAATAAGATCCTCTACCTCCCAGTTAAATAAGGACTTGCACTTCTACACATCCTACCCTATTTCCATACCACCCAACTCCGTGATCTCACTGAATTGAGAAAGAAGGAAATGGAAAAGCAATGGTGCTTAGTGGACCGGATCATTGCTGAAACCCCTCTTGTAGGTTCCATAGTTTCGTAGGTCGCAGAGAAGCTGGGTGCTATACTCCACTCCGGTCGGCCGTTTGGGACAACGTTTACAACCTTTACCTCCTCATTTATGCCTATAATTCATAACTCATATTTTACCCCAGTCTTTAAAGCATAGAGAGAGGGGAAGTACCTAATGGTGGGTTCCCTCTTCAATAACCAGAAGATACTATCCATTGAAGAACTTAAAGCTAAATTTGGATTATCAGAAACGGAATGCTTTGCATATACACAGCTTCGACATCCTACCTGCAATGAAAGAGGGTGCATCATCACTGCTTACATGCCTCGAAAAATGGTTCAAGGATGAACCACATGACCGAGCTTAACTCTCGATATTATATCTCATTGACTCCATCTCCCACAATAAAACATGGGGTCAGAGACGATGGGGGGTGGAGCTGGGGAAAGAATGGTCCTCTAGGGAGTGGAAACACTTATACAACAGAGCACGCACCTGTGCAACGGACACCAGTCTTTGTGAAACATGACACAAAATCTTCACCTATTGGTATAGAGGCATAAGTAACTTAGTAAGTGGAATCCATCTAAGGGTGACCGCTGTTAGATGGGATGTGGAGCCGCAGGCACCCTAATGCACCACCTATGGCACTGCCCCAAATTAGGGAGGTACTGGAGCACTGTCCTTGAAGATCTAAATAGAGACTTTGATGTTCAGATCCTTAAAGACCCTGTGGTGGTAATACTGGGGGGACCCTTCCCGACCCACAGATCACTGAAGTCTATCACTGGAAACAATTGGCCATAGTCTTAGTTGCAGGAATTCAGGTCTTGTTGGATGTGGGGGAAAGGATATACGACCCCAAGATCGCCACGTGGCATAGGAAGCTGTGCGACACCCTAGCCATGGAAAAGATTTCCATGGCGGCAAGTAATGCCCTTCAGGCCTACAACGTCAGTCCTTCATACAGCTGGCTTCTAATCCACGATTACTGAGAACTGTCTTTTCCTAGATACCTGAGGGCCCATGCAGAAGGAATATGCCCTCTTAGTTCTTTGTCCAGAGATTAGCACACACAATGTTGATCGAATGGTGAAGGGTAGTGGGATGAGGATGAGGATAAACTCAAGCTCTTTGTCGGCCGGGTGGCCGTAGGCGATGGTCTGCGTACAATTACAAATAAAAACATTTAACACCAAGAGTGCGACCTGCTGGTTGCTGGTTGCATACCTCTGCCATAGCCACATAGTTTACTGACTAGTTGAATGAATGTATTCACCTTTGCCAAGTCCCCTTCTGTTTTAGTAATGGGGTAGTCTTACATTCTGAAGCAAAGGATGTCTACATGAATGGAGTGTTTTAGTGCTACCTGCACCGTCCCTAACCCCTGCTTCAGATCATGTAGTGGGGCTAAAGAAGATCTAGAAGGGAACATGGTCATTCCTGACTTGGCCACTTTTTGTGGCCTCAGTTCACTTGAGTCCTAGTGTTGAGAAGCATCCTACTGTAGGTAGGGCCAGATGATAGCAGCTGTTTAATCTCATAACCACTTGAGAAGGACATAGAGGGTGAAGTTCTGCAGCACTGCTGCATTTGGGGATGAGCGTAAAGTATTCTCATCTCATTAAGTCAAGTTTCAGTCAAGGTCTTAACCAAAAATAGCTACAGTAGTACAGAGTAAGACAAGGTAAACTTGGAGACCACATAGCATCCTCAAGTAAATAGGAGCGCAGAAGTTGTAGGTTGTCTTAATCACAACCGCGTGCATAGTCTATTTTCTATTATGTAAACATACCCTCTACTCAAGATCACAAATGTGTAATTTAAAGTGGCAGCAAGTCTTGATTTTGCAATGCCTGACTCTTGTGAAGGCCTCAACAGCATTTTCAGTTTTCTTTACTTAGCTTCCTTAGTTCAGAGAACGTTTGAATCCACATGGCATCTCTTGGAGCATACCCTCTTCAGTTCTTGTTTCGACTGCTCGCTAAAGGTCTGAAAAAGGAAGAGCCTCTACTTGTGAGCTACGAAGTTACTGCAGCATATTCCAACATGGTGTTTAATTTATAACCATTTTTGATTGTTCAAGTGCGACTATTACTGCCGACTCTAACACGTAGTGCCTCATGAAAGGTCGTGATCCTCAAACCGGTCTCAATCTGCATATGGGGACCTTGTTTAGGTCTCACCTACAGGACAGTCCATGCTCTGTCTTTTGCAAGACGTATTGTTAGCTTACGCATTGCTTACCAGTGGTTGTCTTCTTTGTCACTCTCATTTGCTTGCTTCTCATATGTTGTTAGCATGAGAGCTTCCCTTCCGCTGCTTGTGTTTGCCCATCCCCTGTAGCATGGATGCACTAGTTATCTGCTTGTTCCTTGAATGATTGTTCCTATTTCCATCGACCGAACCCAGCAGGCCTTTCTGCAGTGCAAATCAGGGTCACCTAATGACCCTTGCCCCCATCATACTTGCTACATCTGCAGAGGCCACAGTACTGATTTATCACTAGCTTTTTTAGAAATCACTGGAATCTGCAGCTGTACCATCTTGCTGGAAAAGGGCCAAAAGTGGTCCCTCTTCTAAAAAAGCCGGCAGCCAACCCATCAGTCCTGTCAACTTTCCACCCTATTTCCTTGCTCGCCTCACCCTATAAAATGTTGTCAAAGTTGGGTAATATCCAGTTGTCCGCTTATTTGGAAGTTATCAAAATCCTTCACCATACTCATCCAGGTTCCCCCAACATAGTATGGAGACAGCTCTTTTAGAGGTAACTGAGGTGATTGTTAGCTCAGGATGAAGGTAAGAGTGCTGCCCTGATCCTGCTAGATCTTTCGTCAGCATTCAATACTGCCTTTCATTCTATTCTCTTACAGTATCTGCCTGAGATAGGTATTGGAGGCACCGCAAAAAGCTGATTAAGATCATTCTTGGAGGGAAGAGAATGAGAATTTGGCTTGCTCCTTATTCTTCGACCAGCAAGCAGTTAATCTATAGGGTGCCACAGGGCTCTTATTTAACGCCCAACATTATTTAACATCTATGTGCCCCCCAGCTAAACTGATAGAATCATATGGGTTTGAAACCATTTATTATGTTAATGACACACAGTTGCTTCTCACTTTCGACCCTACATCTACAGACTTACTTGTTAATTTTAAAACTTGTCTGAATGATGTCCTGCATTGGTTGCGTGACATCCAACTGCAATGCAATGCTGCGAATATGAGTGATTCTTCTGTGACTGCTGGCCTAATGGCCTTCCTCTCTCTCTAGCTCTCACAATAACAGCTAAGAATTTGGGTTGATAAACTCTCTTTTCAACCCTAGATCCTGTTCACGAGGGACCTGTTTTTCACTCATTCGTTCCACAAAGAAGTTTCACAATCTCCTCTCGAGCTCAGCATGTAAGTAGATGATAACTGAAACTTCTAGGATGGACTATGCGAACATTCTGTAAATTGTTCCAGTGTCGTCCTAAGCATCTTATCAACAGGAAGGTGTCTTTGTTCACCGGCGTAGGAGCTGTCATAATGCTTTTCCATCACCTCAATCTTGGGTTTAATGCCTTCTCCAGATATGACGTGACATAGGTACATCACAGACGTGACTTCAAATCTACATTTCTCTTTCTTTACCATTAGTCCGCTCTCTGACAATCTTTCCAACACCATTCTTAATGTTGCATTATGCTGAGCATCCTCCTTGCCACAACCAAGATCCAGAACAGCACCCTGGGGACACCTTCTAAAACCATTTTCATAACCCTGTGGAAACAGGCAGGAGCAGAAGCTAAGCCTTATGGCATTCTCACATAACTGTAAGCTTCCAGAGTTGTTGCAAATGAAGTCAGGTGTTTAGAGTCTTGATGAAGCAAAACTTGATGGAATGCAGATGACAGATCCATCACTCTAAATATGTTAGCCCCAGAAAGCATAGTTAATGCTTCAGAGATATTCTTGATTGGCTGTACACCTACCAAAATAGGCCGGTTTAAGTCACAAAGATGGACACAGATTCCCATGGACTTTCCCCCATCTTTGGGTGCCAAAACAATAGGTGCCAATCATTCTGAGGCTTCTATTTCCTCAATATTCTTCAAGCCAATTAGACTCTTCAGTTCCAATTTAAGAGGATCAAGCATCAAATTTGGGACTTTGCGTACTTTGTGGACCGAAGGTTTGGCACCCGTCTTAAGGACAATTTTGTGTTTTAAATTCCTGAGTAACCCCACCGTATTCCTGAACACACTCGGAATCTCATTATTTTTTTAAACACATTTTTATAGATTTTTAATCATCAGACGTATAACATACGCTGCCGCCCTACCCGGACGACAGTACAAGATGCACATTACAATGCATAGCATTTCGTGACAGGAGTAATTGGTTCAATGCTATAGAACTTAATGTGGAAACAAACCAGACTTGATAGCAGATCACAAATGCCTCATGGGCGTTAATAGAGACAGCATATTTTATACTGTGCAATCAAGTTATGATGGGTAAATCCCGTGGGGTCCTATGTAAGGACCACAAGAAGCAATCAGCATACATTCTTGAGTAATTCCGGAGTTCCCCCCTCCTCCCTTATGGAAAACTGGAAGGACAAACACCCGGTCCACCAGGCGCAACAGGGCAGTAGCATTGCCAGACAAATTAGCGCCACCCCAGGTAGGACCCTGTGCGTATGTCAGTGGGCACTAAACACCCATCTCCATCACTCATCTTGGGGGGCAGCCTGCGTGTCCTGTAATTCTTGTATAATGTTGTGCCACAAATCGGCAATTGGAACCCTGCGGAGGCCCCTGACTTCCTCCCTGCACAGCGCAGCTGCCTCTGCCCTACCCCACTACAGTGTCGCTGAGCGCCAGTGTTGGAATGTCGGGATGGTGGTGGCCTTCCAGTGAATCGCGATGGATCAACGAGAGATAAGCATCGCCAAATCTATGCAGCGGTATTTTCGCCCTCCTCCTTTTGAATGTCCCCAGCAGTGCCCCCTCTAAGGTATGGAGGTCGTCGCGGCCCATCACCGTTTCCCATAGTTTGCGGATGGGCAGCAAAGGGTCTGTGGTTGTGTGGGCCAAAGCTTTGACGTACCAGGTTATCAGTTTCCGACCAGTCCCCATAACATGCAGGGCATGGGTCAACAGGTGTTGCTCCGGTTTGGTGTCCGTGATACTCCACAGGCATCCCATCTCCACCATCAGTGTCCCATGGGCCAGGAAATGGCCCACCGGTAGGTTGTGTTCTTCCTGCAACTGGCCAAAGGGTATCAGCTCCCGGACTCTGAATAGGTCCCCAACCGAGGACACTCCTGCATCCCTCTAGACCGCCAACCCCTCCCCACCATTGCATGTGCAGAACTGCATGAAGAAACTCTGGCTAATGTCCGGCATGAGCTTTAGGCCTTTCTTATAGCTCTGATAAGCCACTCTCACCAGACCGTTCGCCCTGGGGGGGGCCGTGCACCAGGGAGCATTATCGATCCAGCCATTTCTCGTGCTCTGTGTGTCGGCAGTTTGCCCACTTCGTACAGCTGCCGCTCGGCCAACCATCATGCCGGCCATTGCAGCTGCGCTGCTAAATAATAATGTTCGGAATTTGGCGCGCAGTCTACGAAGAACCACCCATCTCCTGCCCTAAGCCCAAATGAACCATCCCAGCATGTTGTGGAGCTGCGTGAAGGTGGGGCAAGGCAAGAGCACCGGCAAGTTATGAAAGAAATACAAGAGTCGGGGGAGCATTATCATTTTGGAAAGTGATATTTGTCCTTGAACTGTGAGCGGGAGAGTGCTCCAGAAAGCCATCTATGGACGTAGGGAGGATATGGCCCTGTACAGGTTCCCCTCGATGAGATCTTTCGTGGTATGGTAAATACGGATCCCCAGGTATCGAAAGACCTGAGGCTCCCAACTCACTACCTGGTATCGGAAGCTCATTATGAAAATACTACACATCACCACCATTGTCAATTAACATAATTTGATCCTTGGCATTGGGATTGAGAACTATTCCCATATCTCTCAGATCCCAAAAGATTACCATCCCATTTGGCAATGTACTCTTTTCCAACGGTCTCCCTGTCCAGGAAGCAAATCCTCATCACCTCGTCACCACATCACCCAGAACATCAATTATAGCTTCTCCATAACTGACTGGATTAATATCTGAATGGTTCAATTCAACAATAAAGTGTTCAGCCCAAATTTTGTCAGCAATCATGGTATAAGGTGAACCCGAGTCAGCTAAGACCAGAAATTTCTTCCCACCTCACACTTAGGCATTATCAAGGTTCCAGCATTTTCTATTTTCACCATAGGTTGTTTGTCTATTTTGAGTGTCAACTGTTGTGTCAGCAAATTCATACGATGGGACCTCTGCCCAGCGCTAGTTCAACAAAATGTGTTCTGATTTTCCAAATACTGCAAAGGTCACCAGGTCAATTGTCAGCAGGGCCTGGTCAAAACCCAGTGAGGTTGCAAATACACACACCCTGAACATGGGGCCATAAATCTGACAAGAACACAGCGTTGCTGGAAGACATGCTCCTTGCAGCCAGAATCTCTGGGACACCAACAAAAACCGACATTTGGTCTGGTACTTATTCACGAGACCCCAAAGTAGTGCTTGTGCTTGTCCACGATACCCTGTCACCGGTTCCCGGAGACGTCCGTGGTGGGGGGCTTAGCCTCCTATATCTGTAGAGTATTCCTATTTCTATAGGTTTTTTAAGCTTGAAGTTTATTAGGTTTTTTAGACCCTATTTTGCATTGCCGTTTTCCTTGTTGATTTCTTTATAAACATGGCACAACCTGTCGCTATTGCGGCACCTAACCGCGCAGCGGTTACTGCTTACTTAACTCAACAAGGAGTCCCCAAGGGCTAACATTATTTTCGTGGCTGAGGCGGATCCCGCATACCGCTTTGTAGTGTTTTATTCTTGGGTTACATTTCCCGCAGTGGATGCAAATGATAATTTGTTTCACGCTTACACAGTCGCTGCTCCTCCAGCAGCGTATCGTCCTTATGCATTAATTGAAGTTCCGTTGATGTCCTAGGAGCAAACCATTTGGTTTAATGGCGCCCTTCCTCACTCTGTCTCCATTGTTCGAATGGGCCCCATGTCCATAGACGGGGCCACCTGGCCTGTTCTGGCTGGTTTTACACGTCATCCTAATTATCTCAATGTTACTATCACAGAGCTACGTCAATTGTACACACAGTTGGTTCATCTTCATAGACGAGTCATACAGTTTATGGCTCATGCAATTCAGGCAGCTCTGGCTGGAGCTGCTCCGCCGGCGCAAGGACATGGCGGTGGACTTGTGATTAGTCCTGTCATGATTAACTCAGTGATGGGTAAACGTCCTCAAAATCGGGATGCATTGCCATTTTGGCTAACACAAAAATTTGAGCAGCTTGAGGGTGTTTTTCCACATACAACTCCTGTTGAAAAACACAGGATCCTTACAATGAGTATGCCGAGCGGTCTGATTCCTCCTTTAGCGGACTGCACCACCGGGGGGACAGTGTTTGCTTCAGTGTATACACTGTGCTTTTGCACCCCTTCCATGAGCGTTCTGCCGAGCATTCTAAAGAAGGTACAGGATGAACACGGGGCTGGTCTAGCCCTGGATTTGGGGATGAAATTAGTGGGCATGTTCCCTGTTGTCTCCGATATGATTCTGGCCACCATTAAGGGTGAAGCAGTTTGCTTGCAAGGGTGCCAATGCCTGGCGGCGGTGGCGGACGTGGATCGGGAGCGACATTTGCCGATTATTATTGCAGATGTGTATTTATCCTTAGGACGCAATAGTTTGGGAATTCAACTGTTTACTCGGCCGCAAGTTAAACCCCTCCTGAGAAGGACGGTTGTCCTGTTTTTCCTAAAAAGGCATGGAACAAGAATGTGCGGCAACAGAAGTCTGGTTCTCGTGCAGATTCGCCTCCACCAGACTATTCTGAGCGTAGATATGATTTGCGTGACCACTCTAAAATTAAGACACCTAAGAGATTCCAGGTTCCTGATCCTCATTCTCCTCGTTCCTTTCAGGAATCGTCAGATCAACAATTTAGCAGAGGAGGGCGACAGGATCACAGACAAGGTGAGTCTACACAAGCAAGACGTGACCCGCAGCACCAGTTTGATGCCAAAGTTAAGCAGGAGGAACCACCTCAATATTGTGCCCCATTTCAGAAGAAAAAAGTTGACGCTTTGACAGCAAAGTATGCCTCAGACAGTGAGAACCCTGCTCCTAGACAGGAGTTGGGCGGTAACCCTCCTCGACAGCGCAGCGGAGGTTACCATAGTGCGACAGACCAGTGCCTGGAGGCGAATGCAACTGACACTTTTATTACCATAGAAACAGCTGATACTCGAGTTGCTCCTCCTGATAGGCTTTATGAAGTAAGCCTCCAAATAGATGGTGATATTAAACACCCAGTTAGAGCAGTCTTTTGGGAAAATCTAACATCTTCTTATGATATTTTATTGGCGGAGGTTGATTGGCCTCCCACTTTTGTCCTTGCTTCCTCCAGAGGGGAAGATGTTATTTTACCCAGTTTTTCGCAATACGCACCTGATGACGATAAAATTGCTTATGCTTCGGAGTGAGCATTAGCCCTGGCTCCTGCATTATATCGCAATCAGGCAGGTTGGGACATGGATCCCCCAGTTCATGTGATTCCTTTGCGTTCTACACCACAGCCCCAACCACAGTATCCAATTAAACATGACACTAAAGCGTCCGTAAGTGACATCTTGACTCAATTGGAATATCAGGGTGTAATTGAACCCTGTGTATCATCGATGAATAATCCTCTTTTTTCGATATTGAAACCGGACGGTTCATATCGTATAGTTTTAGACTACAGACATTTGAACAGTCATGTTCGTACCATTGTGGTTCAGAACACAAATAGCTCTGCGTTAGTGAATAACATTGTTCGAAAGAAGCATTAAACCACTTTAGACATTTCCAACGGCTTTTTCAGCCATTCTTTGGCTCCTGAAAGCCGTGATTCGACCACAGTCAGTGCCCTAGGCAATCAGAGACGCTACGCGAGATTGCCTATGGGATATAAGAATAGCCCAGGCATGTTTGCAGCACGCATTGTTTCAATTTTACATGAGATTGACCCTGATGTCTTTTCGTACGTCTATGACATTTATTTGACAGATGATGAAATGACTCAGCATATTATGCGCGTGGATCACATTGTCACACATTTTGCGGAGTTAGGCTACAAATTTAATTTTGCGAAATCTCATATTGCCTTTTTGGCAGTACTTTTCCTTGGTTATGAACTTAATAACGAAGGTAGGGGGTTGGCCCCCCACTTTTTGGAGAAATGTGCTCAATTGCAGCCTACTTCTACACTTAAAAAATTGCAGTCTTTGCTGGGTTTTTTAAATTTTAGCAGGATTTACATTCCTGATTATGCCCAGCGTATCAAACCACTTTATGCATTGATACAACCCTTTTTTAGGTCTCGGCCTGCACCAGCGCTTGCGCTGGTCTGGCCGAGAGTTTTAGTAAGCGGGTTTTGGAAGTGCAAACCCACTGGCTTTCGGCTGGCGACCAGCTTGCGTTCACGATAGCGTGCACGCGCGCAGCTGCCATCTGGGTTTCCTATCTCTTCCTCATTTCCTCGTCATGGTTCATTAACTCTCTGGACTCTGATGTTTCAATCGCAGCAGCAGCTCACATTACCAACTGACGGCCCTGGACTACAGTCACATGAAAAACAACAGCGATTAGCATTGAAATGCAAGCTTTTTTTGTCTAGTTAGAAATATTGCTTCGGTGGGTTGATTTCACCTTATATCGCTATTTGTTTTATATTGGGAGTCACAGCCTAATTACCAGTATTTTTGTCTCACTCTGTTTTTTTTTAAAATATTTATTCGCGCAAAGCACAAAGCTATATTTAAGGTTACTTTTTCCGCGTCACTTCTTCACTCTATTTAAACTCCACACCCCCACTCTTATTGTCTCTCTCCTTCTCTCTCTCTCCCCTCTCTAATTCTCTCTCTACCTAATTAACTCTCCCCTCTCTATCTTTTTAGCCTTTCATTCTCTCTCACCCCTTTATCTGTTTCTCTTTCAAACTCCTTCATTCACTCTCTCGCCCCTTCTTTCTCTCTCTCTCTATCCCGCTCCTCTCTTTATTCTATGTACACCCTTTCTCTCTCTTTCTCTCTCACCACCCTCTCTAATTGGGCATTATATCTTCACTCTATCTCTCACTCGGCAACACCACAGCATAACTCAGCATCACCACAGCATCACTCAGCATCACCACAGCATCACTCAGCGCAACCACAGCATCAATCAGAGCCAGCACAGCATCAATCAGAGCCAGCACAGCCTCAATCAGAGCCAGCACAGCATCAATCAGCACCAACACAGCATCACTCAGCACCAACACAACATCACTCAGCGCCATCACAGCATTACTCAACGCCATCACAGCATCACTCAGTGCAACCACAGCATCACTCAGCGCCGCCACAGCATCACTCAGCGCTGCCACAGCATCACTCAGGGCCGCCACAGCATCACTCAGCGCCGCCACAGCATCACTCAGCGCCGCCACAGCATCACTCAGCGTCACCACAGCATCACTCAGCGCCACCACAGCATCACTCTGCACCACCACAGGATGACTCAGAACCACCACAGCATCGCTCAGCACCACCACAGCATCGCTCAGCACCACCACAGCATCGCTCAGCACCACCACAGCATCGCTCAGCGCCACCACAGCATCACTCAGCGCCACCACAGCATCACTCAGCGCCACCACAGCATCACTCAGGGCCACCACAGCATCACTCAGGGCAACCACAGCATCACTCAGGGCCACCACAGCATCACTCAGGGCCACCACAGCATCACTCAGCGCCACCACAGCATCGCTCAGCGCCGCCACAGCATCGCTCAGCACCGCCACAGCATCGCTCAGCACCGCCACAGCATCGCTCAGCACCACCACAGCATCGCTCAGCACCGCCACTGCATCGCTCAGCACCGCCACAGCATCGCTCACCACCACCAGAGCATCACTCAGGGCCACCACAGCATCACTCAGCGCCACCACAGCATCACTCAGCGCCACTCAGCGCCACCACAGCATCACTCAGCACCACCACAGCATCACTCAGAACTACCACAGCATCACCACAGCATCACTCAGTGCCACAACAATATCACTCAGCACCACCACAGCATCACTAAGCGTCACCACAGCATCACTCAGCGCCACCGCAGCATCACTCAGCGCCACCACAGCATCACTCAGCGCTGCCACAGCATCACTCAGCGCCGCCACAGCATCACTCAGCGCTGCCACAGCATCACTCAGGGCCACCACAGCATCGCTCAGCACCACCACAGCATCATTCAGCACCACCACAGCATCATTCAGCGCTACCACAGCATCACTCAGGGCCACCACAGCATCACTCAGGGCCACCACAGCATCACTCAGGGCCACCACAGCATCACTCAGGGCCACCACAGCATCACTCAGCAGCACCACAGCATCACTCAGCAGCACCACAGCATCACTCAGCGCCAAGACAATATCACTCAGCACCACCACAGCATCACTCAGCGCCAAGACAATATCACTCAGCACCACCACAGCATCACTCAGCACCACAGCAGTATCACTCAGCAAGACCTGAGTATCATTCAGCATCACCTCAGCATCGTCTCCGCAACAGTCACCACCACCACCACTACCACCTCAGCATCACTCAGCACCACCTCAGCCTGCTCTCGGAATCTGGCATCTGTTGATTCTCCCCTAGCGTCTGGCCGCTGCTAGTGTTATAATACAGGTACTAGTTCCCAACTTTCACCCTCCGATTGTTTAAGCCCCCTCAAAAAAAAGCTTTAACAAACAACCATTGCAATAGGCAGAAACAAGTTGCCAGCATTGCAAGAACAAAAGAAAACTGAGGACATTTTTTATTGTAAATACTTTTAATATGGTCGTTCAGTTTTACATAATGCCTTCTTGGTCATATATAAAGTAACAAAAATGCTTCTGACACTTTTTATTATAACTTTTCAGCATGCTGCACAGCAGCCACACTTCTCTACAGCACAGCTTGAAGACATTGGCAAAGTCAATAGCTCTGGCTAAACACTTATAAGGCCCCAAAGGCGAGACCTATTGGCTAGGCCAATGCTTGTTTCATCTTCCAGTTGGCTTCCGGAACATACCGCAGTACTTAGGTCTTTGTAGTCTTATCTGCTTGCAACTCAATTCTTGTTAACGAGAGATAATATAACTAATTTGGTCATACGGATTGTACCAGGTGCATTAGGATTCACTTACGTGACTTTCAATGAAGGGAACACAGTCCCCATTGCTTATAAATCACATTTGTATACTCCAGCTGAGATGCGTTTTTCTTCCACAGAAAAGATTTTTGACAGCAGTTCAGATGGCGATTCTCAAAGAACGCTCTCAGGGTAAATGCATTTTCATGGTTTCGCCAGTGTCTGCTGTGGAAGCAGTCACGAAGGCTAGTGTACCAAATTCTAAAGCCTTGCCTCCCCGTTGGATACAATGGGCTAGTTCTTTGACGTCGGCTGATGTCAACTTTATCTTTGACCCTGCTTTGCAAACATAGGAGTTTTTAAAGTATGAGCATGTTCATCCTCCTCCTTTAGCGTTACTTCCTCTTGATCAGTACAAATGCATTATTTACACTGATGGGTCTGCACAGCCAGCCATTGGTTCTAAACATGCTTATTCAGCAGCCTGCACGATTGTGGCAGGCACAATAGGAGATGGGGATTTCAAATCGTCCTTGGTGCACACACAATCTCTTGGGGATTGCACGGCACAATTGGCTGAGCTGTGTGCTTTGGTTTTGGCTCTTGAGTTTGCTGAACCTGTCGTCACTACACTTGTAGTGTGTGATTCATTTTACTGTGTACAATCCTTCAAAGATAACTTGTTCTTCTGGACACAAAACGATTTTCGTGATTCTAAAGGTAGCGCAATTAAGCATAAAACGCTTTGGGTCCGAGTGACCGCTCTTAAGGAACGGTTGCAACTCACACATGTTATCCATACATTGGGCCATCAACGTGTGGGAGCACACGCTGTGGGTAATTCGCTGGCTAATGAGGCAGCCAAATCAGCAGTAGCCACATGATAGGTAGCAGCAGTTACTAGTTCTATGACTAAAATTGATGATGATATTTGGGGGCCATTGCAGCTACGAAGGAGGGAACTCAGTCTCCCCAAGGTTTCCCTTCTCGTTATACCTATCATTTAACATCTGATCAAATTCAATTTGTGACTATTCCATCCATTGGTGATTGGCTGATTCACAACAAGGACCGCAGACTTTCTTTGATAGTGGCTGCACATGAAGGTGTGGCTCCGGCACATGCCGGCGTGACAGCAACTATTTCGCTTTTGCAGCAACGTTTTTGGTGGCGTGGTTTATACCAACAGGCACGTAAATATGTTCTTTCCTGTGACATTTGTCAACAGATTAAACCTTCAACTGTTTCACGTCCACCCCATACTCAACTCTATATTTCAAATCAACCATTTGGTTGCATTTATCTTGATCACTGCGGTCCTTTAACGTCTGATAATGCTTTTAAGTATATCCTGGTTGCAGTGGATTCATGCACTAGATTCGTTTGGGTTTAGCCGCAACACAGTGCTGACGCTCAAACTGTTATAAAAGATTTGCGTGTCTTTGTAGGGACATTTGCCTGTGGCACCTTCCATTCAGACCAAGGTCCAGCTTTTGCCTCTAAGGCTTACCGGGATGCGATGAAGTCTCTGGGGGTGCAGGTGCAATTCTTGTCTCCATATCGGTCTGATGGCAATTCTGTTGTGGAGCGTATGAACCGTGATTTAAAGCAATCTTTGATGGCTAGGGTTTTAGGTACTGGTAGAGGCTGGTTGACTCATCTTTATGGGGTCCAACGTGCACTTAATAATCTCCCTCGAAGATCTCTGGGTGGGCAGACCCCATACGAGTTGCTCTTCGGCATTAACATTTTTGTGCCAGACTTTGATGGTCTAGACATTGTGGTGGCTGCCGCAACTTTGACGTAGATAACCATTGTGCTATGTTACAGGATCTACAAAAGGCTCGCGACTCACAGGCAAAGGCTCATTTGCCCTCTTCCCCAAATGAAGCGGTGCTGATTCTGGTTTCTGGCTGGCTTCCTAAAGTTGGAGATCTGGTCCGAGAGAAGGTGGAAAACAAAAAGAATTTGGTCCATCATACCGTGCACCAGTCAGAGTCCTTGGCTTAAAGGGCAACCTGTACTATGATCCTGCCTCCACTACCTGGTCGTAAGGAGAATCAATACATTTCAATCGAGCATGTCAAGCTACACCATATGGCCGATACTAAATAGTATGCCTACAAGCATTCCATGTCAGGATCTTTCCCTGCATCCAATGGCTTCTGTTTCCCTGACAATTCCCCAACAAATGGAGGGGTAGATGGAATCTTTAGTTTATTTGTTGCCTGTTTTACCTTCTACCTCTACAACTGTGGAAAATGAGTATGCTTCCCCACCAGTCGATCTTATAATTGACATTCCTGAAAGTACCATTCATTCACCTTGCAATGAAGAACAGCCCCCTTTGTTTCAGCTAGGTTCCAGTGGTTACTATATGGACAGAGATAACTTTTCTTCAGATACCTCTTCATTGTCTTCGTCTGTGGCAGAGCCCCCTACAAGGATTTGTGTTTTCATCTCCTGGTTCAAGAGGACTTACCTGGTCCCACTGTGGACATAAATCTGGATGGTGCTGACGATGGCATTCCTCTTCGTGTGGATTGGGTTCTTGACTGTGTTTTTCCTGTTGATTAATGGCCATTACTTACCTGAACGCTCTGCTGTAGACTTGGTTAATGGTGTACTGGCCCCTCACACTTCATTTCATAAAATGAAAAGAGATCAATCCCTAGTGAATATTTCAGCCTTCCCAATTGTTGATGGTATCGTTTGGGATAAAGTGGCATTCAATATCCATAGCCCGACTGAAACTTTGCAAATTTCATACGCATTCCTCGTTACATTAGGAGATGTGGTTTTGCTTGGAATACACTCCGATGACTGGGATGTTAACGCTGTTTATTCATTGTTTTCTGATTTGAAATATTACACTGCTTTTGACACTGAAGATTTGTATTTAAATCCTGCAAATTATGCGTATTTATTCTGTTACCAACATTATGGCCATCATTTTTTACACCAAACCAATACTCAGAGGCCATGTTTTATTTATACCCAGTGGGAGCATTGCCCAACCCCATTAAATGGGAGCTCGAAGACCAAACAGAGTAAATTTATGAACTTTAATGGTTACAATCTGTCAGACCCTGTGTCCTATTTTTATAAATTGAAGATGCCTACCCGCACCAAATTTATGCTGACCCACACTAAATTGGTCTATTGCTTGTCCTTCAAACTGAGTTGTGTAAGAAAGTGTCCTCTTTTTGCATGGTTGCCCCCACTTTTTGCTAAACTGCTGATGTACTTTGACTGAGTATGCCCTGGGCTCCTGCCAAACAGGTACCCAGGGCCTATGTTCTTTCCCTAAAACTGGATTAAAAACAAAACCCAATTGGCACTCTCTGGCCACAGGTCAGCACCTTGTAAATGATACCACAGGTTTCCAAGGGCACTGTGACCAGGGAAGGCCTCTAAGGGCTGCAGCACATATTGTGCCACCCTCAGAGGCCCTGTATCTTTAAACACACACACTGCCTTTGCAGGCTGCATGTTTTGGTGCAGAAAAAAGTGAAGAGTCAACATGGAACACATCCCTGTGTGCCATGCCTACAACCCACTGCCCTGGCATAGATCAGCCACCCCTCTATCTGGATGCACTATACCAGTGGTGAGGGTACAGGTGCATAAGCCCTGTACCCTCTACAGTGTCTAAGCCCATTCTTAGACATTGTAAGTGTAGTAATGCCATTAAGAGTATATGGTGCTGGGAGTTTGTCATTACGAACTCCACAGTACCATAATGGCTTTACTGAAAAGTGGGAAGTTTGGTATCAAACTTCTCAGCACATTAAATCCACACTGATGCCAGTGTGGGATTAATGAAAAATGACCTAACACTAGTGTCCAGGCTGAGTGGCTGCTTACCAGCTGCCACCACCAGACATGTTTCTGGACCACTGGGTCGAGAGCCTGCTGCTCTCGGGGGTCTGAAACAATTCACATACTGGGACGAGGTGCCAAGAGTCCTCCCCCAGGATGGGCAGGGTCCACGAAGGGGAAGCTTCAAAGGCTTGCTGCCTTTGTGAGCTTCCCCAGGCCTTTTGCTGCTTCCAGCAACTGGCCCCCACCGGTTCTGACCATCACTTTGGGCGGGAGAATCGGCGGGAAAACCAAGTGAGGAAGGGAGGTGTGCCCACCTTTGCCAACCCCAACCCTCAGGTGAGGGAGGCGAGGTGAAGCACAACTCTCAGTCCCCGCCATCTTGCAGATGGGGGGACCGAGCCAACCAAAGTGAGGCATATGCCCCCCTCCCACAGGAGGGTGGCATAATAGGGGGTGTACCCACCCCAAGGAAGGGACCCATTGGCCCCAACCTTTACTTACCTGTAACACCCCTAAATCTAGTATTTAGGAGCACCCCTGAACCTCGACTCCTCAGACTAGAAACGACCAAGAAGAAAGGAAGAAGAAGGAACGAACAGCTGTGCTGAAACTAAGAAGAGGAGGACACTAACTGACTTGGCCCCAGCCCTACCGGCCTGTCCCCACCTCGAACCTGCAGAAGCGAAACTCCGGTGTATCCTGCAGCCAGCAACCTCAAGAACCCCGAGGACCTGCCCTGCCTTCCACAGAAAGGACTTTGTCTCCCATGAACACCGGATTTGTTTACCCACAGACTCTGGCTCCGGCCAAATCTGCAAGTCTCCACCACTCTGCACCCGTCGCCCACGACCCGAGTTTGAGTGGCCCAACACCACGAGGAGGTCTCCCCGGAAATCCTGACCTGAGATCTGGTGATCTCTGACCTGCCTCGAATCTCCCAGCGAAGCCTGCAGCCTCTTTCTGGAGGATCCCCCAGACCGCGACCGGAGCCGGTAAGAGAAACCCGACGCCTAAAGACACCCCTGTAACTGAAGTACCACGGCCTTGGGTGGCCCAACCGACGGTGTCCCAGCATCCCCAGGCATCCCAACTTACCTCTCCAACCGGTGGTCACCTCCAGAAGATCTTCGTCCCGGAGCCTGCAGACTGTGTTGAAACCGGAGAATCCCCATTGAAACCAACAGGGCACCGGACGCCAAAACAGCACCCTGCACCCAGCCGCGCCTGCGCCGCTGCGGGTGTACTTTGGGTGCTAACTCGGATCCCCCTTTGCCCTGAGCCTAAAACCAGGAGCTTTGCTCCCACAACCCAGTGGCCTGCTCGTAAGCAGCCACCAACCGGAGTCCCCCTATCCCCCATTGGGTAACATTGGGCCTCAACACTCTGCAACCGGCCGCCCTAGTGCCGCTGAGGGTGCTTTTAGAGTGCATCCTTGACCCTGGGGGAACCCTTTTTCTAACCCCAGAAACTCAACCCCAAAGACCGAGTACTTACCTGTTAAACGATAACTTAATTTCTCTCCATAGGAATACATTGACTGTTTTCTTTGAAAAATGTTCTAAGTGTGGAGTTGATTTGTATGAAAACCTGAAAACCTACAACTGTGAAAACTGATTTTATTTACCTTTGCTCTAGGAAATGTCCCAGTGTGATATCTAGGCATATCACACTGAGTAGAAAAAGTAACTTAAAAAGTAATCTGAAAAGTAACTGAAAAGTAGTTTCGACATTTTAACTCAATCAATCAATCATGTCACTTATAAAGCGCACTACATACCCGCGAGGGTCTCAAGGCGCTGGGGGAAGAAGGGGGTGGTGCTGCTACTGATCGAAGAGCCAGGTCTTGAGGAGTCTACCTGTATTTCAATCAATTGTATTTGAACTTGCATTCAATTGTAAAACACTGCATAAGATTTTGCAAAGCATTTATTTCACTTACCTGTGCCAGGCTTGACTTGGTTCTAGAAATAAAATAACTTAACAATATTTTTATGCAAACAAAATTGGTCTGAGTTCAGTCTTTGAGTGTGTGACATCATTTGCTGATTGAGTGTGTACAACAAATGCTTAACACTACCCTCTGATAAAGCCTTACTGCTCGCCCACACTACCACAAATAGAGAGTAAGGTGCTATCTACTTTTACCTCTGCCTACCTTTGGGGTTCGAGATATCAAGAACTGGCTCACAAAATTAGAAAGTCTATGTGTGGAAAACCATTCGGTTTTTTATGAAAACCCTCACCCACCAACCTAGTTGGTGGCATGCTTCATCATCGGGTCCCACCCAAGGTGCCGAGTACACCTCGGGTGTGCTTCGACGCCTGAATTACAGCGGAGCTGGTGTTGTGTAAGTGCAGGGTGGTGCTATGAAGGTGAAGTTTAAAAACTGTCCATGTTCTTCTTGATATCTCTAGCATTACTTTAGGGGAAGTGAACTAGCCCCCACCTTGACTCCTCTCTCTCTTTTTGATTGCCATACCTTTGGGGTTCCACTGGACTCTGTGCACACTATACTTCATTTTAGTATAGTATATACAGAGCTAGCTTCCTACATTGGTGGATCAGCAGTGGAATATACAACTTTGCATTTGTTGGACTAACTTGGTTACCACCTGATCACACGACAGTACTCTTAAATTGTCTTTAGAATTCTGATTTTTTTTAATTGACAAAATGTTTCCAAATTACTAAAAGTCTTGTTATGGCCTTGGTTAAGTCCCTTTAGAATTTTAGAAAAATAAAAGTTCACTTAAGTTAGGGATAAGAGGGGTTAGAAGTTTTTTTTTTTAACAATGTCTCTTAACAAGAACCCTTTTGTTAGTGAAGATAACCACAATGGCGGGGGCGTGGCTTGGCGCCGATGGAGTGAGCAGCTCAAACCGCGAGCTCCCCATCGGCCAGCCGCCATCGAAGGCCATCCTGAACCCCTGAATAGGGCACGATACCCCACAGCTCACCCACGCCACTGAGGACACAGCTGGGGTGTCTCGGAGGCGAAACGAGCCCCTTGTACAGCCGAAAATCGCCAGGGATTGCTTGGGAGCAGCGCGGTCGAGTGACATCCCAAGATAGCGGCGCCCAGCGGGAGCTGAGGGAGACAGAACAAACGCTGACTATCTACGCAGGGGAGTGAAACTCCGGCAACGGGGTGCTCTCCCTCCTTCCCTCTGCAAGGAACAGCGCGGCGGGCCGGGGGCGCCTGGATAGACCCCTGCTGTTGACGCGCCTGGAGTGCCGAGATCGCCGACCACAACGAAGCCCAGCGGTAAGATGGCGGCCTGAGTGTAGGGCGACGAGAGACGTGCCCTGAACTTACCAGCTGGCGCGACCTTCCCGAGGGCCTGGGGTGCTCCCTCCTTCCTGCCTCCGACGCAGGAAAACACTGACAGCGGAGTGCCCTCCCTTCCTCCCCTTGCGGGCAGCGGCGCAACAGGCCGGGGGTGCCCGGACAATCTCCCGTTAATGACGCACCTGAGGTGCCAAATCCGCCGACCGCACTGAAGCCCAGCGCTAGGATGGCAGAGTGAGTACTGCGCGGCGATAGTGTGCCCTGAACTGCTCAGTTGACCGGGGGCCTGAGGTGCTCCCTCCTTCCCGCCCCAGACTCAAGATAGAGCGCCAGAATTGAGGACTCCCTGCGTAGGACTACGTCAAGGGTGATCCGCCATCTGCAGGCCCTGGGACGGCCCCGTGGAGTGCGAGGCTGGCGGAAGAGCGGCGGCGCTTACTGGGGCCCCTCTAGGGCGTACGCCTGGAGTGAGAGAGATGGCGTGAGGCAGCGTGTGGAGCGGCGCAGCAGTGGGCCCAGGCTGGAACAAAGCAAGGAGAGACGCTGAAACCCCCACGAGTGCGCAATTGACCCGGGTGCTGAAGACCGCATCGCCCTCCCCCCGTAGGACTTTGGGGCGAGGGGCTGGGGAAAACGAACACCTGCAGAGAAGACATTGCCCAATGCGCAGTAATACATTACCCGGCCTCTGCCTGCGACAACGGCTGCGGCGGACGAGGGGCGAGAGGGACTTGGAGCGACAGGGCCTGGGACTTTGGGTGCGTCTCATAGCGGCTGGCACTATCACTGATCCGGAGGACGGGTAAGAGACGGGGACACCCGGGAGAGTGCTTGCTGGACGGGATCGGCGCATATCAGGCGGCGGCGATTTGGGGCATCCCATGAACGCGCGCAATACCAGGAGCACCGCAGGATGCGAAGACGCCATGGGGAAACCCCTTAAAAAGAAGGATAGAGAAGACCCCACCATGACTGCACCCGCGGAAGAGAGCGGGCAGACCACGCAGCAGGAGGCACACCCTGTAGTCCCAACACTACAGGACATCCTACAGGCTATCACCACATCTAATGAGCGCTTGGAAAGTAAAATGGACTCGTTGAGCTTAGACATGGGGCTGCTCCGAGAAGACCATAGGAAGCTGGCGGACAGGGTCAAGTCGACTGAAGGAGAGCTCGCGGAGGCTATACCGGCGCCCACTGCCATGCAGCAACGAATGGCTCAATTGGAAACGAAAGTGCGGACACTGGAGCACAGGGCTGAGGATGCCGAAAACAGATCACGTAGAAGCAACCTGCGGATCGTGGGCCTACCAGAGAAAATTGAAGGCCGCGACATGACGGTCTACCTTGAGAAGTGGCTCAAAGAAGACATAGCGCCTGAGGGATTGTCGAACTTCTTCGCTCTGGAACGGGCGCACCGCGTCCCTGCGAAGCCGCCCCTGCCGGGAGCTCCGCCAAGAGTGGTGATCGCGAAACTCCTGCATTATAAAGACAGGGACCACATCCTGACCCAGGCACGCCTCAAGGGAGACATACAAGTGCACAACTCTACGGTGCGTATCTTCCCAGATTTTTCGCGAGAGGTGCAACGGCGAAGGGGATCCTACAGAGACGTGAAGCAGAGACTGCGCCAGCTGGATTACAAATATGTGACGGAATACCCAGCTACACTCCGAGTGGTAACAGCGGGGGGCACGGATTTCTTCAAAACCCCGAAGGAGGCATCTGACTGGCTGGACCGCCATGCCGGAGCTGGACCACCGCAGAACATGGCGAAAAAAGGACGGCGCGGACCACGTCCCAGGCCACAGAGGATTAGAGCCGACTCTCTAGCACCGTCGCAGGAAGAGGCACAGCTTGAGCGACTGAACGCGATGCAAGTAGTGGCCCAGATCAGTGGAGGGGTGCGGAGACAAGACCTTCTCGAAGACAGCGACCATGCAGGGGGCACCGGTTCTGAGGGGGGGGCCAGCGACTCTGAGGCGCAGAGTGAGTCACTCCCGAGTGTCACACCGCAGACGGCGGATGACATCATATGACGGTGAGACCTAGCGGGCCCGGCCCTGCGGAACATGAACATAGCGGGACGCCCCTGCTGTTGCATACAGGTATTGGGGTAATTAAGGGGGAAGCGCTGTGGGGTAGACCGCCGAAGGTGCGGAGAGCGATGGTGGCTGCTGAGACTGGGAGAGCTTCAACGGCTGGCCACCCTCTGGGACTGACTGACTACCCTACAAGCAGTCACTTGTAGACTTTATAAACTGGTTTGGATGGGGGATTGTTTTTTCCTACTTATCCCGGGGAGTGGGAGTTCGAGGGCAAGTTTGTTGTTGGGTTCGGGGGGAAACACTGGGTTGCAGAATGTTAAATATCATGTGGGCTCAAATGGGAGACGGGCGTGGTGGGTGCTGATCAGCCTGGGAGGGGCTCAGATCACGGTCATATTCGACAATGGCTGACAATCGACATTACAAATACATGACCTGGAATATTAGGGGCATGCACACTATGTCTAAATGCCATAAAACCCTCTCATATATCAAACGGCGGGGAGCCCAGATAGTTCTTTTACAAGAAACGCACCTAACACAAAAGGAGGTGCAGGCATTACACAGGAGATGGAGAGGGCAGCTCTTCTACACTACCTACTCGGCTTATGCACGGGGGCGTTGGTGTGGGTCCAGGCGGGAGTCCCATTTCAGTTACTCCATTCAGTGGTCGATCCGGAGGGCCGATACGTGGCCATCAAGGGAAGGCTGGAGGGCCGAGACATTACCATAATTAGTGTGTACGCCCCTAACATAGATCAGCCTGCATTCTTTGCGACGCTAAGCCACAAATTAGCACAATATCTTGCAGGCACTGTGATAGTGAGGGGCGACTTTAACAGTTTAGACGACGTACTTCTGGACCGGTCCCACCCCCCGCTACTAACCTCCCACGCAGCACGTGCTTCCCATGCGTTCAGTACTTGGAGACAGAGCTGGGGGCTGTTGGACGCCTGGCGAACCCTGAACCCGCAAACCAAAGACTACTCCTATTTTTCGGCGGTCCACGAAGTGCACGTGCGACTAGATGCCCTATTGTGCTCAGTGGATGCTCAGCAACAGGTCACGTCAGCAGAATATCTGGCACGCACCATTTCAGATCATAATCCGCTGATTATGTCCCTGAAATGGGCGCACCCGCCAGCGGCGATCCCCACGTGGCGCCTTCGCCCAGACACACTGGAGGATCAGGTCTTTAGGGAGGAGATCAAGGGTGAGATAGCGGATTATTTCTGACTCAATACTGGGACGACGGCATCCCTAACCACAGAATGGGACGCTTTTAAGGTGGTTGTAAGGGGCCAGTGCATTACGCGTGCCACAGGAGTCAGGAGGGTTATTATGAGGGAAGTAGAGGGGGCAGAGTCAGCTCTCCGGGAAGTGGAACGCAACAGGCCGGGACATCCGGAGCTCCAAAGGGTGCTCCTGGACGCCAAAGAGGAGGTAGCGAGGCAAACGGAGAGGCTCAGGAGCTTTGACTACAAAAAATATTTAGAACGCACACATGCTGAACGAGACAAGTCTGGATCGCTCCTGGCATGGCTGTCAAATCCGGTGAGCCGGGGTTCTTCCCTGGTGGAAATAGAAGACGAGTGGGGGATCAGACACTTTGCCCAGGGTAAGATCAACGAGGTTTTTGCATGCTACTACACCTCACTTTATACCAAAACATGTACATGTGAGTTGGCAGACATGGGGGACTACCTGACTGATCTACCACTGACACGCCTGTCCCCTGAAATTGTGGAACTGTTAGGGGCGGATATCACACAACGGGAGATTCGGGTGGCCATAAATGGAATGGCGCGTAATAAAACGCCGGGCACAGATGGCCTACCGGCCGAATTTTTCGCAACGTATGTGGAAGAATTGACACCCCACCTGGCCGCACTGTACCAGAAGGCCCGAGAACTGGGGCAGTTACCTGACAGCACCAGGGAGGCCCTCATTATCCCCATACCTAAACGAGGGAAGGAACCCCATGGCCTACAGACCGTTGTCCATGTTGAACATGGACTATAAGATCATGAGTAAGATCCTCGCGACCCGTTTACTGCCACATATGTCTCATCTGGTCCATCCTGACCAGGCGAAATTTATCCCAGGGCGGAACACTGCCACAAACATCAGACGCCTTTTAGCGGTAATGGACTCTGAAGGATACAATAAACGGGAAGCAGCAGTGCTTGCAGTAGACATAGAGAAGGCATTTGACAGCCTGGAGTGGCAATATTTGTATGTAGTCCTGGTTGGGATGGGCCTGGGGGAGGGATTCCTGAAATGGGTGCAGCTCCTGTACACAGCCCCTACAGCCCGGGTGCGCACTGGAAGAGTCATCTCACCTAGACTGGGGGTGGAGAGAGGAACGAGACAGGGATGCCCCCTCTCCCCCCTCCTGTTTGCACTGGCCATGGAACCGCTGGCGTGTAGAGCCAGGAGCGGCCAGGATTACAGGGGACTAGAGATCTCAACGGGCCGACATCTGATAGCGTTATATGCGGATGATCTTCTGATCTTCTTGCGCGACACTGCGGGCGAACTTCAGGGGGCGCGCACTATGCTAGCACGATTCGGCACTGTGTCTGGCCTCCAGGTTAACTGGCAAAAATCCAGTTTGTTTCCACTAACCCCGGATACCCCTCCACCGCTTACCTTGGAACGACTGCGGTGGGAGCCTAGCTGCCTGCAATACCTGGGTGTAAAAATTTACCATGATGCATCGGACCTCTTGGAAGGTAATGTAGGCAAAGCAGTGAAGGCGGCGAAAGCAGCAATGGATTTCTGGGGCACACTCCCGCTTTCTGTAGCTGGTAGAGTGGCGGTCCTAAAGATGATAACATTGCCACGCCTCTTATATTATTTCGGGACACTGCCAGTGTGGATACCACGGGCGATGTTTAAAGACTTGGACTCGATGGTCACTTCCTTTATTTGGGGCACAGGCAGACGGAGAGTGGCACTGTCGTCACTGCGACGCCCTACAGCAGAGGGCGGGCTAGCAGTGCCTGACCTTGAGCGCTACTATCTAGCTGCGCAACTATACTGGCTGATCAAATGGCTAGCGGCAGACCGCAATCCTGACAGAGAATGCTGCACAGACGCACCAGACACTGCCAACCTAGCAAAAATCATTTTACGAGTCCGCCGCACCGCGCCAGCAGACACAATCGCTACCAAGGTGGTACTGCGCTGTTGGTCCAGATACCTGAGGAAAGTGGGCGCTGCGACTCCCTATTCCCCCGCCATACCACTGACAATGTTGCAGTATCTTCCACAGGGGGAGCACTGGGCAGGGCTGGAGGACTGGGTAGAAGCGGGACTGAGAGAAATGGGAGACCTTTACAGAGACTCCGCACTATTACCCTTCGAAGACTTGCAGGCTACATATGACATCCCTGGGGGTCACTTCCTGAAACATAGGGCCTTGACTCGCAAGATTAGGGCGCATTGGAGGGGCGGGGGCACGGAGCCGCGAGCGCTGGCGGGGTGCAGATATGTGGCGCTCTCAGCGGGAAGAATTAAAACGGTGTCCTGCCTATACAAGGCCTTACAGACAGATGCACGGCGGCCATTAGAACGACTGAAATTACAATGGGAAGTAGACCTTGGTAAAGAAATACCAGAGAGGGACTGATGAAAAATTCTAGAACGCACACCAAAGGCGTCCAGGAACGCACGTTTCAAATTAATTAACTATTATGTACTACACAGAGCATATCTCACGCCGGCCCGCATTAGGAGGTACTTCGGAGCGGAATCAGCGGCCTGCCCGAGATGCGGGGAGAGGGAAGCACACATACTCCACATGTTCTGGGACTGCCCCCTACTGCAGACCTTCTGGGGACACGTACAGCAGATAGTAGGCGACTTGATAGAAAAAGAGCTGCCACAGACACCAGAACACTTCCTTTTAGGATGGTTTCCGCACACAGCCAAGAACAAAGTAACGGGGAAGTTTCAGGACCTCGCTTACGTCCTAGCCAAGAGGGAGATAGCTAGAAACTGGAAGACCCCGAGAGGCCCGCAGATCGCCACCTGGAGAAGAGAACTAGAAAAGTGGGCGGGCGCAGAAAGTAGGCTACTATTTAGGGAAGCTAGCCGGGGGATTGGTAAGATGGACAGGGCCAAAGCATGGGAAACCTTGGTGGATGAACTAATAGCCTCTGGACAGGAGGACGTTGAAGAGCTGGGCTCCCCTAGAGCAGATGACGCGCCCCTAGGCAATGGGCTGGGAGGACACCAAACTTAACACACTCGAACTAGGTCACCACCACACACGGCCGATGAGTTCCACACGCACGGACAGCTACTAACAAATTGCCCTTTTATATATTATTTGTTCAATTGCAACCCAGGGGGGGAGGGGGGAGAGGGGAATTGTTTTACTTATTGCTAAGACTGATTGTACGAATTCACGAAAGTTAACAGATCATTCGCTGTGTATGTCATGGACTTATCCAACATTAAACATTGTCTGTGATACTAAGAATTAAATGCCGATAAAATATGGTTAAAAAAAAAAATGGTTGTGCACACTGAATAGTCTTGCTCAGGCATGGGGATCACCGCACATGGGCGGGACTGGTCAGTGCGTGTGACTATTGATGAATATCACCTGGAAGAGAAATTGTTTTACGGAAAAAGGGTTGAGGTTATAAATTATCAGAACCCTTAAGGAAAAGGTTACTTTCCCAGTGCATTCACATCCATTTAGGCTTATTCTCCTTCCTGTCTTAAATGTAGGATATAGCACCTAGATAATAAGTCTCCAGGCACAGTGTACACAGACATTTTTCACAGACTGCCCCCTCTCACATAATAGTGCAATGCAAATACCTTCTTATCATTGGTACTACAACAAATCTACCATGAATGGGGCTCTTTGGGTGGGGACCCCACCAAAGCAGGGGGGTTCCACCTGACTGACTTGACAGCACCTTCCTTCCATACACCCAGTCACACAGCTTTCTCCCCCAGGCCCTATGGGTCAGATTCACTTCCCTGCAGGGGCTTCTATGTCTGGGCGCACTTGCCCTCTTCTAGAATTCACCTCACAGAAGCTTTTCTTGAGTCCACTGCCAATCACTGCGTATCATGCCATCAGCCTCTCTAGTCCTAGGTCCTCTCACTACATGGTCTCTGCTGTGCCTTGCCTCTTCACTCTGCCTCCCCCCAAGAGACACTGCAGAGGCTGCTCTTGCTCATACTGAGAAGGAAAGAGTTTCCAGGCAAGGAAAAAGTCACTTACCTGTTCACTGTGGCGAGAATGTTTTTGGGGGGACGGGAGTTTACTGGGCCTACAGGCTGTAGGGAGCACAGCCACCTGAATCGCAGTACTGTGTGTAGCCTTACTCCCGCAGCATACTGAATGCAGCCCATGACTCTGCTGGCAAAGCCAACTGTAAAAGCTTCAAGCCCAGTGGAGAACACTTTTCCAGATTGCTGGACTGCAGCGCGGGCTCTGGCATATATACCCCCATTCCCATTACCCGACTGCAATCAGCCACAGCAAGACATGGAGCCCGGGTCGTACACACAGTGCCTCTGTGTGCGTGTTTCTGTGCTCTGAAAGCAAGGTGGAAGCTTCTGAAATTGTGTCCAGATCAAATTCATCTTGAATTTGAAGTGGTGCATGACTGCTACAGATTAGCTGGCTAAGCCATTTCTAGGCCTAACAGAGTAACAGATCATGGACCAGTGTGTTCACATGAAGATTTAACCTCCACCATCTTCCTCTGCGTGTTGTGTCTCCTTGTGCTTCAGTGCAGGGTACTGCAACCAGAAATGAAGTGTAAAAAACAAACAAAAAAACTTCTGCGTCCATGTATGCATGCATGCATGCATGCATGCATGCAGAGTCCTACGCATTGGTGTCTTTGGGTGCCTGGTTAGGAATCCTGCCTTAGCACAACATGCCCCTTAACCTCTTACTTTCTAAAAAAGGGTGCGATTGGAGAGGTCTCTAATGTGTGATGAAAGTTGATTCTATGCTCTCACAGCAAAATAGAACGGAGGGGGAGATACCAGGAGAATCTTTGCCTGATATAGACAGGTCCCTTATTATCAAGCACTCAACGGGTGGTAAATAAAGCCTTAAATTATTGGTAGCCAATTTAGTGAGTGAAGTTCGCCCTTAATTAATTCGAGGGGGGGGTAAGAAATGTATTTCCTGCGGGGGGGTTCGTTACTCAAGTTGGTAAATTGGCTTTTATGATATTGGTATGTGCTGTCAACTATTACGATCAGATAATTGGTGAGTTATAACGTAGTGCCAATGCGGAGGTTGTGACGTTCTCTGCCTGTAACACGTCCTAGTATTCTGTACATACTATCATGCTTGTTGAAATGCCAATAAAAAATATATGTTAAAAAAGAAGATAACCACAATGGCATAGAGAACCAGGTTGAGGAGCTTGACCTCACCCCTTATCTCCACTTAGAATTTAGGGATTGAAGGTCTCTAAGCAAACTTAAAAATATAATCATGGGGTCCCATCCCTCCAAACAAAAGCTCCAGGGGCTGTTGGCAGGGTATGCTAAGGACCATCCTTCTGAGAATGGTTCTCTCAGATGAAGAAGTAGAGGGAGGGTATGAGGATAACTACCAATACCCCCCCCACTTCATAGGGAGAGAAGGGCCCCAGTGGCCCTGACTTCAAGAGTAAACCTCTCAGCACCTAGAGCCCACACAGGTGGGTCAGGTGCTACTGAGGACATTGAGGACAGCCTCAATGAGGAGGCCAACCTTTTAGCAAGGTTGACCAAAAGATTGGATCTAGAGACAAGCCTCCTGGCTCTAGAGAAAGAGAGAGCAGAGATGGGCTTAGCTCCCATCAATGGTGGCAGCAATTTACTAAATAAGGATAAAGAGCAATCTTATGATCCTAAAATCCCCAAAGGGATTGTCCCTAAATATGAAGAGGGTGATGATATCACAAAATGGTTCACAGCCTTGGAGAGGGCTTGCGAAATGAGAAAAGTGAAGACGTCACACTGGGGGGCACTCCTTTGGGAACCGTTCACTGGTAACTGCAGGGACATACGCCTGACCCTTACAGGGGCAGATGCTGGGTCTTATGACCTCATGAAGAGTACTCTGATTGATGGCTTTGGACTCACAACTGGGGAATATAGAATTCAGGGGGGCTCACAAAACCCAAAATCTGTCCTGGATTGACTTTGTTGACTACTCAGTTAAGGCACTAGATGGTTGGTTAACTGGAAATAATGAGCATGATTTCAATGGACTTTACAATTTGTTTATGAAAGAACATATTTTAAGTAATTGCACTAATGAAAAGTTACATCCGCATTTGGTAGACCTAGGTCTAATGTCTCCCCAAGAATTGGGAAAGAAGGCAGACCACTGGGTCAAGACAAGGGTGACAAAAACAGCCACTGGGGGTGACCAAAAGAAAGGGGTTACAAAACCTCCACAGGGGAAAGGTGGTGAGAATCCCCAAGATAAAAAGCCTGAGTCTTCAAAAGGGCCCCAAAAACCTGCACAGGGGGGTGGGTCCCAAAACTCTTCCCAGTCCAATAATCGGTACAGGGGAAAGAACTTTGATCCTTTAAAGGCTTGGTGTCACAACTGTAAGAAGTTGAGACACTTAACTCGAGATGCTACTTGTCCTAACAAGAAGACCCCTAGTCCTCCTACAGCTACTACTGGTGTAGTCAGTCTCTAGATGGGATCAACAGTGTGCCCAGAGCAAATCTGGGTTCACACTGAAGCAGTTCTAGTCACAGTGGGTGAAGTTGAGTTTGCCACTTTTTAACTGTGTGGCCACCCAACTTAAAGAAGTATTTGCAATACCGCTGGATCAATGGGACTAGAATAGAAGCCCTGAGGGTTACAGATGCCAGTGTCGCTATGGTGAGAGATACACTGGTTTCCCCAGAGCAATACCTGATTGGGAAAACGTACCCAGTCACCAATGCTGACAGTGTTACTACTAACCATCCTATGGCTATGGTGACATTAGACTGGGGGGGTGTTACTGGCCTGAAACAGGTAGTGGTCTCTCCAAAGCTTCCTGCTGCATGTCTGCTTGGTAATGACCTGGAAACCTCAGCATGGGCTGAGGTAGAACTAAAAACCCATGCAGCAATGCTGGATATCCCTGAGATTGTGTGTGTCAAGACTAGAGCACAGAGCCAAAAGCAGGATGAAAAAGAAGTGTTGGAGCCTGAAAGAATGGCCCAACCTTCCAAGAGGAAAGGTAAGAAGACTGGGAAACCAGCTTCTCTACAGCAAAAGGATCAGGACCCCTCTCCTCAGGGAGAGGACTTGGAAGCCCTAGAGGGAACTGAGCCCACGGAGCTTGACCCTTACCAGGTTGAACTCCTAGGCCCAAGGGGACCCTCTAGGGAAGAGCTGTACCTTGGACAGCAGGACCGTCCAACTCTTGAAAGCCTGAGGCAGCAAGCTGCTACCCAGGAAAAGGGAGACGTCAGTGGTACCCACAGAGTCTATTGGGAGGAGGGACTACTGTACACTGAGGCCAGAGACTCCAACCCTGGAGCCACTAGGAGAGTGGTAGTGCCTCAGAAGTACAGGGAGTTCCTACTAACTTTAGCTCATGACATCCCCCTAGCTGGACATCTGGTCCAAACCAAAACCCGGGAAAGGCTAGTTAGCTTCTTTTACTGGCCCCAGATGTCTCAGAAAGTAAAGGAGTTTGTCAGCCAGTGGCAAAACAGGTGGACACCCAAAGGCCCCCTTGATTCCACTTCCAGTGGTTGGGGTTCCCTTTGAAAGGGTAGGTGTGGACATAGTGGGTGCACTTGAACCTCCCACAGCATCAGGAAACACATTTTTACTAGTGGTAGTGGATCATGCCACTAGGTATCCTGACGCAATTCCCCTTAGGACTACTACAGCTCCTGCAGTAGCCAAGGCCCTCATTGGTGTCTTCACCAGGATAGGGTTTCCGAAGGAGGTGGTTTCAGACAGAGGGTCAAACTTCATGTCTGCTTACCTCAAACACATGTGGAAAGAGTGTGGAGTGCAGTACAAGTTTAATACACCCTATCACCCACAAACCAATGGTTTAGAGGTTTAACAAGACATTGAAAGGCATGTTTATGGGGCTCCCTGAAAAACTCAAAAGGAGATGGGATGACCTCTTACCATGCTTGCTTTTCGCCTACAGAGAGGTGCCTCAGAGGGGAGTAGGGTTTTCCCCCTCTGAACTTCTGTTTGGCCATCCTGTTAGGGGACCACTCTGTCTTGTAAAAGAGGGTTGGGAGAAGCCTCTCCAAGAACCCAAACAAGACATTGTGGACTATGTGCTAGGTCTAAGGTCCAGAATGGCAGAGTACATGGAAAAAGCTTCCAAAACTCTTGAGGCCAGCCAGGTGCTCCAGAAGCACTGGCATGACGAAAAAGCTGCACTGGTAGAATTTCAACCAGGGCAAAAGGTGTGGGTTTTGGAGCCAGTGGCACCAAGGGCTCGCCAGGACAAATGGAGTGGCCCTTACCCCATCTTAGAAAAGAAAAGTGAGGTCACCTACTTAGTTGACCTGGGCACAAGCAGGACACCCAAAAGGGTGATCCATGTGAACAGCCTTAAGCTTTTCCATGACAGGGCTGACATCACCATGCTGATGGTGCCTGATGAGGATCAGGAGACAGAGAGTGAACCTCTTCCTGACCTCCTCTCATACAGCCCCAAAGATGGGTCAATGGATGGAGTTGTCTTTTCAGACACCCTCACTTCCCAACAGCAGACTGACTGCAAGCAAGTCTTGAAACAGTATGCTAAGCTCTTTTCCTTAACCCCTTGTCAGACAAATTGGTGTACCCATGATGTGGACATTGGGGACAGTGTACCTGTCAAAAACAAAATCTATTGTCAGCCTGATCAAGTTAAGGAGAGCATCAGAGCTGAAGTCAGCAAGATGCAGGAGCTAGGGGTTGTTGAACCCTCTGAGAGCCCCTGGGCCAGCCCAGTGGTTCTAGTCCCCATACCTCATCCACAGGGTGGAAAGAGAGAAATGAGGTTCTGTGTGGACTATAGAGGGCTCAACTCTGTCACAAAGACAGATGCTCACCCTATCCCAAGAGCTGATGAATTGATAGATAAGTTCAGTGCAGCCACAGTTCTAAGTACCTTTGACTTAACTGCAGGGTACTGGCAGATTGGCATGGCACCAGGAGCAAAAGAAAAGACAGCATTCTCCACACCTGATGGGCATTATCAGTTTACTGTTATGCCTTTTGGTTTAAAGAATGCCCCTGCCACCTTCCAAATGTTGGTGAATCAAGTCCTTGCTGGATTGGAGTCCTTTAGTGCAGTATATCTAGATGATATTGCTGTCTTTAGCTCCACCTGGCAGGATCGCCTGATCCACCTGGGGAAGGTTTTAAAAGCCCTGCAAACTGCAGGCCTAACTATAAAAAGGCATCCAAATGCCAGATTGTGCAGGGAACAGTGGTATACATGGGCCACCTTGTTGGTGGAGGTCAAGTGCAACCCTTACAGCCCAAGGTCCAGGCCATCCTGGACTGGGCAGCTCCAACAACCCAGACCCAAGTCAGGGCAATCCTTGGCTTCACTGGGTACTACAGGAGGTTTGTGAAGGGATGTGGGTCCATTGTGACTCCCCTCACAGTACGTACCTCCAAGAAGATGCCCAAAAAGGTAAACTGGACAGTTAGCTGTCAAAAGGCTTTTGACACCCTGAAAGAGGCAATGTGCTCAGCACTAATTCTCAAAGCTCCAGACTATACCAAGCAGTTCATAGTGTAGACTGATGCCTCTGAGCTAGGGATAGGAGCGGTCCTATCCCAGACCAATGATGAAGGCCAAGACCAACCTTTTTTTTTTTTTATCAGCAGAAGGCTTCTCCCCAGGGAGCAGAGTTGGTGTGTCATTGAGAGGGAGGCCTTTGCTGTGGTCTGGTCCCTGAAGAAGCTGAGACCATACTTGTTTGGTACTCACTTCCTAGTTCAAACTGACCACAGACCTTTCAAATGGCTAATGCAGATGAAAAGTGAAAATCCTAAACTGTTGAGGGGGTCCATCTCCCTACAAGGAATGGACTTTATAGGGGAACACGAACCTGGGACTGCCCATGCCAATGCAGATGGACTTTCCAGGTTCTTCCACTTAGACAATGAACACTCTCTAGGGAAAGGTTAGTCTCATCCTCTTTTGTATGGGGAGGTTATGTAAGAAAGTGCCCTCTTTTTGCATGGTTGCCCCCACTTTTTGCTAAACTGCAGATGTACTTTGACTGAGTGTGCCCTGGGCTCCTCCCAAATAGGTACCCAGGGCCTATGTTCTTTCCCTAAAACTGTATATAAAAACAAAACCCAATTGGCACTCTCTGGCCATAGGTCAGCCCCTTGTAAATGGTACCACAGGTACCAAGGGCACTGTGACCAGGGAAGGCCTCTAAGGGCTGCATCACTTATTGTGGCACCCTCAGAGGCCCTGTAACTTTACACACACACACTGCCTTTGCAGGCTGTGTGTTTTGGTGCAGAACAAAGTGAAGAGTCGGCATGGCACACATCCCTGTGTGCCATGCCTACAACCCACTGCCCTGGCATAGATCAGCCACCCCTCTAGCTGGGTGCACTATACCAGTGGTGAGGGTACAGGTGCATGAGCCCTGTACCCATACAGTGTCTAAGCCCATTCTTAGACATTGTAAGTGTAGTAATGCCATTAAGAGTATATGGTGCTGGGAGTTTGTCATTAAGAACTCCACAGTACCATAATGGCTTTACTGAAAACTGGGAAGTTAGGTATCAAACTTCTCAGCAAATTAAACCCACACTGATGCCAGTGTGGGATTTAATGAAAAATGCATACAGAGGGCATCTTAGAGATGCCCCCTGAAAAATGGCCTAACACTAATGTCCAGGCTGAGTGGCTGCTCACCAGCTGCCACTACCAGACATGTTTCTAGACCCCTGGGTCAAGAGCCTGCTGCTCTCGGGGGACTGAAACAATGCACATCCTGGGACGAGGTGCCAAGCCTCCTCCCCCAGGATGGGCAGGGTCCACGAAGGGGAAGCTTCAAAGGCTTGCTGCGCCTTTGTGAGCTTCCCCAGGCCTTTTGCTGCTTCCAGCAACTGGCCCCCATCTGTTCTGACCCCCACTTTGGGCGGGAGAATCGGCGGGAAAACCAAGTGAGGCGGGGAGGTGTGCCCACCTTTGCCCACCCCACCCCTCAGGTGGGGGAGGCAAGGTGAAGCACAACTCTCAGTCCCCGCCATCTTGCAGATGGGGGGACCAAGCCAACCAGAGTGAGGCATATGCCCCCCTCCTACTGGAGGGTGGCATAATAGGGGGTGTATCCACCACAAGGAAGGGACCCATTAGTCCCAACCTTTACTTACCTGTAACGCCCCTAAATCTAGTATTTAGGGGCACCCCGGAACCTTGCCTCCTCAGACAAGAAACGACCAAGAAGAAAAGAAGAAGAAGGACCGAACAGCCGTGCTGAAGCTAAGAAGAGAAGGATGCCCACTGATTTGGCCCCAGCCCTACCAGCCTGTCCCCACCTTGAACCTGCAGAAGTGAAACTCCGGTGTGTCCTGCAGCCAGCAACCTCAAGAACCCCGAGGACTTGCCATGCCTTCCACAGAAAGGACTTTGTCTCCCATGAACACCGGATTGTTCACCCACAGACTGGGCTCTGGCCAAATCCGCGAGTCTGCACCACTCTGCACCTGTCGCCCACCACCACGAGGAGGACTCCCTGGCGATCCTGACCTGAGATCTGGTGATCTCTGACCTGCCTCGAATCTCCCAGCAAAGCCTGCAGCCTCTTTCTGGAGGATCCCCCCGACCGCGACCGGAGCTGGTAAGAGAAGCCCGACGCTTAAAGACACCCCTGCACCCGAAGTCCCACGGCCTTGGGTGGCCCAACCGACAGTGTCCCAGCATACCCAGGCATCCCAACTTACCTCTCCAACCGGTGGTCACCTACAGAATATCTTCGTCCCCGAGCCTGCAGCCTTTGTTGAAACCGGAGAATCCCCATTGAAACCAACAGGGTACCTGACGCCAAAACAGCACCCTGCACCCAGCCGCCCCTGCGCCACTGCGGGTGTACTTTGGGTGCTAACTCGGATCCCCCTTTGCCCTGAGCCTAACATCAGGAGCTTTGCTCCCACAACCCAGTGGCCTGCTCGTAAGCAGCCACCAACCGGAGGCCCCCTATCCCCCATTGGGTAACATTGGGCCTCAGCACTCTGCACCCGGACGCCCTAGTGCTGCTGAGGCTGAGGGTGCTTTGCGAGTGTATCCTTGACCCTGGGGGAACCCTTATTCTAACCCCAGAAACTGAACCCCAAAGACCGAGTACTTACCTGTTAACCGATAACTTCATTTCTCTCCATAGGAATACATTGACAGTTTTTCTTTGAAAAATGTTCTAAGTGTGGAGTTGATTTGTATGAAAACCTGAAAAAACTACAACTGTGCCAAACTGATTTTACTTACCTTTTCTCTAGGAAATGTCCCAGTGTGATACCTAGGCATAGCACACTGAGTAGAAAAAGTAACTTAAAAAGAAATCTGAAAAGTAACTGAAAAGTAATCTGAAAATTAATTTAGACATTTTAATTTACTTGTATTTCAATCAATTGCATTTGAACTTGCATTCAATTGTAAAACATTGCCAGGCTTGACTTGGTTCTAGAAATAAAATAACAACAATATTTTTATACAAACAAAATTGGTCTGAGTTCAGTCTTTGAGTGTGTGACATCATTTGCTGATTGAGTGTGTACAACAAATGCTTAACACTACCCTCTGATAAAGCCTTACTGCTCGCCCGCACTACCACAAATATAGAGAGTAAGGTGCTATCTACTTTTACCTCTGCCTACCTTTGGGGGGCCACTGGACTCTGTGCACACTATACCTCATTTTGGTATAGATTTAAAATCTATTTGGGGTACCAAAGATTGGCAAGTGCAGGGCACTTAATCATTCCATCGCGTGTGCTTGATACCGTCTCAGCTCATATTTTTAAATCAGACGGTACAGCAAACTACTTGTTTTGGTTTAGCCACAGCTAAAAATGTAAATACTCCCTCAATTCCGTTATTGGCTGCTTATGACACCTGGCATACACATACCAACTACACGATTGAGAATTTAACTGTCATGTTTCAGAACGGTACACTAAACGCTTCCACTATTGACCCTTTGGGATGGTTATTGTGGCCAATGAGCTCAAATGCATGTCAATTGCGTTTTTGAATTCCACAAAAGGATTTACACAGAGTAGACCTGATCCTCGTTTTCCACATTCTCATACGGTTACCACATATTCTGTTGGTAAATTATGTCAGCAATGGTTAGGACATTCCACACTATCATATGTGAAACAACATCTTTCCCTTTTATCAGGTGACATCGATCTTGCTGATTTTCTTTTGGGTCCAAAGTCCCCTCGAGCAAAACGTTTTGTTTATGCAGCATATAATGAATTTTGGAAGATATCGCAGATGGAAGCTGCGGTGCGCCTACGCCAAATTGACCAAGATAATTTAGAAAAAGTTCTTGCAGTAGTCGGTAACAGCATTAATACACTGTCTTCTTGTATATATACTTTGGATAATATTGTATCATCGGTCATTGACATTGTTCAAAATGAAGTGTCTTTTTTGTATCATGGTCAAAATCAGTTACGTTCTGTTATGCAATTTGGTTGGACCTTGCAAACACTCAAAAGTGGGGAAGTACCATGGGATTACCTGAATGCTTTAACACTGTTTTTACCATTTAATTTGACGGATAAACAGAAATTGATGTCAATGAAAGACGCAGTATATACAATGTTACATATTGGAAAAGCTTGAACAGTTACCATTTTCTGTGGCAGAAACGGATACAGCTGTGTTGTTAGTACATGGGGGTATTTCATTGCCTATCTCACTCTTTCAGTTTATGGCATGCATGAAACACTATCCAGTTGGTAGATATGAACCCCTCGGGAGTAGCTATATTCATGAATTATGGTCCCTGCCTTTCAAATTTCGGTGTCAGCGAGCAGTTAAGGAGGTTTTCCTTGCAGGGGAGGATTGTGATTCTACAGTAGGACACTACCTAGTCTGTAAACAAGTAAGACTTCACAGTGCCTGCAACGTTTCGGCCCCTAATCTGGCTTGTTTTTTAAAAGGGATCCCGGTCCCAGCTATTATTCCCGCACTAACTTTGCTTTCTAATGGCAGTTATCTTATTTTAAATAACCACAACTGCTGCGGCTTACAGGCAGGCATCCCATATATTGTAACAGTTTCACAACATGTTACATGTTGCAGCAATGTTCTCTTTCCACCCCCGCACGGGATTGTAAATAGTTCACTATGGCCTTCCATTCCAACTTTGAAAACAGATTTCAATAAGCTAAGCAAACTAAAAGCGCTATTGTTTCAACAAGAAGTGGCTCTCACATCAGCTCGTGAGACCTTCGAATTGCAGGTGGCGAGAACCTCGAGTGAGATTCAGTCACTGCTAGACACGAATCTCTCCCTCCATTTTGGAGAATTAATTCACCAAATATTTAATGTGTCTGATACAGAGGGCCTGGCTCACCTTTTTTAAACTTGTGGGATCCAGCCTTGTCACCTCCTTTCAGACTATTTTTGGAGTAATCCCAGCTTTTATCCATTCTATTTTTTCCAGCACCTTCGGAGGATTTCCCCTGCTGCTCCTTTTGGTTTGCGGCATACTTGTGCTTCTACTGCTGCTCCGCAATGGCTGCTCAACCTGTGGATATGCCAAGCCGGGTCCAGTTGCAGCTGTACTGTGATCGGATGTGGCAGCTTTTTGGTTTGATGCCATTGGAAGCTCTTAACATTGACTATTGGCTAACCTTCCGTTATGCCTACTTCACCTACGTGCAACCTGTGTTCCTCTGCCTCCGGTGCCCTTTTCAATGGGCCCTGGATGTCTGCCTTTCCAATATGTCACACGCTGCCCTGGATTATGAACTGTTGATGGGTCCGTTGATGGCCCATGACCAGGACTGTTCAGGGGGTAGGCGCCTCGTGTGCGATCCTCTACTTGGGCCAACGGCAGACTTGTGTATCTGGGCTAGTGCACAGCGCCTCTTGGATCGGAGTTTCATCGAAGTTAACGCAGGTTGCCCTGATATGCTCCTAACGGCCTCTGGATATGAAGAGCATGTGTGCTCATTCGACTTACTTAATTGGATGGCATACCTTTTTACTATGGAATGTTCAGACAACCTACTGGAGTTTATGGCATACCACTTTTCCCGTGACATTTTTGGCTCTGAAGATTCGCTGTGAAGAGATATAGCTTTGGGTACCCAGTTGGCTGAACTTTTTTTTTTAGTCCAAAATATATTCTAATTGGGATACCACTGAGACGCTTTGCCTCTGCTTACCTCAGATTTTTGTTTTAGCCCGGAGCTAACGACCTGACCAAGGGGAGGGTGTCACATGGCCTATGGGGACATTGTCCTCTTCTCTAAGTTAGCATGAGCACGCTGCAGCTTGCCCGCTGCTTTGCGCACGTTACTACACGGCTTTATTTTTGCGAAAATCTCTATGGCTGTTTTCACATGATAACTCATCGCTGTATTCACACTCTGCAGGTTCCTGCGATTCGGTCTGAACATTGTGAGCAAGGTCGAATAACAATGCCACTTGTTATTTTGTTCTGGCCAGGCCTTAGCACCAGTGGCGGCTGGTGACATTTGGAAGTGGTGCGGTGTAAAATTATTGGCGTACTGCACTGCGTCAAGCCAGCGTAGCGAGCGAGCCCGAACAACCTACGGGCAGTTCGGGGGGTTCTCCCCCCCTAGAAAATTTTGAAAAAAGAGTGGACAAATGGTGCATTTTCAAGCAAATTTGAGAAAGCAGGAAGGTTAATAAAGCAATACAATTTAATTATTTCTCATTTAAAAAATTGCCAATTTTTATGAGCTATAGAGGACAATCTTTGCGTATGCTGATGTTATCATTTGCCCATATTAACTTTTGAACACACTGATACACTTGTAATGGTTTTAACTATACAATAAATACATTCATTGACTGTGCAGTGCTGTACATCAATATGATGACACTATTTCCTTAAATTAATTTTCTGTTTTCATGCAAGAAACTCCATTTTTAAAAAAAGTGCAGAAAATATGAATGCATTTCAAGTAGTACTCTGTGTAAAAAATGCCTGCATGTAACAGCAAAGGCTTCCCATGTTATCGTTTCTACTGGTGGAGTTGCCACACACGGAAACAACACACGTCCTCATGCAGTCACTGCACCCTAATAAACTTTACATCTACTGACCTCCCACTAAACTCGGGTATTGCTGCTGCATTCACCAGTTGGCACACGCTGACCACTCGCACACCAGCCACTCCTCTGGCCACACACCCACCGCGTACATAGCGCACTGAAGACGCTGCAGGTGAGGGAGAACATGTCAGTGCACTCAGCGCCGTGGTCTGCAAGAAAGCGCTGCTAAGGGCGGATATTCAGATTTATTTAAGGGTGTTTTGGCCTGGGGTGCAATCGGACTTAAATCAATAACCACCAGCGGTGACGCACACAAACAGCATGTTCCTGCCAAGGTATATAAATTGTACAGCATACAAGGCACATGTGAACATTGTGAACCGAAACCTCGCTCCGGCTAACTACCAAAAATCACTTGGTTTCCCCTGCCTGGCTTTACTTAACTGCCAAACCAGGCTGACACTCGCCTATGTCCCTCCCTTGTAACAAGCAATGCTTACATCCGGGCACTGACATTTCATATACTGAGGGCTCTCAAAGGGAACTGAGCCATTGGTGATAAATGTACGACCTCGTCATGTAAGTCAGGGCGCTTTCGTGTTAGGTGATGTGTAAAACGAAGGCCTTGTTAGCGTGACACGCACATTCTACATCCCACCTCGCTTCAGGTTTCCAGATTCTGCTCAGATGGCTACGGTACAGTAAACACAAAGGAAACACACCAAAAATATTAAAGGGGCAGCGACGCCGAGCTCTGTCAAGGTAGTAGCGCATCGGACTTTAAAGACACCGAAAGGTTCGACTCCAGGAGCCCCCTATGGGATTAGAGAGAGAGAGAGAGAGAGAGAGAGAGAGCGAGAGAGAGAGATTAGCATATTAGATTTACAGAAACTAACGTCACATTCGACAGGACTATCAGCACCATCATTGAAATGCGAAAAACATCAACTTTGTAATTAAATAGGCACCAAAAGCTCACTAAGAGTCACATATCTTTCAAAGGCAGTGGACAGCCTCCTCCCATCAATTGAGTTCGGTCTATAACGTGAGAGTCCAACCAAAGCTCACAATGCGTGAGTCTCACTCGCAACGAGTAAGACATGAGGTGTCTGAATATAAACTCTAGACAAAGTGTTTTAACTAGGGCGGGTACTCTCAGGCTCTGTGCACCTGCACTTATTGTATGCAACAGGGAGCGCGCGCCATCACTTCTCAGCAGAATGCAGCTACTCTGCGATACAAACCAGCTGCACTTCTCTCTACCTCCATTCCAGGCAGGTCTAAACGGTAGAGGATAAGTTCCCTTTCCTTTCATATACGAGTTGCAAATATCTCAATTAATACTGAAACCTGGCAAATAGCTTTGTATTTCTTCATGTCACTAAATCTGCAGCAGTGCTGTAATGAGTTGTATCGCACGTCGTTTTAGGTCTCTGCTGCTTTCTCATACACCAGCCCCTCATACCACCTAAAGAGTGTCACAGCTCTGGAGCCATGTTTTGCTGAAGCCAGACCCGAATATTGCCATATTACGTGCCAGAACATTCAGGGCAAAACTACTAGGTGTTCTCTGTGACCCTAAGATCGACCCAGATATGTACATATAAAGCAACTGATTATGAGCTTTTTGACGCTGTTGCTAATCTAATCTATGTATGTGGTTTTATAAGTTTTGTTTTTATAGGTTTTGTTTTTGGTCTTACATGTTTTGTTTTTGGCCACAGTCTCAAAGCTTCAGTACCTTACAAATTCTAAAATGTTCGGAATGAAAATGAAAAAAATATATATATCATTATGTATGTGGCACTTCTATACTAATATTGCTGTCTCTTGATTTGCCGTTCCTCCCTAGAACATTGCGATCTTCTGTCTTTATGTTCTAGTCGTGGCTGAAGGACATGCCATGCTTACGTGCCAGGCAGTTGTTTCATCGAGTTGTTAAGGCGCTGCGGTGCCTTGACTGAAGGCCCAGGAGAGATTGATTGTTCTAGTAGATTCAAAGACCTCCTCCCTTTCTTCGCAGTATGTGGGCCCAGCAGGCACAATCAGTGAAGGCAGCTCCTCTGTGCTACTCTTCTTGACTAGCAATGTTGTTAATTACTGTGTGGAAGAAGGGCACTACCGTAGCATGCCTAAATATGCTCTTATGCCACCGCTGCTGAGGAAACTCCGAAGTACCGTTTCGTACACTCACAACCACTAGGCGCCCCGGCCAATGTATAGTGTGATTCACAGGTCTTTTGCCGGGAGCTGTTAAACTCACAGCCTAGAATCCTGGCACGTAAAATCAGTACAATTAATTATACTCATATTATCGTCTGTAATTCACAGTGCTACGAAGCAATGCCCCTGTGACGCCGAGAGCTATATACAAACCCATTTTCATTATTGCACTTAAGAGTGGCCGTGCTAAAATGTCACTTAATAAATAGTGTGTCACAAAAAAAGTTCTGAAAATGCAACCGCAGAAAACATTTAAAACAAATATTTTCTTGACCAAGATCTTGGGATATTTCTGAATGAGGGAAAGTTGGTTTCTTTTTAGTGAAGCTTTATATATTATTAAGGAGCAGTAGCGGCTCCTCGTGGAAGTGCTGCGGTGGGGCGGGGGAGGGCGGGGTCGGGGTAGTAAACTCCGGCTTACGGCCGAACATAGTTAAGTAAATAAATAAAACGAATTACATTGCGCGCGCTGCATCGCCATCGGCGATGCAGCGCGCGCAATGTAATTCATTTTATTTATTTATTTATTTACTTAACTCCATTCGGCCGTAAGCCGGAGTTTACTACCCCCCACCCTGCCCCTCCCCCGCCCCACCGCCCCGCAGCACTCCCACGAGGAGCAGCCACTGTTAACAAGAGATAAAGAGCTATAAAGTGACACATGTGACATTGGTTTTTCCAGAGCGCTAAGTTCAGATTCAAATAGATTCCTCAGACATCTGCATGGCAATTCTATTACAGGACCGGAGGCGAGGATTATGCTTCTCTTTCTTTACTGTCAAACACAGCAGCCAATGAAAAAACGTTTTCATAACAAAAATAAACTACATTTCCCATGGTGTTCTTTCCACCAATCATGTCCCATCAGACCCTATAAGAGTCACCATCTCCTTCCCATGAGCCTCTTTCTTTGCTGCTCACGGCAGAGATAAGTGCACCTTTCATGATTTTAATATACGATGTACTAATTGCCTTGAAAATTGTCAGCTGTTTTCCTATGGGCGCGCGCGCTTATCGGAACGAGCTGACTGCTTTTTCTGTGCATTTTGCATATTGCATTGTTATAGGACTGTTACCTTGTTGCCGCTTGCAGTGTGAGGCACCCACATTTGCTGGCACAGGGCGTTTTGAGCCCGGTTCGGGCAGATTATGCGTGTTCTGGATCTGGCTTCTTGCAGTTTGTACCGCATTGCAGTAAGCAGTGTTTTTCGCCCGATCGGCGGCGTGCCCCTCACGCTCTTACTCTGAGGCCTCCCCTCATCGGCCCAGACGTTTATTGTTGAGCCTTCTGCCGGCCGACGTGCGTAGCCCAATTGGGCTACTTTTGGGCGGATTTGGGCTACGCACGTCGCGCGCGCCCCCTCGCTCGTTCCAAGGCTCAGAAAGCCTGGAAATTTGTACTAGCAGCAAGTAGAAAGATGCCTGACCGGCTGTAAGAGCAGTCGGCCTAAGGAGTGTGCACACGCTCCTCAATACTTATTTTTGGCTCATTACGCCCTAAGACTGGGCTGGAACAATTCATGACTACAGCTTTGCTGAGGAGCTAGGTACTCTGTTGTTGATTTTCATATTGTGTGCAAGTGGGTTGGCTCTCCCCTGACTCCTCCAACAAACTACCTTGCATTAACTTTATAATATAGTATTGGAGAGTAAAATAAGTGATTGCAATGGAAGAGTGGGTTAGATATGAGGAGGATGAACCCTACTATGATGGACAGCAGGACACTGTCTTAGAGGACAATATTGTTGACGCCCTGGATGCATCGGTCCAGCAGTCAGTCAACAGGGCGATTGAAAGCACGGTCCCTAACACTGCAGCAAGCTTGGCAGCAGCGCTGAAACCTATTACCAAGCAGTTGGAAAGCTTTGCGAAGCGCCACGGGTTACAAAACCCTCTTGAACCCCACAATGACGCCCCTGCAGGCAAAAGTATATCAAAGTTGGGGTCATGGCCCCATGCTGGCGCATTAGCTAATCTGACACAGGCGAATGCAGAGGAGCATGGTTATTTCACACCATCGGCCACTGAAGGTGGAAAAGCAAAACGCAAACAGAAGGTGTATATAGATACCAACACCACAGACACCACTGATGAAGAGGCCCCCCCCTAAGAAGAAGTCTAGAAAGGCAGTCATTATAGACCCCGATATGACGCCTCAAAATTCCAACACCCCTTTCACCTTTAACCCGACGGACATCGTTCATCCCCGGTCATCCGATTGGGCCCCGGCCCCTGAAGTGGCAGACTATTTACACGACAACCTTAGGAAAGGCTTTGATAAGGCGGTGCATAACAGGTTGCGCTCCGAGTGTACTCGACCGGATATCCCGGACAAGGTAGCAGAGACACCTGATATTGATGCTAGTCTCTTGACATTCCTTAAGAAGTTCGCGTAGGACCCTAAAAAGGGTATTGACCGTGCCTGGCGGGGCTGCCAGGACAAACTTCCAGATGTGGCAGGACCCTTGGCCAAGATCCTAGAGATGTCCCTTGTGGCAAAGGAATCAGCCAATCCCGTAGATCCAGACATTCTGGCGGGTTGGACACAGAGAGCAATATGCCTCCTAGGGAACGCCAATTGCGCCATCTCTACGGAGAGACGCAAATCGCTGTTAATGAGGATGGACTTGAATCTGACAGAATTAGCCTCGGCCAAACCAGGTCCCCTTGCAGAGGGCAACCTCTTTGGTGAAAGATTTGTGAAGGATGTTTCAAAGTATGTAGGTACTTTTACTTCGCTAGACAAAGCTCAGTCAGGAATCAAACGAGTATTTCAGGTTCGCCTTTTTAACAGGGCCGGGCGAGGCAGAGGACGCTCGCCAGGCCGCCAATACTACCAAGGTCCTCCCAGAAGGGACAATGGACGAGGTAGAGGCGACTGGGACTCTACCAGAGGTGGAACCTTTTACCCTACACGACAAAGGTTCAACAAACGTCGCTTCAACAGAGGTGACCACAGAGCAGGATTTCAGGCTCAAAACCCTACAGGTAAGAGTAACAGAATTATCTCATCTACCCTTGGGGGGTCGTACCCAGTTCTTCATACACAATTGGAGAGTGTTGTCACAGGATGCATGGGTTATACAGACTATTCAGGGTTTTCACCTAGAGTTTTATCAGACCTCATTCCAGGACAGATATCCGAGACAGCTCAGTTTCTCCCAACAAGAATGTGCTTTTTTAGACGCAGAAATAGAAGAATTGCTGCAGAAGCGCGCGATTGCTTATTGCGACAGCAGGACTTGCGGTTTCTGCAGCAATGTCTTCCTGGTGCAGAAGAAGGGTGGTGGTCACAGATTGGTGTTAAATCTGAGAGAATTCAATCATTTTATGGTTTACAAACATTTCAAGATGGAGGGTATCCATCTATTAGCAGATCTATTAAAAAAGGGAGATTGGATGGTCCGGCTAGACCTAGAGGACGCCTACCTGACGATTCCTATATTTTCCCCTCATCAGCGCTTCCTACAGTTTCAATGGAGGAACCGGTGGCTGGAATACTTGGCTTCCTTTCGGGCTTTCCTCAGCGCCATGGTGCTTCACCAAGGTAATGAAGCCGGTGATAGCCCACCTCAGAGAACAGGGAATTCGCATGATAGTGTATCTAGACGATATACTTATCATGGCTCAGACTCAATCCCTAGCCAATCTTCATTTACAGATGACAATGTCCCTTCTGCAAAACTTGGGATTTGTAATCAACAAACCCAAATCAGCCTTATGTCCCTCCCAGACGGTGGACTTCCTAGGCTTTGTCATAGATTCGCAGACAGCTCAGCTGAGTCTTCCCAAGTCGAAGCTATGAGATCTCAAGAAAGAGATCACATCGGTGTTATCCAAACAGATGGTCTCTCTCAGGACAATTGCCAAAATAGTGTGGTTATTGGCATCCTCAATACAGGCTATTTTTCCGGGCCCTCTGCACTACTGGGCCCTTCAGAGACTAAAAATTCAACACCTAAGAAAGGGTCTGTCATATACGGATCTGTTCCCTCCAACACAAGAAGTGGGGGAAGAGAAGCAATGGTAGTTACGCCACGTAGAGGCGTGGAACGGCAGAGCCATCTTCGGCTCTCAACCAGAAGTCGTTATAGAATCAGACGCCAGCCGTTGGGGCTGGGGAGCACGTTGCGGAGATATCTCCAGAGGAGGAAGATGGTCTCTTCAAGAACTATCCCTCCACATCAATTGCCTTGAGTTGTTAGCAGGGTCGTTTGCGATACGAACGCTCTCCCCCAAACAAGTGTCTTGTTGCATCCTTCTCAGGATGGACAATATCTCGGCAGTGAGATATATCAACAAGTTGGGAGGTACGAGGTCGTCCCTGCTAGTGGAAATAGCGAAGGATTTTTGGCACTATTGCCTGAATCAACAGATATCGGTGATAGCGGAATACATTCCAGGTCGAACATTGTCGCGGATTGGAATTCCAGATATCTAAAGGATTACAGCGACTGGCAACTGCAACCTCAACTGTTCCAATGGCTACAGACACTGTGGGGTCCTTGCGAGATAGATCTCTTTGCATCCAGACTGAACCGACAACTGCAGACGTTCTTCAGCTGGAGGCCAGACCCATTAGCGAGAGCAACAGACGCCTTCTCCCCGAATTGGGCAATGAATCTGAATTATGCCTTTCCCCCCTTCATCCTAATCCCCAGAGTGACGACCCAGATAACCCGACAGCAAGCGGAGGTGATTTTGGTGACCCCCCTGTCGAAGTCGCAGCCCTGGTTCCCGATATTATTGGAGATGAGTTGCGACTTCCCCAGGTTGCTCCCTTGGTCCTAGACGATGCTCCAGGGCCCTCATGGAGAACTGCACCCGATGGTGGCATCGGGGCAGTTGTCCCTGATGGCATGGAGGCTTTCCGACAACAATGGGAAATGCCAGGAATTTCGGACAAGGCTTCAGAATTCATTAAACAAGCCTGGGCCCCTTCCACGCAGAAGAGATATTCCTCAGCTTGAAAATGCTGGGTACGTTGGTGCGTGGAACGGCACGTGGATCCCGTGGGGGCAGAGTTATCCCATATTGTAAATTTCCTATCCGATAAAGCCTCAGAAGGTTTAGCATATCGATCAGTCAATAATTTTAGATCAGCCATATCCGCAGGACATACACAAGTAGATGGAAAACCAGTAGGTATGCACCCAGTGGTGTGTAAGTTGCTTAAGGGAATTAGAGTGACTAATCCTCCGAAACCGAAATATTCATGTTTGTGGGATGTATCACTGGTCATAAACCTTTTTGATAAATGGCCGGGTAATGCTTTGTTATCCAAAAAGCAACTTTCAGCTAAATTAGCTATGCTTTTGTGTTTATCTGCCTGCAGACGTTCTTCTGACGTGAAAGCTCTAGACATTACAGGTAGAGTATTCACTCCGGAAGGAGTTTCTTTTACCATTACTGGCAGAACAAAAACGTTGTCACATAGCATTCAGTATAATGCTTTCCCTAACAATGATAAGTTGTGCGTAGTGCAATGCCTTTAAGCGTATGAAGAGTGTACACGGTCCTTGCGACCAGAGGGTTCAACACAATTATTGATCGCTTTGCAAAAACCGTTCAAGCCTGTATCTGCAGCTACAATAGCCAGATGGTTAAGGTCTGTTATGAAAGAATCTGGTATTGATACCCAGGTGTTTGGAGCACATTCTGTACGTGGCGCTATGACGTCCAAAACTTTTATGTTGGGTTCAACTATTCAAGACATGAAAGCTGCGGATTGGTCATCTGAATCTATGTTTAAGCAATTTTATTATAAACCGGTCGGTGATATAACTACTGTGGTGTTTGGTAAGCGTTAAACGAGCATAATCCGAAGCCTCAGGTCTTAGAATAAAAAATTTGCTAGCATTCGCGCCAAGAATTTTCAATTCTATTAAGGACACGGAGGCGAGGATTATCCCACCCGGTTGTATTTCAATGTTTTCTTACAATAAGTACCCACACGTATGTAATCGTACTCTAATCAACAGAGATTACGGGTTTATCTGTTTCATTTATTCCAGATTCAGAAAAGAAGGCAGAATAATCATTTTTCTGGTTGAAGAGGTTGGACGAAGTCCCAGTTCTTGGTTAAAATTCTTCCACGTTGGAGGATACATTGTTGAATTTTCGAATTAATGTTCGCACTTGGACTATGGACTCGAGCAAATAAAGAGGCTCATGGGAAGGAGATGGTGATTCTTATAGGGTCTGATGGGACATGATTGGTGGAAAGAGCACCATGGGAAATGTAGTTTATATTTGTTATGAAAACGTTTTTCATTGGCTGCTGTGTTTGACAGTAAAGAAAGAGAAGCATAATCCTCGCCTCCGTGTCCTTAATAGAATTGAAAATTCTTGGCGCGAATGCTAGCAAATTTTTTATTCCACATTTCTCTGACTGTTGTGTAGAGGACATAGTATAACTTGGGCAATTCGGCTCTAGTCTATTCCAGCTTCAGCGCTTATCACATGCGCCGTGTGATTTCCGGCACACCTTTTTAAGGCTGAAATTGTAAACGTATAATGTACGTAAAAAACTATACACTGGTGTGCGACCTACACCCAGCCACTCATCATCTCTGCTATCTAGGATGCAAATGTCGAGCTCTCCTGGAATGTGAGCATTCTCTGCAGTCGCGGCCGGCATGACGGGCAGCCGGGTGGGGGGAATCGGTCCTCGGGTTCGCGGGGGGGCGCAGTGGGGTCACGTAGGTTCACGGGGGAAGCGGGACGGGTTAAATTAGAATTTTAAAAAACTTACCTTCCCCCGGATCCCTCGTTTTCCTGCTGCTCCTGGCCGGGTCTGCGTTTTCCACAAGCAGCCTACCTCCCCTCCCCTAAGCCAATCACAATTGATGGGGACGGCGCCCCTACGGGGAGGCCATTTTCTCTATGTAGGCTGCATGCAGCCTACATAGAGAAAAGGGAGAGTGCGCATGACTGGTTTGATCGGCCCCAACAGTGGGAAAGCCACTCCCCCTGCCCTCGAGCAGGTCCGCCCACCCGCCCGCCCCCAACCGGGCACTTCTGCTTTCTCGCAGTGCGAGAAGCAGAAACATAAAATGGTAGTTTTACCATTTTATGTTTCTGCTTCTCGCACTGCGAGAAAGCAGTGGGGCGACGCCCCTCCGCCCTAATGGAGGAGCCGCCCCTGCTTAGCACTTAGACGAAACATACCAATGCAGCTGTTGTTTGGGACAACGTACTCTGGTCTTATTGGAATACACAAATAGGTAGCACACACTTGGAGAGGGACCTTTCCAGGGAGAAGAGCGAGACAACACCTATGATGCAGATCTACTCCCTGTAGACTAAGGTATGAGGTCTGCTGACAAAGCCCAGAGATTTTCTAATATATAATAATACTATTTCTATGCAAGGGGAGGGAGGATAGGCTATACTGTCTTTTCACAATGACATCTCCTTTCATGATTTATGGACTAACTGCTATGCTGACCGTATTTGTATTATGCATTTTTCTGCTTGTTGTGGTACATATACTGCATCTTAGAGCACGTTAGTTAAAATAAATATTTTAAACGTATTCGTGTCTCTGTCAGACCTTATTGTGGACAAGTACAAGAGTGCGAGCAAAAGGGTGTATTTTGCTACCGCGATTCCTGAGAGATCTGGTTGTGTTCTGGGGTGTCTAATCACTTGTTTCTCTGTGAATGAGTAGGAGAGCAAGTGAGACACTACAGCTAGTCGGTCCTGGGCTCATGGGCACTAAGGTGGTAGGATGACTGAGTCCCTATGCAATAATGTCCCATAATCCTAAACATAGTTCTGTTTTTGGGCAGAATCCCTGCAACACTTCCACAGCAGGCAACCACATCCATACAACAATCTACTCATCCAGGTATTCAACTAGCCATCAACCCATCCACGCACATTCACCAAACATCTACCAGTGTCTGCATGAGCCCATATGCGCATTATCTGACAGACAGCACTGGATTGGGAAGTGTGTTCATTTGCGTGTATATGGGTGCCTCTGTTTTTTTCTGTTTGGGCATCCAACATCGCACAGCAAAGTAAAGCTGATGTAATAAATCATATATACACCTAAAACAAGCCAGGCCTAGTGGCACTGCCAATGCTTGTTATATATATTATGAAAAGAAGAAAAACTGAAGTGCTCCTTCAACTCATCCAACATAATACATTTTAAAATGTCAGTACTTTAAAGCTAGTGTACCGTCTTTGTAACAGGTGAAATATTTTCATATTGTATGGGTTTGTTTGGTCAGTAGGGTGACCAGAGAAATGATATTGGTCATAGGTTTCTCTTTACTCAAATCCTCTGTCCTGATTCAGCTGTGCCGATACAAAGAGCGTTTATCCTTCTCCATTTTTTATTGACTATTTTGAGACTGTGCCATTTGCTAATTAGCAGTCTTTCAGTGTTGTGTGTTCCGAGAACTAATATTCCACTGTTGTATGGTTGTAAGATAACTGAATGGTCAGTCAGAGCCATCTTACAGCCTTGTCCTGTTGTCCTCATTAGATATGGAGTTGCTGTGGGGAAAGAAGTTAGGATATGCATATTTTGTGAAATTGAAGCATCTATCAAACCTATTACATTTTACATTAGAATTCTTTACACTACCACAGATTGCAGTCATTACATTTCTGGACAGAAAAAAGCACAAGTACATAGAAGAATCAAGTTGTTCTACACCAGGGGTAGGCCACGAAGTAGAGAATCATTAGCCCAAGTTCCTCCAATACAGAATCTGTATTTTCTGTTTACTAAATGTTAGACTGTAAGAAAAAGTAACAACTCTTCGATAACAATATTTTTGGTGGATACTCTATCAACCTGCAGAGTCATTATCTCTTGAATATCTTTTCAGGCACTAGACTAGTCTTGAAAACCTTTTCCACAGCTCTCCTCTGACAGAATGGGGTGCCGGCCTTATATCAGCACTGGAAGGGATGCCATGTGACGTCACAGGAGCGATAAAGAGCCCCTACCATCAAGACGATGTCCGTTTCCCTGTCAGTTTTTAGGTCTCACCTAGGCAGCGCTTGCGCTGTCTCTGCGAGACATGCTGTATTCAGGATATGGGCTTTAAAAGCTTCGCCCATTTTCAAGGACTGCCTCTGTTACATGTGTTGTTACTCAGAGCTTGTGAGCACTATTTCTTTGAGATGGAGCACTTGAGACCAGTAGTCATGGCTTACAGAGCTTTGTTGTAAACAAGGCTGTAAATCTTGCTCTTATCTTGCCACATTTGCTGTGCATTCAAAGACCAAGGTCTGTTTTGGCTGCAGCGGCCTACTCCTCCTGCCTGCTTTGGAAACACATGAAGCAAACACAAAGAGATGATGGACGGAGCGCTGAAACTTTTTGTAGCAGGTTTTAAAAATCAATGGAGAAATTGACTGTCCGACTCTGCTTTTCGAGCTCTGCCCCTCGTAACTTCAGCAATGCTTGCTGTATTCAGGTATGGACATGAAGCTCCGCCCATATTTTTAATTGGCTTGTGTCATTGTCCTTGGTAAATGCTGGCTTGTGATTCGCTAATAGGCTTCTTAGTACTGCCTTGTCCTCATTTCTAACCTCCCATGAGGACGGGCCCTTTTACTTCTGTTGTTACACGGTATGTGTTATTTACAGCCTATGAGCACTATTTTCTTTAATGAGTTTCTCCTACGGCAGGCACGACATGCTTTCCTGCAACAGCGCCCGTTTTGCTTGCACCACACATGGGACACTGCTTTCACAATGTCGGACGCTTCTTGTTTTTTTTATGTTCAGCGTGCCATGCGCGCTTTCACTTTCCAAGCAGCCCAGGACAATGGCGGCGGCTTCTTGTTATTGTCTTGCTGTCTGTGCCTCTCTTTCTCTTGTGCTCTGTGTCATTATATTACTGTATTCCTCTTTGTCTGTGTCGCTCTCTTCACTTCCCTGTCTAGTTACTGCTCATTTTTTATATCTCATTCTCTCAATTTGTAGTCTCTGTCTTCCTCTTTCTGCATTTAATGAAGGAATTAATGTTCAATGGAAAAATCCGGCATACAACTCGTAATAATGAAACTTTTATTAAGCACAAAATATAGAATATCACTCTTCTTTAAGGCATTCTTTTACAAGCTGTCCATGAAAAAGGATAGTTACTGTTAGCTGAAACTGTAGAGTACCTCTGGTTAGTTTTCCACACTATTCCCTTGCACGGTGGCACACCCTTTGCACGAGTACACGTTAATGCTTGCATCCAGCAGAAGGCTCGTGGAAGGGATCACTATTAAAGCGGTCCATAATCCCAGAGGAGCGCACCGGCCCGTCAGATGCTGCTGCAGGTCACCTATATTCATATGAAAAAGGAACTTTTATTGAATAAATGATCCTGGCTGCTTGAGAAAAGCTGTCTTCATTGGCACCACTTAGGGGCAGTTTCTGAGCTCTGGAGCAGTTATAACATGCATTTGCAATGCAGTAGGTCTCGCATTTGCGAGAGTTTGAGCTATTGGCATTGTAAATGACAATGCCCTTTATTTATGTGTTTTGAAAAGCTGCAAGCCGTGCATAAACACAGTTTACGCACCACCTGCAAGTGGTGCGAAAACACGCACTTTGTACTTATAGTCCTTGCTTACGAATAGCAAGGCTGGCAGTAAAAGAGGCATAGTTACTGCCCCCGTTGCTTCTCGTGAGCCACGACTGTAAGTACAAAGTGCGTGTTTACGCACCACTTGCAGGTTTTTAAAATACATCAATAAAAGGCATTGGTATTTACGCCAATAGCTCAAACAGTCGCAAATGCGAGACCTATTGTATTGCAAATGCTTTTTTTTTGTAGATGTATTTAGCGCAGATTCGACCCGAAAGTATTGGAGAGCTTTACATGAGTATATTGTAATCAAATGATAATACAATAAAGTATTTTAGTGATTCATTCATTCATGAGTACAAGTTACGTTACACAAGGACACATTCATTTTTGGTAGGCATGGCGAGATTAAGTGATTTGCCCACAAGCACAGGATGCTGAGCGGACGCCGAGGCTCGAGCCTAGTTCCCCAGCTCCAAAGTCGGCAGCTTTGGCCGTGAGGCCACATCCTCTCCCCTCTTATCTCTGCCACACCTTAAAAGCCAATTTATGGATTCCAAGTGTATTATTTTTTTTCCAATATCAGCACTGCTCTGAGTCGAGTCCATCGGTCACAATCGGACGCTCTTGGACGGCACTGGGTGCGCTCGCACCTGACATCTAACACGCCAGAAAAACAACATGAAAACGGGAGGAAACGGCAGCCATAAAGCAACACAGGCAGTAGTCAGAGCAGAGGACGTGCTCAGAGTGCATCTTGACGTGCCTCTCACGTAATGTGCGTCGTTGCTAGGCACGCCGAATGGGTTTGTTCCGTTAGAAGCTACCCTCTACTCTTTACCGCTCTAAGACACAATATAAAAAGACTCATCAAAATACCAGACTTCTTTAAATAAAAACTCATTGTTACTCACCATACAATTATAAGAATATAAACGTATACAATTATTAGAATACAAACTTGTTATGATGTCCAAATAACGTGCACATTTCAATTTAAATTAGCTGTGCATTCAGGTTGAATGTTAATTTTGTACCAGGTTGCAAGAAAATAGAAATAACCCGTTTCATTTCACATCACTCCTATCCTGTCCTCTCTGCGATGGCTTCCGATCGAGGCAAGATCTATTTACAAAACTGCCTGCATCACACACAAAGCCTTACACACGTCCTCCCCTCGTTACCTGGCGAATAAACTGAAATTGTCCGGTGGCTCTCGCCCTTCTCGCAATGCGGAAAAGCTTCTGCTTGAGCCCCCCGTCTTCAAAAGGGAAAGATCGATGGCTCAATCCTTCTCGGGCAATGCGGTGAGAATCTGGAACTCGCTTCCCCCACTGCTCCGTGCCACCTCCTCTACCCGGATCTTCAAAGCTGACCTCAAGTCTCTTCTATTCCAAAGACACTTCCAGAACTAATACGTTCGGTCTTAGGCCCCTCTAGGAAGTCCGCTCGTCAGTATAAAGTTGTACTTGTGTCTGTTCATTCCTTATTTTATGTGTTGTGTTGGTTTTTATGTGCGTGTTCCCCCATTATAAGTCCCCTGTGAAGTCATGCCCTCTCTACTACCTCAAGGAAGCTCTTCCATGATAGGAATTCTGTATTCCAAGCCTATAGAAGGGCCTTCTCAGTGTGCTTCGAGTTACTGCCACTTATTACAGTATTTTGCCTTTAGTGTATTTTGTACCCCATGTATCATATATTTTGTACCCCATGTACCCCCTGTTGAATCCACGCCCTCTACTACCTCAAGGAAGTTCTTCCACTATAGGAAATTCTGTACTCCAAGCCTATAGAAGCGCCTTCCCAGTGTGTCATGTGTGACTGCCATTTATTGCAGTATTATACCTCCATTTGTATTTGGTATCCCATGTTTCATGCACATCTGTCACTTTTTCCTATTGGAACTCATTCCTCTTTTGTATTTGGTTTGTTTGTTTTTGCACAATTGTCACTTTTTCCTCATGCAATGTAACGCTTGTCTTTGTATTATGCTCATTTGTATCCTCCTCCTTATGTAATGTTGCTGATCCTGTTGTGAAGCGCTCTGACACCCTCGGGTAAAGTCCGCGCTATATAAAAACGCATAAATAAAATAAATAAAATAAATAAATACAAGCCCCTTTGCAACGAACGGAAAGGGAGAGATGTCTGGCATCTCCATCCGAAGATGGCCGTCATGTTTGCATGAGCAAGAGGCATATACTTCTGCGTTCCAAGCCTCGTGCAAGGATTCTATTCTCCCAATCACTACGTCTGAACGCGTACGAAACTTCCCTTCTTCCTGAATCTGTCTCTAGCCTCGTTCTGAGGCGCCGCCCGTCCTCCTTTGAAACTCGTTCTTCCTGCTGATTGGTCGAGATGTGTCTTGCTGTCAATGTATTCATTCACTCCCGTGCTACCCAGAGCCCGGGGTCGACCAAATTCCTGCTGGCGAGCTCACTCAGCCCCTCCGGTCTCATTCTGATCAGCTTCTACCTTTGATGCTGTCCTCCTCTAATCTGTCTTGTTGACCATATTCTTCTCTCTAGCGCATCCTGCATGCCCCATCGTTAGTTTTCCTTCTGTTAGCTTTCCCTTTATATCCTCATTCATTTCCCACTCTACCCGTTCTATCCCCTCTCCGGAACCCTTCTCTCTAAACCTGTTTCCTAACCCCCCGTCGACTACTTCTCTCGTCACGATACTACTCGTCCCTTCCTATCTCTCGCCCCATCTGGTCCTTTCAGTCCTGGGCTTAACCTCCTCCCCCTCATTGTTAGCTTTCTTTGTCATTTAAAAAAATCATTGAGACCTCTTACCTCTTGAATTCTATCTCTTTATCTCCAGCCCCTTGCATCCATACTAGTCACTAAAGCTTTCCCCAGTCACTTTCTCTCCATCCGTCAGAATATTCACCCCGTCCTCTCTACTCTAAGCCCATATGCCCTTGTGGGGCTTACTTTAGTGTCAAAAGACATGTGGACGAAGGCGACCTGCGTGGCAGTGATGGCGTTGGCAGTGGGCTACTTCTATCATTTTGACGCAGACTTGCCAAGCTCGGCCTTAAACTACCTGTCTGACTCTCTACGGGATCTGCGGGGCACGGCGTCCGTGGAGTACAGCCTCGCATCGGCGTGGGAGGCTGCCATTGTTGCCCCAGCCAAGCAGTGGAGCAAAGTGGCTGTCGGGTGAGTATCCAGATACTTTGTACTAGTTTTCCAAGCAGGCACATAGTATCCATCATGTGAGATTAGACGGTAGCCTTTGCCTTAAGAGACCTGATCTTTTAGCCTTTTTCAGGTACCCCTGCGTCCTCACACTCCACTCTTAATGAATGAATTCATTCCACTCCCTTGAGGTGAAGAGCTCACGGGAATGGTAGACATTCAATTTGCCCTTGATTAGAAATTAAATCCGAAAAAATATGGTTCTTTGTTTGACCTTTATTTCGGGCTAGGAATGATTAGCACATTGTTTCATTTATGCCTTCCCTCAGTCGGTGGAATGTTCTTATAGCATTGCAGTCATTTTGCCTCGGGACGTACTAGTTATTAAATGCCCTCTCCTTTGTTATTAGAGCCACAGAAAAAGGCGGCATTTAACGACTAGTATAACACAAATAAGCTGTAAACTTAAGAGTGTGTGGCTGGGGCAACCTGTCTAGATTTGTTACCCGTGACCTGCATATATAGAGCAAACAGATCAAAATGAGTGTTGGAGCAGTTAGAGCAGAGGTCTTCAAACTTTTGGATGCCGAGACCCCCCCTGTCAACATTTTGAGGCGTAAGGACCCCCTTCTGACAAAAATTTCCAAACCTGTAGGCAGGGCTACTGGAATTATGAGGCAGGTGAGGACCAAATTACGTGACAGGCTTGACTAAATTGTGTGGGAAGAAAAGGTAAATGATGTTATGTGATGCCGCGTACACAGTAACACTGAGGAAAGATTTCACCCCATCAGTACCAGTGTATAACCAAAATAAAGCAATTAACATCAGAAAGATTTCTAGTCAACCTTTGTGAAGGGCCTTCCACTCCGCAGGAATACGTGCTGCCACATTAGAAGCTCACTTGGCCCTGGCCGGGAGAAGCAGGGGTCCCTTAAAACCCTGGCGGTTTTGTGCAAAGTTAAGCAGTTTACCCATGCAGCTTTTCTCTCACCCCCTCCCTTCCATCCCTCTCTCCTCTCCTAACCCCGGATCCCTCTCTCACTTTGCAGGCCATTTTATTTCACCCCTTTTTACAACTTCTGAACTCTCCCCATTCAACCTCTCACTTCACCTTTAACACTCCCAGCCAGGGCTGGTCCTAACACTGGTCGCACACGGTGCAACAGTCTTTTTTGGTGCCCCACCCCCGTTTCCTCCTTCTCCATGAATTCCTTCACTGCCACTCACCAACAATTCACCTCATCTCTCTATAGCACCTTTCTGACAAACATTTCATTTTTTTATAGCGCTACTCATAGTTTACTCACACTCATTTCTGTGATCTGCATGGTACATATTCTTTGTAGCAGGAACATTAACCCTCTGCACTGTGTGGGTGACAAGAGTGCCCATGTGAGTGCACGGTGAGCGATGCAACAGTGTGAGAGTAGGGTAAGAGGAGTGACTGCAGGGTGAGTGAGGTGGCTTATGAATTTAGGTGCGGATGCAAGTTCAGAATGGGACGAATGAGTGTATGATTACTGATGGGCTTGTTTGAGTGAGTTGCATATTGAGCAGTGAGGGGGACAGGTGAGTGAAGTGTCACATGAGTGCAGGATGAGTAGTGTACTCGTGTGGCTGCAGGGTGAGGTATAGGATGAACAGCGCAAGTGCATTGTGAGTGCATTGTGATCGCTGTGAATGCAGGGTGAGCGTGAAAGTGAAGGGCGAGAATGACGAGTGAGTTGTCTGAATGCAGAGTGCATTCCCAGACACTTGAAGTAACTCAGCATGTTATGGACGGCGGCGTAGGGTTTAAGATCCAAGTTAAACTATTGCTATTATGGCATTAATCGGGGATCGAGGAAATAAATAATGTGCTGATCCTGCAACAAACTTCCAGTCCTATGGTTAGGGTTGCCAGCAGATTATTTTGATGGCCCAGTCGGTACAAAAATAAGCAGTCACCTAAAGCTGTATTTTAAGCACTTACCTGTGCATACTTCGAACAGCAAATATAAATAGAAAGCACTTTTAATTGTGTTCTAGGGCTGCCTCAATGATCCATGACTGATAATTAAAGAGAACAAAGACAGAAAAGTCACATAACGAATGCATACATACTTTTTTATTTATAAGTCTATTTAGTGTCAAGAGGAGGTCTTTGCAGGCTCTTTAAACAAAACACGGCTGGCATTTTTCTTTTGGCAACCCTACTTTATATTCCTTTTCATGAAATGCATTCTCACACTGCAGCAGTAAAGGTAAAATACAAATGTAAGGAATATGCAGAGTGGGGGCCCAGGGGTACTGGAACCAGGAAAAAAACTAAGCCTCTGTAACCAGTTTACAAAGGCATGTAAACATGCAAATGGTCTTTAAAGACCTGTGAAAAACTCGAGTGTGCCGGAGATAAGACTCCAGACACTGCCCAGCTGAGCCCCCAGCAGCTCCAGTTGCACTGCAGCAGCCCGGGCTGAGACGCAGGACGGGGGAAGAGGGGGGGCTGAAGCCCTTGGGCCTCGGCAGAAGTGTGACTGGGAAGGCGCGACCCCCTTTGCATCGCTCCACGGCCCCCCTGGGGGTCGCGCCCCACAGTTTGAAGACCCCTGAGTTAGAGGAACAGTCTCCAGACATACACAAGCAGTTTATTATATAAGAACTGTTTCATTATTAGATGACAAGAGGAAGATCAGTTACAAAAAATATTCACGAGGTTGTGTGTTAAGATTGTGTTATATGCACCAATATTGGAAGTGAAATGCATTGTCAGGATGTTTTTAAATCCCCTTTTGTTTTTCCGCCATTATGTTTACTAATGATCAGTCGACTGACCAACACTGCTTATCCGCCAAGGTCTTGTGGTGTTTCATGCAAGATTGTTTTCCCACAGGCAGAGTGGAGAGAGTGATCTAGTTTTTAATAGTTAGTCTGTACATTTTCTACCACTTGCTACCCATAATGCTTAGAGAGCGTCAAAGGTTTGTGTTAAAAGTTTTTTTTTGTTTTTTTTGCATGAAATGAAAATGAAATGAAATGAAATGGAGATTTATAGAGCGCGAAACAATCACCCAAGGGTGTCAAGGCGCTAGCTCATCAGAGACAGAACTTAAACTAGGAGGTTCGCAGATATGTTAAAGATTAAACAGCCATGTCTATAGTGATTTCCTAAAAGCTAACAGATGTGTTTCCTGTTTCAATCTTATTGGGAGAGAATTCCATAACTTAGCTGCGCCAAACAGAAAGCTTCTACCCCCCAGGAGCATTTTTTTACCCTGGGAATAATCAGATCGTGGGCAGAGGATGAGCGGAGACAACGGACTGGAATGTAAGGTAACAGGTTCCTCTTAAAAAACCTGGTCCTATATTCCGTGTGGTCTTAAAAACAATGCATAGAACCTTAAACTCTATACGTCTTTTTATAGGCAGCCAATGTAAATCCTTGAGCACCTTTGACACAGATTTGTGTCTAGGAATGTTCAGCAGCAGCCGAGCCGCAGCATTCTGTACAACCTGCAGTTTAGACAGGCATTTAATCCGAAGATTGATAAAAGCCCGTTACAATAATCAGCTCTTGACAGAACGAGTGCGGAGACTACCAGTTTACGTAGCTCAACTGGAATAAATGGGAGGATCTTTCTCAAAAGTTTTAACGTGTAAAAAGAAAGAGAGGTAACCTGGTTAACATGGTTTTCAAATGAGAGTTTGGAATCAAAGATGACTCCCAAATTCTTAACCTTGGTCACTGGCGTAGGAAATGGCCCAAGCTCCAGGGTCCAAAGATCAGGTGACCAGAAATCAGTATGAGCACCAAAAAGTAAGACCTCCGTCTTACCAGAGTTAAGTCTCAGACAATTGGCAGCCATCCAGTCCCCAACCTGACGAAGGCAGGTATGGAACTGTTCCATGGTGTTAGTGGGGGATCCTGACACTGAGACAATGATCTGCGTATCGTCAGCATAGGATACAGCCGAAAAGCCTAGGGACTTGATTAACTTCGCCAGTGGTGCCACATAAATGTTAAAAAGAGTCGGGCTCAAGGACGATCCCTGTGGCACACCGCATGGAAGTGTAAAATTGGGAGATTTAAAATTTTCTAGGGCCACAAATTGTTCCCTGCCAGACAAGAATGATTCAAGAAGGGAAAATGCATTTCCTGTGACCCCAATTCCCCTCAAAACTTCTAAAAGTTTCTGATGGTTCACCGTATCAAATGCGGATAGGAAGGAGATCTGATGTAATGGCTAGTAGATTATGACACCACTATAATCAGCCTCAATATCACAGGACCACGGAATCATTGTCTTGCCAAGTATCAGTCCCATATCAATGTGGAATCGTACAGTCCATACAGCACCGCTTATGTACACATTTTGCCCATCTCTGAATGCTTCCATAATTTTGTCAGAAAGGATAGTTGAGGTTAGAGGACATTTGAGTGCATATTTTGCTAAATTTGGATGCAGTAGTCTGATCTCAGAAGTTGTGGAACTAAAGGCAGCTTCTAAGCCCAGTTTCCCTTCTTCCATTGTCCTGAAGCATATGGTTTTTCCCCGACATGACTGATCTCCTCTGAGGCATAAAAAAAAGTTTCAGTGTTTCCTGACGTCCAGCAGGTCTGCCACCCTAATCATTAATTTAATGATTAGGTCGTTCACTAAAACTGAATGCAACAGGATCTACAACTTCTGATGCAGTGAGAGACTTTTAGTTCGTCTGATGCCTCATCTGTACGTTTTCTGTACTCCCAACTCAATCAACGAAACTTTCAGGATGCAGAGGAACACCTGCGGGGAAGAATGTCTGGTTTGGAATGGTTCGATTGGAGAACTGTGCGGGTGGCACTTGATGATTTTAGATGCTGCTCCTTGCTCCCTCCTACCATCCCTTCTGCTGTACTGTCCCTTTCCTTACAGTCCCAACGCCACAGACGCAAATAGCACATATGCACTCCCTGTCCTGTACCAGCAAGACCAGCACTGGATTCAATTATCCAACTCCACAGTACACTTTACCTTTTGATATACTCCAGTGCGCTTCTTCAGCCAAAGGCAGCAACTGCAGCATTTTGAAGAAGCAGTGCATAGGAGAGTCTTATAAACTCAGTATGCTACTCCCACACTGTACCAGTCCCAGTGTTTCTTCCAGATATTGCATTTACCCGCCAGCCTCTTGTAAAAGGCGCACCTTCGCCGTTTTGAAGAGATGATGTGCAGGCCTAGCCTGAGCAAGTAATCCAAGTATGCAGGGCTCGAAAAATCGTAAAATTGTTACTAGACCTGCAGGTCTAGTAACTTAAAAAATCTACTCGACCTAACTGTAATGCACTTGACCTCTGTCACTGAAAGCCAAACAAATGTGACAAGTTTAACAAGATTTAAAGGCATTTTTATTGCTCATTCACTTTGTGAGCAATAAAGATGCCTTTAAATCTTGCTAACTTGTCATATTTGCTCTGCTTTCGGAGAGAGAGGGCAAGAGTCAGTTTGTCTTCCTACTTGCCAGAAAGGGCGAGTCGGACCTAAAAATAGCTCTTCCTAATTAAATCTGGCTTGCAATGCAAGCAGGCGAGTGGATTTTTCAAGCCCTGATGTATATAGTTTTTATGTAGCGTAAACCTAGCCAAAAGGCAGCAGAGTGCCATACAGGGTCAAAAATAAGCATAGAGTCAACAAGTGATAGGAGAGGTAGCTGGGTTGTGATAGGTTAGTGCATTGTGTTCTTTAAATAGGTGAGTCTTCAACTCTTCTAAATTGGAGCAGCGTTCAGCCAGTCCTGAGCGATAGGAGATGTGGTTGCAGGTCCTGAGTGCATAGATGCAAAGTGATCCATAGCTAGGCTTTTCACGCCCTCTTCGAACTCTCCACTCTTAAACTATCTTCCATGCTAAAGGCTCCTGCATCATTTCTCAGGTGAGGGGGTGATTGGGGGTTCGGGAGGGGGGGCCATCGATCTCCATTCTGACCTTACAGAGATCATGTTCTTATAAACCTTTGCACAGGCCACTGAAATCCTGTAGAAAAATGAGCAGGAATCGGTACCCTCCTTTTTTTCCCCTGCATGTTAAAAGTCCCAAGCACTCACCCAAGTCCTCATCAGGCACGACCATAGTCGGACCACTTGCATAGGGGCCATACTACCTATCTAGTTAACTTAGGGTGAATTCGGAGGCCTATTCAGACCTCCCTTGGCTAATTGAGTGGAAAAGGCATGACAGTCAGCATCTGGTGGAGCTTTCCTCCCCAAACTGTGACACTTATGCCCTCTTTCAAGCTATGACACCTTCGGAAATGAATGGATATACATACATCTTTTAGTCCCACCTCAAATGTCGTCAACTCTCTTCAACTTGTGAGCCTTCAGGTAAATGGATTGATTTGGGTGAGACAGCAAGGAAGGTCTGAGGGAGAAGGTGTAAGCCTGCTGCTCCCCTGAGCACAGTCTCCCTTTTATTATCATGAGTTCTAACCTCCATGACATTCTCTGTCTCTCTAACCCTTTCTCTCTGTCTCTCTAACCCATACCCCACCTGGCCTGATTCTTTTTCTCAATAACAGGCTGTAAGGATTCCCTCTCAGAAGCACCACCCCTTATTATTTTTATCCTCCATCAGCACCCACCCTCTTCTTTGCTCTCGGTCTTCCTTTTTGCATTTTCTGCTGTCAACTTTTATCTCCTGAGGCATACCTAGCTGTGATGCATTAGCTTTTTTCAGGAAGGTCTTTTTAATAAAATGTGTCCCCTTAATTCCTGCTCCCCAGTTTCCGCCTTCCCTCTCTTCTGCTCCCTCCCACCACTCCAGATTTTTTGAGGTGACCTAAGGGCTTTCCAGGTAACTTGCATAACAAGCACCCTGACAAGTACCTGCCCCTGATAGTCCTCCATCTCACTTCTTTAAAGTTAAGCTACAGTGATGATCAGTGCTATCAATGTAATTGTTTTAGTGGATTTTACTATTGTACAGGGCTCTTGTGCTTTAACACCAAAGAAGAGTATTTCAGTTTTTTCTACATTACCTTAAAGCTGATGGTGTGTCAGCCATTGAAAGACAGCTGTTAAGCAGATTCAGATTTGTTTCACCTGGAAACATCTCATCCCTGTCCCACGAAAATAGTAGCTGGGTGTTTTCAGCATAAGAAATAATTTTTGCTCCCATGGCGTCTGCTAAAAAAGCAAGGGGCATGAGATAAATGTAAAGAGAGTCGGCTAAGAACCGAGCCCTGTGGCACTCCCACTTGCAGCTCACTAGACCCAGACGAACAAAGGGTCAAATTAAAGGTTTGTTCTTGGTATTCTTTTTATATTCCCTTCATTTGAGGAACTTGGAACAAAATTGATACAAAAGTAAGACATTTTTTTAAGGTGATGATTGTAAGAAAGTGCCCTCTTTTTGCATGGTTGCCCCCACTTTTTTCTAAACTGCTGATGTGCTTTGACTGAGTGTACCCTGGGTTCCTGCCAACCAGGTACCCAGGGCCTATGTTCTTTTCCTAAACTGCATTGAAAACAAAACCCAATTGGCACTCTTTGGCCACAGGTCAGTCCCTTGTAAATGGTACCACAGGTACCAAGGGCACTGTGGCCAAGGAAGGCCTCTAAGGGATGCAGCACTTATTGTGCCACCCTTAGAGGCTCTGTACCTTTACACACACATGCCTCTTGTTTTGGTGCAGAACAAAGTGAAGTCAACATGGCACACATCCCTGTGTGCCATGCCTACAACCCACTGCCCTGGCATAGGTCAGCCACCCCTCTATCTGGGTGCACTGTAGCAGTGGTGAGGGTACAGGTGCATGAGCCCTGTACCCCTAAAGTGTTTAAGCCAATTCTTAGACCTTGTAAGTGCATAATGCCCTTAAGAGTATATGCAGTGGTGGTTTCTTTATGAGGGCGTGGGGTCGTTGCCCCTGGGCCCCATACTAAATGATTAATTTCCCATTTATTTGCCACAGCAGTGTGCGGCATGGCCTGGTGAACTTTGCCGTTTCGTATTGTAGAGTCAGGTGAGGGTGGGCAGAGCCAGACATGGGTGAGGGGGTGGAGCTTGAATGGTGGTTGTTGAGTGAGTGTGACGACCTGGGACCCATTAGGGTGAAGCACGCATGTCAGGTTGGACAGGTGCTTTGCTCTGCCCAGCCCGACATGCGCACTTGAACCCTCACCAACCTGCAATGATAGGAGCCCGGGGTGATTACATCCAGAGCCTCCAAGTCTCCAGAGGAGCGTTGGCAGCCCTTAACCGAGCCAATCTTTGCGCTGCTCTCCTGCTGTTTACGTCAGTGGAGCAGTGCAAGGTTTGGCTCAGGAGTCGCGGGGGGTCGGGCTGCAGAAGAGTCGAGTTGGAGAACAGTGAAGACCAGTGCTTTAATTGGGCCGGTACTCACTGGTACTGAGTACCGGCACTTCTTCTTTTCCCCCCCAAGAGTACCGGCACTTCTCTGTTACCAAATAGAGTACCGGTACTCACTGTCACACATGGTCATGTGAGCATGCATCGCATTTCTACACTGCGGCGCATGCTCACATATTGGTGATTTCACAAGGAGGGCAGTGACGCCATGGCACCAAGGCAGAGCAACGTGTGACCCAGGCGCGCAACGCCCATTGGATTCAAAGGGCTTCAGCCCAGCCCCCCCCCCCCCGTCGTGTGTGGCTGCCCGGGATGAGACAGCTTCCCGGGCACACACACAGCCGCACCGAGTACTTCACAGGTCTTTAAAAGACCATTTACTTCCTAACGAGGCTTTGTTCTGTTTTCACCCCTTCTGAGAGCCCCTGCAGCTCCACTCTGCCTTTTGCTTGAAGAATCAGCCCCCCTCCCCCGAAATTTTTTCTTAGCCCCCGAAATTTGACTCTAGTTGCGCTTCTGGTGTGACCTCACCCGCCAGGAAGCTGTGCGGCGGGAAGAAAGGGAAGCTCTTTAAAAAGCACAATTTGCTCTGGCTTTCCCTTCTATGCGAAAAAGACGGAGAGGATAGCACAGCAGCTGGCGGGTGAGAAAGGGGACAACTGAGGAGAGCTTTCAGAAGTGAAGGGGTATAAGCACAGTCAGCTGAAGAAATCGAGGGGTTATCTGAAGAAGAAGAAAGGGGCAAGCAAACGATATTAGAGAATACACTGCGGGCGCGGGGCAGTGGGTTTAAAATAAAGCACCTGATGGATGAGATGAGGATCATCTGATGAGTCGGGGGGTGGGTAGGTGTCCCAAGAAAGAGCCAAGGCTTTCGAGAATGACACAGGTCGGTGGAAGGGGCCTGTTGAGTGAGGACAGAGCTGACAGCTGCGGTGGCAGAGACTGGTATTTTAACTGGGGGAGGGGTATCCCAGAAAAGCAAGAGAAGAAATTTGATGAGATAAACGAGGGGACATTTAAGATGAAAGGTGGTGTGACCACCTGAAAAAAGAGAAAATGTAAAGAGACACATGGGGCATCGGAGGGGACATGGGGCTAGAAAGTAAGGGCTAGGGACATCAGAGGGTAGAGGGAGGCGAGTATTTCGTCATCCAAAAAAGTGTTATCTAAAGCGGGGGCGGCAGCTGAATAGAAAAATTATTTTGAGGGGAGGGTGGTATTTTTAAGTCATGTGTTTTTTTTATCAGCTAATATAAAGTTTACCATAATGTGACTCATTTTTTTGTAACGAAGTTAAACAATGAAAGGCCCAACAAACAAACAATCATAAAAATTCAGATTGCATACTTGGAGGAAGAATGGATTTATCAAAATACTTAAACACAGTATAGACCTTACTGGGGCACACTGGAAGGGGAAGAATAATGTGCACGGAGTTGAAAATGCGCATTTACCAGAAAACACTGAATGTAGCTAACAATATAATAATTCAAACACGACTAAGACATGACGTCCCATGGCTTGGTGAATGTTTCTCATTCATTTCTATGATGTTAGATCACACTTTGAATTGCTTCCAGAATGCTTGTGTCTGATATCAAGCATTTCTCAGAAACGAGGTCTATTCCAGATTGCCAAGTACGCTTTTTGCTGTCATACACATGCTCAGTCACACTTTTTGGTATTTCTTTGTTCTTTAAACCCGATAAGTGCTACTCTCCAAACAAAAGCGCTTCAACACCCCATCAGGGGTAACAAACGCTATATAAATGCAAACCTTTTTCCCTCTTCTATCCCTCCGCTATCCTTCTGAATCCAAATAACTGACTAACCTATCCACCACTCAAATTACTTTCACATTTTCACTATACTAATTCAACACTAATCCTTTATGGGTTCTGGAGTAGCGTGCTACTCGCCGAAAAAGTGCTTCGACGCCTCGTCAGGGGTAGTAAGCGCTATATAAATGCAATTACAATACAATACCTTCAGTGTGGGTGGATTTGGCCAACTTCTACAAGCCCATGATGGGAAGTGTTACAGTGGTTAAGGTGCTTTCATGGGTGTCTGAATATTGTTAAGGAGGCTAATGGGCAGAGAGTTGCCTCCATTCAGGTGGGTGAGGACCAGGGCTTCGACTTACACGGACATCTGGAAGGAAGGATGTCTGGAGGCAGAGCTCTTACCATACTGGGACAGGCCCATATGCAGAAATGACTAGATTCCCCAAACAGTGAATGTTACTGACATCCTACAATAATCACAAACTGGGAAATTCAGTTTTATTTCTGCATGTCAAAGACTGTCTGCCTTGGGGAAGGGACACTTACAGCCAGCCCTTCACCTCCTTTTATAGCAAATTGATGCAAATTCACATAACTTTCTGGGGAAAATAACTGCAGTTTTCAGCTAAATAAAGTAAAACCATCTATTTTAGGTGTGGTTTATCTTTCATTTGCTGCCTTCTTCTGGATGCACACCCAACACTCCGGCTTGGGAGTTCTGACCCACATCCATGTAAAATTAGTGAGTTGGCAAAGTGGTACACAGACTACTGTAAATATTGTCCCAAGAATGTAGTTGACATTTCAGATGTGGCCAGAGGGCTAGACCCCTCAGGCCAGGCAGGGAGCTTAAGAACCACCCATACCACTACAGGCCAGGACACATATCCCCGCACTGGAAGGAGGGAGCAGGCAGAGAAGTCAAAAGAAGGAAGGATCATGGTTAGCCGGGGAATCGCAGGTATGTCTTTCCAGGACAATGCTGTGGAGGGATCCATAAGTGTGCGGCTGTGAGCAGTACAGAGATATGAACGAGAAGTGCCAAATGTCTGCCCCTCCCAATTTCCACTACAGCAGCTTAGAAATCTGTAGGGTTCCACTGCACTATGAGATGCACCAGACTGGTCATCACCAGTTGACACAACAGCTGGCTGTATCTGGTATTCATGAAAAAGTGAGCCACACAGTAGGAGTGGGAGCACCAGGGAACCCAAAGCACCCAAGAGAGGAAGCCAAGCCTTGGACTTGAGGAGAAGGAGCAGGCCTAAGGGAAGCTTTGAGCATCAAACATGTGGGTACAGGGTGCCTCCCATATCAGAAACAGTGGCTACAGCAGGCCTGCTGACCACCACCATCATCATTGACACCGTGCTCATATGTACATGGTTATATGTGCCTCCATCCCTTTACTAGCCCCTCAGAATTTTGGACTAGGTTTTGCTGGGTGGCACAGTATCTGAAAGTGAATGAAAGGGTGAAATATTATTGCTCTGTTGTGAGACCCCAGATAACTTTCTTCTCCCAGCATAACAACTGATGGCTTCCTTCCACCCGATGCGGGTCAGAGTTGCATTTTAGGATGTACTCTTTCTTCCTTTAATTAATTTTCAGTAAAATAAGTCTCTGCACCTTTTAATGTTTTGTTTAATATACAGGTGCCTCTGACCCAAAGGGAAACCTGATAGTTACCTTTCAATAGTCTGTCAACTAGTACAACTTAATACATGCAAGGGCATCAACAATAAATTGCAGAGGGAAGCAATTTGTCATCATTCGCAACCGAAAAAAATTCTTGAGCCCTTCAAATGTTTTTCATTAGACCCACCCTTAGTCCCGCCTCTAGCCCCGCCTCCTTGCCACGCCCCCCAGCTCGATCTGATGAGTACCTGCACTTTTTTTCCCCCATTTAAAGCACTGGTGAAGACTATGACCGGACTGGACGGTGAGTGTGCCTGCTAATTTTTGTTTTTAAAAGTGCCTTCCTGGTGCCTCAGTCTGTTTAGCCTCGGCCCTGCTTAAACATATTGACCCACATTTTCGTCTCCAACATGTATGAAAGGCCTTGGGTTACCGACCGGGGCGGGAGGGGGTTCGGAGGCCGTGGATCGCATTTCATCTGAGCTGTCATGGCTGTGTCTAAGATTCTAAGAAACCCGAAAAAGTGAAACACTTGCTGAATTTGCTAATGCATTCTTTGCTTTACAACTGACCCAGATATAAAGCGCACTGGCTTTTTAAATAATCTCTCAAACCATTTTGCACAATTTTGTTTTGTTTTGCCATTCGCTAGCAATGCTTGGGGCAACCAAGTGGCACACTTCTATCTTCAGTGCGCCCTCTCTCTGTTTATTACGTGGGGTCATTTCAACACATTACATTGATAGTTGAAGTGGTTTCACACACCTGTTCCTGCTCTAAAAACACAGGAAATTACATCACGCATTGGCTACTAAATTTCTTTATTGAAAACTCGAGCTTGCTGTATGATGAGGACCAGTGGCAGTTAAAAGCATCAAAATGTAAAACTCTGCTCACTTTTAAAGATCAGCAATGAGATGGATTAAGTAAAACAAAAAGGTAGCAAAGCAGGCCATAAATATGTAAGCAGCAATACCCGATCAACCACTACTGCCCTTAATTCATAGCTCTCAAGCGGCCCAGTGTTATGAGGCTGACCTGTCGCCAGTCCGGGTCACTGAACACACCTACAAAGTGGAAGATGAAACTACAAGTCCCTGCTTCCCTTCTGTTATTGGTGGAAAAAATTGAGTTGTCACAAACATGACAGGGAAGTTGAAAGGTCGGCATTGTAATGCTCTTACATTTATTGTAACTGTATGTGTTGAATAGCATTAGCAGTTCTTTTCATAAGGCTTGGTGTTCCCAAATACCTCTCTATTAGCAGGTGGTCAGCCCAGTGCATTCTGGGAGATGAGGTCCTCGCTTTCTTTCATTAGAATATATGTTGCCCCCAAGTTTTCCATTCACCATTCTTTCAGTTAATACCATGTACTCTCCCAGTAGGCTCTAGACCGTAGCTACGCTTGCTTCCTGACAGGCCTCCGATGCAGCATGTGTTATTCTTCTAACACAGCACTGGTAAAGATATGCTGGTTCATTGATATTTTCAGACATGACATGCAGTATGTTATTGTGATTGCATCCTGAGCCCAGCATGTGTTGGATCAGCAAGAACCAGGCCTTTCCAGTGCTTGCTATATCATACTGAATTTTATTGACCCACCCTGATCTCTGCACATCTGTAATGACTGTTTTTTCTTCAGACTAGGACCACTCCGATGTTCAGGTCAAAGGTCGTGCATCATTTTCTAGTGAAACAATATACTTGTGTGGTTTTGAAACTTGAAAAATCCGATCTTTTTTGTTCACAGAATGTTGTTAAGAATATTATATCTTTCAGTCTGTGTTTCAAAAATGGTACTTGCTCTGACTATTTTGTATATTGACAAATAGCTGAGAGAAGGAGTGTGTGGCTTCCATGACGCATGACGCTATCATTGTTACTCATTTATCTTAAGCAGCTAACAACCATTTACAAAACCCATTGTATTGACCCGTTTTAAGTGTTTGTCAGTTGTTGTGTTATATATCTGGATACTATTACATCTCATATAGAAGCCAAAATACCGATCAGGTGGCCCACTATGGGAATCACAAGAATGTATTTTACATGTTCCTTTTAGAGAGCCCCCACTTTTCCCCCCAATTAAAGACCTGTCTGCACATATTTCTATATGACTGATTGCAGTCAGCAGCTGTGGATGCTTCCCGAAGCCTGGTTACAGCATTTTCTTCCAAAGTTGATGCCACATGCAATGCAAGACACTGGGCAAGGGAAGCACACATTTTAAAGGTCTGAAGTTGTCGCGCTGTACAATTTGCACATTACAATAACCGTTTAACACATTAATGCAGTAAGATATGGTGCAGTTTTTGATGTGTTTAATATTTCAACACTATGCGTGCCCACTGCTCTATAATCCTTGCTTTATCAAATTAATTTGCTTTAAAATGCACCATTTGCCAATTTACATTTTTTTTTTTAATCGCGATTAGGACCTACCCTGGACTCACGCTGGACACCACGTTTATCCATTAGGCTTGCTCGCGTCGCTCGCTTACATAAAAGTCATACCCAACTGTTATGCCCCACCACTTCCAAATGCCACCACCCGCCGGTGAGTATATGGTCAATCAATCAATCAATCACGGCATTTATAGAGCGCGCTACTCACCCGGGAGGGTCTCAAGGCGCTGGGGGAGGGGGTAAGTTACTGCTCGAACAGCCAGGTCTTGAGCTGCTTCCTGAAGGAGAGATGGTCCTGGTTTCGCCGAAGGTGAGTGGGGAGGGAGTTCCAGGTCTTGGCTGCCAGGTAGGAGAAGGATCTTCCTCCGGCGGTGGCTCTGCGGATGCGTGGTACGGTGGCGAGGGCGTGGCTGGTTGATCGTAGCTGGCGGGTGGGCGTGTAGAAGGTCATGCGGTCGTTGAGGTACTTGGGGCCCAGGTCGTGGAGGGCCTTGTGTGCGTGGGTGAGGAGTCTGAACGTGATTCTCTTGCTGACGGGGAGCCAGAGCAGGTCTTTCAGGTGTCCGGTGATGTGGCTGTGTCGGGGGATGTCCAGGATGAGTCGTGCGGAGGCGTTCTGGATGCGCTGGAGTCTTTTTGAAGTTTGGCTGTGGTTCCGGCGTAGAGGGTGTTCCCATAGTCCAGTCGGCTGGTGACGAGTGCCTGGGTGACGGTCTTCCTGGTTTCAGTGGGGATCCATCTGAAGATCTTGCGGAGCATGCGCAGGGTGTTGAAGCACGAAGATGAGACGGCGTTGACTTGTCTGGTCATCGACAGGGAGGAGTCCAGGATGAAGCCCAGGTTGCGTGCGTGGTCCGTTGGCTTGGGCGCGGTGCCCAGGGCCGGGGGCCACCAAGAGTCGTCCCAGGCGGAGGGTGATGAGCCCAGGATGAGGACTTCCGTCTTGTCTGAGTTCAGTTTAAGGTGGCTGTTCCTCATCCAGTCGGCGACGTCTCTCATCCCGTCGTGTAGGTTGGCTCTGGCGGTGGTGGGGTCGTTGGTGAGGGAGAGGATCAGCTGGGTGTCGTCGGCGTAGGAGATGATGTTGAGGTTGTGTTGGCGTGCGATGGCTGCGAGGGGGCTCATGTAGACGTTGAAGAGGGTTGGACTGAGTGAAGATCCTTGTGGAACGCCGCAGATGACTTCGGTGGCCTCGGATCTGAACGGGGGAGGCGGACTCTCTGGGTTCTTCCGGCGAGGAACGAGATGATCCATTCCAGTGCTTTCTCTCGGATTCCGATGTTGCTGAGGCGCTTCACTAGGGTGCGGTGGCAGACGGTGTCGAACGCCGCGGAGAGGTCCAAGAGGATGAGGGCTGCTGTTTCCCCGTTGTCGGTTAGGGTTCTGATGTCGTCGGTGGCTGCGATAAGGGCGGTCTCGGTGCTGTGGTTGGCCCGAAACCCGGACTGCGAGGGGTCGAGGGATCCATTCGTCTCGAGGAAGGCGGCAAGCTGTCTGTTGACGGTCTTCTCGATGACTTTGGCCGGAAACGGAAGGAGCGAGATGGGACGGTAGTTCTTGAGGTCGGTGGGGTCCGCCGTTGGTTTCTTCAGGAGGGCGGTAAGCTCGGCGTGCTTCCAGCTCTCCGGGAAGGTGGCGGTGTGGAAGGAGGAGTTGATGATGTCCCGGAGATGGGGTGCGATGGTGGCGTCGGCTTTGTTGAAGACGTGGTGTGGGCAGGGGTCGGTTGGTGATCCGGAGTGGATGGAGTTCATCGTGCGGGTGGTGTCTTCGGTGCTGATCGGGGTCCAGTTGCAGAGGGTGGTGGTGGCGGGCGTTGGTTCCGCGGTAGGGTGCGTGGTCTGTGCTGGAAGTTTGTCAATACGAACTCCACAGTACCATAATGGCTTTAATGAAAACTGAGAAGTTTGATATCAAACTTCTCAGCACATTAAACCCACACTGATTCCAGTGTGGGATTTAATGAAAAATGCACACAAAGGGCATCTTAGAGATGCCCCCTGAAAAACGAACTAAAATCTAGTGTCTAGGCTGAGTGGCTGCTCCAGACATGTTTCTGGACCCCTGGGTCGAGAGCCTGCTGCTCTCGGGCGTCTGAAACAATGCACATTCTGGGGCGAGGTGCCAAGCCTCCTCCCCCAGGATGGGCAAGGTCCACGAAGAGGAAGCTTCAAAGGCTTTGCCGCCTTTGTGAGATTCCCCAGGCCTTTTGCTGCTTCCAGCAACTGGCCCCCACCGGTTCTGAGCCCCACTTTGGGCGGGAGAATCGGCGGGAAAACCAAGTGAGGAAGGGAGGTGTGCCCACCTTTGCCAACCCCACCCCTCAGGTGGGGAAGGCGAGGTGAAGCACAACTCTGTCCCCGCCATCTTGCAGCTGGGGGGACCCAGCCAACCAGAGCGAGGCATATGCCCCCCTCCCACTGGAGGGTGGCTTAATAGGGGGTGTACGCATCCCAAGGAAGGGACCCATTGGTCCCAACCTTTACCTACCTGTAACACCCCTAAATCTAGTATTTAGGGGCGATCTTGAAGGTTGCCTCCTCAGACAAGAAACAACTAAGAAGAAGGACCGAAGAAGCCGCGCCGAAGCTAAGAAGAGGAGGACGCCCACTGACTTGGCCCCAGCCCTACTGGCCTGTCCCCACCTCGAACCTGCAGAAGCGAAATCTCGGTGTGTCCTGCAGGCAGCAACCTCGAGGACCTGCCCTGCCTTCTACAGAAAAAACTTTGTCTCCCGTGAGCACCGGATTTGCTCACTCACAGACTCTGATCAAATCCGCGAGTATGCACCTGACGCCCGAGTTCGAGTGGCCAACACTACGAGGAAGTCTCCCCGGCAATCCTGATCTGAGATCTGGTGATCTCTGACCTGCCTCGAATCTCCCAGCGAAGCCTGCTGCCTCTTTCTGAAGGATCCCCCCCGACCGCGACCGGAGCTGGTAAGGAAAATCTGACGCCTAAAGACACCCCTGCACCCGAAGTCCCACAGCCTTTGGTGGCCCAACCGACGGTGCCCCAGCATCCCCAGGCATCCCAACTTAACTCTCTAACTGGTGGTCACCTCCAGAAGATCTTCGTCCCCGAGTCTGCAGTCTTTTTTGAAACTGGAGAATTCCCATTGAAATCAACAGGGCACCCGACACCAAACCAGCACCCTGCTCCCAGCCACCCCTACGCCGCTGCGGGTGTACCTTGGGTGCAAAATCAGATCCCCCTTTCCCCTGAGCTAAACCTCAGGAGCTTTGCTCCCACCACCTTGTGGCCTGCTCATGAGCAGCCACCAACTGGAGGTCGCCTATCCCCCCTTGGATAACATTGGGCCTCTGCACCTGGCCGCCCTAGTACCGCTGAGGGTGTTTTGAGAGTGCATCCTTGACCCTGGGGTAACCCTGGTTCTAACCCCAGAATACCAACTCCCACAACAAAGTACTTACCTGTTAACCGACAAATTCATTTTTCTCCATAGGAATACATAGAACATTTTTCAAGGAAAAACAGTCAACGTGTGGAGTTGGTTTTCTTTTGAACTTTGAAAAACTGCAAAGAACTAAAAATTGCTTACTTACCTTTTCTCTAGGAAATGTCCCAGTGTGATATCTAGGTGTATCACACTGAGTAGAAAAAGTAATCCAGAAAGTGATCTGTAAAGCAATCCAAAGTAATCTAACAGTAATTTCCACTGTATTGAAAGCATTTACAAACCTGTAACAAAGTCATTTTCATTCAGCTTGCTTACATTGTTCATCCTACCTTGAAAATTATCATATACACTTACCTGTGCCAGGCTTGCTTGGTTCTAGGAAATAAATACAACTAAATAATATTTTTATACAAATCAAATTGGTCTGAGTTTAGTCTGAGTGTGTGCCATCCTTTGCTGATTGAGTGTGTACAACAAATGCTTAACATTACCCTCTGATAAAGCCTTACTGCTCGCCCACACTACCACAAATAGAGAGTAAGGTGCTATCTATTTTTACCTCTGCCTACCTTTGGGGTTCCACTGGACTCTGTGCACACTATACCTCATTTTGGTATAGTATATACAGAGCCAGCTTCCTACATTGGTGGCAGCAGTGGGATATACAACTTTGCATTTGTTGGACTAACTTGGTTACCACCTGATCACACGACAGAACTCTTAAATTCTCTTTAGAATTCAGATTTTTGAATTGACAAATTTTTCCAAATTACTAAAAGTCTTGTTGGGGCCTTGGTTAAGTCCCTTTAGAATTTTAGAAAAATAAAAGCTCACTTTAGTTAGGGGTAAGAGGGGTTAGAAGTTTTTAGGTCTCGCCTGAGCCAGCGCGCATGCGTTGCTCTGCGAGGCTTCTAGTAAGGACTTTCAACTCGGACCACATGCTCGTGCGTGTGCTTTATTTTTTGCTCACACGCTATTGGCCTTTGCGTGCGTCTTTCTAAGAAAGACAGCATGCAATTGGCCAAAGGCGGGTGCATGTCCCGCCTTCTCTCTCCCCTGGCCTAGGGAGCTCGGGAGCGAGCAGCAGCGCAGCCAGCTGCATACCTCACATTCCTTTCGTGGCCGCGCTTGTTTCTGTTTATACATTTAGATTTGTTGGGGCAGGTACGGGCAGGCTCTAATGTGAGTTCAAAACATCGCTTGGTCAAATGTGATCCTAGAAGTATTGGCTCTGGATGGTACGGCAATGTGAATTGAGCTTTTTCTTGCGTTTCAGTAGATATACTTACTGATAGACGGAGAACACACGCAGGCGAAAGCAGCTATTACGGCTGTATGGCCATGTATGCCTAGCCAATAAGATGTCACATTTTTTTTGCTGCCTGCCAAGAGACCATTTTTTGCGGCCAAAATCGTAATTGTCACGTTTATCGCGCTACTGAACTGATTTCGCGATTATTACGTGAATCGCGAAAAAGCTGGAAGGTCTGATAATGTCTTCCCTGAATGTGACTTTCTCCTGTGGTTGCTTCAGCTGTTACTGTCTCGCAAGTAGATCGACCTGTGGAGCGACAGACACAGGGGCCCTGTAATCTGAGTAACTGTATACACCACACAAACCCGCCCCCTTTCTCCACTTAACCCCACCCAAATCAAAGAACGGCACATTCTGAACATGTGCCGAATGAGGTCGCTCAGTTTTTTTTCTAAAATGCAAGGGATGACACTGACCTTCCTGCATGTGGCAGCGCATGTCAAATATATACCCCGCACTGCTACAACGGCGCAAACTATAAATAATTTTGTGCACTGGATGTCCTTTATCACTGAGGAGTCTAGCAGAAAACAGACAAGTTGCAGGGTCATGGTCATCCATACAGCACACTGCTTTACCACCACTGTCCTCTCGCTCCCCATGGCTGACAACCGGCTCCCATGTCCTCGGAGTCACCTTCATCAGTCCGTCCTTTGCTGTTTTCGCTGGGCCATATTGGACCATGTTTAATGAGGAAAGGGGCACCAAACCTGCCACGATCCAAGATGCTGTGAGAAAAAAGTCAGATCCCGTTTATTTTGATCCTAATGACGGTTTGCATACAAGTAACGTCATGTTACGTTATGTGCATTTGTAAGGTAGTGTAGCCCTCAGAATCGGCTCTGGGGTACTTGTGCACAGAACCGAAGGCGGTCTGATGACGTTGTATCTGCATGAGTTTTTGTATTGTTTAGAAGTTAACCAAAAAGAATAGTGGTCGGCAAAATTAGCAGTAATGTAAATAGTTGGTGATGGATCACAATATGCCGAAATAATATGTAGGTTTTTCACTTAAGAATGAAGGCAGTCATCGTGAGCGGCTTTAGAGGCAGAACACCCTCCAAAAGTGCTGCACTGTTCCAGGGAGCTTGCCTGGTGCCCCAGCAGCCAAATGCACCGTACAACTAGTGGGAGGGTTAAAAAGAATGCGCCCTTCAAGCTCCTCCCACTCCTTTTGACCTCGGTCTCCCCAGAAAGGGGAACACAAAGGAAGTCTTTAACAGCATTAACAATTCAATGTCTCAGTGGGATACTGTTGCTTGGAAACCTTTGTGAGTTTTTTTCATTTGTTTTAGTAAGTAATGGGAGAAGATAATCATACAGAGTCAAAACACAGAAAGTATGCTTCTAGACACCTAAGATTTGGTCTATATTAGATACATGGTCCTCTACCCAACATCTGGCATTTCATAATCTTCTTGATGAGTCTGTGGACTCGGTGCCAAAGCCTGGCAGCATTTTGAAGTCTATGTTGGTGCTTAAGACCTTTCCATATTATCTTAGCCTTGAGATTCTGTATAACCTGGAAAATCCTCTCAGTTTCGAGAATCTTGACCTTTTAGTCAGCATACCTATGGAATCCACTATGCCTTTTGGCGCAGAGTGGACCCTAGTGCAGTGGGCAGTGCCAAGTGTTAAAGTTTTTCAGTGACAGTCCTTCAGATAAGCCAAGGCTGACTCAGGGCAGTTCCTTTTCATTGAACGTAGAGTCTATTCAAGGCTGATCCCTGGACATAAGTTCCTCTGTAAGTGTTGGGTTTTTGAAGCCTTGGATTTTAGGAACTTTAGACGTAACTGCTCTATACAAATTGATCATTCTCCTATTTGAACTTTCTAGCTTTTATAATGGATATGCGTCTCCCTTCCTATGTATTACATTTGAATTAGTTTGTGTCAATTAATTGTAATAGTAATTGTATTTATATAGCGCTTACTACACCTGACGAGGCGTGGAAGCGCTTTTCGGCGAGTAGCACGCCACTCAGGAACCCAAAAGCATTCTTTATGTTTTCAGGGGTATCTCTTCGGAGAGCTGCGAGGCCTGATCTTTTTCCGGGACCTGTCTGTATGCTGGGCCATCCCTGGAGGGACCTTCTCCACAGGAAGTTGTGGCGGAAATAATAAAACGGCCGCCTAGACAGCGGTTGACTCTGACTGAGGCACCGCAGACATGCCGCAGAAGCTTGGAGCTGTCACTCAGTGTGCTGCCACTAAACCTATTAGTGTCTGCTTACTCGAGTCAGCACAAGGTTGGATCGTGATGCTTGAGGGACAGGGTAAGTAACTGGGGGTGGGGGTGGGCGGTGGCTATTTAATGTCATGGAGCAGGGAGATGTCCCTCCTAATGAGGAAGATTTCTTTTGCCTTTTGGGTGAGAGCAAGATGATATGTAATAACACATAAGATACCACATAAGATAGTAGAAATCAGTTTTATTTATAAACAATATAACACTGCTAGGGAGGAACGTACAAGATATTTATATACTGATATACCATTTGTTTGCAGTCTTTTCACATCACTGGGTTTTTGTTCCCCCACCCAAAAGCTCGCGCCACTGAACTCCCGCTTCGCGTTTATGAGCCTGCTGCTTCGGAAGGGGCGAGGTTTTAAACCCCCCCCCCCACTCCCCCAGGGCCCGTTTTTCGAAGATCCTGATTTTCAATGTTCAGTGTTTGCACTGCGTCTCCCCTCCCCCACCCCCTCCCCGCTCCCAATCAACCCCAGCCAGATCGCCCTCACATCCAAACATGCTTTATTCAATCACTATACAGGGTGCATCTTTTCACTCCCCCCACCTCCAGCACCTGAAAGAACTTCTCCTTTCATTCCTTTTTATTTATTTGTTGCATTTTTATATAGCGCAAATGAAGATATCAAAGCGCTTTACATGAGTGCTAATTCCATTACAGAAATTTGCCCAGTGGGGGATAATGTGCTGCAATGGCTAATGAGTATAAGGCCCCAAAGGCGAGACCTATTGGCTGCGCCAATGCTTGTTTTTTTTTTTTTTTAACAATGTCTCTTAACAAGAACCCAGGTGTTAGTGAAGAAAACCACAATGGCATAGAGAACTAGGTTGAGGAGCTCGACCTCACCCCATATCTCCACTTAGAATTTAGGGAGTTAAGGTCTCTATGCAAGCTTAAAAATATAATCATGTGGTCCCATCCCTCCAAACAAAAGCTCCAGGAGCTGTTGGGGTATGCTAAGGACCATCCTTCTGAGAAAGGTGAAGACCTCTCAGATAAAGAAGTAGAGGGAGGGTATGAGGATAACTACCAATCCCCCCACCCCCCCACTTCATAGGGAGAGAAGGGCCCCAGTGGCCCTGACTTCAAGAGTAAACCTCTCACCACCTAGAGCCCACACAGGTGGATCAGGTGCTACTGAGGACATTGAGGACAGTCTCAATGAAGAGGACAACCTTTTAGTAAGGTTGACCAAAAGATTGGATCTAGAGACCAGACTCCTGGCTCTAGAGAAAGAGAGAGCAGAGGTGGGCTTAGCTCCCATCAATGGTGGCAGCAATTTACTCAATAAAGATAAAGAGCAATGTTATGATCCTAAAATCCCCAAAGGGATTGTCCCTAAAAATGAAGCGGGTGATGATATCACAAAATGGTTCACAGCCTTTGAGAGGGCTTGTGAAATGAGAAAAGCAAAGAAGTCACAATGGAGGGCAGTCCTTTGGGACTGTTCACTGGTAACTGCAGGGACAGACTCTCATAAATGTCTTGCTAACGCCTGTTTGAGCTTATTTTGAGGGGCCATTCGCCTGCAGATACTGTCGCTACCATAGTCTGATAGCAAAACCCTCGAGGGAGGTACAAAAAAAGGCTACTCCCGGTTCGATCGTGAATTGGAAAGCCATTTTAATAAATGTGAGATCGCTACCCAAACACTGTACTGAGGTATGGGATTTATTGAACACCCAGACCCCTGATGTAGGTTTCCTAACGGAAACTTGGTTGAAACCCTTTTCTATTCCGGCCATTGCCTTGGCCCTCCCCGAGCAGTACCGCATCCTGCATCTAAATAGGGATAGTAAAGTAGGCGGAGGGGTTGCGATTGTCTTCAAATCATCTCTAGAGGCTACGATAATAGACACGTTCCTAGATAATGCTATTGAGATCTGGGTCTTTAGAATTGAATTCTCTCCCAAGGATCACTGGAAGGGTGCTCTAGTATATCGCCCTCCAGGGCCCCTAAAGGATTTCTCCCTAAAATTGATGGAAAAGATCGCCCCCCCCATGTCATTGCATCCAAGTGCTTTCTCCTACTTCGGGATTTTAACATACACAGGGAAGATGAAGAAAACACTGACGCCGCTCTGTTCTTAGCTGACATGGCAACTTTAGTGCTGGTAATTAACACCACAGGGCCGACCCATCTAGCAGGTCACACTCTCGATCTCATTCTTACCAATTCGCCCTATATACTCTCCCTCCCCCCAGTACCAGTGATCTGGACAGATCACGCATCAACTTTCAGATAAATAGCCCGTATCAGACGGTGGCCAACTCCCCTCACAGCGGGAAGGCTTCACGTCAATGGCACAAAATCTCAGAAGAGAACTTTCTGCAGGAGTTTAGACCTCCCTACTTTCACCAAGTTCAGAGATATAAATAGCAGACTCAATGAACTCCATCACGCTATAGGGACTGCCTTAGATACGTTAGCGCCTCTAAAGCAATTACAGCCTGAGTTGCTAAAAAATCAGGCAGTCTGGTTCTCTCAAGAATTACGTTGAGAGAAATCGAACTGTAAAAAGCTGGAAAGAACCTGGCTAAATCTCGTCTACAATCAGAGAAAGATATTTTTAAAAGAGCAATAAACACATATCATAAAAATATCAAGTTAACTCGGAAAAGACACATCTATGCGCAATTAAGTGAAGCAGGAAACTCAGGGAAGGAACTGTACACGATTCTTAAATCTTTTACATCTCCTATGGCTTGTACAAATCCTATCCCTGTCTCTCAGACCTTATGTGACAATATCTCCAACTTCTTTGATGATAAGATTGAAAAAATCTATGACGCTTTCCCTAATGTGGCGAGTGTCGTTGACACTCTCACTCTGCCTTGTACAGCGTCTAGCGAGAATGACGTGCTGGCTCGATTTCCTCCCTTACAGGACTCTAAAGTAGAAGAGTTGCTGAAAGCAGCGAAATCAGGATCCCCTGCTGATATCATGCCGGCCAAATTGTTTGCCTTATTGGCTCGGCATCTCGCCTCTTCTATCGGTTCATTATTCAACTACTCGCTGAGTGAGGGAAAAGTGCCTATGGCTTGGAAATCTGCGCAAATCCTCCCGATTATCAAGAAAACCAACTTACCGCCCACTGAGTTATCTAACTATCGTCCGATCTCGCTCCTCCTCCTCATGAGCAAACTCTTGGAGGGATATGTCAACTCGCAGCTTATGGAATTTATGGAAGCTCAGTCATATCTGGACCCCCTCACAATCTGGTTTCAGACCGAAACATTCTACCGAAACTACCCTGCTTGGTGTTACAGACTTTATTAAACTTTCGCTGGATAAGGCAGTGCCTTTAGTGCTGTTGGATTTGTCCGCAGCCTTTGACACTGTAGCGCATCAGACTATTGCAAAGGCTGACTGAAACTGGCGTAGTAGGGTCTGCCTTTCAGTGGTTTTCCAGCTTTCTGGAACAGCGCACCCAAACTGTGAATCTGGGTACTTTCAGCTGTGGAGCCAAATCTCTAAATAAGGGGGTTCTCAGGGCTCATGCCTCAGTCCCACGTTCTTTAATATATACGTGGCCCCCCTTGCAAAGATTATTAGAGAACACGGCTTTGTCCCTTTTTCATATGCTGACGACACGCAACTCCTGTTTTCGTTTGATAATAACTCGGACGCAACTAAACCGCTTTTTGCAGAGGGTATACGTGCAATCTCCAACTGGATGACAAAGAACTTCCTCCAGTTGAATGCTAATAAAACCGAAGTCCTCCTGTTTGGTAAAGCACAATTTCTCTGGTCCCCCGATTGGTGGCCGGCAGAATTAGGCACAGCTCCTTCCCCCTCTATCAAGGCTAAAAACGTAGGTGTGCCTGGACCCTTCCCTATCTATGAAGGACCAGGTGGCTGTTGTCTCAGGCAGCTGTTTTGGTATGCTAAAGCTTCTCCGGAGAGTGTTTTATCTTCTCCCCCTATCTGTGCGCAAGACCCTGCTCCAAGCCCTGGTAGTTGGTCGTTTCGACTATTGTAATGCACTTCTGGGAGCGGCAAATGAGAGGGTGCTAAACAGGTTGCAAGTGGTCCAGAACACAGCAGCTCGGTTGGCCTTAAATCAACCACCTAGGGCTCCCTCCCGGCCGTTACTGAAAGGCCTACACTGGCTTCCCATTCGTGACCGAATCAAGTTCAAAATTTGCTGTTTGATTCATAAAACCATCAACGACAGTGGGCCCAAGTATATGACTGATAGTCTTGTCCCCTATCGTCCCAGTAGATCTCTGCGCCTAAGTGGGAAGGCTCTGCTAGTAGTGCCTCGGGTCAACAAACTTCGAGCGGGGGGCAAATCTTTTGCCTACATAGCCCCGCGTCTCTGGAACTCACTCCCCAGTGCGTTACGTATGTGCCCTGACTTGCCTAAATTCAGAAAACTACTGAAAACAGAACTCTTTTAAAGTATGATTGTCTAACTACTTCCTCGCCTCTTTTCGCTGCTAGCGCGGAGATACCCCAGCTGGGGTGAGTCCAGCGCTTTATAAATCCCTCATTCATACAGGGTCAGATGCTGGGTCTTATGACCTCGTGAAGAGTAGTCTGGATGAGGGCTTTGGACTCACAACTGAGGCATACAGAATTAGATTCAGTGGGGCTCACAAAACCCAAAATCAGTCCTGGATTGACTTCGCTGACTAATCTGTTAAGACACTAGATGGTTGGTTAACTGGAAATAATATGCATGATTTTAATGGATTGCTAATTGTTTTATTCATATTGTGCCCTCGTTGTAAAGCGCTCTGATACCCTTCCCTGGGTCTGGTCCGCGCTATAGAAAACTCTAAAATAAATAAATAAATGGACTTTACAATTTGTTTATGAAAGAACATATTTTAAGTAATTGCACTAATGAAAAGTTACATCAGCATTTGGTAGACCTAGGTTCTCCCCAAGAATTAGAAGGAAGGCAGACCACTGGGTCAAGACAAGGGTGACAAAAACAGCCACTGGGGCTGGCCAAAAGAAAGGGGTTACAAAACCTCCCCAGGGGAAAGGCGGTGAGCACCCCCAATATAAAAAGCCTAAGTCTTCAAAAGGGCCCCAAAAACCTGCACAGGGGGTTGGGTCCCAAAACTCTTCCCAGTCCAATAATAGGTACAGGGGAAAGAACTTAGATCCTTTAAAGGCCTGGTGTCACAACTGTAAGAAGTTGGGACACTTAACTGGAGATGCTACTTGTCCTAACAAGAAGCCCCCTAGTCCTCCTACAGCTACTACTGGTGTAGTCAGTCTCCAGATGGGATCAACAGTGTGCCCAGAGCAAATCGGGGTTCACACTGAAGCAGTTCTAGTCACAGAGGGTGAAGTTGAGTTTGCCACTTTAGCTGTATAACTTAAAGAAGTATTTGCGATACCCCTGGATCTATGGGACTAGAATAGAGGCCCTGAGGGATACAGGTGCCAGTGTCACTATAGTGAGAGGTACACTGGTTTCCCCAGAGCAATACCTGATTGGGAAAACGTACCCAGTCACCAACGCTGACAGTGTTACCACTGACTATGCCATGGCGACATTAGACTGGAGGGGAGGGGGCGGGGGTGTTACTGGCCTGAAATAGGTAGTGGTCTCTCCAAAGCTTCCAGCTGCATGTCTGCTTGGTGATGACGTGGAAACCTCATCATGGGCTGAGGTAGAACTAAAAACCCATGCAGCAATGCTGGACATCCATGAGATTGTATGTCAAGACTAGAGCACAGAGCTGAAAGCAGGGTGAAAAAGAAGTATTGGAGCCTGAAAGAATGGACCAACCTTCCAAGAGGAAAGGTAAGAAGACTGGGAAACCAGCTTCTGTACAGCCAAAGAATCAGGACCCCTCTCCTCAGGGAGAGGACTTGGAAACCCCAGAGGGAACTGAGCCTATGGAGCTTGACCCGTACCAGGCTGAACTCTTAGTCCCAGGGGGACCCTCTAGGGAAGAGCTGTGCCTTGGACAACAGGACAGTCCAACTCTTGAAAGCCTGAGGCATCAAGCTGCTGCACAGGAAAAGGGAGATGTCAGTGGTACCCACATAGTCTATTGGGAGGAGTGACTACTAGGAGAGTGGCAGTGACTCAGAAGTACAGGGAGTCCTTACTAACTTTAGCTCATGACATCCCCCTAGCTGGACATCTGGGCCAAACCAAAACCTGGCAAAGGCTAGTTGGCCACTTGTACTGGCCCCAGATGTCTCAGAAAGTAAAGGAGTTTGTCAGCTCCTGTGTCACCTGTCAAGCCAGTGGCAAAACAGGTGGACACCCAAAGTCCCCCTTAATTCCACTACCAGTGGTTGGGGTTCCCTTTGAAAGGGTAGGTGTGGACATAGTGGGTCCACTAGAACCTCCCACAGCATCAGGAAACAAATGTATACTAGTGGTAGTGGACCATGCCACTAGGTATCCTGAGCCAATTCCCCTTAAGACTACTACAGCTCCTGCAGTAGCCAAGACCCTCATTGGTGTCTTTACCAGGGTAGGGTTTCCTAACGACGTGGTTTCAGACGGGGTCAAACTTCATGTCTGCTTACCTAAAACACATGTGGAAAGAGTGTGGAGTGCAGTACAAGTTTACTACACCCTATCACCCACAAACCAATGGTCTTGTTGAGAGGTTTAAAAAGACATTGAAAGACATGATTATGGGTCTCCCATAAAAGATCAAAAGGAGATGGGATATCCTATTACCATGCTTGCTTTTCGCCTACAGGGAGGTGCCTCAGAGGTTCAAAGGGGGAAAACCCTACTCCCTTCTGTTTGGCCATCCTGTCAGGGGACCACTCTGCCTTGAAAAAGAGAGTTGGGAGGAGCTTCTCCAAGAACCCAAACAAGACATTGTGGACTATGTACTAAGCCTAAGGTCCAGAATGGCAGAGTACATGGAAAAAGCTTCCAAGAATCTTGAGGCCAGCCAGTAGCTCCAGAAGCACTGGCATGACCAAAAAGCTGCACTGGTAGAATTTCAACCAGGGCAAAAGATGTGGGTGTTGGAGCCAATGGCACCAAGGGCTCTCCAGGACAAATGGAGTGACCCTTACCACATCTTAGAAAAGAAAAGTGAAGTCACCTACTTGGTTGACCTGGACACAAGCAGGACACCCAAAAGGGTGATCCATGTGAACCGCCTTAAGCTTTTCCATGAGAGGGCTGACATCACCATGCTGATGGTGACTGATGAGGATCAGGAGACCAAGAGTGAACCTCTCCTTGACCTCCTCTTTCACAGCCCCAAAAATGGGTCAGTGGATGGCGTTGTCTACTCAGACACCCTCTCTGCCCAACAGCAGCTGATTGCAAGCAAGTCTTGCAACAGTATGCTAAGCTCTTCTCCTTGACCCCCTAGTCAGACAAACTGGTGTACCCATGATGTGGACACTGGGGACAGTGTACCTGTCGAGAACAACATCTATCGACAGTCTGATCAAGTCAAAGAAAGCATCAGAGCAGAAGTCCGCAAGATGCTGGACTTGGGGGTTATTGAACCCTCTGAGAGCCCCTGGGTCAGCCCAGTGGTTCTAGTCCCCAAACCTCATCCACAGGGTGGAAAGAGAGAAATGAGGTTCTGTGTGGACTATAGAGGGCTCAACTCTGTCACCAAGACAGATGCTCACCCTATCCCAAGAGCTGATGAATTGATAGATAAGTTCAGTGCAGCCAAATTTCTAAGTACCTTTGACTAAATGGCAGGGTACTGGCAGATTGGCATGGCACCTGGAGCAAAAGAAAAGACCACATTCTCCACACCTGATGGGCATGATCAGTTTACTGTTATGCCTTTTGGTTTAAAGAATGCCCCTTCCAAAGGTTGGTGAATCAAGTCCTTGGCTGGATTGGAGTCCTTTAGTGCAGCATATCTAGATGATATTGCTGTCTTTAGCTCCACATGGCAGGATCACCTGATCCACCTGGGGAAGTATTTAAAAGCCCTGCAAACTGCAGGCCTAACTATCGAGGCATCCAAATGCCAGATAGGGCAGGGAACAGTGGTATACTTGGGCCACCTTGTTAGTGGAGGCCAAGTGCAACCCTTACAGCCCAAGATCCAGGCCGTCCTGGACTGGGCAGCTCCAACAACCCAGACACAAGTCAGGGCATTCCTTGGCTTGACTGGGTACTACAGGAGGTTTATGAAGGGATATGGGTCCATTGTGACTCCCCTCACAGAACTCACCTCTAAGAAGATGCCCAAAAAGGTAAACTGGACAGTTAGCTGCCAAAATAGCTTCTGACACCCTGAAAGAGGCAATGTGCTCAGCACCAATTCTCAAAGCTCTAGACTATACCAAGCAGTTCATAGTGCAGACTGATGCCTCTGAGCTAGGGATAGGAGCGGTCCTATCCCAGACCAATGATGAAGGCCAAGACCAACCTGTTGCTTTTATAAGCAGAAGGCTTCTCTCCAGGGAGCAGCGTTGGAGTGCCATTGAGAGGGAGGTCTATGCTGTGGTTTGGTCCCTGAAGAAGCTGAGGCCATACTTGTTTGGTACTCACTTCCTAGTTCAAACTGACCACAGACCTCTCAAATGGCTAATGCAGATGAAAGGTGAAAATCCTAAACTTTTGAGGTGGTCCATCTTCCTACAGGGTATGGACTTTATAGTGGAACACAGACCTGGGACTGCCCATGCCAATGCAGATAGACATTCCAGGTTCTTCCACTTAAACAATGAAGACTCTCTAGGGAAAGGTTAGTCTCATCCTCTTTCTTTTGGGGGGTGGGGGTTGTGTAAGAAAGTGCCTCCTTTTGCATGGTTGCCCCCACTTTTTGCTAAACTGCTGTTGTGCTGATGTGTTCTCTGGGTTCCTGCCAACCAGGTACCCAGGGCCTATGTTCTTTCCCTAAACTGCATTGAAAGCAAAACCCAATTGGCACTCTTTGGCCACAGGTAAGTCCCTTGTAAACTACCACAGGTACCAGGGGCACTGTGGCCAGGGAAGGCCTCTAAGGGCTGCAGCACTTAATGTGCCACCCTTAGAGGCCCTGCACCTTTACACACACACACTGCCTTTGCAGGCTGCGTGTTTTGGTGCAGAACAAAGTGAAGAGTCAACATGGCACACATCCCTATGTGCCATGCCTGCAACCCACTGCCCTTTCATAGGTCAGCCACCCAGCTAGCTGGGTGCACTATACCAGTGGTGAGAGTACAGGTGCATAAGCCCTGTACCCCTACAGTGTCTAAGCCAATTCTTAGACATTGTAAGTGCAGTAATGCCCTTAAGAGTATATGGTGCTGGGAGTTTGTCAATACGAACTCCACAGTACCATAATGGCTTTACTGAAAACTGGGAAGTTTGGTATCAAACGTCTCAGCACATTAAACCCACACTGATGCCAGTGTGGGATTTAATGAAAAATGCACACAGAGGGCATCTTAGAGAAGCCCCCTGAAAAACGACCTAACACTAGTGTCCAGGCTGAGTGGCTGTGTTAGTGTGTGAGTGACATGTTTCTGGACCCCTGGGTCGAGAGCCTGCTGCTCTCGGGGGTCAAACAATGCACATCCTGGGACGAGGTGCCCAGCCTCCTCCTCCAGGATGGGCAGGGTCCACGAAGGGGAAGCTTCAAAGGCTTTCCGCCTTTGTGAGCTTCCCCAGGCCTTTTGCTGCTTCCAGCAGCTGGCCCCTACCGGTTCTGACCCCCACTTTGGGCGGGAGAATCGGCGGGAAAACCAAGTGAGGAAGGAAGGTGTGCCCAACTTTGCCAACCCCACCCCTCAGGTGGGGGAGGCGAGGTGAACCACAACTTTCAGTCCCCGCCATCTTGAAGATGGGGGGGGCCCAGCCAACCAGAGTGAAGCATATGCCCCCCTCCCACTGGAGGGTGGCATAATAGGGGGTGTAACCACACCAAGGAAGGGACCCTTTGGTCCCAACCTTTACTTGCGTGTAACGCCCCTAAATCTAGTATTTAGGAGCACCCCTGAACCTTGCCTCCTCAGACAAGAAACGACCAAGAAGAAAAGAAGAAGGACCGAACAGCCGTGCCGAAGCTAAGAAGAGGACGCCTACTGACTTGGCCCCAGCCCTACTGGCCTGTCCTCACCTCGAACCTGCAGAAGTGAAATCCTGGTGTGGCCTGCAGCCAGCAACCTCAAGAACCCCGTGGACCTGCCTTGCCTTCCACAGAAAAGACTTTGTCTCCCGTGAGCACCGGATTTGCTCACTCACAGACTCTGGCTCCCGCCAAATCCGCGAGTCTGCACCACTCTGCACCCGACGCCCACGGCCCGAGTTTGAGTGGCCCAACACCACGAGGAGGTCTCCCCGGCGATCCTGACCTGAGATCTGGTGATCTCTGGCCTGCCTCGAATCTCCCAGCGAAGCCTGCTGCCTATTTCTGAAGGATCCCCCTCCGACCGCGACCGGAGCTGGTAAGGAAAACCCGATGCCTAAAGACACCCCTGCACCCGAAGTCTCACGGCCTTGGGTGGCCCAACTGACGGTGATCCAGCATCCCCAGGCATCCCAACTTACCTCTCCAACCGGTGGTCACCTCCAGAAGATCTTCGTCCCCGAGCCTGCAGTCTTTGTTGAAACCGGAGAATCCCCATTGAAATCTACAGGGCACCCGACACCAAAACAGCACCCTGCACCCAGCCGCCCCTGCGCTGCTGCGGGTGTACCTTGGGTGCTAAATCGGCTCCCCCTTTGCCCTGAGCTAAACCCCGGGAGTTTTGCTCCCACAACCTTGTGGCCTGCTCGTAAGCAGCCACCAAACGGAGGCCCCTTATCCCCCATTGGACAACATTGGGCCTCAGCACTCTGCACCCGGCCGCCCTAGTGCCGCTGATGTTGTTTTGAGAGTGCATCCTTGACCCTGGGGGGACCCTGGTTCTAACCCCAGAATACCAACTCCCACAACAAAGTACTTACCTGTTAACCGATAACTTCATTTCTCTCCATAGGAATACCTTGACTGATTTTCCTTGAAAAATGTTTTAAGTGTGGAGTTGGTTTTCTATTGAACTTTGAAAAACTGCAAAGAACTAAAAACTGCTTACTTACCTTTTCTCTAGGAAATGTCCCAGTGTGATATCTAGGTGTATCACACTGAGTAGAAAAAGTAATCCAGAAAGTGATCTGTAAAGCAATCCAAAGTAATCTAACAGTAATGTCCACTGTATTGAAAGCATTTACAAACCTGTAACAAAGTCATTTTCATTCAGCTTGCTTACGTTGTTCATCCTGCCTTTTATCATATACACTTACCTGTGCCAGGCTTGCTTGGTTCTAGGAAATAAATACAACTAAATAATATTTTTATACAAATCAAATTGGTCTGAGTTCAGTCTTTGAGTGTGTTCCATCATTTGCGGTTGAGTGTGTACAACAAATGCTTAACACTACCCTCTGATAAAGCCTTATTGCTCACCCACACTACCACAAATAGAGAGTAAGGTGCTATCTACTTTTACCTCTGCTACCTTTGGGGTTCCACTGGACTCTGTGCACACTATACCTCATTTTGGTATAGAATATACAGAGTCAGCTTTTTACAATGATGCAGTTTTATGCGATAGCACCAAGGTTCGCCTGCATAGGTTAACTTAGAAGTTGGGTAAATATGCAAAGACGAACCACATAGCTATAAATGGCACAAAGAGAACCTAAACCTAAGGAGCATTCACTCCTAATTAGATTTTAAAAATAACGCGTTATCTGGTCAAGATGGCTGTATTCGAATTGGTATTTTCGGTTGTTAAGTTGTGCAAGTTTTGACTGAAACAAATAAAATGAAGTCAGTCAACATTTTTTATTTGTTATGTGGTAACTGTTGATTGGGCCATGTTACGAAAGCTTAAGCAGCTGTTACGCCCTTAATAATAAGGGCTTGCCCTAATGGTTTAATTATGGCTTGAAGGTGTGGGAGGTCATGCAAGGTAAATCTTTGTATAAAGCCATGGATGTAGGCCATGGTACACCTTTATTAATTCATTTGAGGTTTTATATAGCGCAAACCAGAGCCTTTATGGGTATCAAAGCGCCTCAAAGCAATTAAATTAAACAATACAAGTGTTACAGAGAATGAATATACAATGTATACAAAAGTGTCTATTGGGAAGGATGGAGATATATCTTCAATAATTGTACAGTAGATACATGGAAATCTGGTGCATACATGCAGAAAAGGATGTATTTCAGGCCTCCAAAAATCATAAAAATGTTACTAAACCTGCAGGTCAGGTGACTTGAATAATCTACTCGACCTACCTGTAATGTACTTGACCTGTATACTGGTCTCAAATTGTTATTATTGGCAAATATTTTATTTTACAGAGTCGCCTTTTTCTTCATTCTTGCATATGAGTGCACTTTCAAATATGTGAGTTCAGCCTTTCTACTGCACAAAACAAATCTCTTTTGTTTGATTAAATAGGTTAAAAGTTTGCTCCATGTGTAATAAGAATCTAGCCCACATATAGGGTACACATGATCCGTGACTTGCCTCTCAGTTTACTAATAGCATTACCATCGGGGCAGGAGTGTTTCTCAGTTCGTGTTTAAACACTCTCTTTTAATAAATACATTACTAAAGCATGCTGTGGTAGCGCACTATCATTTACAGACAGTAAATGTCTAAGAAATGGCCAAAAACCTTCCCACTACCTTGCAGCTTGACTGATATAACTATATAGTGTATGAACAATCTGTGAAAATTGGGTTTCAGAAAGCATATTTAGCATTTGCACATCATCAAGTAAAGTGTTCTGATTTGTTTTTCATCCTATTAAAATATTTTTTTATCACACATTAGTACAAAAAAATGGGCTTTCACAACTACTGAAATATATTTTAAAATGTTTGCACAGTTGACTTATTGGCTATTTAAATTTGTTAGGAAAAACCTGATACCCTACAGCCTTTCATTTCACACTTTGTACAGCTGGTTAGACAGTTTACTTTACAAAATCCTGGAACTCTGCAGTCAGAGAAGGAATAGTAATTGTAAACTGACTTCTGACTTCTTTCTCTGAACACAGAGCAAATGTGACGAGATAAAAATAAGGGTTAAAGGCATCTTTATTGCTCCTTCACTTTCTGACTGAACAGAACACCTTTTCTTTGTCTACTGGCCAGAACAGGCGGGTATGCCCTTAATATATTTCGACCTGATAAAATCTGACTGGCCAAAGCAAGTAGGCGAGTAGATTTTTTCGAGGCTTGTATTTAAATAAGAAGTGGAGCCGGTACTAGGTAACAAAAGTAGGGAGTGGGAGTAAAGAGATTGTCTATTGCAAGAGGATTAAGGAGTAGGTGGGTGAGATGTAGAGCAAAGGGCTTGTCGTCATTAAGAGCATGGTGGAATCCAAAAGAAAGTTGACTCAGCAGAGGCATTAAGTGTATTCTCCATGGACGCTTCTTCATCTAGGGAGAATGTCCAAATGGGTGTAACAAGCTGGAGCTGAATAATTACTGGAAGAACTGGCCAAAGATGATGGGTTTAAGTTTGGGGGTGAAGCCAAGATGGCGGCAGCATCGGACACGCCTTAACGAGGTCCGAGGCACACCCGCAATCATTCCTCTAATCATCCTCCTCATTAAGCCCAAATCATCGTCAGTTGTTTCACAAGCTGCCCGCTTTGCAGGAGGAAACAAACTGTGGGGGAGACACACGAGTGCTGTCCCCGTTTCAGTGCCATGGAGGTGAGGAGTGCTGCTCGGGGGTGAGGCCTGGAGCGAAGCCTTTAATGGCACAGCCCGTCACAATGTGTGAACCATAAGGGAGCGACGGCGCAAGGAGAGGAGTGCCTCTGAGCGGTGAGGGCCGATGGCCCCTCACAGCCTACCTGGGGTGCCCCGGTGGGCTGATCGTTGCCCCTCACATGTGGGGTCCCCTGCTCCACTGAGGCCCCCGGTAAGATCCGTGGGAGCATGCCTCGACGAGCGGACACCCCCGCATGACTGGCCAAGGCCGAGGGGGCTGTTGCTACCAGTTTGCGGTGGCGCCGTACTGAAGCTGGTCCGGAGACTAGGACGCCTCGCCCTTCACCGCTAGAGAGGCGCAAGGGCCCGACAGCATCTGCGCCTCCTGAGAGGAGCCGAGGAGATGCTCGACTCCGGTGTGTGTCGTCCTGGGTCTCCACATTGAGTTGACTACGCTGACATCCTTCTCTTCTGGCCCCCTGAGCACTGCTCCTTGCACAGCAGGCTTACCCGGCCCCGTGTTTGAGCCACTGTTTACCTGCCTGGACTTTTGACCTGACGAGGGCAGAGTGGATAGGGGGCCTCCCTGCTTTCGGTTCCCTCTGGGTCCATGTCTACCTGGAAATGGACATGAGCATGCTAGGTACTGGAAAATAGTGGAGCCCTGCATAAAACCAAGGTAAAGCTGCATGCTGCTGTTCCCAGAAACTGTTTGTCTCTAAAGTAAATGATCATCAAGGATTTCGAATGTTGAACAGCCTTATTGAATACATGCCTCCTGAATTAGTTGCATACTACATAAAGCAAATACTCATTCTGCTTTTTCAGCTCAGTGGGCCCCTGTAGTGCCAAGGACTGTGCTGGCAGCCCTGGAAGGGGCGGATTGCCTGGACAAGGCCATTATTGGATGGCCCTTATCCCTATCACGTTACCCATTACATTGGGGGTCCTTGACACTGGTACAGATCGGTGGCGAATGGGCAGAATCCCCAGTCATGAATACCTGTTATCCTTTGCAAGACGCAGTGCCGCAGGGCCAGGTCCTGGTGACTAGGGACGAAGGCCCACTTTTTGCTCCCCTGCCGGTAGACTGTGGGTGTGTGCTGCTGTAAGAAAAGGGGAGGCAATGCGCCCTCTGCTTTCCAAGTCCAACTGAGGAGGCCACATTGAGGGATATAATTATGGTGAAAACCAAATCTACTAAGCCTCCGGCACAAGACCTTGGTGGCCCTGCGCCACCCTCTATTCCCTCAGACCGATCCTTAGACACTCTGAGTCACCTCTAAGCTACTCTTCACGCACAATCCGCCCAATTTGACAAAGTTCTTCAGGTGATCCTAGACACTAAAAACATCGCTGAATACCAGGAATGATGCAGTCTCCGTAAACGTAAATCTGCTAAAGGCAGATCATCGAAAGCTGGTTGACCGGGTAGATGAAGCGTAGTCTGCCTTGACCACCATGAGAACCATGGTGCAAGAGTTGCAGCCTCAACTGAAAACAATGGGCGAGGGGGTGGCGTCTTTACACCGCAGAGCAGAAGATGCTGAAGGGCGCTTGAGGTGCAACAATGTCCTCTTGCTGGGACTTCCTGTGCGATCTGAGGGTGCCACTGTGGAGCTCTTCATTGAAACCTGGCTGATGGAAACGGTGCTAGTGGACAGCGTGCCTAAACTCTTCTCGGTGGGGTGGGCACACCGGATACCTGGCAGACCACCACCCCCGAGAGCCTCACTGTGGCCCATCATTGCCTGACACCTCAATCATCTGGACCGTGCCCTGGTGCTATATCAGTTTCGGACGAAGTGCCCCTGGCAGTATGAGAATGCTGTGATCACAGCGTGCCCTGACTTTATGGAAGAAGTGCAGCATCTCCATGGATCCTATGTGAAAGTCAAACAATGCCTACGGGAGTTGCACCTTAAATATGCCCTTTTATTTCCATCAGAACTCAGATTGATCGGTGAGACAGCCCATGTCTTCACTCCAGAGGACATGTGGGCCTGGCTCCATGCCAAAGGACTGGCTCAGAATCCCTCCGAGACCTCCGCCACTGGGGAATAGCTGGTGCCTCGACCTAGGCGACCGAAGCGGAGAACAGTTAAGGTCCGTCGGGGCCAGGCGGCGGTGGCAGAGCAGGCAGAGGTGGTGAAAGAGGTCTCGCAGCACAGCACAAACCCCTTTGCCCTTTTGAGAATGGAGCAGCCTTCAGAGTCTGGCTCGGTCACGGGTGGCTCTGGGTCTTCAACAGATGGTGTCCGCCGGGGCCTGAAACTCACTCCACGGGCAGCCAATGACTTGTAGTTCATGTCGCACTGGGCCCCATGGTCACATGCTTGCAGAATTGGACTGCTGGCAGGATTGGAGAGCACCAAGATATGCCTCTAAGATTCTGGCGCGTTGACTGATAGGCCCTCCAAGTCGGGCCCACGCCAAGGAGATGATGGGCACTTGTTATTTCACGCTATACAGAGATTACAAAGTGGACATGTTTCACCCATTCAACAGTTTATCTAATTATTAGTTACTCGTAAAGGGTGCATGGCCAGGGATTCGAATGTCACCTGATCTGGGGGGCGGACGCTTGTCATGTTGTTTTTGTTGTTTTATGTTTGTTTTTATTGAGCCTTTTCACACTGTCGGGTAACTTTGGTATGCTATCAATGGTGGGGAGAGTTGCGATACGCGAGTGTGAGCAGTGCTGGACACAAGATGCATGCCGGATTGAGGCCACAGTTCGCTACCTGGAATACACATTACCATCACATGCCATGAGAACATGCACACAGTTAGTCTTGCCCCTTAATATAATGTGATAACCTGGAATGTGCGTGGTATGGCAACTCCTTTTAAACGAACCCGAATTTATGCCGACCTCAAGCACTGTCATACATGTTTTGCCATGTTACAAGAAACATGCCTAACACTCACAGAACTCCAAAAGTCCACACAAAGTGGCGGGGACAGGTCTATAGCACATACTCATTGGCATATGCATGAGGAGAGCTTATATGGATCGTTCCTGGGGTCCCCTATGTGGTAGATAACCACAGTGCGGGGTACCCGAGTAATATATGTGATAACAGAGGGGCACCTGGACAGGGCCCAGCTGACACTTGTAGGGGTATATGCACCTAGCTCAGTGCATTTATGACTCAGATTTTTAATGCTTCGCTAAAAACAGCAACTTACCCAAACATATGGAAGTATGCACGAATTCTCCCTTTAGCCAAAAAAGCTGGCCTTGAGGCATCTATTCTATCGAATTATTGCCCCATCTCGCTACTGCCATTTATGGCTAAAGTATTCGAAAAATTGGTCAACTGTCAGGTTTCCTCATTCTTGGAGGATAATAACTTGCTTGACCCTTCCAAGTCGGGCTTTAGAGTGAATAACCGCACCAGAGAATAAGCTCATTGCAGTTTTGGATTATATTAGGCTAAAGGTAGATCAGGGAAAAGTAGTCTTAATTTCATTGGACCTGTCTGCAGCGTCCAATACAGTCTCACACAGACTTTTGATGAAGAGGCTGCCTGAAACAGACTTCCATTCTACTGCCCTCCAATGGTTCGGCTCATTTCTTTACAATAGATCCCAGTCCATCCAGCTGGACCAATTTAGATCACATTCCCGTAGCTCTGAATATGGTGTATGTTCCACCTCTCGCCAATCTGGTTAAAAAGTGGGGCTTTGACATTTGCTCCTATGCTGACGACAATCAGCTGATCATCTCCTTGGGCGACAGTCAGCCTAATACCAAGCAAGATCTGGCAGGCTGTCTCTCGGAGGTTTCTGGTTGAATGTCCGTGTACTGCCTGAAGCTCAATGCAGAAAAATCTGAAATCCTGCTGTTTGGTGGTGCTGACAACGTATGGGATGATTCCTGGTGGCCTCCTTCGCTTGGCACTGCTCCAGTGCCGAAAAAAGCAGCAACAAATCTTGGAATCATTATAGATCAAGACCTCACCATGAAAGATCAGATGTTAGCGACCTGTGGAAGCTGTTTTGGACTGTTAAAACTTCTTAGAAAACTGTTTAAATGGATTCTGAAGGATTGACGCTGCACGGTTGTTCAGGCTCTGATATTTAGTCACCAGACTATGGAAATGCATTATATATGGGAATGGCAGACTATCTGTTTACACGCCTCCAAACGATCCACAATGCAGACGGTAAACTGATTTGCAACAAAGGCAGACGTGACTCTGCAACTTCTTGTTTAGAAACATTACATCGTCTGCCTGTACGTAAGAGGGCTCAGTTTAAGCTACTCTGTCACGCGCATAGGTCTTTGCATAACTCCGACCTACTGCTCTTGAGAAATGGGACTGAATTTTATCACCCTACAAGACCTCTAAGTTCATCTAGCTTGACCTTAGCTAGAGTAATTAAGATAAAGAAGGCCAGAGCGGGTGGCCACTCCTTTACTTTTTTGGCAGCCACCCACTGGAATCTGCTCCCCCTGGATATTCGACGAACCGAGGACTTATTTATGAAAACACTGTAGTTTGGAAAAAACTGAAGACATGGCTCTTCCCTGACAAATGTAGCTCTGACTCAACCTTCACTCTGCGGAAATCAAATGGTAGTTACAAGCGCTGTGATCTCCCTGAGGGGATGAATGTATGCGCGCTACAAAAACCGTAAATAAAATAAATAAATGGCTCCAATCAGTCAGACTACTTCGACATACTTACCCCTGCGCTTTTCTGAGACCCCCATGCGCCGGGTCTTTGGGGTGGAGACTTAATCTGTGTGCCAGATGTGCATTGGGACCTTTCTCTCCCTCCCTTCCACAATGCGACATGCACCAGAACGACGCAACACTTCCACAACTGGCTGACCTGAAGGCGACTATATGATGTGTGGCACCTTGGGCATCCAGCAGATCGCAAATACTCTTTTTATTCCCCTGTTCATGACATTCACACCAGACTAGATTTAATTTTATGTACCTACCGGCCAGGCGCACAAGTTATCCGATCGGAGTATCTGATCCACACTCTGTCAGACCATTGTCCGCTGCAGATAGCCCTACAATGAGTCAGGCCACGCTTGAGGATTCCCTCCTAGCGGCTACAGACTGAAGAACTACTTGATCTATTCAGGGAAGATCTGTCGCAGTGCATCACTCAATATTTTTTTTTGTCAAACATAGGTTTATTGGCATTTCATAAGACAGACATAGTTAAGGTTCCAACGAATACAATGGCAGGTTCATAGAGTGCAGTATACATTATCACAAGATAGCCAGGTGGAGGGCGTTGATGGGAGCCCTGCTGTACCAGTCTGCTGAAGGGGAGTCTACATTAAGTCGTACAGTTTCATAAAAGAGTCCCAGGTACAACATGGCATAATCCCCCAAGTAGGAGGTAGAGAACCCTTGTGTCGTGACCGGCTTACATTTGGACCTTCCAACTGGGAAGGCCCTTCTAGGGAAAATCATAATCCAACCAGTTAACCCTTAAAAAAAAAAAAAAAAAAACCCCTCCCCAATTCCCTAACCCTCCCTCCTCCCTCCAATAACTGGGTGGTCGGCGGTGACATTGTGCATCAACGATGTATGGTCGGCTGGGCAGAAATGTAATATATTAAAGTTGGAATGGGTGCATGTCTCTGATCGACGGGGGGCATGCCGCTAAAGGCAGGCCCTTTGTAAGAAAGGCAACTAAGGGACCCCATTTATATTCGAAACTTTTGTAATCGTCGCGGAATATGTCCGCCATCCTTTCTAAGCACAGGAGTTTCCATAGTCGTGAGTGCCATAAAGAGGGGGAAGGAGCTGTCTTCTTCCAGGCTGCAGCGATTGTTACCTTCGCCGCACCTATACAGGTCCACATGATGGCTTTATCGGCCCTGGTCTGATGTTCTAGGGAGGGATCCCGAAGACCTAGAAGGATGCCCTCCATGGTGGTCGGTATGGGGTACCCCAGTATAGTTTTAAGTTGAGCCAGAATTTCCTCCCAGTAGGGACGAATGGTAGGGCAATCCCACCAGATATGTTGGAAATCTCCCAGTAACCCACAGCCCCTCCAACAGCGGTCAGTCGTGTTCGGGAAGATGCGTTTGAGTTTGGAGGGAACTAAATACCAGTCCATCAGAGTTTTTAGGTGTGCTTCTCTAAGTTCTAGGGAGTGATTGAACTTTAATATATCTGACCATAATGCCGTCCATTCTCTGTCCTGAATATCGCGGTGCAGTATCCCCTCCCACATAGACATGTAACGTGGTTGGGCTGAATGTGTGTTGGAGAGCAAATAGTTATAGAGAAAAGAGATCACTCCTCTCATGGAGCCGACTGTCCTGACGTACTTCTCAAATCCCGTTTTCTCCCTTGTGGCATGTTCGTGTATGTGGGGGGTAAGTGCCCAGTGTCTCAGTTGAAGGTAATGAAAGTGTTCCTCCGGTTGTAAGTGGAAATCCCGTCGGCAACTATCAAAAGTGAGGATGTCGTGGTTGTGGAACAGATGGTCAAGCATGAGGCATCCACCCTCTCTCCAGGCGTCAAATGGCCCTGCAAGGAGAGCTGGAGGAAAGGCCGGGTTAAAATGGATCGGGGTGTATGGGGAGGGGAACGTGGTCCATTCCTCGCCTCCTGAGACAGAATCCCAAACCTTCAGAACGGTGCGGGTGGGGGTGCTGATGTATGCATTCGCGGGACGGTCTTTCTTGGCTTTCCAAATTAGATCCCATATTGTCCTTCCTGCCACTCCCCTATCCATATGGAGCCAATGTTTCCCCGATTCCCTTTTAAACCATTCTGTCACAATTCGCAGTTGGGTAGCTTTGTAGTACAGCCCAATATCTGGCAGTCCCACTCCTCCCTTAGCTCTCGGGCGGCGCAAGATGCCAAAGGATAAGCGAGCCCGCCCCCGTTGCCAGATGAACTGAGTAAATAACGATTTAATTTTAGGGAGAAAGGTGGTATCAAGATCGATAGGTAGGGCTTGAAATAGATATAATAATCTGGGTAGTAGCGTCATCTTAATAGCATGGATGCGGCCAAGCCAAGAAATAAATGGGGGCTTCCATCGTTGGAGGTCTTTCTCAATTTGACAGAGGGCCGACGGAAAGTTAGCTTTATACAGCCCCTCCACCTGTGGGGTTAGCTGGAATCCCAGATACTGGAGAGAGCGGCTATTCCACTGCAAGGGGGACTGAGACTGGAGTGTCTGTGCTTCATCGTCCGGTAGGGTGAGATTAAGGACATAGGATTTGTCTAGATTGGCCTTAAATCCGGATACCACCTCGAATTTGGCTAGTTCAATTTCCAATGCTGGAAGGGATTGGGACGGATCCGCGTGCGTGAGGAGAACATCGTCCGCAAAAAGCGAAATTCTGTGGTCCTCTTCCCCCAAAGGGAATCCCCTGTATCTCCAGATTGTTTCTGATGGACATCGCAAAGGGCTCAATACTTAACGCAAAGAGCAGGGGTGACAGAGGGCACCCCTGCCGTGTGCCCCTTGTAAGAGAGAAGGGGGCCGACGTCACTCTGTTAACCTGTACCCGAGAACGGGGCTGCGCGTAATTGGCCTGGATCATGCAGATGAATTTATCGGCAAAACCGAAAGCTTTGAGAACGCGGAAAAGGAATGTCCAATCCACCCGATCAAAGGCCTTCTCGGCGTCAAGCCCCACTAGGACCTCTGGCTTCCCCCGTTTGGTGGCTTTTTCGATGAGATGGACTGTGCGCCTGATGTTGTCATGTGTTTGCCGGCCTTGTATAAATCCAGATTGGTCAGGATGAATCAAATCTGGCATTAAGTCCTGTATTCGGTTCGCGAGGATAGTAGAGTAGAGCTTTGCGTCTAAGTTTAGGAGCGCTATAGGGCGGTAAGAGGCACACAGTTGTGCGTTCTTCCCAGGCTTAGGGATAACCGTAATGACCGCATCGGCCATCGTAGGGGTCACCTCCCCTAGCTCCGCCATCTGGTTAAATAGGCGTGTGAGGTGGGGAAGAAGATCGGGGGCAAAGGTTTTATAGAAATGGGCTGTGAGGCCATCCGGTCCCGGGGCTTTATGGAGTTTAAGGGCGGCAATCGAGTCGCCTACCTCTTCTATGGTTATCGGGGCCGTGAGTTGATCGTTCACGGTTTGTGAGATACGAGGGAACCGCAGAGCCCGAAGGTAGTTATCTTGCAAAATTGAGTCTGTAGGGTCCGCGGTGTACAATGACTCGTAGAAGGAGCGAAAGAGGTTGGCTTTATCCCCATCCCTTTGGATCAGCTCATCATTCCCATCTCGGAGGCCTCCAATATATTCCCTCTCGCGCTTTTCTCGTAGCTGGCGCGCAAGGTGTCGGCCTATTTTATTCCCCTGCGTAAAAGAGGTCTGGCGGAGTTTTAAAAGGGTGTATTCTGCCCTATTGTTGTAGATTGCCTTTAACTTGCCACGTAAAGCCGTAGATTAGATTAGATTAGATTAGAATACTTGTAGAGCGCATGGCTGCCTCGGCAATGAGGCGTCCCAACGCTGAGCAAGACGGAGAGAGGCGGAGGAGAGATTAGGGTTGAGGGAAAAGCCATGTCTTCACATGCCGTCTGAAGGTCTGATGGTCAGAGATGTTACGAATGTGGAGGGGAAGAGAGTTCCAGAGGGCAGGGGCCAGTCGCCTGAAAGAGCGACCGCCAGATCTGGTCCTTCGGACGCGTGGAATGCATGCGAGGGCAAGGTTAGCCGATCGCAGCGCTCGAGGTGGATGATAGAGGGTGCACAGGTCGCTCAGAATGTCCGGGCCGATGCCGGTCAAAATCTTGTGCACTGTGCAGAGTGCCTTGAAATGCACACTATGTGCAAAGGGCAGCCAATGCAGGCGGAGAAGGAGGTTGGAGACATGACTGTGCTTAGGAAGAGCGAAGATGGCGCGTGCTGCAGCGTTCTGAACCCGCTGCAGTCGAGTCAGCACCGACTTATTGGAGCCAAGGAGAAGCACATTGCAGTAGTCCAAACGAGCCAATATAGAGGCTTGGATGATCAACTGCCGCGTTTGGGCATCAAAAAGACCAAGTATTGGTTTAAGGCCGCGTAGTATCCCAAAGCATTTCCCTGCGACAGATTTGGAGTGCATCTCAAAGGTGAGGTCTTTGTCAACCATAAAGCCGAGATTTTTCACTACGGACTTGGGGGCCGGAGGGATTCCAAGGGCCGAAGGCCACCATTCATTAGTCCAGAGGTGGGATGCTTTGCCTAGCAGAAGGATCTCGGATTTCGCGGAGTTCAGCTGCAAGAAATTCGCTGACATCCACTCTGCAATGGCCAGTAAGTCTTCCTTAAATTTTGTTCTGTCCTGGCTGGGGTTGTTAGACAGGGTGATCACCAACTGGGTGTCGTCAGCGTACGACACCAAGGAGATTCCCCTTGCTTTGGCCATCCGGGCCAATGGATATATATATATATTAAAGAGCGTAGGGCTCAGTGCCGAGCCCTGAGGAACCCCGCAGCGCAGTGGATGAACTTGGGAGGTAAAGGGGAGGGCAATCACTTGAAAGGTCCGATCGGCCAGAAAGAGGAGAACCACAGCAAGGCATTGTTACTGATCCCTGTCTCCTCCAAACGGTGGAGCAAGATTTCATGGGAAACCGTATCGAATGCCGCGCTCAGATCCAGCAGGACCAGAGCAGAGGTCCTGCCGGCATCCGAGGCGGATCTTAGTTGTTCTACCACCGTCAGCAGTGCAGATTCGGTGCTGTGACGTGGTCGGAACCCATTCTGGGAGCTATCAAGAATGTGATTAGCTTCCAGAAAGTGAATTAGCGTCGAGTTCACGTGAGCTTCCAAGTTTTTGGATAAAAATGGGAGCAGTGATATTGGACGATAATATTCTGGCTTGGAGGTATCCAATGACGGTTTTTTCAGTAGGGGGGACCACTTTAGCGTGTTTCCAGGATTTTGGGACTGCCGCCAAGGTAAGGGATAAATTTAGCAAGTCCAAACACTCCGGTAGGAGACCCTGTTGGACTTTCCTGAAAGCGTCTGGTCTTAAGGGGTCATCTGGAGACCCTGATTTAATTTTGATCACTGAATCCTCCAGGTCTTTAAGGAGAATGGTAGGAAGTGATGTGAGAGAAACAGTCTCCGAACCCAAGTGAGCGTTCTTCCAACTGGCGCCTGGAGTACCAGTGTGGGCAAAGTTATGATAGATGCCTTCCACCTTCTCCAAGAAGAAGTTCGCCAGCTCCTCACATTGTTGGCTGGATGATATGATGCTACCTGATGCCGAGGGAGGGGAGACCAGATCCTTCAGAAGAGAAAAAATGGTTTTGCTACGATTGGTACTCATGGTGATCAAGCTGGAAAAGTGGGCTGCCCTAGTCTTACGCACTAGTTTGTGGTAGGATTTTATAGCTGATCTATACAGTACTTTAGCCTGGGGATCGTAAGCACGTCTCCACATTCTTTCTAGAACTTTACAGTTCTTCCGGGCTAGGGTCAGATCCTCATTAAACCAGGCGTTAGCCCGCGTACCTTTGGAGTGGGTGAGTTTGAGAGGAATGCAGGTATCCAGGGCTTGGATTACCCACCTATGGAAAAGAGCATCAGCCTCTTCTATATTAGTAGCTCTGCCTGGTGGATTTGTGCGCAGGGCTGTGAGGAAGGCCTCTTGGTCAAATTTGTGCCAAGGCCCTTTTAAATGAAGGGTGCAGGTTTAACTGGGGCTTGAGGTCGGCCAGCGTTAGCCGCATTAGGATAAGAAAGTGATCTGTCCAGATCATAGGGAGGGGTGTTAGAACTTCCAGTGACTCAAGATTGGAAAAGACCGGATCTAAGAAATGCCCAGCGCTATGTGTGGCGCCAGGGACCAGTTGTATCAGTTGGCAGGCTGCCAAGTCCCCTAAGAAGCTGAGAGTATCCGGGAAATCTAACATCTCAAGATGAAGATTTAGATCACCAATGATATTGAAGTTGGCGGTCTGGAGAGCTAGTACCGAGGTAATATTTGCCAAGGCTTCTCTAAAGTTTTTCGATGGACCAGGTGGACGGTAAATTAGGAGGCCGGAAAAGGTAAAATTTGCACTCAGTGCAATTTTAAAGAGCGCGGTCTCACAGTCTGGCAGGTCTTGGGGAATGAAGCTACAGGCGTGGGCTGTTTTATACACAATCTCAATACCCCCGCCTCTCCCCCCTGTTCTATTAAGACTGCTAATGACGTAACTTGTGGGGAGGGCGAGTGCCGGTATAGCCACTGAGGCCTCGGATAGCCAAGTTTCCGTTAAAAAGAGGACCTCAGGTGAGTAATCCTGGAGGAGGTCAAATACCTTGGCATGGTGTTTGGACAGTGATCGGCAATTAATACTCAGAATAGAGTGTGTCAAAGTCCAGGGGCCTGAGAGTATGGGGCGCTCAGAAGGCAGCCGCCTGAGGGTGCATTCGCCACAGAGGGTAGGGCAATCGTCTGGGACCCAACTGTGAGTCCCGCAGGCACCCACTTTTTGTAGGTCGAGTAGTGCTTTGCGAGAGTAGACTAATCTTTGTGCCCTGGGAGGGGCAGAGTCTCTGGCTCCTAGCGACGTCCATGCGCGGATGGGCGCAGACGGGCTTGCCTTAGGCGCGCCTTCGGCGCGCCAGCGGCGCGCCCGCTGTGCGTCCTCGTAGCGGCAGTCATTAAATGCCACGGGGGCTCAACAGGCTCCACCCGGGCTGCGCACTGATTGGCCGAGAGCCAACCAGTCAGCGTGCGAGTATTGCCGAAGGCAGGAGAAGACAACAGCACACCGAAAAGAAGCGCAAATCTTGATGATTTTATGTTTTAAGTGGTGCAGTTAGGCAATTGTGGGTGCAATCGTAAAGACACAGAAAGCTGTTAAAACAATCGTTATCCCCCAAACAAATCCCAAAAGTGCCCCAGCTCGATCTAGCCGCGCGTCCTCGCAGCGGCAGTCATTAAATGCCGCGGGGGCTCAACAGGCTCCACCCGGGCTGCGCACTGATTGGCCGAGAGCCAATCAGTCAGCGTGCGAGTACTGCCGAAGGCAGGAGAAGACAAGGGGCCGTAAAGTAACCCTAGAGGGTTTGTTTTTGTGTGCTAGTTCTACCTTTTCTAGCTCCTTCTCCAGGTGTTCCCGTTCCCGTGCCCGTTGTTTATTCAGGGTGGAGTTGAGCTCAATACATTTCCCCCATAGGACTGCTTTAAAGGCATCCCAGTTATTGCTCGGGGAAGTGTCTTCAGGCCTGTTGGTTTTAAAATATTCTGTGATCGCGTCTCGTAGCTCAGTTGGGAGTACCCTGTCACGTGTTAGGGAAACTGGGAAGTACCATTTAGGGGTCGTGGTGGAGGCTGAACCCCAGTGTAGGCAGATTGCTAACGGGCAGTGGTCCGAGAGGGAGAGGGGAAAGATCTTCGCTTCCTGGAGTGTGCCCAGCAGTCTTTGACTAACGAATATATAGTCTAATCGGGAGTACGTGTGGTGCACATGAGTAGAACGTGTAATCTCTAGTCTGTGGGTGCTGGGTCCGCCATGCATCGCGGAGACCTAAGGCAAGCATTCTTTGCTTTAAGTCAGCGGTAAAGGAGCCAGTGTCAGCCCTGTGTGTTTGAGTGCTATCCAGTTCCGGTTGCCATGTGAGATTAAAGTCCCCCATCAAAATTATAGGACCTTCTGCAAAGTGGTCTATTTTGTCTAGCAGGAGCTGGAGAAAGCTCGATTGGCCCGTGTTAGGTGCATATGTAGCAATTAAAGTGCATAATGTGCCCCGTTAACCAAGAGCATTCTACCTTCCCTATCTGATTGGACGTCGAGGGGTTGAAATTTCGTTGAGGAGTGGAAGAGAAGCGCCACCCCTCGGTGTTTAGTAAGTGCCGATGATCTATATATAAGGGGATATTGTTTGTATTTAAGCCTCATTTCGTCGGCTCTCTGGAGATCCGTCTCTTGGAGTGTCACTATATCGAAATGGTGGTCCGTAAGGTATTGCCATACGTTCTGCCTTTTCTGCGGTGAGTTAAGTCCCCTGACGTTCCACGATGCTATCGTAATCACCATCTTGTCAAAAGGAATTCACCTCCCACGCCTGCCCATCCGTGCCCCCTCCGCATGCATATTCAAAACATGACAGTCCCACAGAGAGCCACAATAGACATGCAACTGCCCCAGCCGTCTCCCAAGCAGTAAGTGTGCAGTGCCACCACCAGGATCCCACTCCCCCCTCCCAACAAATGAAGAAAAGAAAAAATAACCAGTCCCCAACAATACCAACTGGAACTCATGTTGTATAGAAGATGGTTCCCAAACGTAGGTGAGTTCACCCATACAGTATGGTTGGTGGATGGCTTGACCAGTGTTCCCATCCGCACCTAGCTCGGGGCGCTGTCCTGCAATTCAGGTCGTTAACAGTGTCAATCTCTGAGCTTGGGCGGAGGCCAAAGGCTCCAGCATGAAATCTTTTGGAGCTCCAATGTCGGAGTAGTCCCCTCATATCAACCAAAGGATTCCTCCAGACTTGTGACTAAGGCATGTAGATTACATCAGTGCGAGAGAACAGGAGACTCGGTACTGTCCTCATTTGTGGATCCCTCGTGAGGTCATGGCCCACCCTGCCGAAGAGGAGGCTCCACGACCGGAGCCCCTGGTAGTGTCCGCTGTAGGTTCAGGGTCCGTGGTAGGGAGACCTAATAAGTTCAGGCCCTCCTTCAGCTCGGTGATGTGGCACTGCTTGTTGTGCCATTCGAAGCTCAGGCCGAAGGGATAGGTCCAACGATATCTAATGTTGTCGTCCCGCAGCTTGGAAGTGAGGGGTCGGAACTGCTGTCTTCGCATTAACGTTGCGGGCGCCACGTCTTGAAATACACTGCATTCGTGCCCCCGGAAGGAAATTGAGGACTTTTTCCTGGCGGCTGCAAGGATGGTCTCTTTTACCTTGTAGGAATGAAATTTCGCAAGAATATCTCTCGTGCGCTTCCGATCTCCAGTTGCTGGGCCTCCAACCCTATGAACTCTTTCAAGTTTAATTTGTAGGACTTGTGGGGTAACGATTTCTGCAAAGAGGCCTAAGAGAAAGGCTTCCAGGTCGTGCCCTTCTGCCCCCTCGTCCAAGTGTCGAATCCGTAGGTTGTCTCTGCGTGCTCTGTTTTCAAGATCCTCCGTTTTCAGTTGGTTGAGATGCAACTGGTCCTGGAGAGCGTGAATCGTATCCTGCAGTTTGGAGGAGCGCGTGTCTATTTCTTTAGTCTGTTCCTCCAGCTCCACAACTCTAACCCCCACAGAGTCCACATCGCGCTGGAGGGAGGCCATGCGGTCGTTCAGGTCATTTTTCAGCTGATCGATAGAGCCCTTAATGTCCTGACTCAGTTCCTTTCGCAGCTCCGCCTTAAAGTCTCGTAGTGAGGCCATGAGGTCTTCTTTGGTGAAGGACATGGTGTCAGCGTTGTCTTCACAGTCTGCGGAAGGTGGCTTGTCTGTTGGAGCGTAGAAACGGGTGACCCCAGTCGCTGCTTTAGTGACAGCTTTCTTAGGCGGCATAGAGGCAAGCCCCACAGTCACCACCCCTCCGGAGCCCCAGCCCTCCTACGTTGCCGCGTTGCCAACCCCAACAGACTGATTTAGAGCGATCTTAGTCTCTTACAGCGTGCACGCCCCTCCCGCAGTTCCATCGTGCAGCCAATCTCCCAGCTTTAGGTCTCCTTGATCATGTGGGGTCTGGAGGGGCCCAGTTCCACCATTCAGAGCGCCGAGTTCTTCGCTTGCCTGTCTTGAGGCACCATTCCGTGCACCCGCCCCCCCCCCCCCGAGTCACAGAGCGCCGTGAGAGGACCCAAGATGGCGGCCGCCGGCGTGGTTACCCCAGGAGCGCCGCGGCGACTGCTTGAAGTGGACTCAACGTTAGCGCCGCAGCATTATATCGGGATTTCTCGGGCGCCCAAGTTGTTGCAGACGTCTCCCGCTCTCATAGCATGGACTGCAGGTACATGGAGCGGCTAGAATCGCCCCGAGACACTGGCGCGGACCGGGAGCCGACACGGATCACGTCCGTTCGGCCATCTTGCCTGGCCACGCTCCTCATCACTCAATATTTTGACCTCAACAATGGGTCCACCCCATCCAGGGCTCTGGAATGGGATGCGCAGAAAGTGGTTTCACAGGATCATTGCATGGCTGCCACGTGGGGACTTTGCTGCGTACTGCAGGGAGAACTGATGGCGATAGAGAGGGAGCTGCGCCCCTTGGAGAGGGAAGTGGCTAACTGCCGACCAGGGTCCAGTGACTCTGGCAGCTCCGTAAACAGCATAGGGAGGTGGAGACATGCTTGGGAAGACACGACTATAAGCGTAGCCGGACCATGCTACATGGGGAGGGAGACCGGTCCAGCAGGATGTTGGTGTGGCTGGTTAAGGAGGACCAACCGCGCGCTCCAGTTGGAGCCATCAGATGTGTAGATTACTCATTGGTAGTCTCACAGGCTGGTATCAACAATGCCTTTCGGGATTATTACCTCACTCTGTTGGGGGCGCCCCATTTCCCAATCTAATGCATGGGTTCTTGAACAGGCTGCCGCTGCCCAACATGTCCCCACTTCAGCGGGCTCACTTGGATGAGCCAATCCAGTTGGAAGAGATAAGAACGACCGTAGTTCAAATTGCCTGGAACAAGACACCGGGCACAGATTGGTTCCAATTAAGTACTACGCCACGTTTTCAGCCCTAATTACCCAGCACCTTGTGGAAGTGTTAAATGAAGCCACGACGAACAGTCAGCTTCTTGACTCGCTTCGCGCGGCGCTGATCGTGGTCCTCCCCTAGCTTAGCCGCGACCCCTCAGATGTGTGATTGTACCGCCCGTTATCCCGCCTTAACTTTTACTGTAAAGTCTCGGGGAAGGTGTTCGCAAACATTGTTTACCATAGTCGGCACCTTGGTGCATGCTGATCAATTTGGTATTTATACCTGGGCACAGCACCTTCCTAAACATCCGTCTGCTCTGGCAGCTCATACATGATACCCCACCCAAGGCACACAGACTAGTAGCGGTGTCGAACGATATAGAAAAAGCTTTTGACACCCTAAGCTGAGACTTCTTGCTGTTGACCCTGGAGAACATGGGATTCAGGCTGGAGTTTCTGGGCTGGATTCTCAAGTTTTACTCGAGTTCTATGACTAGATTAAGGATGGGCCAGTTGATCTTGGGCAGATTTCCCGTCCAAAGGGGCACTAGAAAGGGGTGCCCGTTATCCCTGCTACATTTCGCGATGGCCATAGAGCCACTAGCTTACCGCTTGCGCCACGGGCGCAAGAATGGGGGTGGGTCCCGGAGCTAGACATCCACCACATTGTGTCACTCTATGTGGACGATGCCCTGGTCTTCTTACTCCAGGTCGGGGGCTCCCTTCTGGGCTTTATGCGTTTGCTAGACTAATTAGGAGCTGGTCCAAATCATGCCTGTTCCTTCTTACTCCGACTCCTGCCCTTAATAGAGGTGCCTCAACTCCGGCTCAGATGGTGTCATGATACATTTAAATACTTAGGCGTCCAAATATACCACACAAACAGGGCCCTCAAGGAGGGCAATGTGGGTAAGACACTGAGATCGATCCGGGAATCCCTCTCCTTTTGGCGTTCGCTGCCTCTCTCCCTGTTGGGGCGAGTGGTGATTGCTAAGATGCTTGTGCTGCCCCAATTATATTTTTTCGCAGCACTCCCGCTCATGCTCCCAAAGTACTTTTTTCAATAGCTTAATGGTCTCCTACTGAAGCTGATATGGGGCGGAACGCCGTTGGATGGACTTGCAATTGCACAAAGACCCCTGCTTGAGGGAGGGCTAGGTGCGCCAAACTTTGAAATGTACTATGTGGCAGCACAGCTACAATGGCCACTGTGCTGGCTAGATGCGACCCTCTGCCCTGAAAGGGCTGCCGTCCGAAGTCCGCTGGGTGAGCCGGGTGTTTATACATGATTGACAGATCAAGACTATCATCTGCAACAAATGTCACTCCAGATGCCGACAGCTCTGGTCTCTTGGCAATGGTTTGTGCATAGCAAGAACCCCCCATATCCCATACTCTCCATCAATAGTGCTGGGGCAATTACTGGGCATCCGGGGGCTAGATGGGAGACATGATTTGACACCATGGGGGGAGGTAGGGTTGGCCACATAGGTAATCTCTTTCACAAGTGCGCCCTTATCACCTTCCAGGACATAATGGACACATATACCATAGGTGCAGGCCAGTTCTTGACGTACCACGCCATCCAACGAATAGTGGAGGCTACTTGGGAGGCAGAACCGTTCCCATCGCCCATACTCCATGCTGTCCTTACACATGATAGCGTGCGATAAGCTGTCTCCACGTTATACTTAGCACTGACATCTGGCGCGCTAGAGGATATGAGGAGGGCGCTGGCTAGGAACCGTGTCCTCCCACAACCATTGACAGGACAGGCCTGGGCATGAGTGATCCAGCACGTGAAAGAGGTATCTATGAACCAGAGATTCTGCTTCACTCAATTTAATTACACACACCAAGCATATCTCTCCCCCCAACGCGTTAAGCGCATGTTCCCCACATCCACACCTCATTGTCTGCGGTGCAAGACAGTGGGGGCCGGTTTTTACCATCTGGTGTGGGAATGTCTGTCACTTCAAGTGGCCTTGGTGGAGGTCATGGAGGAATTGGTGGGACACACATTGGTGCCCACTCCCGAGTCCTGTCTCCTGGGCCTTTCGCCCCATAACTAAAGGGGACAAACACCTTCATAGATTCATAGACCTTGCGTTTATGGTCTTCAAATGACAAATTGGGATGACGTGGAAGGCACCCTCTGCCCCGGATACACAGAGGTGGCTACACACGCTGTTGCAATAGGCACGGGCAGAGGCTAACCCACTACAACTACTACGCAAGAAGGGAGAGAGCAGGGTTGGGGGGGTAGGGGGGGAAGGTTCTGGAACACTTGCATTGTAAACATTGAGGCCAGGAATGATACATGCCCGCCTTGAGGGGAACGCCTCTGAGTCGCCACAGGACTGCCCATGTGATAGAAACATGACTGAACCCTCATTGCATTCTCCTACCGGACGGTAGTCCCCTCATTCCCTTGCGATGGTGCATTGCTGCACAGCGTTGGCACCAGCTCCAACTACAGACAGACACAATACTAGGATTGAAGTGCTCATAGATACTAATGTCCAAATCACTGATAGCCCATTGCTTCCCTAAAAGAGGATGTTTGGGATGAAACGAATCTACACCTCTGAGATTTCTGGATCCTCATGAAACTACACATTTGCAGTGAAGATAATTTGAGCTCCACTGTATAGAGTCTTTTGGGTATTACAGGCTAGTTTGAATTGACTTCTGGCTTGAATTGGTAGCCAGCTGAGGTTGATCAGTGTGGGTGAGATCTTGGTGCATGAGAACAGGTGGGCTACTGAGTTGAGAGCTGCTTTTAGAGGAGCTAGGTGAGATTTAGGAATACTTGGCATGCATTAGCGTAGTTTTGTTTTGTTGGTACTACGAATTGCACTATATTCTTGAAGTTGTTGGTTCAATAAAGAATTTGGGTAATTTCGCGTTCCGCGGAGAACGCAAAATTGCCGACAATTCCGCGATCCGCGATTTCGCGGAGTTTTTTTGCTTGTTTGCGCCGTCAACATGGTCGCCAACGTCCTCGAGAGGTGTGCGAAGAATGCAGGCTGATCTACGCTGGGGGCAGAAAGGCTCCCTATCACTATGTCCCAGCCGTCTAACCGCCCTGAGACCACTACATACCTGCCTTCCGGGTCTATCAGTTGTCTGGTGCTCTGAAAAGGAACTCCCGCCCGCACCCAGATCAGTGGACTGACTAACGTCCAAGTACAGATGCCTCGACGAATCAGCAACATGCCTGGGGGATGGGGAGGGGGGGGGTTGGGAGGATGAGAGGGGGGTTGTTGGGGGTTAGTTACGCAGGGACACCAGGTGGGACATAGGGTTTATAGAGCGCACTGGCACACACTGCAGTATGCAGAGATGAGGGGGGGGGAGGGCGCTAGGCCCGGATGTGCATTCCCTTATTTCCCCAACAGGTGGACTGACGATAGGAACTGAAGGGTCATCCTGCACTTATTGTGTTCAAATGTGTCGAATTTTGAGTTGGACATTCTGTCTTACCACGTCGCCCTGCGGCTGTTTTCTCTGTCTTATTGCGATTTTAATAAAATCTGTTTACAAAAAAAAATGAAGGGGCTAGGAAGACGTCGCCCCCCCCCCCCCCTCCCCCTTTACCTGTTTGGCATGGGATGTGTAACCCAGCAGGGGCTGTCTGAGGAGCAGGTTCGTTCATTTACTAATGTCTGGTTTTTGGATAATTCAGTTTAAGAGCTGCGGGCCGCCTTTCTTGAATGACACGCATGTTCCTGCATGCCTCACTGAATTTAAGGCCTGTTTGACCGGCGCCATCAAGGTCCTCGTAGATTCTCTCTGGCCCCCCTAATTCCTCCCCCCCCCCTCTCGCGACTTCAGAAGCGAGACGAAGTGTTCCCCGGAATGTAAATATTTCTAAACTGCATTTATACGTGTGGGTAACGCGGCCAGCTTTTCTCCACACGAGTTCCTGCTTTGGGCTCGGAGAGTAAACCCTTAGTTGGAGAGATTTGGATTCCCCTTTCTCTGCGGAAAAGATGATTACCGAGGTGTTTAAGTCTTTCTTTTCTGCCTGTCCTCCATCTCGCTGCTCTCGCACTCCCTCCCTCGGTGCAGCGGAGTAGGGGCAGGCTGGGGCTTTTTGGGCATAGAAGGTATGCACTACTAGAACGGCTTTATTTCACTGGTGTGCCTATGTGTACAAACAGTGAGCGCCAAGTGCGCGCCTTGTAATATATTAGCGCTGCCGGAACATCAGGGCGCCGTCGTCAGAATGATTTTACACTCGGAGGCATAGAATTCCGACAGTGAGGAAAAGGTTTCTTTCTAAAAACAGTCCCCAAAATACTATGAAACTGTGCAGCAGAGGCGGCCTTCCGGCTAGGAATTCCTCCTGAATTCTAATCTCGGCTCCGCTACTGACATACAGTGCGATCCTGGATAAGTCAGGTCATGTAATTCATATATCTGCCAAAATGTAGAAACGAATGGCAACGCACCTCATTTCAATATTATTCTCTTTAGAAAAAGACTAAACATTGTCTCAAATATAGCGCTATATAAAAAGTATTGCCCCATCATACAGGCGCTGAAGATGGTTTCCATTCACGAAAACATGAAAGGTGCAATCCCTATGGGTCTAGTTGGCAAAGCAGAGCCCCCTCTGAGAGGCTCACCTCCAAACTCCATCGTCAACCTTCCTTTCTGCACCTGTTGTGTAAAGATATTTTGCACAGTCAAGCAAACCCCTGCCCGCTCTCTAGCAACAGAAGACACTTCCGTTCGAGTTGAAAAATATTTATTTCCAGCTGTTCGCCCAGACCACCCACAAAAAAAGATACTTAAGGACAAGTCTAGGCACACAAACACTCGAGTAACATAACCGTGACATGTAGCAGGAGGCAGGGGTGTCTGAAATGTTAAACATGTGAAAGCAAACAGCCAAAACATAACATTGTTGTTCTCTTCCGGGTATGATGCCAATGACAGTCTGTGGGTAGTGCCAACTAAACTCAGAGTAACGGTGTTCAAGGAATGTTACCTCCTCTGCCACCAGAACCCACGCCTTTTATTTTTTTCTCACTTCGATTGCCTTTTTGCTGTTATTGTTTTAGTGCCCTGTAAATAAATGAAAGTAATGTAACTGGCCAAAGGAAGGCATGAGCTTACACAGCGCAAGATCCTCGTGTCCCTGCCCCCACCCCTCCTTAGAATGCGATACCCATGACCTGGGAAACAACATTTGTTTAACTTCCTTTCTTGTCACGCTTTTGGAATTATGGACAGCCTTTCCTTGATTTTGAGAAGCCAAAAGTTTAGAGGTCTGTGTGGAGGGGACTCCACCAATGAGTAAATTTCTGACTCTCAGTTCCGGAAATGTACTTCCAAATCCCGGCTTCCCCTCTTAACTGCATTGTGTGATTCTGGGCAAATGAATTTATTGCACCATGAATCTGTTTCAAGCGCTTAAAAATCGGCTAAATGGCTGCACGAAAAGCTATATAAATAACTGGACATTGCATATAAGAAAATATACTGCAAGAACTGACCAGGAAGACCAAGTATCGTGTGTTTTAAAACAAACAAGCATTGGCATAGCCAATAGGTCTCGCCTTTGGGACCTTATAAGTGTTTAGTTATCCAGCACAACATCCTTGGTGCAACAACATCAACTGTTGCATGGCTAAACACTTATAAGGTCCCAAAGGCGAGACCTATTGGCCATGCCAATGCTTGTTTTGTTTGCCATCACAAGCAGGTGTAATGGCCGGACTGTGTTCAGATTGGAAAGCGATTCATTAGGGTTGTGATTAACCAGTATTGGCATCGGTTTCGAGAAGATGTTTTCTAAGCAGTGTAGTTCCCCGCCATTGAATTTCTGATCCATACTTTTGGACGTTTGCCTTGGCATCAAGATGTCGTTATGATGCAGAGACGTTTAAAGGGAATTAGGAACTGGCCTGACTAGTCGGTGCGGAAGGGAGAGTCTGTCTTGACACTTCCTCTTTTTGAGATATTCCAGTCAAGTACATTTCCCTTCGTGCGGGTAGCTCTTGAGCAAGCTTGCTCTAGGTCGTTATTGGTTAAGCTTTCCAGTTGTGTGACTGCGGGATCAAGGGTATTTCCCCAGTGAGGACTGAATTCTCGTTTCCTAGAAAGATGTGGGTTGAGGTTCAGCGGGAATTTTCTGTGATTAACTTGAGCATTTGCTCTGTAGGGTACTTTTTCTTAGTAGAGCGAAGATAGTGTGTATTACAGTTGGTTTAAATTCTGTTGTTTGTCTTCAACATATAGGCATTTGAAGGTTGTTCTTTTTAGAGGTTTACACTGAGTCAAGGTTTTGGGGGTGACGCATGTGCCTGAATAGTGGCCGAGTAGTGGAGGAAGGTTCATGCAGGAAGGGTGATCGTGGGGGGGCTCCAGGTAAATGAGTATGGGTGACATGTGCATTGGGGGTAGAAGGTATAGGGATATACTGTTGGGGAGATGTAGTATAATTGAGGGGAGGACAGAATATGGCTGTAGGTACGTTGCAAATAATGAGCTAAAACTTGGGTGAGAGGTCGAATGTACAGTGGGAGTTGGAGTAGGAGTGCTTTCCAGGTGGGTGCAGAGAGGTGGAAGCTGAAGGTGGAGGTCTGGGTAAGGGACCTTTTCGGAGCTTGATGAAGGTTGTTGAAGCATAGATCAAACTTAGTCAGAGTAAAGTCCAAATATTGGACCATTATATTCCCATTGTTCTATATGGGTATGGTAACCATGTCTGAAAAGTTAGGAAGTACGAATGGTTAATCTTCTCTCATGGGAGATGACCCTGGAACCTGAGGCCTTTTCTTGTTTGTAGAGGGTCTATTGTCAAACGTTTGTTTTTGGTCTTCGTAAAAAAAGATCTCTATTGAGGTGCCTGTTTTGACTGCTGAATTATTGGTCAGCAATTAGTGTTTCAGAGAATTGCTTCATAATCTTGTGTTTGAAGTTTTTAGTGCCATGCTTCAAGAGGGTGGGTAGATAGGAAATTTTGTGAGTTAGGATCACATTTGGTCATATGTTTGAACAGGGGGTTTACATTTGAGGATTCATCAAGGGTTGAATAGGAATTGATATAGCTGTAGTTGCTCAGTCAGCACTAAACAAGACTCGGTGGACGAAGTGTATCAAGGGTCCAGTCCCTCATTCCTCTTTGTTTTGTTGCTTAGGTAATGGACCTAAGGTTATTGATGAATATGTTCCCAGAGTGGGTGGTGGGTATTGTATTTTCATCTTGTAGGATGTCCAAGGTTGGTCTAACAGCTTTTGGGCCTTCAGCTGTAGTGTGGAAGATCAGCCTTGTCCCAAAATAGTCCCTACTCACTTGGGGGAGTGGGGCACCATCAGTACATTGGGTGTGGTAGAAGGTGGGCATAGCACAGTGGATCTGTCATGATGAGGGACTGCACTGCAAGCCAGCACTGTCACTATGGCAGCTGTTCCCTCCAGTGCAGATGCCTACGGAGATCCTTTGAAATGCCCGGGATGAGGGTGGTGCTCCTACTCACCTGCGGAATGGGTCAGTGGGATTGTTCCTGTGCTGAGTATCAATGGCAGTTCCTCTTGCACTAGTCATCGGGAAGCCGCCTTCCAGGTGTCAGTTTTGTGGTGAAGGCAGGTAAGCGATTCCTGCCATCCTCGTATAGCAAGGCAAGAAGATTACAGATTGCATTCTTTCTTGGGTTGACTGTTGACATGGAGCTGGGATTAACGCAGATTGTGGTCCTAGGTTGTTGAAGACTCAGTGGACCTATGGTGGCCATCGTGCCCACTCTTCACCTTATTTTGGGAAAGAATTCTGTCAAGACAAAAAATCTGTCCAAAAGAGGAAGGGAATATAATTAAGATGCAAATTAACTAAAAACTGCAGGGCACAGGCAGATATTCAACAGTGGATGGTGCTTACTTATTAATTAGAGTATTTGGATCTGCTTAGCAGTGTTTGAGAGGAACTGATCTCTTCTAATTAGTTCAGATTGATCACGGTGTGTGTACAATCTGAGGTTAGGGTAGAATAATAATAGTTTAATTTGTTATAGAATATTTTATTCTTGACCTTTTAGCGCTGGTTAGAAGAGGTTAGCCCTGTCTCATTAGAATATCCCACGATAAGAAACTTTTTTCTTACCAGTTAAATTAGACTGTTGTATTCACAACTACACATAAATGCAATTATGTTCAGCCTGCTTAAGTGGCCTGTCATTGTGAAAACGTGTTGTCTGAGACTTTGTGCAAATGTTATCTGTTTGTTGGTCTAAAGCATTGCGTGCAGAAACCAGTTTTGAATGATTAGCAGCGCTGAGCTTTTGGAAGGTAGATTTCTTTTATGTTAAAAAATGCACAATGCTTATTTTTCCTCGGCGGTACAAATGGTTCATTCTTCTAGGACATGCAATGTCCCAGAATGAACCCTTATAAAATTAATAACGATTAAATTAATAATAATAATACATATTTTAAAGGTTAAAAAAACATATTACCTTGACAGTCCTTCAGTCACTGAACCTGAGCAAACCCACACATTTTGGTGAAAGTTATTATTCGATCCTGATGCACCAGAAAATATTTAACTTAATCTGAAGCTATTTAGCACATCCAACATTGCAGCCTTAAAATCTTTTACTAGTAAATCTGACAAGAGTGGATAAGTTCCTTCTCCCTCATACTAAAGCCATCAAAAACTGGATTTCTCCTCCTGCTCAAACGAAACACAACCACTAGTCCAAAATGGCTTCCTCAAAGTGCAGCTCAGTTTCTCTTCTAAACTAACCCCTCCCCTCTGTCAAATCATTGTGGTTTACCATAGATCCAACTCTCACTATGATACCTCACATTTGCAAAAGCTGCCTTGTTCAACTATTCCTAAGACGATGTCAACTTTCCATCCCTCACAGAGACTTCAGAGCAGTGGTGCACGCTCTAGTCGTCTCTCACCTGTACGGGGGCAAAGCTGTACCCACAGGTCTCCCAAAACCCAGCCTGGCTCCACTCAAAGCCATTCTCCATTTAACCGCTCACCTCGTCAAAGATTCACAAAGATCTGAGTACATAATCCAAATTCTGAGAGAGATATGTTGGCTTCCCTTCGAAGCCAGTAGGAACTTTACAGTGGTCTGTATCACACACAAAGCGATTCATCTCTTCCTCCCCAAATACCTGATTTGCATACTCTGCACCACCAGATCTCGCCCCTTCTTCTTACCATGGGTAGGGCAGCCGCCCTGGTGGCCCACTCACCTTTAGTTGTTTTCAGGCATTCCCTCTGAGAGACGCATCTCGAGAGGGTCGGTGGTGGAGGGGACGCAGAATTTGGCAGTGGGCAGTGATTGCGCTCCTCGAAAGTCTCATCTGATCTTAGAAGTGAAAGTGTGTCACAGAACTTCCGATAGCTCGAATAACTAAAGAAGTGCCAAAATTCCTCAGGAGGACATTGTTGTATCCTGCACTCCTGTCTGAGCAAACCCTGCCAGGAGATTTGGGTGTGCTTTAGCTGCATGCTATAAATGTTGTATTACCTTATCTGAAATTGACTTTTTTCTTTAGTTCTTTAATGTTCTTTTAAGAATGGGGTCAATGCCTGTTCTGCATCAGTTCTGTATAAATGTCTTGATTTGCAGTACTTTCAGCTCCTGGAATTGTGCACTATACTTAATTGTAAAATCGCGTTGGTGTGAATTTCCTGGTTCCCAATTTTCAGAAACTGATGTGCTTTTGTTTACTCATAAACATCCTTTCGGCAGAGCTCACATAATAACACGAAGAATAAACTCAAAAGTTAGTTAACGTCCCTGTTCGTAGGAGAATGAGTCGAAATACTGTGGGGAACGTGTGTACTTAGTGTGCATTTCTACGTGCCCTATCTGGACTGTTGTGTAACTGTGGTAACTCGCTACAGCACTGAGCCTCACGAGTTATCCTTGACTCGCAGTTTCACTTCAGACAACTATTGATCGCTGACCCTTTCATCCTCTTTACTATTGTTATTAACTTGCTCAACCACCACAGATAAACGCAAGCATTGGCAAAACCAATACTATCACCTCTTGCCTTGCCAGTGCTTTTGGCTGATATTCGTAAGCATTGGAAAAAATAAGAAAAATTGATCACTGCCAATGTTGTGCTGAACAGGATTGGTGGAAAAAGCCCCAGCACTATGATAATTATGCATGTGTTATGGTACTGCCGCCTGTGTTATCCCCTGACGGCTGGGACACTGGGGGGAGCAACAGAGTGAGCCAGAGAGGATGGTCTCAAAGCAGACCCAGCTCTTGCCGCCTGGGACCGGTCGGAAAGGGCCTCGGATGGCACACATCGGTAGCAAGGGAAGGGTAGAAGCTCATGCGCGCAACCCAAGGAGCCCTCACAACCTGCGCTTGGATAGGAACCTGTGTCGGAGGGTGCTTTCATAGATGATTTAAGGTGTTTCCAAACTGGCTTAATACTGGTTTCACTGATTTATGACTGTATGATTGATTTATGCTGGCGTTCTTGCATGATTTATGGCATATATCAATAGATCGAGTACTGCCATAACCATCTTATGATTTATGACGTAACGTTAATAAACTGCAACCTTTTACCTCCACCCAAGGGTCTCTGACACTTATTGAAAGAAGAGCAGGTGGAGAGAAGGGACAGTCAAAGGCCAAGTACGACCAGGTAGTCTGCCTGGGGCAGGTTATGTGCGCATGTACCACTGCACTTCAACACATTTTATTACGCAGTGGCCATTTTGGGCCCAGTGTGTTGACAAGTGCTTGCATGCGTACATCATGACGTGGCAGCCATCTTTTTTTAATGTACTGTTTCAAGATGGCAGACGGCCATCTTGGACAAATTAAAATAAAAAATGTGGAAAGGAACGGTGTGGCAGCACTCTGCACTTCCTAAAAAGTGTGGAGCGTTGATTTGTTTCTACATGCCATGTGCTACTGCTGCATGATAGCCATTCTACCAGCCTAGGGCAGAGTGCATCCCCTCTGGGGGATTCGATCTTATACTCTGTCACTCGATTGCCCCTCAGATCCTGTTCTCCTTCTACACCAAGCTTGTAAGTGTTTTCTGGAGACGTTGGCCAGCATCAAGCACTCGACAAAGGCCGTCTTTTTCTTCTCTCCATTCTATAATAGGCTGTTAAAGAGAAGAAACTTTCCTTTCAGTATAACATCGCCCATCATGCAATAGTCCCTATCCCGTAGTATTTCTCTCTGCAACTTTCCTCTCCTTGCAATATTTCTCTCCCTGCAATATTTGATTGGTCTGCTTGCAATGTTCCTCTCGCTCTGTGGTATTCTGCACCAAACAACATTTCACTCCACCCGCTTCATAACATTCCACGCAAATTAATATTGTGTTTTATTCCTCTGTGCAACATCCTATTCCTGGTAATAGTCATTTCATGTAACATTCCACTCCAGTGCACATTTCTCTGCATGAAACATTCTACTCTGTGTAATATTCCACTATGTTCAGCATTCCTCTGAATGCAGTATTCTGCTTTTCACTTTTTGCCACATTCTAGGTGGCTTCACTCATCCCTACGCACCATTGCTGCTGAGATCTACTGGGTACACACAGATCTCTGCAGCCATCTAAGCTTTTCATCCTTCCGAGGTTGCTAAAAAGGAATACCACAGAGTTGATTATTATGGTGCTCCCTGTTAAAAACTAAAGTAGACTCCACACATTAGAGCCAGAGTTTATGGCCCATTTAATTGTATTTGCACTGCTTGTTTTTTAGGCCTCGCCTAGGCAGCGCTTGCGCTGTCTGTTCGTGATCTGCTGTATTCAGGATATGGGCATAAAGCTCTGCCCACTTTCCGCCCATCTTTTTGGCTCCTGTCACTGTCCTTTGTAAATGGTAGTGTCTTTTCCTTGGTCAATAGGCTTAGTAGTCCCCCCTTGGTACCGCCTTTTCTCTTCATGTAACCTCCCACGAGGATACCCCCTGTTACATGTGTTGTTACTAGTTTGTTTTAATTACCGCTCTGAGCACAATTTTTTTAAATGGCTATCTCCTGCCTACTCTTGCAGGCAGGACATGCTCTCCCACAACTATTTCTGAGGTGGCATGCCTCAGCTGGAATAATGGTGGCCGTGCTTTTCTTTTGTTTGTTGTGATCGCCAAACGCGGCCGCATGCCTTTTTTTACAATAGCGGCACACCCCGCTTTAGCTTTAAACATCTTAAGCTAAAACGTGAGTCCCACGATTGCTTCAAAAGTAAAGAAATAGAAATAAAAATGCATCCCCGCACCTTTTTCTTTTCGATTTATTTACTTTTGAAGCAATTTAGGCACTCGCGTTTTAGCTGAAGATATTTAAAGCTAAAGCATGGGTGCCACAATTTTAACAAAAGTAAATAGAAAAAAAGTGTGCAGCCGCCATTTTTTTCTATTTGTTTACTTTTGTTGCAATCGTTAGCTTAAGATGTTTAAAGCTAAAGCGCGGGTGCCGCAATTGATTTGCAATGCTTTCAGTAATGCGAGACCTATTGCATTGCGAATGCTTGTCTTATATCTTATGCTTGACTTTTCAGTGGTTATCAGATTCAGGCATAATCCATTTCTTCTAATTTTTGCAACCCACAATTGTTTTTTTTTTTTTTTTTTTTAAATCAACACATCCTGATGACCCATATAATTCTTTTTATAGCATCACACTCCCTGCGCCTTAGTCTCGGTATGTATTTTAGTCTGCTGTATTCCTAAATACTTGTTAACTCGTTGTTTGTTGCACGAAATGCACAAGCAGAGGAAGTGCTGAACAAAAACTGAACGATTGGCAATGGAACACAAGCGGCATGAGAACAAAGAATTGTCACATGAGTGCAAGGTGCGCTTTTCACCAGCCCAAAACTCGGTGCTGTGTAATTTCAACAACTTATAAAAAATGTATGTGACATGACATATAAAGTTACCAAATGATACAATATTCACATCAAGATACGGATTCTCAAATCCTAGTTTCAAAATTGCTCCTACACAAAAGAAAAGTAACAATAGTCTATGACATCATATTTATTAAATGATAAATCAAAAATGTAGATTCATCCTTCGAGTTTCAAACTCCAAGCAGTGTTTACATATCCCAATGCATTTCGGGAAGACCCTTCATCAGGGGAACACTATCCAGGTATGAAAAACGATAAATGTTCACAAGTGATTAAAGAGTGCCTACAATTGCCAAGTTTCCTAGTTGTATTCCCGCACATGAAAAACATAAGGTAGATGATGCCAGTCCAATTCCTACATCTGATGCACCAGCTCTTTTCAGTTACTTCCTTATCTGTCAGTCTCAGCCGAAGTACCTCCTCAATGCTCAAGCCTCATAAATTTAGTGTTGTTCCTGTATATGTGCTCCTCTCGCTTCCTTCCTCTTTACCGGCTGCAACTTAAGAAAGGGATTACATAAGACAGAAGTTTATATTTTAGGTGTGCATGTTATAACCTTTCTACTTAATGGAACACAAGCCCCATTGTCTTTCACGCGGGTGCTCGCAAACATTTTCCCAGGGGCCATCAAGTTTGGTCTGTGGCATGACTGAGGGACACATTGATGCCAGCAGGGTGAGGGTCGTAGGTTTTGTGAGTTGGACATAGGCCAAGCGAAGCATGTACATAGTGCTGGCAATAAGTGGCGGAGTTATTTTGATGGCCAAATCCTATCTTTCCTTTGTGTTTGTCCTCTTTATTACCAAAATTTGATAGCGGAGGAAGAGCCACAGAAAGGCTCAAGCTAGATGTGTGACTGGCTCGCCTCAAAACGAACAAAGCCTTTATGTGACTTCTGTCTATCACCCTTGCTCTAACCTCATGCACCAAGAATTGAAGGCAAAGCATTAACTTTTAATGTAAAATGTGATAGGGTGAGAAAACTATCTAGTGGCTGAATTGTACAATGTGAAACCAGAAAACCTGGGATCAATCACCGCATCTCCACTTGAACAAACTCTGTAATTCTAGGCACTTGGTTTGCCTCCTTTACCTTCATTGTCAAATAAAAGAGCACCTTGAAATACACGAGTTCAGGATGCGGCTGTACAAACCCTGTTCAAGTGTTTGATTTAATGTTACAAGTATAATACTGAACCCAGAGGGTGCACATGTCAATTATTTTTCCTCTTGATTCACTAATGGCGTTGTTGCCAGGGCGAGAAGAGTAATGAATGTTTCTAAGTTCATATTTGAAAATGATCACTTCTTATTAATGCCCCTCAGTGCAGGGATAATATTATGTATGAAGGTGAAACGCTTCTGTAAGTTCATGAAATACATTTTTTCGAATTGTGAAGAGCGTTTATATTTGTACATGTTTGTTGCTCTATGATTACAAAAATGAATGTGATGCGGACACCTTCATAGTTTCTTTTCCTTTTAGTTAGTCTGTAAATAAATGCTTACACGTGTAACCTCTTTTTTAATGTTGGTGCCCAGATTGGTAAACTGTAGCCCAATGCCTCTGTTCATCAGGGGCCTGAATGTAAACATCAGGAGGTCCGCAAGCGGCCCCTGGGCCACACTCTGAGTATTCCTGGATCCGAAAATGTAATAAACTGTCAGGGTTGTTCAGTCCTTTGCAGATTAGTGGTCCAAGATTACAAACACAATACTTTCATAAAGAACCCTCTCCAAATTGTGCATGTGACTAAAATGTTCATTTGAAAGTCAGATGTCTATTGAAGAAGGGTTACAATTGTTGATTTTCAGCTGAAAGATGGTTCAGCATTGTAAGGGCATAGCAAAGCCTAGCACTTTTACAAAGGGTGGTGCAGAACTACAGAACTTCTGGTCTTATTTGCACTGTCGATTAACAGGACCCGTTCTTTGCTGGATCATCCACCGGTTGGAGGACTTCCACAACCCCGGCCAAGAAACTTTGGAAGCCCTTCGGCCCTGCCTCGACTCGAGAATGTCATCCGAGGCCCTGCCTCGACTCGAGGATGTCATCTGACCCAGGCTAGCGCAGTTCTATACATTTTACAAGTCTTTGCACTCGGGTTTCCATTGAAAACAGCCGTGGCCTGGTCAGTGGTTTAATGCAAGCTGACATACTCTATTTAGCTCAGACCGAGGCCGTGCTCCACCAGCTTCAGCTTGTCCAAAACTGGGTCTTGAGTTTCATATTTGGCCTCCCACTAAGAGATCATATGGCCGAGGGAACGGCCTGCTCTGGCTCCCTTCCAGCGTGAAACAGGTGGAGCAGTGGGCTGTTCGCATCAGTTGCAAGGAACTGAATGGCACTTGCTCAGAGTAGTACCTTGTTAAGCGTCTAATACATATGGACGGTTACCTTCCCCTATCTCCGTAGATGAACAGGGGAAGCAGATCTTTATGTGCTGTGCCTGGAAGAGCGAGAGTGAACCCACGTAGTCTAGAGCCCATCACCCTAAAAATAAGGGACTGGTCTGCTTGTAGGGGCTGTGTACTTCTCTTCTGTACTAGAGCACGTTCGTTAGCTGGACCCTACTATACAGCGTCCATGAGTGCTTTCTGTTGCGAGACATTGTGGGCTTGCCAAGAAGGTGGCGGTTTCTTTCAGAAACGTTTTTGTCGAAGGTATTCATTTCTTCACACCAGGTGACATTATTTCGGATATTATATATTTTTTTAAACTGTCAATTACTTTGGATGCTTTTGATTCACTGAACCCTCACTATCCCAAAACTCCTCTGCCCCTTAAAAATGCCTCCCGACCCCTAAACTCCACCGATCCCTAAAAGCCCTATACACTACCCATGTCTTAACCTAAAAACCCCTCGCTGCCCCTATATTTCTCTCCTTCCTGAACACCCAAAACTCCTTTCTATGCCTAAACCCCACCTATCCCTGCTCCCTTGAATCCCAACACCACCCCTAAACTCCACTCATCCTTGAACCGTAAAAAAAAAAAAAACTCACTGCCCCTGAAAAACACCCATTCACAACCCCTAAAGCTATTCAACACCCCTAAGCTGCCCCATCCCTGAAGCCTAAACCCTTTTTACATATAAACCCCACCTATCCCTGAACCCTTAACACCCCACACCACCCTAAACTCCACCCGTTCCTCAACACTAAAAAACCCTTCACACCCCTAAACTTCACCAATCCCTGAAACCTAAAACACCTAATTTCTCCTAAACATCCCTCATCCCTGAACCAAAAAAAACCCTCACTAGTCTTAGTCTTCACCTAAGTGTGTGATTTTTGAATGTTTCTTATAATTATCTTCCTTTTAAAATGTTTCTTTCAATTTTGTCTTGCCTCAAAATTTGGTTTTCCATCATTTGGTTTCCTTTAATGTGGTTTCTCAGTTTTTGTTTTTCTATTAATTTATATACATCACTTGGAGCCCACACACTGCTTACCATTGGTATTCCTGTCACACTCATTTGCTTGCTTCTTATTCAACGGCTTGCTTTGTCTATTTTTTGTCTGTCCCGCCCCTGGAGCACTGCTAATATGTGCCCCTTCCACTGTTCACTTTTAGGGACCTACTCTTTAGGTCTCGCCTGCAGACAGTGCATGGCTGTCGCAGTGAGGGGTATTGTTTACAATAAAGGGCTAGGAGCCTGCCCATGCTTACCCTTCGTTGGTGTCTTTGATACTCTTCTTTGCTGCTACCTAGTTGGCCAGCGCTTGCCAGTTGTCACTTCTTTTCTGTCTATGGAGCATGGACCGATCCCAGATTGATTCATCTTAATTAGTGTCCGTTCGTTGCTCGTGGTGTGATTGAGGTACTATATCTTCTATCTTGCCCACTCCCCCCTTCTCCATCCTGCTGCCCCCGTGTCCCCACCCTTCATGTGCTTATTTTTGCATAATAAAAGGACTGCGCTGTTTATTCAGGTTGCACACCAGTTGTTCATATATTTAATCTGCTGAAGCAAGTCCCGTTTTAATGCTAATCATTTTGCTAGCTTCATCAAGGTTTAAGTGGAACTAGAGGCCTGGAATTCACTGCATGTTTCGATGGTGAGCGTTTGACTCATCAAACCAGCCTTCAGCGTAGTGCACTCACGTCTTTGTATGATGTACTGGAATGCTCAACATGGCTTTTCAGGGGATCCTCACCACACAATTATGTGATCTTTATTCGCTGATTACTTTTAAAAGGCACCATGGTGGAATTTATCTAATGGATTAGCATATTATTAAGTTAATTAGAATCGTGATCTGGTAGCATCTGTTGTATATATCATTATTGCATTAACACAGTTATTTCTGTGTGCGGGGGGCACACGATATTTGCTGCATTTAGCCGAGGAGATGGCAGCAGTCGTGGGCATAGAGGTACCGATGGAGCCAAAATGGTTCCTATTATTGACCGCAGGAGAAGAGGACTGTCCGAGACATGTAAGATAGTGGCTGGCACTCACAGCCGTGGTTGCGAAACGGAATATTGTAAAGAAATGGGGGACAACTGCCATTCTGGTAGCAGAAGAATAGAAAAATTATTTAGATTGGTGCTGACAAGCAGAACGCACGCTATACAAGAGTAGAGGGTGGCCCAAGAAATGGGAGAAGATCTGGGGGGGAGGGGGCTGGCAGGCTTAGAGGCTTATAGGGAGATTACTGTAAACTGTAATGCTCATTATCACTCGACATCGCTGTAGTAAGAAAATTGTATAGCAAATACCTAACAAATGTATATCCAAAAGAAAATAGCAACTCAATATAACTGCTCCTTATATGTACAGCTCTATGAATAAGTACCCAAAAAAAGTTTCAAAAACGATTTCGCTGCATTTGCCCTCCACAGGTGTGTTTGCCTGTAGTTTCACAGGTGCAACAAAGTCGAGTGTGCAATGCCTCATGGGGACTCGCTGCCCGGCCTCCTGAGAGATGATGCTCCCATATAGCGCTGGCTCCTGTGTCGTGCATTTCTGTGGTGAATGAATTACATAGTATGAAGATGAGCAGGATGGGATCCCAGGCTCTCTACAGGATTGTGAATTCACATTCTAAAAAAGGCCTGGATTTGTCTTAATTATGCTTTTTTAAATCAAGTGTCCGATGGTAAACTTAAAAGATGTATTTGATCTTGCTAAAAGGCTTAATCTTTATGACACCGGATGTTTGGGAAGATATTTTTTTGGTTCGGAATATAAAAATGAAGACGCTTTTTCAAACCCATCCATAAAAAAAGTACCCCCTTATTATTTAATGTATTAAGATTTTTGCAAAATAAGCAATGGATCAAACATGCAGCTTTAATTTAAATTCTGGCCCGAGTGTAACCAGAGAGTTTAACCGCCCGCCATTCACCAACAATAAAAAAAACGCAACAAATTGCTATGAGGTGGCCATGTTATAGTGTACAGATCTGAGTTGAATCCATCATTGTTCTTTAGCTCACTTCGCCACCCCAGTTGAGACCCAGCCATATGCAAATCAATCTTGAGCCTGTGCCTCATGGGAACAGTCCAGCCCGAACTGCCAAGCCAGGTCCTCCCTGGACCGGAAACCAGCATCCTGGGACCGGTTTCAGGGTAACACTCAGCCAGGCTAGCTTGAATCCAGTGGCAAAGTGAGCAAGGGACCCATGTCTGGACATACCCTGCCAACTTAGGGCGAACAAAGCAAACACCAGGAGATGGTGGACGGAGCGCTGAAACTTTTCAGACGCTCACCCCCAGTCACAGATCTGGGTTAAATCCATCATCGTTCTTTAGCTCACTTCGCTTTGTGTTTGCACTGTGATTCTCGGCAAACAGAAACCGTAAGCGGCCAGTGGCTGATCTGGGTAGCCTAATGGGCAAACAATCACTGGCAAAGCCAATAGCTCACTCGTTTGGGACCTATTGGCGTTGCCAGTGGTTTTTAGCAAAGTTTCACAGCATCCCTGACACTGTGCAAGATGGCTAAAGAATTTAAAAAATAAATGTTGATGCGGTGGTCCACTTCATTTTACAGGTGTGTGTGTACCACGCATGTGCAAATCTACAAAATGACTCTGCTTTTTTAAAAGGGATGGTAAAAAAGCAATGCTCCATAGGAGGGACAAACACAAGATTGACAAGCTGGAACACGAATAAGAAGCAGCCAAATATGAGCATTTGGAAAGCCAACCAATGTAGGCAGTAAGTGAGCTACAAGCTCCTGTATTTCTTGGTAAGCACACAATATGTCTTGCAACAGACGGCGCCTACGCTGTCTAGTAGGCGAGCCCTACAAATGATGTACTGGAATGTGACTGCACTTAATAGCCAGTGCCTGAAATTAATTCAAATATTTCTCCCATCACTTTTTGTTTTTCTAGGTGAGGTGTCCTAAAGTTGAGTCCGCTGCCCTCTGTAAACTACGGTCAATGGCACATAAGGTTTTAATGAGTTTGAAGTCAACTCCCACTTAACTACGAGATCACTTTATTGTTAATGAGCCAGTAGAGTTGATTATATTAGGGATGTTTCACTATTGATGCACTTTAAGATTCATGAATTGCTCCAATCGAAACCCTCAATTTCCCTATATAATGCTGAGGCCTATTGGGTATGTACCATTCCTGAATTCTAGAAGCTTCCTGATCCTCTATAGGGAGAGAGAGTTTGTTCTCATGTCAAGTCCCTCATGAGCTGAAGCCAGCTACCAGAATTGGACCACTCAGTTCACCCTCTGCTTTTAATTTAAGTGCAAAAAGATGCAGAATGGAATAAAACAGTGATGGATGTATTTGGCAGAGGTGGGGAACAACCAGAGAACCAAATGGCGAAGAGAAACTAGCAAAAGCTTGCTCAAAATTCCAGAACCTTGACTATTCTATTGGGAAGCGCAGGCAAGCGGCTAGATAAATACAAGAACCGAACACAGTTAAGAGCTCTTACCTACTCCTGTGCTTGCCTACTGTGAGAGACTGTCTGGGAGGTCCTGAGTTAATTGGTACCTAATAGGACCCTGAAACTGCAGATGACCACTAATGCAGGCATGAATGTCTGTTTTGATTCACTCTCTACCTAGATGTGCACAAAGAGTGGAAGTGTTTTGCATAGCCCCTAATACACCTGTGATCTGCCCAGGACTTTGTCAGTTGTGACAGCCTCAAGTTTGGAACAGCAAATGTTCTTCACCCATCACACAAACTTCACCTGCACATAAAAAAAAGTTACTAACGGGGGGTGCAAGATTAATTTTTAGAAATCTGCCTTCTTTATCCTGAAATGCCTGCGTGTGCAATTGCAGCAGCTTCAAAAAGGGCACGCAGGAACCTAAATCAATGATTTTGTTCCACCTGCCTTTCTTAAAAATACTTGGCATACTGATGTCCACAAGAAAATACCTTGGTGGATGGAAGAATTCTAGCTGACCGTTTTGATGAGACTATTGTTGGTACTTATTTTTTTCTATACTTTATTAAAAAAAAATACTCATTGGCGTGGCCTGGGTGGCCCAGATGGCGTTTGAGCTCTAGTACTGCTCCCGTCGTCCGAGGAAGATCCGACGTAATCCTGCCTGACAACTACGTCCTTCCTGCTCCTAAGGTGCACCAGGGCTCCTTGTGGGGCTCTGGGTGTGGAACGAGCCCCTCCTTGACCTGGTTTCCGGCCGCTGCACCGCCGCAGCATAGAGGAGGCCTGCAACACTACGGGACCTCTGCTGGGACCAGACTCTCTCGCAGAGCCGCTGGGTTGGGCGAAACCGCCCGGTCCGACTTCCTGCGGTTTGGGGTGGCGGGCCCCAGCCAAGATTGATTGCCTGATCAGAGGAGCCCTGCCTCAGGGGCGCCCCCCCCCCCCTTGCCTGTGGACATTGGTTGGACCGGGTGGGGGCGGGCTGTGGTCGGTGCCGAACTGTGCCGGCCGCACGGTGCAGAGCTGCCCCGTGAGTTGGTGATCTGCTGGGGGTGAGCCCTGGGCCCTCCCCCCCCCCTCTCCCCCTGTTGGCAGCAGAGAGGCACTGGGAGCTGCAGGGCCGATTGCCTCAACATTCTGCTGCGGCTGCACTAGAGAGCTGTGGCAGTGCAGCGGAGGCCACTTGAGGTAGGTGCGATGCATCGGCCGCCTGGACAGCGGATCCGGGTCTTTCCTTCTTCTCCCCCCCCCCCCTGCCCCCGTCTTGGACTAGACCATGTGTGTGGTTGCGGGGGCCGGGGGTGTGGGGGGGGGGATGGGGGTGGACTGGCAGCGTGGAGGACCCGGAGCGGAGGCGACATTGACAGCCTGCTGGATTCGGCCTTTGGGCCTGCGGCTGTATTAAACACTGTGGAGGTTGGACTCGGCCCGGGTCTTGCTGCAGTGAACGCGGCGTGTGGCTGCATCAGTGGACTGTGGGGCACCTGACTGACAAGGTTGAAGGGACTGCAGCGGAGGTTGGACCTCAGCCGTTCTGGGCCTTGTGCAACCAGGGAGCACTCTGCCCCCCCGTCCCCCGCCCTCCCCAGGACCTGGGTGACTTTGCCTGCGCCAGGTGATGATGGTACTTTCGGTGGGCCTGGTGCCTGAAGTAACTGTGAAGGCTGAGTAGCCCCTTGGCAGCGGACTGGGCTGGGCCCCCAGGTGAGTGGCTTGGGGTAGGAAGTGAACTGCCCCCTGACTGCTACCCCTGGGTTGTGGAGAGGGGCATTGAGGTCCACTGGGGGGGGGGGTGAAAATCTGGAATGTGGGCCTGAGTGGGGGCCCTCTTATGTAGTACACGCACTCACGGATTGCTTCTGAACAGTCATCACTGCCGCCCAGGCCTTTTTTTTGTGGGGTTTCATTGTCTGGTGGCCTGAATGGTTGTTGGCTCCCCTGCTCAGCTCCTTCAGCTGCTCTGTGCGCTATCCTGGAGGTGACCCCGCTTTCTGCTTACCCAACTTCTGGACTCCTGATTCTGGAGGATTGGGCGGGGGAAGGTTCCGCCGCAAACTCCGACCCACACAAAGATGGATCAATACACAATCCCACCCACCGCTCCTCACTACCAGGGAGAGGGTTCGATAGATCAGATGCCTGATTGGACTTGGCAAGGGGCCACAGTTCTGGCTGTGGTCCTCAAGGCCATACAGGACTCCAGGGATGCAGTGGAGTCCAAAGTGGATGGCCTCTGAGTGGATCGCTTCCTGCTGCTTCAGGACCTGAGGAATGTGGTAGACAGGACCACAGAGGTCGAAAACCGTGTCTCCTCCACCGAAGGCGAAATCTCCTCTCTCAAGAGTCAGATGTCCAGGCTGTCCGCCTCCGTGTCCTCCCAGACGGAAAAGGCAGAGGACGCTGAGAACAGGTCTTAGGTACAACCTTAGACTGATTGGCCTACCTGAATCCTTGGAGCAGAGGGGCCTGGCCGGGGTGCTGGAGGACTAGTTCAAAACATGGGTGTCCGAAAACAAACTGTCTTCCTTCTTTGTCATTGAGAGGCTCACCGCTCCCTGGTGCCGTGGCCTCCGCCTGGGGTCTCCCTGCTGTCTGTGATCCTGAGGCTGCTCAACTCTAAAGACTGGGATGTGATACTACAGGAAGCCCGCGCCCATCCTGATCTGCGGTTTGACAACTTGAAGATTCTTTTGTTTCCTGACTATACAAAGGCGGTGCAGCAGTGGAGGCGCTCCTTTGCTGAGGTGAAGCAGAAACTCTGCGCCTTAGATCTGGGTTACATGCTTCTGTTTCCTGCCAGCGTTAAGGTCTTCTTACAGTCCTACACTCTTCTTTGAAAGGCCGTATCAGGCTTGGGAATGGGCAATTGAGCGTCTGCTGCTGCAGCAGCCCCCTTCCGAACCACACCAGACTTGGAGCACCAGGGAGAATACGGGGTCACTCTCCCGCCGTCAGCGAAGGGGTGGGGGCGCTCCCACTCTGAGTTCTTGGGTCAGATGTGGAGCCGATGGGAAGCGTGGGCTTGCCTAGCGAGGATCCTGTCCCGGACCTGGCTTCACAAAGTGAAGTTGTGAACCTCTCAGACAAGCCTTTGGTCTTTTGCTCTGCGGAGAATGACTTGGGCTCCTCGTCTCAGCTGTCAAACTCCATGACTTGGATGATCCCTCTCTGTTTTCACTGACAGTATAGTAAGGGGGGTGGCGGGTTTAGAGGGGTAGCCAGAGAGGAGGATCAGGCTTTCCTTCCTCCCCTTTTTAAAGAGGCCCTAACCTGCGTGGCTTTTCTCTTGCTCTGGTTATTGCTCTGTTGAGTTCTGGAGGCAAAACTCAAATTCCATTTTTATGTGTGGTAATTCGATGTTTGGTGTTGGATCCTGTTTTAGGGGTGCCTATGGACCACAGAGGTTTCAGATTCTCTAGTTAGAGGTTTGGGGTTAATTAGTTGGGGCGACAGATGCTTCTTTGGGTGAAGTGTGGAGCGGGGGGCATTATGGTGTGGGTGTTCTAGTTGGGCCATTGATCCTGGTTTCTCTTATTGAATGTTCTGACTTAATGTTGTGCTTTCTTTCTAGGTTAGTAGCAGCGATCACACAGACAATAGCGATTCGCTTGAAGTGGCATGGCACTGCAGGCCCTCTGAGTATCACGTCCCCTCTTGGTTGGTGGGAGCTAATCCTGGTCCTTTTTGACTGCGTTATGACACCTCAAGCGTCCAGCGGTCGTTTAATTGCAGGAGACCTACCTATTGGGTACGAACTGTCCCTTTCTGGGCTGTTTCGGGTGAGATAGGGTTTACCACTTGGGTTTCATACATGGTTCCAGGGGACTTGCCATATTGCTACACAAATCTCTTCCCCTTGCAGTTACAGCGCACCACACGGATACTCAGGGTTATGTGGGTATTTAGGGTCCTCTGGAAACGAGGAATTATAATTTTATATCCCGTTATGTCCCGCCGTCCTTGTTGCAGTCTTCCTTGCAATCACTGAGATACTTCCTCTTGACTCTTCCCTCGGGGCATCACGATGGTTGGAGGAGACTTTAATGCGCTTCCTGATCTGGTTCTAGACTCCTCCTCCGCCCCATATCTGGCCAGACGCTCCCGATCGGTCTGCTTGTCCTCCTTGGCGGACTCGTTGGGCCTCTGCGATAGCTGTTGCTCCTAGCGTCCTGGCCGAAGGGCCTACACTCCTCAATCCGCTGTGCATGCAGCAGAATCCCGCATAGACTTGATGTGGTTACCAGCAGCAGATCTTCAGTCGGTGTGCATTCTCCTGTGTGTATTCTCCTGTGTGGTATCTCTGATCATGCGCCATTGTTACTGTTGTGGCGAACTCAGCCCGCTGCGTTATGTCCGGCTTGGAGGTTTAATGCTTGGCACTTGCAGAGTTCAGAATGTGAGGCCTTTGTCGAGGAGGAATTGCGTCAATTTTCTGACCTCAATGTGGGATAGGTGGACTCTGCGGCGACGCTATGGACAGCTAGTAAGCCTTCTCTGAGAGGCTATATTAAAGGCTATGTGCGTCAGGCTGAGTAGCACGCCTGACCAACTTAGAAGCCCAGATTTTAAGAGTGGAAGCTGCTCTCCGACGCCAGGACACTGAACATTCCCGTCGTCTCCTAGCCATGACCCGTACAGAACTACAGCAGGTTTCTTTATAGGAGGCCAGACAGTGCTGGAGGGCCTCGACACGGAGGGTACATGCCTCAGGCGACAAATCAGGTAAATTATTGTATTGGCTGGCAGCCAGTGGAGTCTCTGACTGCGTGGTCCCGGTGATTCGGGGCTCGTCAGGCTGTCTCCAGGAGGAGATCCCCGTAATTGTTCAGACTTTTGCAGACTTCTATCGGGGGTTATACTCGCCATATCTCCTACCACCAGCGGAAGTCGAAAACCCCCTTCTAGACAGTATACCATTGCCTACAATACCCAATGTTTTGTCCCAGGAACTGGACCAAGCCCTGACGCTCAAGGAGGTGAGTGCTGCGGTGGTAGGGTTGCAAGCTGGAAAGACGACTGGCCCGGATGGGTACCCCATCTAATATTACAAGCGCTTCTGTTAGATCCTTTGCCCCCCATCTGCTGAATTTTTATACAGTGACCTTGCAGCAGGGATTCTTTCCACCAGAATTAGACTGCACTACAATCGTGGTCCTGCCCAAAGACGGTCTCCCTAGGGATCAGTGTTCCTCCTATCGGCCAATTTCGGTAATCAACACTGACATTAAGATCTTTGCAAAAGGCTAAGCAGGGCCCTGCCTCACCTAGTCCACCCGGATCAGTGTGGATTCATGTCACCCGCAGTAGGCGCCACTGTATTAGGAGAGTACACATGGCGATGTCTCTGGCCCTCCTGCTAATAGATTTCACTAAAGCATTTGACACAGTGTCGTGGGCTTTTATGGACGAGGTTCTTCGTCGGGTTGGCTTGGAGAGGAGTTCCATCGTATGGTTCGGCTTCTTTACCACTCCCCGACCGCTCGTGTTGGGGTGAATGGGGTCTATCTCTTGCACTTTCTATCGAGCATGGTACGCGCCAGGGGTGCCCACTGTCCCCATTGCTATTTGCTTTGGTGATGGAGCCTCTGGCGCGGCTTATACGTAGTGATACCCAAGTGGGGGACTGGGCGGTGGGGAATTGGCTCACCAGAAGAAGCCAATTTGTAAGGCTCGTGGCTGTCCTCCGAAGCATTAACGTGTATGGGGGAAATGGTGCGGCTATTATGGTCTATCGATCTGATAATGCAGCGTTACACATTATTAATGTCTGGGCTTGTTGCTATGTCATGCTTGTATATTGACCATATCTTGCACTGTGTGACGCTGTGTCCTGCTGCAAAACTTTCAATAACGTTGGTTATCAAAAAAAACAAAAACTTAGTAACTACTTAGGAGTTTTTTTATTCCAGGAGGCCTTTTTTAATTTTGACGTTTTTTTTTAATATATAACGCACTTGTTGCCAAACGGATTAAGGAGTATTATAACTGCAAAATCAAAAATGTATTGTTTTTCCAGTTTTTTTGTGGTAGGTAGTTAAGTTCCTTTTTATGTTTATGAGCTACATTTGGACCTTACATTCCATTCTCGTGCTGGTGAACACTTCCCAAGAGTCAGCATTCCACTTCTGCCAACACAACCAAAGGATGAGACGAGGCTAATTAACGGTAATCTGTGCTGTCTCTTTGGAAGCGCCCCCGAAGCCCCCTCCCCCAGGTGAGATCTTTTTGTGGGTTTAGCCATATCCCATAAAACGTTTAGGGCCAAACTTTGCCTGCCCTTTCAGGCAGCAACAAGGGTTATTTACATGTGTATTGCACAATAAAAGCCCTAACCCTGGAATAGGAAAAGCACTTAATCTTGTTCTGTCGAACATTCAGCAATAGAAGACCAAATGGTTGGGGCTCTAAGTTTACTCTGATTCTGAACAACTCCAGTGTCTGCTGGGGACAGACCGGCTTCTCAGGTTCTTAGACAAGGTCAATAGCTGGACTAGCTCCAATTAGTTTGTCCTAAATGAAAAGCATAAATAATTGTTTCTGTTTGCCTTCCAGCCTGAAGAACAACAATGAAAAGTGCCTAAACCTGTTCTGCCTTGACTATGCCAATAGCATTTACTAGGCATGCCCCCATGCTTACTTTTCTAATTAAGGTGTGTACAGAGTGCGGCTATTAATGTATTTTTTGCTTGCGCTGCACCACAACAAGGCGACAGCAGCCAGACATAAGGGCGCATTTTGATTTGTCGATGCCTCCTAAGAAACCTGCAATCATTTATTATCCTGTCTGTTCTCCTCTTAGCTATTGCTTTGTAGGGAGCTTTCCTGCTTGTCCCTTGGGTTTCTCTCTCACCTCACAATATTTGCTGTTCACCCCGCCTTGCTCTCACCTTCTTCGGACCAGCAGCTCTATCTCCCTCCACATTTAGGCTTGTGTCAGGCAGTGCAATACCAGGAAGTGGTTTCTCCTGATTCAGTTTCAAACACAGATGTTCAGCGCAGATCTTTAAATCTTCTGCAAGACTTACCCTTAAAAGCAGCAGAAATCGTGGATAAGTAGCCATACCTTGGTTGTGTACATCTCTAGCACGGCTGGTACGATGACTATCTATAAAGAGTGTCTCCCTCTTGCTCACTATAGTAGCGTAGGTGGGTGCTGCTCAGTGCCGGCACTGACCGAAGCTGCCATCTGAACCAATGTACGTAAATTGCAGCAACTGCTGCCAACATTGTCTAAAGATGATAAAGGACACTTGGAGTGTCACACTTAGTAATTCTAGTTTAAGGAAGACCAGGGCATCATTCCTCTGCCTAAGAAGGTGAACACATTACACTTACACCTCTCTTGGGTATGTTGGGCAGTGGCAGACAAAAGAGGGGAATCGTCAGGAGACCTGAAACTGTATTTCTGTCAATGGCTCTACATTCCTTTACTGATGCCAAATGGATAGCATGACAGACATGATTCAATGTGGTGTTTGCTATCTTGTTCTTTACAAGCTGCCCTGGCTTCCCTCACCATCTACCTGGCCCACTTGGTGAGAGGATACTGTCCCTAGCCTGGCTGTGTGCCACAGTCGACTCCACCTCCAGTGTTTACTATAGATCTATAGTAACTGCTTCACTGCACCTATGGTTCCATGCAGAAGAAAAATAGACTTGAATCTGTGATGCACTTGGGCTGGATTAAGGCACAAGTTGTGCTGAAATCTTCTCTGTAAATCTTCAGTTCTTGTTAAACTCACATTCAGCAGTAAAGCATCAAGTGCAACTGTATTACCAGATAACGCAGGTGACTTCTGAGGTGCCATTTCCAACATAATCTTGGCGTAGTGTACATAGAGATGGTGCTGTTGCCAATTTTACATCTCTTAGCTGCTTAATTACCAATCAATGGAGAACTTGGGGCAAGGAGGGGGATGTGATTTATAAACACACATTTGCTGTTAATACACCTGCCTCTAATAACTGGGACACTGGATGGGAAGTGCATTCTGTGCAGTTCCCTTTGGCAGGAGCAGGAACAGATTAACAGATTTCTACATTTTATCAGTCGGGTAATATCTCACATACATTAGTGCTTCTCTTTCAGGGTGGCTAGCAGGCCAACACGGCGGACGCAACTAGCTAGTGCTCCGCCAGCAATCCCTTTGTTATCCTGACTATCGCCTGACATCTGCGACATCCAGGCTAGGTATATGCAGAAATAAACTGATCATAAGTGGCGGTCACTGCCGAGGCTCCACGGAGATCGCGGAGTTGCCTGTTGCCTGCGGTACAGTTGTGGAAAGCTTTGCGGCCTAAGCAATCAGCCGCTAACCGGGAGAAGAACGCGGCAGCCGATGAGCACGGGCAGACACGGTGAGAGGTGGCGCCTATTGCCTCAACGAGACGTACCCGCAGTAACGAGCAAAGGCAGCGCTGCCGTCGATGGTCTCCTACCTGTGGCTGGCGGCGCCTTGGACAGAGGTGCCGATTCGGTGACCGTTGAGCGGCAGCGCCCCACTCCCGGAAAGTCCTAATGAAGGCGGTCCCGATCGTCTGACACGACGCCTATTGCCGGCTGCAGCGCACGGAGGTGGTGTGCGTGCGAACCTGCGGACCAGAGAAGCCTCGCAGGGACGTGGCAGGTGATCCATGACCCGTGGTGCCGGTCCGCGCTACAGCGACGCCCGGAGAGGGGCGCCCGCCATGGCACACGTGGAGATCGGGGCCCGCGCTGAGGACGCTGTTGCTGAGGTGCGACCCTGCGGAGGTATGTGCCTGCCTGCTGTGGAAGTCGCGCTGTGAGGAGGTGGGTGCCCGGAGACCGGAGATGCGCCGCGTCCCCCGCTGGGAGCCCTGATCGCAGGAGTCCCGACTGGTTGGTGACCACACCCGTGGAGCAAGGGGAGGCTGGGGAGCACCCGCGCCCATCGTGCGTACGGTGTTACCAAAGGCACAGTGTGCATTTTGGAAACACACGAGATCGGGCTGGCAAGTAAGGGTCGCCGCCAGTAACGGGGGAAACAGAGGCCCGGGAGAACTTTGATTGATCTTGACGGTGGAGAAAGCCCCACCCCCCACCCCCCATCCCTCATCCCTCCTCAGGACACTGTGGCGGATGCGGGCGCTGGTTTGCCAGCTGTGATATCCTGGAGACCATATGGAGCCTGGAAGTTAGCGGGAGAACAAATTTGCAGGCAGCAAGACTCTGGGCCATAAGAGTGTGATACCTACCAGGCGCATTGGGAAAGTCGACGTGATTATATATCTGGGAAGGGACAAGGTGCCATTTGCCGGTCTCTGTACATTCATCCCAACAACCGGGGAAGCCCCTGTAGTGACACCCGGGGGGGCAGGTGACCCGTACTCTGTGGTAACGCGGTTGTAGTTGCCTGCAGGAGACAACGGAAGTGGTACGGCCGAGAGGACAGGAGAAGGACTGTGCTGCACGCCCCTGGTCGCAGAACTCGTCAAGCGGTACCCGGCTGTGTGAGGCACCGTGCCCCCAAACACTATAGAGACAGACACTGAGTTGAGGAGAGACACGCAAGATCATTCACGAGAAATAGCGTGGCGCCGGGCAGAGCAGCCAGGTGTGAAAGACGCCTACCACCAGCACACGGAGGTCCTCAAAGTACGCTGCGGTCACAAACCGAATCAACCGGGGACGCCCCGATAGGCCCCCGCTCCACGCCTGGCGTAACCCGGCAGACAACTGACACCGCCCCCCGCACTGAGGACGACCAACGACACTCTGGGGGACGAACTGCACCTGGTCCCTTACAGTCGGAAGTACAGGGGAAAAACCTGAGTGGACGCCCGGCGGGCACTGGGGGTGTCACTCTGAGACCTAAGAACGCCTACTGGAGGAGGCCAGGCGCTCGGTGCAAGCGCAAGATCGTACCACAAGCTCCTAACGCATCTGAAGCCAACGCCCAGCATCTGGGAGACAACGAGTTCACACTAGGACTGCAGGGCAAGACTGGATACCCACGGTGGCATCTGGGACGATCGTCGCGGGATACCTTTCCATGCGTGGGGCGACTGATATTGACCTAGAGGGTTTGTCACGACACCAAGAGAGCAACGGCATAGAAACTGCCCGGCGCAGGTGAATGCCTACCGCACAACAGCTAGCAATGGGCCGTCTGCGCACGACCACGCAACAGGGAGCCATGCGTACCAGCAACCCGGAGACACCGCGCGCAGGAAGGGAAATGATTGGAGACTCTCTAAACACGTCGCTTGCAGCCAAGCTGGACTCCGTGCTGGCAGCAGTAGAAAAAATCTGGAACACACTGGATCAGACAAAGGCATCCCTCGAATCCAAGATCGACAAGGTCACATCGGATTTCACCTTGCTACGCGCCGACCATCATAAACTAACTGAAAAGGTTAACCAGCAAGATCAGTTACTAACGGAGCGCAAACCCATCACCCAGGACCACACCGCGGCGCTACAAGACATCCTAGACCGCATGCACGCACTGGAGGATAGGGTCGAGGATGCGGAAGGGCGCTCCCACCGCAACAATGTCAGCGTTGTTGGACTCACAGAGGGGGAAGAAGGTCGAAATCCAGAACAATATGTTGAACGTTGGCTCCAGGACATAGTACCCCCGGGACCATTGTCAGCGCAATTTGTAGTTGAACGGGCTCATCGGGTGCTAGCTCATAGACCACTACCGGGAGCCCGGCCACGCCCGTTCCTGTTCAAACTACTAAACTATCGGGATAGGGACGCAGTCCTGCGTGAAACACGGATCTTAAAGTTGGCTGCAGCACAATTATGGTGTTTCCGGATTACACGGCACAAGTGCAGAGGCGCAGGAGTACCTACATGGCCGTGAAACGAAAACTCTGCGAGCTAGACATCACCTACTCCCTCCTGTTCCCCACTAAGCTGAGAGTAGTGGCGAAAGGCGTGGTCTGCTTCTTCGAGTCGCATGGGGAGGTGTGGGACTGGCTGGAGGAGTCGGGACATTGGAGCGGGCCTAGGCCCTCGGATGCGGAATCCGCCAGAACAGCTGGTCGGCGGACACGTCTGCTTGGGAAGACAGAACGCACGAAATCAACTGCACCAAGCCCAGAACAGAACGGAGCGACGGGGTGCCCTCGAGGTCGTTGCGGCGCACGCCACTACGATGTACCGGGAGAGCCAAGAGGTGCGCTCCTCTGAGTCGGCGACAGTCAGCGGTTCTTCGACCCCCAGGCGCAAACATGCAGTCAGTCACTCCACAAACTGCTGATGACCTCATTTGAAAGACCGCCGATGTCTCGCACTAAACTGGGGTCTTCCACGCAAGTAGAGACTTATTTGAATTGCTTCCAATGCTGATGTTTACCTGTTGTTGCTGAACGCGCTACAGGCATTTCAGATACAGGCGAGCACACCTCACCTGTGACACCCGCGTGTAGGCGCAATGCACAACCGCCACGGCATAACTCCCAGTGCACTGGCTAGATGGGCAGGTGGTCGCATTAGGCGCAGACATAACAATACCTACCAACTCACTGGGTGGGAGAGGGGGGGGAAGACACCACCAGAATGGGAAACGTATGTCACCGGTCCTGAGATACTGGGGTGCCGCCAACACACGCCTCGGCAGGCTGGTACCCTCCACTAAGCTCTACCCCGCAAGCTCAAGTCACATGCCGAATCCAGCGCACACACACTGAGACATTGCTAAACGCTCAGACGCGAGGCGGATTGCGGGCGACTCCGCTCACACAAGATAATGCATGGGTAGGCAACGCACCCCCTTCACTTGTAAGTTCGTGACCAGTGACACACGTACTGAGACAACACGCGCCAGGCGCACCGGCCTGGATGGCGGGTGGCAACAAGAGAACATGAAGGGAACACGTGCAAAATATTCAAACACACGTCACACACACACCCCTACCAGATACTACACTGGACTAGTTTCTGTCACTGTTGGACAAAAGTTTGGACGGACATCTCTGAAGAGTTCGCCCCTCACAGTTGCGAATGTTACTGTTTAAACTGAAGTTTTAGTTACATAGGACTACCCCGAGACCCTCCACCTATGCCACATGCCCGAAAATATGCCGGCCGCCTCGCACCCCTCCTAATAGGCATACACATCAGCCATGACGCGAACCAACATACTCACATGGAATATACGCGGCATGCACACACCCAGGCGTAGATACTCTATCTTTGCCTACCTACAGCGCCACTCGGTTGGCATAGTCCTGCTGCAGGAGACGCACATGACACACACAGAGCTGGAAAAGCTGCGCAGGTGATGGTCTTTGGCACCACACACTCGGTGCACGCACTGGGCACGCTGATTTGGGTAAGGCCAGGGGTCCCGTTCGTGCAGGAGGAAGACCTTACTGACGCTGATGGCCGTTACACATTTGTCAGAGGTCGACTCAATGGTCAGCCAATGTTATTGGGTTCCATATATGCCCCCCAACGTGGACCAAACATCTTTCCCGGTGTGCCTCTCAGAGAAGCTAGCTCCGTGGGCCAGACTCCCTTGGCTGATGAGAGGGGATTTTAATTCAGTACTCAATGTGGACCTAGATAGATCGTTTCCGCCTCTTCACAAAACTATCGCCACGTCCAACGCTCAGACTCACGGATTGGCTTGAGCACTGGACACTGGTGGACTTCTGGCGCGCCCTTAATCCGGTTGCGCGAATCTATTCGTACTTCTCGGCAGTTCATGGGCTGCATGTGCGCCTTGACAGGCTCGTGGGCTCACCCTCATTACTCCCATTAATTAGGAAAGCAGACTATCTAGGCAGGACCCACTCGGAACATAATCCACTATGGATGCAGCTCGGGTGGGAGGCAGACCGTCCCCCAATACCGACATGGCGCCTTCAGACCAGTGCGTTGGAAGACCCAGAGTTCCGCTCGTCACTAGAGACGGCCACTCTCTCATATTTTGAGCTCAACGAGGGCATGGCGAGTAACGTAGCAATAGAGTGGGAAGCATTTAAAATAACGATCAGGGGGCACTGTATGGGAGCCACATGGAATATCCGCAAGCATCTATCTACCTCCCTTAAGAAAATAGAATCCCAACTGCTGCGTCTGGAACAAGAAGGTGAGGGACACGGCAGAGACCCGCGACATCTAGAGCAGTTGCGACCGGAGCATGCTGACCTGTTGGAGCGCCTGAAATGCCACAACTATGCAGCGCACACAGCCCGCGCACACGCCTCGGCGGATTGGGCAGGTCGGCTCCTTGCCTGGCTGATTAAGCAGGAGTACGCCCGCGCTCCTATTGGGGCCAACCGCACAGATACAGGGCAACACGAAATACACCGAGCGATGGCGCAACATTACACGCAGCTCTATCAAACTCGCGGGCGCTGTGACGTGCAGAGTTTGGAGGAGTTTCTCAATTCCATACAATTACCCACTCCAACAGTTGAGCATCAGGGGGCGCTGAATGAGCAGCTCTCATTGGAAGAGATACGGGAGGCCATTGGATCCCTAGCCTCTGGGAAAACGCCCAGACCCGATGGCCTGCCGTCGGAATTTTATAAAGCATATAGAGACCTGCTTGCGCCGCACCTCCTGGCCCTGTACACTACTGCCTTAGAAGAGCGAAGGCTACCTCCCTCAATGCGTGAGGCGTATCTGGTATCCCTGCTGAAGCCGGACAAAGATCCTGCGGAACTTAGTTCCTATAGGCCCCTCGCCCTGCTTAACACTGACTACAAAATTCTGGCAAAAATACTGGTGGAACGACTGGCGCCAGTAGTCCCCACGCTGGTCCATGCCAACCAAAATGGTTTTGTACCATCCCGGAGCACTTCCCTTAATCTGCGGTGCTTTTTTAGAGTGGCGACGGACACTGTGCACGACTGGCCGAGAGCGGGCTGCCTCATTCTAGACCTGGAAAAAGCCTTTGATTCCCTAGAGTGGGGCTACCTAGCGGCGGTGTTGCAGAAATATGACCTAGGCCCAGGGTTCTTACAATTCGTCAATCTGCTTTACATTGACCCCATAGTCAGAGTGCGAATGGGGCCTTATCTGTCAGATGCTATTCCAGTGCGAAGGGGAACTAGGCAGGGGTGCCCCTTATCCCCTCTCCTTTTTGTGCTTGCAATAGAGCCGCTAGCAGAAGCACTACGCGCCACACTGGGAGAAGGTATACCTCTAGGAGATGCCGTATACCAAGTATCTCAATACGCTGACGATCTTAGTATATATTCGGGATATAGAGAGGGTCCCCAACCAGCTGGCACACCCGTTACAGAATTTCGCCGCCATCTCAGGGCTCCGGGTCAATGTCGGTAAGTCCTGCCTATATGCATTCAAAGAAGGATGTCGCGACCCTGGCCTTACCATTAATGGGAGAGCGGTGCAGTGGAGAGAGGGCGCCTTTCGTTACCTAGGCATCCGGGTCTATCGTCCGCCTCTAGATCTATTTGATGGGAACCTGGGAAGAGCGCTGGCAGCCGTTCGATCGCAAATGCAATTCTGGGGCACACTCCCGCTCACCGTAACAGGAAGAGTGGCACTGGCCAAAATGGTAGTCCTCCCACGGCTTCTGTATTACTTCGCGAACCTACCTCTGTATATTCCAGCCTCCTTCTTTGCTACACTGGAGAAACAGGTTAGGGACTTCATATGGGGCAAGGCGAGGCACAGAATGCAGTTACAAAAGCTTTACTTACCAACGGACCAAGGAGGGTTAGCTGCACCCTGTTTTGAACACTACTACTTAGCTGCTCAATTGCAGTGGATAGCCTGGTGGCTGGCTGATAGACACCGCACAGATTCGGCCACTACACAACCTCCATATACAGTGAGCCAAATCATTGGGCTCTTTCATCCCAGCGCAAAGGCGAAGACACCCAGACCATTGCTGCTAGCCGTGGCATATAAATGTTTCCGTAGAAGTATATACATCACACAGGCTCTGACTCCCTATGCGCCGGCCATACCATTGGTGGGGTCCCCTAGTGGTCATGCTGTGCTGACAGCGCAAGCACTCGAGGGATGGCAGGAGAGAGACTTCCAAACCCTTGGGGACCTCTACCGAGACTGAACACTCATACCATACACGTCCCTGGTGGAGGAGGAGGGGTTTCCGCCTGGGCAGTTTCTCATGCACCTCTCACTGGTAGCCACACTAGCAACCAAATGGGGAGACATGGCCACGGAACCACAGACACACCTCGTGATGCAATACCTACATGTCATGGGGCGCGGTAGGCACCTCATACGTTGGTTTGCTGCGTCATTCAGAGTTCATGCAGCAATAAGTCTGGACCCCCTCCGCAAGAAATGGGAATTAGACCCGGGTCACCCACTCACTGACAAGGAATGGGCGCAGACACTAGAAAGCCCAACACGCATACGCAGAAACATGCGGTTCAGACAAATTCAACTGTATATAATACACAGGGCCTACCTTACGCCTGCTAACATTAACCGTTACTTTAATAGAGCAGACGCAGTGTGCCCTAGATGTGCTGAGGTGGGAGCCGACATAACGCACATGTTATGGAGTTGCCCCAGGATCGTTACGTATTGGAGTGCAGTAGCCAGCCTGTTGCACGCCTGCACAGTGCGCAAACTACCTTTTGCTTGGCCAGTGTATTTATTACAAAAGTTCCGGAGAACGGCGGCCACCAAAGTGACATCCAGGTTCCTAGACTTGGGGATAATAGTGGCCAAGAGATTGCACACAAAAAGATGGAAAGCAGCGGAACCACCACATGCGCAGGCATGGCGACACTCCATGCTTGCTTGGGCTCAGGCGGAGAGCCTCGCCATCAGGCGCGAGGAAACGCTGGGTCTGAGGCAGGTTCCCATAGCCACGCACTGGAACGTGTGCTTATCCGAGCTACAACAACACTCAAGTGGGGACACTGGAGGGTCCTCCCAATCTGAGTGGCGCGCAGGTAACCGACACACACAGACGCGCTATGCGCGTATGTTCCATCTTTCTATAATAGTAAATAACTATCCGACATGATTTGCACAGGCTAACACGACACAACAAGGAGGAAGGGGGTAACGTGCTAACAGGGCAGAAATATACGAGTGAATATATATAGAGGTGGAGGGGGGACTTCGGGAGGGTCAATGTTTTTTCGTTAAGGTTTACGTTTGCCTTTTTGTAATACTTGTTAAAATCGAAAGAACTCTGCCATAAGTTGAAGCTGGCTGTACTCATACCTACGAGCACCGAGCTGTGTATATTACATGATGCGAACAGCAACTAATGGTTACGCAAACAAATGTTTTTTACTTCGTAGCCGATGTTATGGCAACTTGGACACCAGTCACAGAGACTCGGTTGACAATTTCAGCGCCAGTATTCCACGGATGTTTCGTTGAACTGTTGACATGATCTTTTCTGTATCTGTAACCAATGAAATACCATGCTTTGAGATAAAAGTGCATAAACGTAATAAAAGATGTAAAAAAAAAAAAAAATTAGTTCTTCTCTTTCAGCCTTTGGTTGGACGATGAGTCAGAGGCCCTCTCCTCTTTCTTTTTTGCTTCCTTGAGCGAGATTGTGTTCACTCCATTAATAAAAGAGCCAACATACTGCAAGAGTCCCTTTTAGATGTGTTTTTGTAAGGAATGTTTCAGCTTCCATTTCTAACATCTCTGGTGATCTAGTCTGATCATTTCGAAATCAACTTTAATCTGCATAACTTGGCATGTTTGCAGTTTCCCCTCCCACCTAAAGGAGAAATTATTAAATCGATCAATCAGGACTTTGTAGAGCGCGGCTAATCACCAGTGAGGGAATCCAGGCGCTGAGATCCTGCTGCTATCAAAGAGCGAGGATGCTGTTCAGCGGTGGAGTGGAAGGTTTTTCCAAGATTTAGCAATTGGGTAGAAGAAGGATCGACCTCCGCTGTAGCTTTGACTAATGCGAGAGGTGTGTGAGCGGGCCAGGGCGGCGGAGCGCAGGTGTCTGGAGGGTTGGTGGTAGTTCTGTCGGTGGTTGATGTATGCTGGTCCTTGGGTGTGGAGGGCATGGGTGTAACGGACACACCTGCAGCCCCCGTGGTCTGGGGTTCCCCCAGTCTTCTATATATGAAGGGGGGTCCCGTCACCTTGTCTGTCCAGGGTGTCTGTCTCAGGTAAAGCAGGTGCAGTGTGCAGCCTGCTCTGACCTTCTCTGAGCTGACACAGGCTGACCCAGAAGTGAAGAGAAACAAAATAACTTTTGTTTTTCTTTCACTCTGAGGCTGTCAGGCCCCTTACAAGAGCAGATAACATACCCTCATAGAGAGCGTCTTCCACAGAGCACTTGTCTGAAAGGGGAAGAGGCTGCACAGAACCCATTGGGGCAGAGGTAAGCTTGCAACCTTTAATACCAAGAGACAAATATGTCCATCTGTTAACAATTTAACATTCTGCAAAGGCTCCAACATGATTCTTAAATAGAACTTTATAAGAAATCATCTGTATTCATTTTAAGATGGCATTTCTGTCTTTGCTTATTTAAATTCTCAATCGGGTCAGCAGGGCAGCAGTAGAACACATTTAGAGTGTTTTCCTTTTACATTACCTGTTGTACGGGCCGGGACATTAAAATACAGCTAATGCCCATATAAAACCGGTTAGGTGGCAACCCTAGGAACCGGATGTGTGCAACGACAAACATAACCAGAACTCTGCTTAGAGGCAGTGGAGGGACAAAATATAGTTACAATGTTGAATGAGTGGTGAAAGATGTGAAGGAGTGATTGCACATGAATGATTGTGGTAGGTAAGCGCTAAGGAAGTGGAAACCCTCCACAAAAAAGGCTCTCCTACAACACCAGCCTTTTTTCTCAATGACTAGTACAGTTGTGCCGTGCACAGGGATCTTGTTTTGTTAACAGTCTGCTGCTGTAAGGGGACAGATAGCATTTTTTTAAATAGTTAAATGCAGGCATGGTGTTCTCTGCATATGCAATAAACCAAAGGAGATGTTGTGTGAGAATGTAATTTATTTCAATCCATGCAGATAAATTGAAAAGGTAATAGCATCGCTTATAATGAATGGGATCCCCTGAACAAGTATTTTAAATGTATTTAACCAAGTCAGCAATTACCCATTCCTGCGTGGACTATCACATACAGCCTCACTTTTTTCTCTATACGTGGAACTATCTGTCGCGTCCATAGAAGTGAATTGTAGGGGGGGCACACGTTAGGCAACAGTTAAACTGGTGGGGCTACTTTATGGGATAAAGTCAGTGGCATAACATCAGCCCCCGAGTGCGGGGGCCTGAGCTCCAGGAAGCCCCCTCTGGCTCTGTGCACAGGCAGCGGGCCCCTGGCCTGAGAGCTCCTGACTGTGTCGGGGGGGGGGGGCCCCTCCTCAAGTTTCCTTGCTCCTCTGGTGGAAGGCTTTGTAGGCATCTGTCAGCACCTTTAATTCTCATCTTTTCTGGACGGGGAGCCAGTGGAGGTTCCTGGGGGTGGGGGGGATGTGGGTGCTTTTGGGGAGGTTCAGGACGAGTCTTGCTACGGAGTTCTGAATGGTCCGGAGTCTCTTCAGGAGTTTGGTGGAGATTCTTGCATAGAGGTCATTGCCGTAGTCGAGTCGTCTGGTGACTAGGGCTTGGGTGACGGTTTTCCTGGTGTTGACGGGGAGCCATCTGAAGATCTTTCAGACCATGCAAAGGGTGTGGAAGCAGGCAGAGGCGACTGCGTTGATCTGGCATTTCATGATGAGTTTGCTGTCTAGGATGATGCCAAGATTGCAGACGTGGTCTCTCGGTGAGGGTGTAGGTCGTTTTGGTTTAATTCGGAGTTAAAATCGCTAAAATAGCAAGGTCGTAGACTAAAATAAAAATGGATAAAGTATAAATGTCCAGCTTAACGGCTGGAATACCTATATGCAAATAAAATCTACAAAGGAGCTATCCTTAAAGCTAAAAAGAATTCTTGAGCAGAGAAAAATTCAAACACTACCAATCAGTACCACACTTTCTTCAAACTGGTAAATTCTGCCACTACCCATGTCTAGTAATAGCTATCAGTAGCCCATACTGTTAATTATACGAACCTCTCAAGTCTTCTTTATGCTTAAAATAAAGAAAAATATTTTGTAGTTGGACATGATCGATAAACCTCCAGCCACACTGATTCCTCTCTCTAATGTTCTTTCTGCTGATCATACCTTATCACTGTCTTCAACTTGTATCCTAGAAATTGAAACGCTACTTAAATAACTTAATCTCACAGATGCCACCCTAGACCCAACCATGGCTTGGCTATTGAAGAGGTTTGCCACACTATTTGCTTCTTCAATCAACTCCTGAATGAGTGCTCTTTTTTGGAGGGTATAATATCTCATATCTTTAAAAACAGGATCTTCGATCATTTGCCGAAGAGCCCCAACTTAGATTCAGCCAGTCTGTCAGTGAAAAACCAGCTTTATTCGATTTTAGAAATAAATCATAAAAGCGAATCAGTAAATTACATCAATAAAAACGCAATCCATTCACAGAGTAATAAAGGCATCAAAAACAATTTAACAACGTCTATCCTGTAGAGCATACAGTATGGCATATATATGCAGAAACATAATCGGATAATAAAACTAGTGGTTACATATAATTCCTACCTACTGCTATCCGTGCCACTTCCTAATACAAATAGCTCCTCTAAAAAAAACTTCAAACCTCTGAGCAAATATCCAGAGTGCAAAGGGAGCAAATATTTAAAACCATCTATAAAAGCGCATGGATGGAGTGGCCTCAACAATGGGAACAAAAATGTAGCTCTTACATTCTTTTTATTTTTTTAATTTTTTATAAAATTATTTTTATTTTCTGTTTTTGAAAGTTACTGAATACATACAATAAACGATACAACAATTGTTGGTTGCATCAAAACTTTGCCATCGTCAACATAGAAAACCCCCCCATTCCTTTTATTTCATGATGGTTTACTTCAATGCCATTGCTCTTACATAACACCTACGCATTCTCTTTGGATCTAAAAATAATAATCGACCGGGTGTCCCCTCTATGGGAGTCTCTCCTCATATCTAGCCGCAGGTGTCTCCTGAGTTACTTATGGTGTGGGTTATTGCGTATCTTCCCCTAAATCAAACCCAAAGTGCCGTCGCCATGGACCCCATATTTTGCAAAATTTCCTGGAGCACCCTCTACTAAGGTACGTAGTATGTTCGGCGGCCATATACAGGTCCATTCCTCTCATCCATTCCTGGACCGTGGGACTCTCAGCCACCCCTCATCGTCTGTGGCCACATCCCTCTAGCTCTTACATTCTTATACAAAGATCAAAACATAACAAAGTGTTCTGTTTTGTCATATTAAATGGACACATGACAAGGTTATCAGACCATTAAGATTAATGGGGTGACTCAGTATCCCTCGGAACCTAGGAAATCTAGTGGTATGCAACAACAATCGGTTCTGTAGGGGAAGCAATATTTCTTTTACAAAACATTATTTAGTCCCATATGTTACTAGGGATTTGACAAATAAATTGTGCATTAGTAGGAACAAAATAATAATATAAGACACCAAAGAAGAAATTTTCTAAGATACTGTATATTATCAATCACATATCGTGAAGTAATGCAGATAATAACATATCACAGGACCACACCGGACTGTTACATAACATATACAATAACGAAATGGAAAATACAGAAATAACAGATACTAAGACTAAAACATAATGAATAAATACAACATTACACAACTTAACATAAATGACTAATTAAGATGTCCCAAGAAAGCAGATGTCCTTTTTTAACTTAGAAGTGTAAACGGCTTGACAGGGGTAAGGAGCACCACCAATTATCGTCGACGTTGTGACCAATTAATGTTATGTGTTTAAATCAAAAACATCACCGCGAGTCTTCATCAGGACTGAGAAAACAAAAACAGCCTGTGTGGCTAAAAATATATACGTGTCAGTGTGGCTGACGACTAAGAATGTCAGAAAAGACGCAATTTGTTCTGGCACTGTATGAGTGGAAGAAAAAATAGCTTTTGGAAAAATCCCGAGGGTGGCTGCAGTGAATAAGAAATGTTACTATTTCTGGACTTTAGTCCACATCTTACAGTAATGGCAGATGCAAGCCCTGAAAAAAGAGGCGGCTAGTAAAGTGCTTCAGCTGTCATTATATTTCCTGGTAAACTGAGGATCACAGTAAAAGACGAGAAGTATTTTTTTCCCCCAAGTGCATGCTGCAACAATCTTTGTAAATATCTCTTGGTCATCCTGGAAGTGAGGCTTGATGGACACCATTGGTGAACTTCCAATCTTCCATTGTTAGTACCTGCCTGTTGGAGGTTTCAGGGTTTCTTCCAGGTAACTTTTAATGGTGCTAAGATGGACAGAGGTTCGCCAACCGACGACCAGTTAAGAATAAGATTTTGATGTGGCAAACCGAGTGCTGTAGGACGCTGACTATTCCAGGGTGGATTTGGAATATCTCTTGTCCCCACCTCCTACTTCTAGGAGAGTTGCTCATTCTCCATTAAGAATTGTGGAATGCCTGCTGTTAAGCCCCCGTTCCCCATCCCCGTACTCCCATCCTGGCTACCATCCTCTTTGTTCCCCTTTCCCTCTTGTTACCCCTCTTGCCTTCCGGCTGGGTGGTGGCACGCTCCTAATAGTAGGTAAGATGGTACCCTGAGATGATCAGGAAATCACAATTTGTCTAAATGAAACTATAGTTTGAAAAATGAGTTGCAAAATGAAAGCTCATATGATGCATCCAATCTTCCCCATGCTGCACTTATTACATGGCCCACACAGAACAGCTCCAGTACACATGTGAATGGAGCAAGTAAAAATTTTTTTTTTTTCACTGTGCAACTCGGTGGCCATCATAATGCGATTCAGTCAGTCTTGCTGTTGAAGCCGAGATCGCAGCTCAGTGCACTAAGTGAAGACAGTCTTACCCTGGAAACCTCCCCTCCCCTGTCTCTGCAGGCTTACATAAACCGCATCTCAGAAATCTGTTCTGAATAGTAGTCTTCTGTTATGGACTGTGAAGTCACCTCCGGCTTCTTCAATCTGTTGTAGGTCTTCCACTGTCGGCTTAGGTGGTCTCTGGCGCAACTCTGGATGACCGTGGATGCAACGTTGTAGCCTTTGTGCTTTGTCACTGTGCCTTCTCAGAGCCCAACTCTAATTATGGTTGATTAAGTTCTTGCAGGTCCCTGCTGTGCTGTCTCTTGTCGGATGTCCCTTTGTTCTGTTGCTACACATCTCTCATCACTGCCTCCTCTCTCCTGTTACTGTCCATCTCTTTTGTCCATGATGCCCATCTCCCCTTGCATAGCCCCTTTTCCTGTCTTGGTCCCTCCAGATGAGGTCCTTCCAGTGATTTGCACACTGCTTGTGTTATCCCTCCACCACAGGCCAACTTTCCGTTTGCCCTCTCTGTGCAGTCCTGGCATGCGGTTTAAATCATTCACCGTAAGATATGAACGATGCCCTAGAACAAAGGAAGTGGTGGTGGCTACCTGGTTGTGTAATATGGAGTAGATGTTTCGTGTGGATCAGTGAAGCATTGTAGATTATTTAAACTGTTCCAAAATGGTGGACTGTTGTCGTCTGTCTTTTATTTTAATAACTGGAATTTTCTAATAATGTGAAGAACGCAGATCTTTATAGATTTGATTTTATCTAGCAGGTTACAGCTTTTTTTTTTTTTTTTTTACTGAAAAAAGGAATATATCCATCTGATATGGGTTCTTAAATATTCTTAAAATGATACAATCTCCAGACAACAGGTGGGCTGGAGGTTTGTGTGTGAGTACCCTAAATAAGGTTTAAGTGTGTTAGATAGTGACAATCTCCCGATACTGCTCTCACCTGTGTAAAATGCAAATGAGACATAGAGAGACTGAATTAGTATGTGGATGAGTTTCCAAGAGCTTGTATTAATGTGTGACTAAATGGGTACAGTGACATGCAACTGACATGGTGATTACGTAACTTTTTGTGTGTGAGAAGTATCCATATCTACAACCACAGCAGCAACAACGGTTATTGTGACAGCAGTGACTGTTGCTTCTGCAACAGTAGTTATCACACAAGCGACCACAGCTGCCACCATGGTAAGGACAACAACCGCTGCTAGCACAGCAGAGACAACGGCAACTTCTGCTATATCTACATAAAGAAGAGCAGCAGCGACCACTGCTATACCCACAGCAGGGACAACAACAGTGATCATAGATCTAACCACAGCAGGGACAATAGCTGCCACACCAGCAGGAACCATAGCAGCAACAACAGCTGCTACCCTAGCATCCACATGAGCTGCTCTAACAGCCACTGCCATAGCAGTAGCAGCCTTAAGCACACCAGGGACCACAGCAATAACAACAGATGTAATTACAACAGGATCCACTGTAGTAGTCAAATCTGACACCATTGCAAATGTCTGAGCAGTTGACCTCACTGTAACCTTAGTATCAATCATTCAGCCCTGTATGGCAACAATAATAAGCTGCAAACGCTTGAACCACAGCAGCATCAAGAGAATCTGCAACAATAGCTGAAACTGAAGCGCTTACCACAATGGCAGTTGCAAAAATAATTTCAAATACAGCAAGGACCAAATCATTGATGACCGCTGCCACGAACAAGTGCAGCAGTAGCATCCAAAACTGTAACCACAGCAAAAAAAACTGAGCTGCCACCACGAGAGATGTCAGCTTTCACTACAGCAGGGACCGAAAACAACTACTGTGATGGCAGAAGCGATCATAGAAGAGACCACAGCAGAGGCCACATCTGTCACCATGGAAGGGAACGGCCAGTGCTGTAATCGCAGCAGCAGCAATCACCGCTACCAACAACCGCCAGCACTGAAGGGACAATAGCAGTGACAACATTTGTAGCCACAGCAGGGAGAATAGCAAAAACACCTACCTCTACCACAGCTGAAATCCCAGCAGTGACAATAACTGCCACAACAACCGGGTTTATGGTTGCGACTGCAGATGCCATCTCAGCGTCCACAACAGTTGTGACAACAGATCCCAACACATCATCAACAAGCAGAACAATGACAACAGCAGTGACCGCTGGGCCCACAGTTCCCACTATGACTGAGACAAGAGTTGTGACCACAGATGGAACCTCATTATCAATCAGCTGCTTCCACAAAAGCAACAGCAGCCAGAGTATTTTAAACTACGGCAGTGGCCTCTGCATCAATAAGAGGAGTCACAAGAGCTGTAACTATAGATATTATCATATTAGTAACAGAGGCTGCTACAGTAGATGCATGTGCAGCAGTGACAACCACTTTAAAGCAAACTGTAATCCAAGAAGGGACCAGAGTAACGACCCAGCTGCCATGGACGTGAACAGCAGCAGCTACGACCACAGCCTTGATCAGAGCAAAGACCAACAGTGTCACCAGGCAGGGACGAGAAGTGACAACAGCTTTTTCCACAGAAGGGACCTCAGCTGCAACAACTACAACCGCCAGCACAACAGAAACAAAAGGAGTGAAAACAGCTGCTGTAACAGGATGAACCACAGCTGTAACCTCAGCATGATCCACAGCAGTAATCATGGCTGCAACCTCAGTCGGGATAACTGCTTCCACCCTGGTAGAGACAACAGCAGAAGTTGCCAGCAAGGCATGGAAAACTACATTGACCACAAGTGTAATCATAGCAGGAACAGCTTTGGCCACATCAGTGACAGCAAATGCAGTGACAACTGTGACCAAGAAGGGGACAACATAAATGACCAGAGTTGTAACCACTGAGAACAACGGTGTTGAGTGAAATGCTTGAACAAATATGAGCCAATTATAATTACTCTGGGCCCTGTCCCTGTTCTAGTCCGTCAGCAAAGGAGCCTTGAACTTCTCTAGTAGGAACAGTCCGGTCTGAAGTTCTAAGCCATGCCCCTTCTGAATGAGAACACAAGCAGCCCCAGACTGGTTTTAGCCGGTTAGATCACGAGTCCTACTTTTGCTCTTATGGAATCCCACTGAGAAAAACAAGCAGTCCATCTCTTTTGGTGCCTGCAATGTTACTGACCTATTTTTTTTATTTCCTGGGCTTGCAGTGTCATGCAGCAGTTTACACAGTGACATAGTACAGTCTGTTTATGCATTCCTGGGTTTACATGCATTATCCTATTAAAACCATATATATTGGCTTTTCCAATGCTTGTTAGGTCTCGGCTAAACTATGTGTGCACGGTCATGACAAGACATGTTGTTTACAGTTAATGAGCTACAGCCCGCCCATAGGCTTACCATTTTTACGCTTCAACACCTCTCTCATATCCTATGTTCCGGTTTGTCATGGCATGCATGTGTCATGCCTCTTCTTGTGTTTGCCTTCCTCTAGAGCATGGACCAAGTACTGGATTCATCCACTGCTCCGGTTTTAGGAGCTACTTTTTTTTATTGTGTTTTAGCACTCCGTAGAAGTGCTGGTGTTCTCAATCTCTCCTTTGACCTCACACGCGCCCTTAATTTGTGTTGTGTCTTTTTCCCCATCCCTGTTGCTTCTTTCCTGTCTCACCCCCCCCGTCCACCCCAACCCGTCCTTTAATTGTGTTTAAGCACTCCATACAAGTGCTTGTGTTTTCACTTGCTCCTTCCCCTCCCCCGCCCCCGATTCCTGTTGCTTCTTTTCCCCTCCCTCCGCCCCCCCACCCCTGTTCCTGTTGCTTCTTTTCTGTCTCACCCCCTTGATTCCCTGTCGGATTCTTCTTTTCCCTCCCCTTACCCTCTCACGCCTCACCTTCCTCCATCTTTGCCTTGTTGAGCTTTTTTTTTAATGCGCTCGGGGAGATTAAGGGATTTGCCCAGAATCAAAGGACGTTGAGTCTATGCCGGGAACATGGTTCCCTGGTTCCAACGTTGTTAAATCTGGCACACTTACTTATTACATGTAGTTTGAGGAAAACCAGAAACATATGTGTTCTGATATATTTTAGTAGGGCTAAGGATAAACAGATTTTCAAAAGCGACGGCTGCACTCAGACTACTAGTTCATATTTATTATAGTCCTGTTTTTTCGTCATTTGGGATGGTGCTTCTTTGGAGCTCCTTTTGGTATTGTGTAGGCTGGTTTTTGCCTTCCTTTTCTTTTAAAGTGTGGCGTTGGATTTCAAACATTATTGACTTGCTTGCTTCTCCGTTTTAGTGATCGACCCTTTGAATTAAAGCAGCTTCGGTCCAGGTTTAACTTGGCTAAAAGACATTTATATTGACAACGCCAATAGCATTGCCTAGACCTATTGGCTTTGCCAATGCTTATTTTTACTATGGATATAATTTTTGAGACTGTGCATAATGTAATGTTACTGTACGCTTCACATTGAAATGTTTGAGAGTTAAAGTACAGGAAGGCAGGAGTGCAAAATGTGCCTTTGTACTATAGCTTGGAAATTCCAGTCGTTTTAGGTTTTGTGGTGTTGCTACTATTTAAATTTTTTCAACCTTATTTCCACTTTAACTTTACTATTTTTAGGGAATGTTTTTTTTTTCTTTCCAATTGATGTAAGTCTCTTTCTGATATTTTCTCCTCCTCCCTTTTTCTAAATGGTGAAGGAGGCCTGCTACTGGTGAACTGCCTTGCCTAAGGGCAGGGTTAGTGTCTGTTCTATTCTGCCTTGTTGAAGGGTGGGGCCGAGGGGCGTCAACCCTGTGAAATACCACACTTCATGGGTAACTATAATACATCCTGGGGCGTGGTCTGGAAACATGGCAACAGGACATTAGCTGGCTGTCCTAGGATAATCCTACATTATCCTGCCCAGCCTAGGCCGTCTGGTATTGCCACAACATGCTACCATACTATGGCTGACGGTCCCCTGAGACTACTGACAGAAATGAAGAATCCCGTGATTGCGGACTAGCTGACCCTACACCATGTGTTGCAGAGGCCTACTGAGACTAGCGACGAGCCACTGCATCTGCTTGGAGCGATTGGCGGTCACTGAACCTGAGCCTTCCCAGGGCAAGTAGTACATGTGGGGACCTGCAGGCTTTGCGAATTCCCCCAGGGGCCCCTTAGTGAATGACGAGCTTGCGACTCGGCTTGAAGGGGAACACTGCGGGGGCCTGCAGCGGCTCCAACTACTGGTAGCCAGACTGGGGCACGTTCTGCAAAGTGACACGGCTGACTGAGCGACACTGGGCACCTAATAGGAGGGCTCTGAGAGGCCCTCCGGGACATATCATACCTCTGTAAGGCAGGAGAAGTTTGCGCAATCCTGACTCGACAGCAGCACTCTAACCTGATTGAGACTCAGTGTGGATGATCTGTCTGCTGAGGGAGCCCTCACTGGAAACCCAATGGTGCCTGGTATGTGAGAGTGCTGCTGGACCCCGGTGGTGAGTGCGACGGCCCTGTAGAGCCCACCTGACACCTTACAGTCCCCTGGGGAGTTCAGGGGTATGTGCTTCCTTGTACCTGGAGACTTGTTCACAGTTGTGCGGCCGGGTTTTGCTGCCTACTCTGAACTGCAGGGCGGTCCTAATGGCTTGCATGCAACTCTTCAACCGCATTGTCCTAGTTGAGGGTGGAGGAGCCCTCCGCTTCAGTTAACTGCCACGAGCCCTCCTAAGCAACCCTGCGACGTCCTCCCTCCAATTGCCTTTGGGCCCTGATGGACATTTAAGCACCGTCACGCCTATTTCTGTGACTGGGTCTGTGGGAGACAGCCTCTAGGGATGCTGTGTACCGGGCTGCGAAACGAGTCTTGACAAGGTAGGGGAGCACTGTCTGCCTATCGACTCGACAAACTGTGGTGAGCTTACTCCCTGTATGTTGTGCCTGATATCAGTAGGAACTATTAAGCATTTACTGCTCAGCCCTTGCAGTAGCTGTATTGGCGGTGTTGTCTGAACGGGGGTAAAACCTGGAGGTTTGACTTTGCCCACTCAGTGACTATACAGGGACAAGAGAATGGCAGGCACTTTGCCTCTCTATTGATCTCTATCTGACCCGTTTGTTGCTCTGGCCACCCCTGAGGGCTTTAAGATCGCCAGAGCAGATCGCCTTGTGGGGAGGGGGGGTGGAATGGCTATCATGTATAGGGACAAATAGGACCTCATTAGGGGCGAGACTAACGCTTGGGGTGACTGCGAAGCTCTGGATTTCAGTATCAGGTTCTCCCCCCACTTTATGTTGGGAGATTCTCTGATCTATCGACCCCCGGGCCCTGCTAGGTCCTTTTTGCAATCATGGGGCGATGCAGTGACTTCCAGGGCTCTTCGATTCTCCCAGTATATGGTCCTAGGGGATTTGAATATTCACCTTGACCAGTCCGATTCGAATGACTCACTTGCTTTCTGCGACATCCTCCAGCTTGCCCAACTGTCTCAATGGGTCAATCGCCGCACACATCAAGGAGGCCATATTCTCGACCCTATCTGCTCCATTTTCTCTATCAAGGCTGAAGATCCTCTTCCAGTCGTTTGGTCTGACCACTGTCTCACCTACTTCTCCTGGGAGCTAGCCGTGGCCTGCCCTTCGGGCCCCTCCTACCGGAAACCAGCTATCAAAAAAATAGAACCCTCCAAACTCACTACGGCCCTGGTGGCTTCTAGACCTGCACTTACCCCGGATCTTGATGGGAGCCTTGCGGGTTTCTCAAACTGGTTATCTAACTCCATGAACATGCTTGCCACACCAACCTCGTCCAGGTTCTCCAGGGAATCGCCTTCCAAACCCTGGTTTACCCCGGACTTGTCCGTTCTTAAGCAGGAGTGTAAAAAAATTGAACGTGCTTGGCGTCTCAGTGAGTACTGTCCCCTGGCTAAGGGTACTCTCAGGGGCAGACAAAAAATCTATTATACTGCGATAACACAGGCTAAGAAGCAGTACTATGCAGCCCGCATTGAGCAGGCACATAATAATTCCAAGGAGATTTTCTCGATAGTTCAGAGTTTTACGTCCCCTGCGGCGCAATCGTGCTCACTTCCAGCCACAGAGGGCTGGTGTAATACTCTATCCAATTTCTTTATGGATAAAATACGCACGATTCAGGCGGCCTTCACTTCTTGTCCCGGACCTTCTTCTGACCCTGTGCCTACCGCCATTTTGCCTGTTGGCACCAGGCACGCTCTCCGGGCCTTCTCTTCTGTGGATTTGTCTAGCTCTCTTAAAATCCTGAAGGGCTTGAAATCGGGTTCGCCCACGGACCCCTGCACGGCTAGATTGTTAGCAGCAGTCTCGGAGATTATTAGCCCCGAAGTTAATGCAATTATAAACGCCTCCCTTCGTGAGGCTCAGGTACCATAGGCCTGGAAACAGGCAAAAATCCTTCCCCTCCTGAAAAGGCCCACTCTTGATCCCCTGATCCCAGGGAACTATCGCCCTATTTCCCTCCTGCCCAGTTTAGCAAAAGTCTGTGAGAAGGTGGTGACCAGACAACTTACGGAGTTTGTTGAAGGGTCTGATGTTCTACATCCAGCACAGTCTGGGTTTCGCTCCTCCTACAGCACAGAGACAGCGCTGGTGGCGATTTCCGAGGCCATTCGCGAGTGTTTAGATGCCGGTGGGAGAGCAGCATTGGTAATGCTCGACCTATCGGCGGCATTCGACACGGTCCCGCACTCACTGCTACTCGCCCGACTCACTGAGATTGGTGTCTCAGGCGCCGCCTGGGGCTGGCTGAGGTCCTTCCTTGAGGGGCGGGCTCAACAGGTCTGGCTGCCGCCGGCCGCATCCACCCCACAGCCGGTCACCACTGGTGTCCCGCAGGGGTCTTCCCTTAGCCCCCTTCTCTTTAACATCTACGTTACTCCTCTGGTCTATCTAGCCGAGGACTTGGGGGCTAAGGTGATAACCTACGCAGACGACACCCAGCTTCTCTTTACCTGGGAAAAGGATGAGGATTCTGTATCCTTTGTTCAGCACTGCTTGTCTTCGGTTTTTGAGTGGCTTGCGGCCGCTCAACTCAAATGCAACGAAGACAAGTCAGAGATCCTACTCTACGGTAAATTCGCTACGGGCTTCAGAGATACGATCTGGCCTCCTGGGTTCCCCCTACCAACCTCTAATGGAAAATCCGCAAAGAACCTGGGTGTGTGGTTTGAGGATAACCTCTCCTTCTCTGCTCAGGTAAAAGCTCTCGGGCAGCTGCTTTGGCCTTCTCAAAACGCTAAGGAGTTTTCTCCCTCTACTCCCTAGGCCTGCCAAAGAGACGGTTATCCGTGCCTTGATCCTTTCTCGATTGGACTACGCTAATGCGTTGTATGTGGGCATCCCTGGATACTCCTTGAATAGACTCCAGGTCATTCAGAATGCGGCTGCCAGGCTGCTATTGGGAATCGCTAAGAGGAGCAGCGTGCGCGATCATCTCCGCCTACTCCACTGGCTTCCCGTGGCGGATCGGGTCAAATTTAAATCCCTGGTCATTGCCCATCGAGCCCTTTACGGTCTTGGCCCCGCCTATTTACAGAAGCGGTTTTCCTTTTATGTCCCGCTGAGACAACTGCGCTCATCAGCTCTTCTCCTAGCTAAAGTGCCCCGCTTCATCCGCCACAAGATGGGCGGCTGTTCATTGGCCGTTAAGGCTGCCCAGGCTTGGAATGCCCTTCCGTTTCTATTGCGCAATACTCAAGACCCGTTAGCCTTCAATAAACTTTTAAAAACTCACCTTTTTCCTTAATGATGGTGGTACAGTTCGGTGACTCCTCTTGGACTCGCGCCGGGACACTCCTCGGAGTAGCTGTGCGCGTTATAAGAGTATATAACATAACATAACATCTCAGACTTGTGGTACCGTGATGGAGTCACTTAATCAGGGGACAACTCTGGACTTGAAAGGGCCCTCTCCTCTGCTGTGCATCGAGAGATAGGTGCTGAAAAATATCAATAGGGCCCTGGCGGAGCTGGGCATGAGGGCAGATGATCTTGAAGGCTGCAGTAATTTTTGGGTAGTGGGCTTCCCTGAGAGGTCGGAAGGGTCCTCCACGGAACGATTGCTAGAAGATTGGGTGCGAACTGTACTGAGACCGCGGGTCCTCTCTGACTTATTTGTAGTGGAGTGAGCGCATAGGGCCTTGGTGCCTCCCCCTCACGCTGGAGCCCCTCCCAGGGCTATCATTTCTAAAATTCCCAGTTATCGGGACAGGGACTGTAAACTGGGAGTGGTACGTGAACAAGTGGTCCCTCATTTTAAAATCAGCAAAATAGTTACCTTTCTAGATTATCTGAAACAGGTCCAGGACCAACGTTAATCATTTATAGCCGTTAAACAGAAACTGAGAGCATTGGATCTGCAATATGTGCTCCTGTACCCAGCAAGGTTGAAAGTCTTTTTCAACGACAAAGCCCACCACTTTGACAGGCCAGAAGAGGTATGGAAGTGGCTATAGCTTAGAGATTAATCGGCTGCCTCTCGTACCGTAGGTAGCAAACGCCAGACCTGGGGAAAACGACCTTTTGGGTCACTTCACCAGCCCCGCTCTGGAATCAACAATCCAAACGTGCTCCCCTTGGGGTCCTGCAGGGTATGGATTGGGGAGGACGGCTCCATGCACCTGGCCACTGCAGCCCCACAGGAGGAGGAGAATGCCTCTCCCACTCCGATGTCTTTGGATGGTGCAGCCTCGGGGGCTCCGAGCCCCACGTCAGATATGATTCCAACCAGTGGGCCTACTTGAATGGGGGGGGGGGCAGGTCAGGAAGGAATGAGAGGCATGGTATTTGCTTTAATCACAGGCGGAACCTGGTTATGTCTTAAACGAAGGATGCCTGAGGAGAGGGGTATACTTCAGCAATGTCAAGGTATGACAGCTTGAAACTGTGCTTGCTGTATGTGAGGGCGGGGAGGGGTGTAATGTTTACTGTTGTAAGCCTGTTGTGATGGAATTTGAGGTTTGAATGCTCACAATCATGGCGGGGAAGTTCTCTTCCACGTTAACTGAGTGGTTCCTTACTTCAAATTCACGTACGGGGATGATTGTACACTTGCCTGGCTGGCAGAGCGACTCTCTGTTCGTATAAGTTAGTGGGTCACTTTTAGACAGACCAGGGAGCTGTGCTTGTTTTGGCACATGTGTAGGGTGGGCATCAGTAGTCGCAGGATTGAACTATGATTGCCGGGGGGCAGGGGGAGGTTTGATTTCTTTGTGTACTGTTATAGTTTTTTGGTTGGAACAAAAGCATGTAGGATCCGAGATGGCGCGTTTGAAGGAGACGAGACTCTGCAAATCCCAAGGATGATGCGGGGTGACTATAGGATTCTCACCTGGAATGTCTGGGGCCTGGGTACATACGTGAAAAGATATAGAGTACTCTCTTTTCTGAAGCGACATAAAATGCATTTTGCTTGCTTCCAAGAAACGCACTTGGATGACACTGGGGCCTCATGACTGTCTAAAAAGTGGAAGGGATGGGTTTTCACTCCTCTTATCGACATATGCCCGTGGCATACTGATTTTAACTCTGAGATAGGGCGATCGCAGAGGCTGCCGATGGACCCGAGGTTTTGGAGCGCACCCTTACTGAGTATTTGAACACGACTGGGGCTACACCACGCATAGGTCCACTGAGTGGGAAGCACTCAAGGCGGTTCTGAGGGGTGCCTGCCTGTGTCTTACATGCGGGGTGCGCCGTCAGCCCCAGGCAGATCTTCGCCAGGAAGAGGTGGAGTTAACGGGGATACAGACTACTTCCTTAGCTTCCCCCGACCTGCAAAGATGTGAACTCACGAGCCGCAGACGGCTGGGAGAACTCTGTGACCGGTTAGATAAGTATACCCTGCGTCTGTATCGTCAGAGGCTACGTAGGGAGGAGACCAGTCAGGGAGGATATTAGGTAGAGAACAAGCCCTACTGTTCGTGACCGGCTTAACTACTTCTGAGGGTGATAGTGTCACCTCCACGGCTTGTATAGTGCAAACGTTTCAGTGACCTCTACAACGAGTTTACGCAATGGACTTGGGTATTGACACACAACACTATGCTCTATAGGATGCTTGTTTCCAGTCCAGGGAGCACCTGGCCTGGCAGTTCGGGCTGGACTGTTCCCATTGGGTGCAGGGTCAAGACTGATTTGCATATGGCTGGGTCCAAACTGGAATGGCATGGTGAGCAAAAAAACGATGGATTTAGGCCCAGATCTCTGTACTGGGGTGAATGTACGACATTGTTCTGCATTCTGTCCATGAATTGTTGTTTTTGCATTTGTCACCCCGAGTGGGACGGGTATGCCCAGACGTGGGTCCTGTGCTCTCCATGCCACTGGAGTCAAGCTATCTTGGCTGATGAGGGCTGAAAGCCCGAAACCGGTCCTAGGATGCTTGTTTCCAGTCCAGGGAGGACCTGGCCTGGCAGTTCGGGCTGGACTGTTCCCATTGGGTGCAGGGTCAAGACTGATTTGCATATGGCTGGGTCCAAACTGGAATGGCATGGTGAGCAAAAAAACGATGGATTTAGGCCCAGATCTCTGTACTGGGGTGAATGTATGACATTGTTCTGCATTCTGTCCATCAATTGTTGTTTTTGCGCCTATTTCTGGCCACAGCGGGGCTCCCCAGACAAGACCCCGAGATTATGGAGGCTCTAGACACTCCTCTGAGCCTGGAAGAACTCAGGGCAACACTGCAAGCGCTGTCTCGATCGAAAGCTCCTGATAATAATAATACAGACACTTATAGAGCGCGACAGCTACCTCAAACAGAGGTGCCCCGGCGCTAAAGCGATCAGTAGTGCGTAGTTGGCAAACCGGAAAGGCTAGGCCCCCAATTATTCTGCCCTAAAGAGCTAGGTCTTAACCATTTTCCTAAAAAGGGGTTCAGTATCTATGTTGCGGAAATCACTTGGCAAGGAGTTCCATAGTTTTGCCGCCCCGACCGTGAACGATCTGCCCCCCATGCGAGCCTTCTTGAAGCAAGGTGTGCAGAGAAGCTTTTGAGAATTGGATCTTAAGGATCTAGACTGCTTGTAACTGCGTAGTCTTTGTTTTAGGTAGCTTTGGCATTTACCATGTGTGGCTCGGAATGCAAGCGTCAAGGCCTTGAACTTGATTCTTTTAGCCACTGGTAACCAGTGGAGCTCTTTTAGATGCGGACAGACATGTTCGTGGAAAGGAACCCGCCTAATCAGTCTCAGCCGCATTTTGTACCATCTGAAGACGTCTAATTAGGTACTTTGGCAGGCCAAGATAAAGGCAGTTCGCATAGTCCAATCTAGATGTTACTACGGCGTGGACTATGGTTTTTCGGCATTCTTCTGGCAGCAAATGCAGGAATTTCTTCAAGTTTCTCTGTTTACAGAAACGGGTAGCTGTTACCTGCTGTATCTGTGCCGAGAATGAGAGATCGGCCTCCCACTTCACACCCAGATTTTTTACGCAGTCTGCAGGAGAGGGGGGAGGTCCCATTTCCGATGGCCACCATAGGGCTGGTTCTGGAGGTGGCTCTTTCCCGAAGAACATCACCTCCGTCTTTCCTGCGTTGAGCTTAAGTTTATTGTTGTTCATCCACAACGCTATATCTCTCAGGCAGCCCTTGAAACTTTTAAAGGCATCCTCAGTCTGCTTTTTAAAGGTGAAGACCAGCTGGGTGTCGTCGGCGTACGAAATCGCTTTGACCCCCCCAGTTGGCTATCAACGAGAACAGTGGAGCCAGGTATAGATTAAACAGGAGTGGACTCAGTGCTGATCCCTGAGGGACTCCACACCAAAGCTGTTTCGGTTTAGACACAAAGGGTTGCAACACAACCTTCTGCGAGTGATTATTCAGGTAGGAGTTAAGCCAGGCCAGTGCCATACCCCCCCAATACCCATCTCCTGAAGTCTTCTTGACAGTGAGGTGTGGTCGACGGTGTCAAATGCCGATAGTGATGCTTTTCGGCCTGAACTTTACCAAATGTTCTCAGCGACTCTGAAACGTTTGGAGGTCTTACTAGAGGCCGGAGACGTGGGTATTTTGCCACAGTCCCTATGAGAAGGGGAAATATGTATGATCCATAAACCGGGCGGTGATGAAACTGACCCGGCCGAATATAGGCCTCTCCCAATGATAAACTCTGATACGAAAATCCTTTGTAAGGCTCTCGCCACACGTTTAACCACACATATGTCGCACCGCGTGCTTGAAGACCAATCTGGTTTCATACGGGGACGTAGCACCCGAATGAACTTGAGACAATTATCTCATATACTAAATGAAGTGCAACATCAGAAGGGGGAAATGGTGCTGGTCTCCATTCGTTTGGAAAAAGCATTTGACACCGTAGATTGGGGCTATCTCCTAGAAGTACTGTGTCATGGGTTTTTAACCCCAGTTCCGCGGGTGGGTGCGTCTGCTTTATAATGAGCCTCGAGCCAGAGTGCGGTGGGACTTTCCCGCTCAGAGCCATGGACCGTGGGACTGGGAACACAGCAGGGTTAGTAAAGCACAGAAAAAAAGGTAGCGGTGGAATACAGGGTAGCACCTCAGTTGTAAAACAATATTTTTCTAAAACTATTTCTTATTCATCGATCAGTGTTGGTGCCACTCCAGGTAATATAAAACATCCCGCTATCACGGATGTAACCCCATAGGATTACCAACGGACTCCTATGTTAGTTCAAATAACACAAATTTACCTAGGCACTCTTCAAGTTTATAAAACACTACAGTCGAATAGTGTAACCAGTCTGTATAGAAATCTATATATCAATTCACAGGCCAATAATCCAACAAGTCAATTTTGAGCAGTAAAAAATGTTTTTTAATCTACTGATAATATTTCATTGCTAATTGTGGTGATCTCATATTTTACAACATAAATAAAAAAAAAATCAACAGTTACAGTTGTTATTTTCTATTTATGATTTCCCAGAGGTCCTGTTCATATAGCCTTTACTACGTTGTCTTAGATGGAAACAGCCGACACGTGTTTCGTTACGTTAGTAACTTTTTCAAAGCTTCAAAAATCCACAAACGACAGTCCAAATAGTAGGTAACGCTCCCATGGACACAGGGATCACCTGTACCATGTATGTCGGATATTGAGGGACAATTAATGTATGTCAGCCGCCTGAAAGTAGATCGATCTTTCAGAAAAGATCCACTTGCATAAGATGTCTTCTCGTAATAGTCTATGTAAGGAGTCTAATATGGCAATATTCGCAAATAAGTGTCACTCCTGTTTCGTATGTTTAGCGTAGGTTTGTAGAATATACCAGATTCAAGTGAAGGTCTTGAAGGCTTTATTATGACTTCAAGAGCTATGATAAGCCGTATTCCAATCGTGACGTCCCTCGACAAATAAGCCTTATTTGTCGAGGGACGTCACGATGGAATACGGCGCTCACGCCAAAACTAGGGAGGCTTATCATAGCTCTTGAAGTCATAATAAAGCCTTCAAGACCTTCACTTGAATCTGGTATATTCTACAAACCTACGCTAAACATACTGAAACAGGAGTGACACTTATTTGCGAATATTGCCATATTAGACTCCTACATAGGCTATTACGAGAAGACATCTTATGCAAGTGGATCTTTCTGAAAGATCGATCTACTTTCAGGCGGCTGACATGCATTAATTGTCCTCAATATCCGACATACATGGTACAGGTGATCCCTGTGTCCATGGGAGCGTTACCTACTATTTGGACTGTCGATTGTGGATTTTGAAGCCTTGAAAAGTTACTAACGAAACGCGTGTCGGCTGTTTCCATCTAAGACAACGTAGTAAAGGCTATATGAACAGGACCTCTGGGAAATCATAAATAGAAAATAACACCTGTAACTGTTGATTTTTTTTATTTATGTTGTAAAATATGAGATCACCACAATTAGCAATGAAATATTATCAGTAGATTAAAAACATTTTTACTGCTCAAAATTGACTTGTTGGATTACTGGCCTGTGAATTGATATATAGATTTCTATACAGACTGGTTACACTATTCGACTGTAGTGTTTTATAAACTTGAAGAGTGCCTAGGTAAATTTGTGTTATTTGAACACAGCAGGGTTGCCCCCTCTCACCAATCCTGTTTGCACTCGCGATTGAGCCATTAGTGATTTGGATGCGCCGGGAACTATGGGAGTGGGGCATTCATTTCGGTGACGTCTGTGAGATCATTTCCCTATACGCAGATGACCCAGTGTCTTCCCCCCTCTCCCGGCCCTTCCCTCTTCTGCCCTGCGTGGCTGTACCAGCGGTGCTTCAGTTGTTGGAAAAGTCTGGGAATATATCTGGACTATGGCTTAATAGGGCCAAATCTGTCTTTCCCCCTCGCCACCCTGGCCAAGAGCCCACTCGCTCAATTGCCCAATGTGGGCCTGCACTGGGAGACGACCCAATTTCGTTATCTGGGAATTAAAGTGGCGCATACTTGGAAATTACAGCTCCGCCTCAACGTAGAGAAGGAGGTTGAGGAATTGAAGTCCTCAGTCCGCTTTTGGAACACATTACATCTTTCATTGATGAGCCATTTGGCCATAGCCAAAATGGTCCTCCTCCCTAGATGTCTACGTGTTGCAGAATTCCTTGACCCTTATCTCGGGCAAGGTTTTTCAACAGTTGGACTCAATCCTTGCATCTCTCCTGTGGGTGGGAAGGTGTAGCAGAGTTGCTATGTCGACACTGATGAGACAATATGAGGAGGAAGTGTTGGAGGTCCCATGGCTTGATTGATAATATTTTGGGGCCAAATGGCAACATGAGGCGCAGTGGCTGGACCCGGCTGACGACTGGGAAAAGCGCTTACTGACTGTCAGGGTGGATGCTGACCGATTACCCGAACTCTTAATGTAGGGTGCAGGGCTACCTTTGGGTGTCCCATAAATAGACACATGCCTATATTCTGGCACAGGTTTGTTCGGGCAGTACTGAAATGAGCCTTTTCCACCGGGAACTTCCACTCTGGATACTAAAAGCTGTCCAGCACATGGTGGGCAATATGTGCTTTCAAATGTGGTGCAGCGGTGGGTGTGAACTCCTCGGGGACCTATACCCAGGCGAGAACTTCCTAACATTTGAGGCTGAACTCACTTTCTCTCTTGGGCCCTTTTATTTTATTAATCACGTGGGTCTGGCAGAAATGGCAAGGGAATCATGGCTGACCTACCCAGCTTCTCCTAAACCTGGAATCATGGCTGACCTACCCAGCTTCTCCTAAACCTGCACACACTCTCGGGGGTCCTACTGACATGTGGTGCGGGCTGCCACTTGATCTTGCTATTGTATAAAGCCATGCGTACTGATGCGGTAGGTCCTCCTCCATGGTCTCGCAATGGCCTGGTTCATAGACCTGTACACTACACTTACTGAGGGAGACAGGGTGCAAGTCAATGACCTTAATCATATTATTTCATGCAATGCTCGCTTTAATTGGGTACATTATAATTTCATGCATAGGAAGTACCTTACTCCCAAACGCTTGCATTGAATATCTGATACTTGCCCCAGGTGCAATAATTATGGGGCAGACTTCATGCACTTAGCCTGGTAATGTAGGGAAGTACAGAGTTACTGGACTCTGGTAGTAGCAGAGATACAGAGGACTGTTCATATACCTCTTGCACACACCACAGTTCTGTCTCCTGGGTAATGTTAAACATCCAAGGAGCAGGAAGATGGTGTATAGATTTTTGCACTTGACTCTAGTACTGGCCAGGCGTCGCATTGCTATAACCTGGATGGGACAGAGGGCACCTGATTTTACTCGCCAGCGATGATGAACAATAGACGATCTTGCTGTTTGGAAGGACGTGTGTGATGTCTTCCTCGATTTGAGGCGATTATAACCTCTTTGGACAGTGAGGATGCTGAAAATGGGGAAAGCGATAGGGAAGAAACAGTCTGAGTGGTTGTCCCCTTAAAAGGGGTAGCCTGGATCATAATAGTTGTTTATGGTAATGCAGAAAGTCGAGTGTCTGGAGACTCAGAAAAGATTATGTGGGACCTGCTGGGAGGTCCTTATGTTTCCCTGAACCATAGAGCTCACTTGTAAGTCTACTTTGTCACTCAATGCTACTGTACTGTTTATGATCAAATTGAAAAATGAAGGTTTTTAAAAAACTAAAAAGCATCATAGTTCTGCTATCCGCATTACTGCACTAAAATGCTATTGTCACTCATTTTCTCCAAGCTAGCTCCAATGTGGGAGATGCGCTACAACAGAGTCCTGGTTCAGCAAGGCCCAGGAGAATTGGGTTGCTATGGAGGTCTCAGCCTGGACTGGCTAAGTTGTTTACTTAAATGATATAGTTACACAGTAAAATGAAAAGTAGCTGTCTCCCGTCCTTGTCTCCTCGTAGCAGGATGTATTGGGTGCGTCCTTCACTGGCCTCTCACAGTTAAATGAGTACAGATCAGTCCAGCCCATGATACTGGCTGCTGGTTTGCTACATTAGTCACGATTGATGTCTTTATACTCTGACAAGGCCAGTTAAAACAATTTGCAATATTTGATATTTTTCTCTCTGAGGATGAGAAACATTATTCAATCCATGTTCATTCTCCATTGCAAATAGCAACTCCAGTGAGTCATTATGGGGAAGTGGTAAGTCCATTACATGGCGGTCAGTGTGTCCTTTCTTATGTAACTTCGGCCAGACCTGGATTTTCAGCCATGAGCACTTTGGATTCAGGGTCGTAGCGTAGGTAGCAAGCTTGCATGGACACTTGGGGAGCACAGTTGTAGTGTGAAGGGCATTTCTAGACTTTCCAATGCACAATAGGGTGCATTTCTGACAATTATCTCATTAAATGAACACCGGGCACAAGTCCTGAGAAAAATAGTGCGGGGGTAATGGGGGGTGAGGCGAGGAGACGTCACAGGAAATAATATCACAATATGTGACGTCGTAGGAAGAAATTTTATGCCCTTACAATATACCTCACTTAAAGTGGAACATGCTTATGTTACAAAAACAACAAGCTAAGCTAATCACGAAGAATATGAAAAACAATTTTGGTTTGTTTGACTTTTCTACATTTTCTGCATATCAATCATAGGTTATGAGTATTTGTAAAGCACTCTATCACCCTGGAGGGTATTCTGGCGCTGAAGCAGAAGCAATTATGGCTTAGCAAAAGGCTAGTCTAGTAGAGTTAGTTGAAGAACTAGGTCTTCAGCTTCTTGTGAAAATCGGGAATTGAAGAGTCGGCTCTGATATGCCAGGGCGAGTCGTTCCAAGCTTTAGGAGCAATATAGAAGGCACCACTTTTTTTTTCTGATTTTTGTGTATGTTTGGGATGAGTGTGAGTAGGAGTTTGGCTGATCAGAGATGTCTGGTGGGTTTGTGGAATCTGATGGGGTTGTTGAGGAAGGATGGGCCCTTGTTGTGTGGCTTGTGAGCTTTGAAGGTGTGCGTTAGGAGTTTGAATTAAGCTGGTTTGTTTATGGGAAGCCAGTGGAGCTATGTGAGGTGAGAAGTGATGTGTAGGTCAAGTGTGAGCCAGGCTGCTGAGTTCTGTATGGTTTGGAGCAGGGCTTTAAGTGGACCGGGTCCTGCTGTTGCTCAGCACCGCCTGTTCTAAAAAGCAGGTGCTGAGACAGGTCTATATTGGCTCTCCATTTTTGCTCTCAGGCTTAAAAAAAAAATCTTAACTCTGCATCAGTACTACCCTTCACTGCCTTTGATGTAAAGTCACACCCCTCCCCACAGTTAAGTAATGCGAATGAGCTTAAGGGACGGTATGTTACATTCACCACACAGATTTTAAGACGCATGACAGATACCACATAGTTTTAACACACAGTTAAGTGATTCCTATGGTTTTTACCGTTACCACGCATCATTTACCAAGCAGTATTTTGCTCCACAGGTGTTTTAAAAAATAAATGTAAATAGTATTATTTTAATGTTATTTACTAAAAAGGGGTAATAAAATGCAGGTAGAGTTAAAGGTGGGGTTAAGGGTGGTTTTAGGGTTAAGGAATGGGTAGGGGGGAGAGGGAAAGAGTAATACCAGGGTTCAGGTGTGGACAAAGGGAGGTAAGGGTGGTTTTAGGGTTTAGGGATGGGTGAAGGTAAGTGGGGAAAGAAGGATTTTAGAGTTTAGGTGCTGTAAAGGGCCACGTGTTGTAATTGTGTGGTAGGTACAGACCTGGTAATGTTGGATATTCTTACGGGGAGATATATAGGGGAGGGGAAGGGGAGGATTTTTATTAACTCCCACCCCGCACTTGGACATACCATGAGAGGGAGGTACATAAATAGTACCAGGTCTGCTCCACTACATTATTATTGCCCCCCCCCTCACCTTTGACTAGGTAGAGAGGGAAGGGGCCAAAACTTTGTACCCATGGGAGAGGGGTTTCATAAGTTGCCATGTGTGTTGGTTTTCCGTCATGGATGGACGGCACACACCTAGGGTTACTTACCTGGCCATTTTTATTTACCTGCATGACCAGTATTTTAATGTCTAGCTCAGTAGGAAAATCATCTAAAGCCGGTATTTTTTCCTCTTATCAGTACCTATTTAAAGACCAACATACACACAGAAAGCACTTTAAAATGTGTCCTACAGCTGCCTTAATTATCCAGGATTGATAGTTAAAGTAAACAAGGCAGCAGAGCCATGTTAAAAATGAACACTGACCTTTTTTCCCCATATAAATTCCTATTTAAGTATCCATATCCGGTTCTTTGCAAAATCTTAAAACATAAACAAATTACCTTTATTTTTCTCTGGGCAAGGTGCTCCCCCCCAACATACATCTCCCAAGATGGGGAAGCATGTGAATGAACTCCCCCCGCTCCCCCCCCCCCTTGGGCAAGGCGGGTGGGTGAACTGAACAAGCAACTGGCCCAGTCAATAGGTTTCACCTAAGCAAGATCTATGATCATTGTGTATGTTTCGACATGTTGCCAGCGCGGACAGTTGTACAACACGGCTTAAAGTAAAAACAAACAAAAACAAGCATTTGCAATGCAATAGGTCTCGCATTTACACAAGTTTGAGCTATTGGCATTGTAAATGACAATGCCTTTTATTTATGTTTTAAAAACCAAAACATAAATAAAAGGCATTGTCATTTACAATGCCAATAGCTCAAACTCGCGTAAATGCGAGACCTATTGCATTGCAAATGCTTGTTTTACCTAGCCATGTTGCAGGGTGCAGTGCCATATGTGGCCAAAAGAGGTCCCATGGGACCTCTTTTGGCCACATATAGTACTGCACACTGCAAAGTTTGAGTTACTGGCATTATAAATGCCAATGTTTTTTGCCTAGCCAGGTTATAGGGTGCAGTACCAAATAACCACATATGGTGCTGCACCCTGAAGAGGATATGGTAAATCCACCCTACCCATAATGCATTGCATGCAAGACAGCACCACATATATAAAATTAGTAGCTTTGGAAGGTGACAAAAGAATTATTATATTAATTCCGGATTAGGTTCTACTCTGTGTGGAGCTAATGAAGAGAAATTAATAGAAGGTCTCATATAAATGTGAGATGTACTAGTGAGTAAAGTACCCACTGCCAGCCTTACAGAGGACAAAGCTAGTGTTCTGTCTGTAAACCCTTAAAGAAAGCAGTGCTTTGAGGCTGTAATTAAAACTTAGGGAGTATCAACACATGTACCAGGAAGGGTTCTCATGGGAAGTTACAAGAAGAGACAAGGTGATACTAAGGAGGAACTACCAAGCCTATTGACCAATGAAAAGCCACCATTTACAAAGGACAGGGACAGGAGCCAATTAAAAAAATGGGGCAGAATGTTTAGTTTTGTTTTTATTTGCAGTGGAATTATTCTATTTGCTTTGCACTATTGCCAATGGTATAAAAAAGCTAAAGTAAAAAACATTGTCATTTTCAACACCAACAGCTCTAACTTTAACAAATTCGAGACCTATTGCATTGGAAATGCAATTGGTCTTGCATTTGTTGGAGTTACTGGCATTGTAAATGGCAATTTTTTTTTTTTATCTAGACATGTTGCAGGGTGCAGTACCATATGTGGCCAAAAGAGGTCCCAGGAGACCCCTTTTGGCCACATATGGTACTGCACCCTGCAGAAGATATGGTAAATCCACCCTACCCATAATGCATTGCATGCAAGACAGTACTACGGGTACATTCAACTAGCTATGTCCATATATAAAATTAGTAGCTTTGAAATGTGACAAAATAATTATTATATTAATTCCGGATTAGGTTCTACTCTGTGTGGAGCTGATGAAGGGAAATTAATAGACGGTCTCATATAAATGTGAGATGTCCTTGTGAGTGAAGTAAGCACAGCCAGCCTAGCTTATGACCAAGTGTGTCCTGCCTGAAGTCTTTTAAGAAAATAGTCCCTTGAGGCTGTAATTAAGACCTAGGGAGTAACAACACATTTAACAGGGGGTGTCCTCCTGGCATGATACAAGAAGAGACTAGGTTGTATTAAGGAGGGACTACTAAGCCTATTGACCAATGAAAAGCCACCATTTACAAAGGACAGGGACAGGAGCCACTTAAAAAGATGGGCGGAAAGTGGGCGGAGCTTTATGCACATATCCTGAATACAGCGATGCCAAAGGGGATGATGGACGGAGCGTTAAAGCAAATCAAACACTCACCCCCAGTCAACTGATCTGGGTTTAATCCATCATCATTCTTTAGCTCACTCCACCACCCCAGTTCAGACATGGCCATATGCAAATCAGTCTGACCCTGTGCCTCATGGGAACAGTCCAGCCCGAACTGCCAAGCCATGTCTTCCCTGGACCGGAAACAAGCATCCTGGGACCGGTTTCGGGTTCATAACCCTCATCAGCCAGGCTATCTTGAATCCAGTGGCAAAGTGAGCAAGGGACCCACGTCTGGGCATACCCTGCCAACTTAGGGCGAACAAAGCAAACACAAAGAGATGATCGACGGAGCCCTGAAACTTTTGCATATCCTGAATACAGCATGTCTCGAAGAGACAGCGCAAGTCCTGCCTAGGCGAGACCTAAAAAGGGGTAGGACACGGCCAGCGCTGACTGTGTCATAGCACTTTTTTAGGTCTCGCCCTGAAAGCCAGCGCTTCAGCGCTGGCTCTGGGCGAGACATTTTGTAGTGTGGGTTGCAGAAATGCGACCACAACTTTTGGCTGGCCTAGAGCATGCGAGAACGCGCGCAGTAACGCGCATTCCTCGCATGCTCCAGGCGCCATATGGCTTTCCTCACTTGCTCCTCCCCCTCCCCCGAGCGCTTCTCGGGGCCGCGCGGCCGTGTCACTTTCACGGCCGCGCGTCACTTGCTCTCCCGCTCCTCCCCCTCCCCCACCACAGAGCGCGTCTCGCACGGCCGCGCGGCCAATGCTTGTTACTCGGGCGTTAGAAACTGCACGTGGGAACTGTGTGACGGGCACAATTTTGGGACAAAAATCAGGAGCGCAAACCATTTTGGTGCGTTATTCCTCACAGCAAGAGTTATCACGTGTAAAAACAGTCTCGCTGCTGTGCGTAAAGACCGTTTGTGTTGCTGAGTACTTACGCATATGTTTGCCACCTAACCTGCCTTATTAACAATGTATCATTCTAATCCATAAAGAAAGCAAACTGAGCACAGTGAGCTGCAGAACTAGGCCGCGTGATGGTAGTGTGTGGGAGGGGCGAGAGGCTCGGGAGTAACATGGCGCAGCGTGGTTTCACGGGACGGGCAGGGAGTGCAGGGAACACCAGCAGACGTAACACAGACAGAAGCAGTAAATGGCAGACGGGCAGCTTACTTTCGTTGACTGCCACAGAGAGGGATTGTCTTGCGGAGTTGGGCGAACTGCAGCCTACATTTTAGAGCCAGCCCAACAAACGGCGTAAAGAGGATGGTTATCAGTGTGGCGCGCAGGCGGTTTATTACCCACTTGGACACGTAAAAAAGACACATTCTGCAACTAAACAACCTGTAAACTTGGCCTGCGGGAGCCGGTGCCCCTGAAAGGTGGATTTGTGAATAAAACAGTATATTTTTACAGCGCTTGGTGCAGAACTAGGCGGTATGAAAGCACTCACAACTTAGGCAGACGAGACTTTCTCAGAGTCACTCATTTTCTTGAACTGCGGAAGCAAACATTAGAACTTGCCTCTCCAGATGTTTAACGCTATGCAGGTGAAAAAGAAGAGAAAGCCACCAGAAGCGATCGCTGCCTTCAATGTTTTACTAGCCATAACTCCCATCTTCTCCAAAAATTGCCAACGTTGAGAGTCTGGGTTGCAGTGGCGTTTCAAGGACCGAGGGTGGCGCTATAGGTCCCAGAGTGCATAGCGTTTCTACCCACTGATGTGTTTCAGGTACGGGTTCCCCTTTCCTTCTCAGCTCTGTAGCTAAGGGCTCTATTCAAACTGCTGCGGCCTGTACTCTGGTGGAAATTCTGGAAATGGCAGGCCCAATCGGAGGCGTTTTAAAGCATGGGCACAGTGGGCACTTGCCCAGGGCCCCCACTTTCCAAATGACCCCACCCCCTTAAGTAAAGTGATCTTTTCCCCACAGTTTCACAACGCTGTCGATTTCTTTAAAGTAACCTCTCTCTGCCTATCTCCATGTCCGTCTCTCTCTACTCACTGGCATATTTATGAATTTTGGGGTGAAATGAATTACTCTCAGCTGTTTTGTGTGAAAGTTAAAGTATAATTTAATATTCTTTGCCATCATGTAGGCTTGAATTAGCAGAACATAGGTAAGGAAGTTCAAATTTGTTCCGAACAGGGGGCCCCAAAATATTAATTGCACCGGGCCCCGAAAATCCTTAAAATGACACTGGCCCCAATCTCTGTTTCTGTGCCACACTGTGCTGGCCCGAGGCGGACTTGCAAGTTTGGCTTCTGCAGGGCTCTGTACATCTAAACAGGAGCGCTGTCTCGAAATATTTTGACAGATATTTAAATAAAAAAAATCATGCATACGTTTGAAAAGAGTGTCGGACACTCCACAACACACCTGATTACCTTTAAATTGTCTCCTGGACACTTTTTAAGGACCTCTGTACGTTTTTAGTGACACCTGCTCATTTTAAAGACCTCCGCCCCCCGCACACTTTAAAATACTAATAGGCGCTTTCTTTTTTAGCAATCTGTCCACCTTTAAAGAAACGGCACACTTTTTAGAAATACTCATGAATTTGCGAACACCACATTTACGAAGCTCCTGAGCACTAATCAAAATACGACTGCACACTTAAGGCCCTTGCACACTTTTAAAAGATGCTTGCATACTTTCAAAAGACTACTACTATTTTTTAAAGACTCCTTTTTAGTTTTCAAAGCTTCTTGCACACTCAAAAACCTCACACACTTTCTAAAGGACCTCACACATTTTTACCACACCAATGCACACTTTCTGATAGATCCTTGCGCGCTTTTAAAATACTTCGACACCACTTTTTAAAGACTCCTGCACAGTTAAAAGCAATGATGCTCCCCGCATTTAAAAGAATTCCTCCAACTTTGAAAGACTCCAGTGCACTTTCTGAAACAACCCCTTGACAGCATTGTGAGGAAGGAGAAAGGGGGCTAATTTGTAGCTCTGGCCCTCCACCCTCCCTGTCCCCCAAACTCCATCCGTCTCTTCCCCGTGAACCTCCCCAGGGCTTGCCAGGCCTGAGGGGATCCAGCCCAAGGCGCCCGCTGAAAGGATTCCAGCTTCTTCAGACAAATCCGCTCGCGGGGAAAAGCTTGGATTATGTTTTTTACTCTTTTATTTTAGAAAACGAGCCCCGAAGTTAATCTGTTAACCATGTTTTAATGAGGATTTCTGTCCCGGATTTCACACCACGCTCGGAGTCTCGTTTCAATACAGAATTAATCAGCCCTGACTAAGGACGGAGATGAGCAGGCCCACCCCTGGGTGCAAGCGCTGGAGATGGGAGAGGCGCTCCGAAGAACCAGCCCAGAACATGCTACTATTAAATGCATGCTGAGATCAAGACAACGTCATACACTGGCCACCGACATTTCATGCACCCAAACCGAATTGTTCTCTTAAAGATTATGTATTGTTGTCCAGCATCTTGCTATTCACTGTATCGACTTCTGAAGGAGGACTGAGTCTATCGGCCCTGCCACGATTCAAGCCTGTAACCTACAATGTTAATAGCAATCTCTGTGGCAGGTGCTCAACGCAATCAGCTATCCCGCCAAATAGAAGTGTAAATACTGACTAGGTGTTGCGTTAGCCAAGGCCTTTTGATTTTACACATAATAGCCATGTGATATACTTACTTAGGAGGGCTCTCAGCCAGCTCTCTTTATTCATTGGTCCTCAGTGTTGTCATTTACATTTTGCTTCTGCCCTTTACAACATACTGCATGGGGCAGTGGGCCAGCCCACTTCAGCTACTGGTTCCTTTTTAGGTCTCGCCTTGGCAGCGCATGCGCTGTCTCAGCGAGACTTAAAGTAATCTGTATATTGGCTTCAACTCCGTGTAATTTCTCCTGCCCCTCGCGATTGGTTCCAGTCTGGCATTGCTGTTGTTTTCTTGATTTCTGTTGGCCCTATGGTAACTTCCGTGTAGTCCCGAGGCAGCGGCGCCGAACTACAGTTTCGCTCCGCTGGCACTTAATTGCCTGCAGTGTGCCATCTGGTTGGGGGCGTGGCCCCCCTCCTCTCCCTCGTTCCGCACGGCCGCTTGTTTCCAATACTGCCTCTCAACCGTAGCTGTTCCCATCAGGCACAGCTTCCCGTAATTCCCTGTGATCTCAAGGCGCAGTATCAGTTGCTTTCCTTTCTCAGTGTGCCAACCAATGCTTTAATAAGATTTTGTCAACAGCAGCGATGAAGAAGGGTTCATTAAAACTAAATTGTTAAAAAGACCGAGCTTCGGAACTGCAGCAGCTGAAATATTGAGCTCCTCCGTGAACACTGGAAGGATTGTACACAGCAGCCTCGTGAACCCTCGAGAGTCGGAGTGTGCGCCACATCTGTTCGGCCGTATCATGTTACAAGGCACCGTGCAAGACACAAGGGGCCGCAGGCCTCGAGACATGCAGACATTTGTTACGGGGATTACACAGGGTTAAATTCCTGGCGCTGCCGTACTACATGAGTGTGAATTGAAGTATTTAATGCGCCGTTTGTCACGTGCAAACAGCTGTGCAGTATGCAAAACGTAGATCATACCCGTCTACTGCAGTTCATTGCTGTCCGGTCTAGCATCCCTTAACAACATACACCATTGACTGTGGTGTGTCTTCAAATAAAGCCAACAAACATTTTGCAAATAAAGCGACATAAAAAAGTAGAGCAACTTTGTGTTGCCACCCATGACAAGTTAGGCATCTCTCTTGCTTTCGGGGTAGACATGACCCGAGGGACACTGGGAGGGTCCCGTATCACCCTGCCCAGCATCATCACTTGGATGGTGTGACGGGTCAATTAAAAGCTCACAAACTGCCTGCAGCTAGTTAGCTAGCCTTTATTTATTTTTTCTGCAAGCTGAGATATTAACCCACTATTCTTCGAAAGATTACAGGACGATCATATGGCGACTGGAGCAGCAGGGAACACCACCACTAGTCACAAAGAGGGACTGCAAACATTACCTCAGGAGTCTCCACTTTAGGGCAGCCTGCCTGTGGGACAGTTTCAAATTCCAAGGTGCTGTGAGGCTGCTGGCATGGTATCACTCTAGAGCAGGAGCAGTTGAGCATTTCCCCAGATATTGAGATAACGAGGCCATAAGCGGGTGAATCCAGGAAGAAGTAACAACAAAGCAATGGATAGTCCCAGAGGAAGATAGATGAGCCAACTAAATTATTGGCCTCCCTTAAATTTCCTATAAATAACCCAGACTTGCGTTTAATGAATTTGCAACAAATATGGGTGTGTTTGCTGAATCACGTTCGGATTATCAACAAGCATTGGCATAGCCAATAGGTCTCGCCTTTGGGACCTTATAAGTGTTTAGCCATGCAACAGTTGATGTTGTTGCACCAAGGATATTGTGCTGCATAACTAAATACTTATAAGGTCCCAAATGCGAGACCTATTGGCTATGCCAATGCTTGTTTTCTTTAAGCTGTGTTGCACAGCAGCCTGGGTTGCTGTGCAATATGTCTAAAAAACATTAAAAAAGACAAATAGCACTTGCATCTGCAAGAACTATTTGTCTTTGTTTAATTTTTTGTGTGCAGTACTGGAGATTTGGAGGGGGAAGTGGAACAGTGAAGGGAGGGTATTAGCAACACAATGCAATCCGAGAACCAGGGACCCCCTCTAAGGGACGAATGAGGTCTGGGAGTAAGAGGGGAAATAAACAGACCAGTGGAACCAGAAAACACTCCACTTAGACCTATATTTCTTTTTTACAAAAGAATGAATCTAGTATGGGTATAAGAATATGCCACACATCAGATATTTATAACATAGCAACAACATCATTATTTTTTGAGGTCATATTATTTCTGGTTCCACTATTAGCAACACAATGGACATGGAAAGGAGGGCGGGGGTCAAGCAACACAAGTGGGATGTGAAGGAGCAGCAATACAACGAAGAGTTTTCGGAGTGTGGAGGAGAGGAAAGGAACAGCAACACAATGGAGAGAGGGTGGGGTTGGGGGAAGAGCATACATAGTGGAAGGAGGGAGTGAATGGAGACACATGCACTTGTATAGAGTGCACAACATTTTTTTTTTTTTTTAGAAAAGTAACTGCAGGAGCGTTCGGCCAGTGGAAGGACACTGGCTGCAGACAGGAAACTGTGCTTGGTCCATACTCCACAGCAGGGGCAAACACCTAACGACACAGCAGGAATTAGGAGGCGGTGACCAATAGAAAGCATTGAAACGAGAGTGATTCAAAGCCAACCAGTGGTAAGTAATGGTAATTAATAGGCCAGCTCTAAGCCTGTTCTTAAGCTTTTTTTGTTGACAAGATTTCGCTGACATTTTATGCATGCTGTCTCGGGTGAAAGCTAAAAAGGGGTAGCGCCCAAGCACTCCGTGGCAAGGCTAAGAAGGAACAAGCATTGGCATAGCCAATAGGTCTCTCCTTTTGGACCTTATAAGTGTTTAGCCATGCAGCACATTATCACCCACCGGGCAGATTGTGAGTTATCCCAGGTACGGTGCATGCTGTGTCCAAAATGTATCGTCGCAGGAACTTTACGGAATGATTATTATGTCATAATGCTATACTCGTTTCTTTTGAAATAATTGGCATATGTCTATGGCAGCAGAGAAATTGAGCGCAATACGCCACTCCCAATCAAATAGCGACGTTGACACACAGATGAGCCCTGAAGAAGTTCTGCGTACAGAACGAAACGCGTTGGCTGTGGCCTTTTAAAGAAATTAATAAAGGAGCAAGATTACACCTTACAAAACGGATTGGACATTCTTGAGAAATGATTTAACTAATTATATTTGGACATTTGGTGCAGCTTTGATATGGTTTAAAGTTTCTTATTTACCCTGAGGTTAAGGGTGGTGCTTTTGGACAGAGGGCACTGTTAAAGCTTGCACAGAGAATCTGGTTGCAGTATATATGACTGGCTATTTTCAGAAGGTGGTGCCCTCCGCAGGCAAATTGGTCCACTGTCCAAGTGCTTTGTTTTTACAATTGTTGAGTCTGGCTTATTGTCTGTATTTTCGTGCTGCTGGTGTTTCTAGAGAAGCAGCGGCTGAAATGCAAGGTTTTCTCGTTCAACCGGACACTGCAGTCTGGAGTCATTTGAAAGTAGTGTGGATGGACATAATAAGCTTATTTGTAATTTCCCGTGAGGCTCTGGCCAAGGCCCGCTCATTAGACGGTGCTGACGATTCCACTGAAAAGTAAGATGTCACCGTAATTGATTTAATTTCTGTTCCTTTGTGTTTTAGAGAAAATGAAAACGCACTCTTGTGGAGGTGAAGTGGAGGGGACGCGCCTTCTAATGAAAGCGGCAGGGTCTGGAAATGAAACCTGACCCAAAACAGATGGCAGCCTGCGCGCCGCTGCTGCTGGCTCCCGAGAGCAAAACGCTCTGGGAGTAAACATTTCCCGAAAAGCAAAGAATAACGCGAGAGAGAAGCGGGGGCGAGTGAGCACGGCGAACGCGCTAATTAAAAACAGGTGGTGACATGCCCCCGAACAGATGGCGCCCCTGCTCGTAACCGTAGGCCGTGGGCGGATACATTCCCTGGGAAAGGTGGGACATGCACCCGCCTTTGCCCAATTGCGTGCTGTCTTTTTATAAAGACGCACGCAAAGCCCAATAGAAAAAATGCTAAAAAAAAAAACGCACGAGCGTGTGAAAAGTCCAGACTGATTCCAAGAGGTCGTTTTCCTAGAGCAGCGCACTGCGCTAGGCTCGACCTAAAAATTAGGGTGTGTACATCTTTGTCTGCCCAGTCCTGGCCAGGCTCTTTTGTTTTATCTCTCTCTGGTGTTCGCTGCAGGAGATGTCTGCATAAGTGGGAATAATGAAGTATCAGCTTAACTTCTGTACTCTCTTATTTTTTTTTTTTTTCTTGCCAGTGTTCCTGAGCTTTGGAAGGGTGGACAAGCTGAATGTCTAGTGAATATGTGCCACATGCACATTTTTCTATTTTCTGGATATCTATCACTAAACAAAGCAAGGACTGACTGTATTTTTTGGATAGATTATACCACATTAGGGACGCAAATATTTTTCTGTTTTACTTCAAGCTCTAAAAAATTATAACATTGTCATGAACAAATGAACTATAACGATGTCATGAATAAATACATTTCTTCTTTCTTACCAAACTGAAATATGACTGCACCTTTTTAAAAAAAATTCATTTAAACTTTTTTTATTGGCATTTCGTATACAAATATGACTGCATCTTAACTGCAAATGTTTGTGTTCCAGACATTAACGAAAGATATCATGATAGCGTAAAGTAACTGCAACATGACCACCTGTCTCCACTCTGTTTAGCAAAGTCACATGAAAGTTGGTCACTTTGTAATCTCCTCTTTATCGATCATACAGTTTGTTTCACGGTGTGAAAATTGGGCTAGAAAAGCAGTGTTGGCAATAGCCAGAGTGGAATTGTTGGAGTATGTACCTGCAGGAGATAGAGTGAACGTATGTGATAATTGTGCGTTAGCAGCCGTGCAGCGAAGGAGCGCAGAGGTTGGATTGAGAGTTTAGACAGGTAATGGACTTCTTAGTTTCAGACGGTGGGAGTGGTGTGTGCATGCATGTATGCATAGTTGTCTAGATATGTCTCTGTGCATATGTATGCTTATGTGTGCTAAACTTGCCATATTGTGAATATGGTGCTTGGCCTAATTGATGACTATTCCCGTGGGAATATTTTTAATAATAATGTTGATGGCTGACTTGATGCGGTTGTTCTTCGCATTGTGGTATGGCTTGTAATGGTAATGCCTAGGCAGGTGGAGCGGAATCTGTCAATGTGATGCATTTGTACTAGGGGAAATCACAGGATGACATTTGGGGAACATGACTGAAAACTGATTTTTGAGGCGAAAAGTGACTTTTTTTTCCTCAGTAAAAGACAAGATTTTCTTGGAGTGTGTTAACCCAATATGGAAAGTATTTTGAGACAGAAAAACATGTATTTTGAGAAACAGATATGCAGAGGTTTGAAAACAAAATGGTTAAAAATCCAGAACATATTTGAAGCTGCTCTTTGAATGATAATTCAAACCGTGGTGAGGAGATTTTTAGGTGTTAGTATTTCCTTTGCATCAGTGGGCACTTTCTGTTGTGGATGTTATTTCATTAGTCAGGTGGAGGTATTTTATATTGATTAAGCTTTGTAGTTAGTAACCCAGTCTTATGCGGTGGTTGGTTGGTATTCTATTACAATATAGAGTTTTAAATCTCATCCAGACAAAAGTATTGAATCCATATTATCGACTACCACAACATCACAGAGGTAATTATTTATGATTTTATTTCCATTCTTAACTGCACAACTATTTATTTGAAAGATATATGCATCTTCAAATTTTGTAGATGTGGAGTAAAGAATAGAAATATATTTTTACATAACTTGTCATACATTTTGATGGCCACTACTAGTAATCCTGCAAGGTGTGGTCACTATTGTGACTATTAGATGTGGTCATTACTGCAACAGTGTTTAAAGCCATTAGTAGCTCAGAACTATTTTCATTGTTCAGACAGCTCGTGTTACATAAAAGGTTGGAGACCCCTGCTCTAGAATGAGTTATCCAACTTTAACTATGGAGGCTCAAATGCACCACTATAATGTGATATGCGTATTTGTAAAGCACTTACTACACTACCACTGACAAGGCACTGTAGCTCTTTTCGAATGGGTAGCATGCTACCCTGTGGTTGCCAAATGTTGGTGATTTAGTCATTCCATAATGTGTAATCTATATATGGTTATTTTGTTAATGCTCAGATTGTACTGAATTGGAAAAAAAAACCTTAAAGTTGCTGTGAATTCGAATTACGATGATTTTGTGCTGCAGATGTGATTCTATGTCTGTTTTTTCTTCCAGAGTGAATGCCTGTGTGGATGTGGTGCTCTCTGGGGTGAAGCTTCTTCAATCTCTAGGACTGGACCCTGGCGATGGTAGAGATCATGAGGTGCTGAGGTCCAGGGCAGACCTAAAGGAAGCCTTCATCCACTTCATGGAGAAAGGGGTGGCAGCTGAGCGCTTTTTCAGTGATAAGGAGGCATTCCAGGCCATCGCACGTGCAGCTTCAGAGTATCCCGGGGCGCAGGTATGAATGCAAGGGTTTGATTTTTCTCCAGCAAGAGGTTTGGGAACCGTTTTAAGCCTTGGGGAGGAGAGATCTATTTAACCAGCTCTGTAAAAGGGTGGAGCAGGCATTTTTAATGGGACAACACCTGCATCTGAGCGGTTCTCTCATAGAGGACAATTGGGGAGGTCTGCAGCAAGAACCATCTTGCAGTTGCAGACTAGAGGTGCTCTTATTAGCATTGTCCCAGTAGATCATGTGCTGCAATGGTATGATCCATTGATTCTCAAGAGGGTTAGTAGTGGGCTCTGTTGACTGAGAGGATGATTGCTTTTGTGGCTAATCATTCCTTATACAAGTGGCCTCAATGGTGACCACCCTAAGAGGTATTAGCGTGAGGCCTGGGTAAGGCCACTCTTATTGCTGTAATATACACTGAGGGCTAGGAATTTTATCTTCTAAATTAAAACCTGCATTGCACAGCCAGGGAAGGCCACTCATGGCGAGCTGTAACCTCTGTTGTAGAGTTAGGCTCTAATCATCCTCATAGGTGGTTATATCCTACAAACTATGTAGGGCCTGTAGAGTGGCATTACCATGCAAATCTGAGCTAATGAGACCTGTAGCACAGCCGCTTCTCAGCTGTAGCCAAGTAGCATCGTACATTTCCAGGTACACACAGCCACATCTGAGAATGAGTGAGAGGTTTGTTTTTGCAATGACTTGGTTGTTTTCGATGCCTTTTACAGATCTATGTAGGAGGAAATGCTGCTCTAATTGGTCAGAAGCTGGCATCTAATCCTGGTCTGACGGTAAGCTCCATTTGATGTGATAAATGTAAACTGATCACCTTGGTGCATTTGTAGTGTCCATATCTCTGTCCTTGGGGCCCTCTAGTGCCATGTATTCTTTTGCAAGGGTCCACTCTTATCTAGCAATTGCTCCTGCCTAGTTAACTCTTGACTGTTTCCTTGAGTCCAGTTTCTTTACCTCCAGCCTTGCCTATTTTCATGTCTTTCTCTGTTTTCAGGTTCTTCTGTGTGGCCCCATCGGTCCCAAACTTCACCAGCTTCTTGATGAGCAGATTGCAGTCCCGCCAGCATCCCTCCAGGAGGTGGATGAGTTCCACCTGATCTTGGAGTTCCAAGCAGGTAACTAGACACTGGAAATCCCACATCTAAGGGCACAAGTTGGTACTTTGTTGGCTCCCCACATAGGCTGTATTCAGGCTATGTTGTCAGCATATGTGAACATGAGGACAATTTAGAGGCACTTCTAAAAACTGGAATGTGTTTGTTGTATCAAATCAAATCCTCTTTATTCGATTCAAATGGAGAATCATAAAAGTATACATTACAGTACGATAAAAATTGAATCAGAATTTAAAAACGAGTGCAGTAAAAGCAAACACAATTTAACATACGTCGGTTAATATCTTCCTTCTGGTAATGACAGCCCTCAAGAATCTTGCTAATACCACACATATGAACATATTTGGAAGCAGTTGTAGAAATAAATACGCCGGTCTACATTGTCTAAAATTTAAGGATTTCAATAAAGGCTTAATAAAAATGATCCTTAAATCGGTATAAAATTTACAGAAAAACAGTACATGGATGGTCGATTGACTAGACGTCTTATCACAGGGACAACATGTTAATTGACGGGACCAATTATTAGTGTTGGGGAAACTAGTCAGACGATGAAAGATATCTAGCCTGAAGCGCGTCAGAACAAACCTGTGTTGGGCGTTAAAAACACTGTCTAAATACGGTTGCATCGAGAAACTGGTCAGAACCATTTGGTTATGCTGTACAGTTGGCTTGACCAGTTCCAGCGTCGATCTCGCTTCCTCTAAGATATTTAGACATTCTCTCTTTAATGATTTCCTCGTAATATACCGCAAGGTTTCAGGATTATCATAATATTCGGGGTGGCAGATATCAGACATAAAATTCTTAATATATTTTAGCCATGAGATTTTCAAGGCGTACTCGGAGCCACAGCAGTCCTGTACAATCGCACGATTAAAACCCATACGGTCAGATGTCCATAGTTTATGCCTGAGAAGAACTGGCTGTACCTTATCAGATCTGCTAGATAAGTTGCTCCCAATTCCGCGTGACACACAAAATTAGAACAGCTGATTGGGAGCCCAAGGAGATTTTTGAAAAACCCATTTTCTAACAGCTGTAATGAGTCCACATTTACATGCCCCCACAACTCGGAACCATACATCGCAATTGACTGACATTTGGCATTATAAATGTTCAACATTTCTTTAGGATGTTTACGGCCCAATTTCCTTGAGAAGTTGCACAGACCCGTAATTGATCTATTAAACTGCATCCTTCTCGATTTTACTGCACTTCTCCAATTGCCATCACCATCAAATGAAATTCCCAAGATCGAAAAGGTGGGTGTTTGAGGTAAAATCGCATTTCCTATTAAAATATTACGCCCCTTAGATAACTTTCGGCCAGCTTTCATAACATGGGTTTTGCTTATATTAATAAATAATCCCAAATTCTCCACAAAATGTACAAATTTATCTAAGAGGTGCTACAAAGCCATGGGGGTGCGGGCCATAAGCACCGCGTCGTCCGCATATAGCAGAACTGGTACGGGCCGATGACCGATTTGGGGCAGATCGGTACATGAGTCCGCGAGGGCGCTGCCCAAACTGTTGATGTATAGATTAAATTGGAACGGGGCGAGTACGCACCCTTGACTGACTCCCTTTTTGATGTCAACGGATCGTGTACATTCACCTCTCGTACCAAAGCGAATCTTTGCAGAGCTAGTTGAGTACAAGTATCTAAGGAAATTAACAATGGCGCAATCGATACCCATTGAGGTCATAATAGACCAAAGTTTGTCGTGAACAACACAATCAAATGCGGAGGTCAAGTCCACAAACACCAGAAACAAATTGCCTCCTTTTATATGCGTATATTTGCTCACCAATAAATTCAAATTGATGGCCTGCTCCGTAGTCCCGATTCCCTTGCGGAAGCCATATTGAAAGTCGGACATAATGTTGTTACAGTCTGCCCACTCCTGTAATGTGCCTAAAACTATACGACCCACCACCTTAACTAGAGAATCCAGCATAGAGATGGGTCTGTAGTGCCCGGGACAGTTACGGTCGCCCTTTTTGAATATTGGCACAATATGGGATTCGGACCAGGAATTTAAGAATCCAGCATTCCGGCAAGTCTTAAAAACCAAAGTCAAAAGAGGGCCCCAAAGATCAGTATTATTTTTTAAAAATATCAATCTCGATCCCATTCAGGCCTGGTGCTTTTCCTCCCTTACTTGATCCCAGGGCCTGATTCACCTCCTCCAATGTAAAGTTAAAATCAAAATATTTCGACAGAAATGTAGACCCAGAGGGGGCATCTCCCGACAGACGCGGAACTATTTTGACCATTTTCGGTTGAACCCGTATATAGTTTGGCAAAGTGAGCTACCCAATCTTCTTCCGTAATGGCGACCTCAATTCTGGGCTTATCGTAATCGCTGCCAGAATGCTGTGGTGTCTTTATTAAGGCTTGCCTCATGCAGGTTTTCCCACGCTTCCTCTTTGAGGCCTTTTTTTTTTTTTTTTTTTTTTGTGCTAGCCTATAGGCCCGCCTACAATTCTGTACTTCTATGGGGTTCCTAGGTGTCTCTTTCAAGGCCCCCTTTAAATTTTTGTGGGCCTGGTTACAGGCATGGTCAAACCACCCTTGGGTTTTCCTAGCCCCTCTCTTCCGGTTGGTGGTCAGCCCATCCTTAAATCCCTCGCTAATTTGATTAAAGGCCTCCATAACCATGCTACCTTCTGCTGTCTCATCCAGACAAACCTCAAAAGCCCTTCTCTGCTGGCTAATTAATTGTTCTAAAAAAACTAGAGGGGTCAACCATAAACCAGCACAGGGTAAAGCCATTCAAACGGGAGAATACTATATTCTCCGCAGATAAGGTATGATGCCCTACCTCTTGCTTGATTAGGGAGCTAGTATCCAGCGTTAGACTCTGGGGGAAATGGTCGCTTATTGCAAAATTATATAGTGAAAAGTTGGTGACTAAGGCAGAATAGCGTTTAGGGACTAGGAGGAAGTCAATGACACTTTTTCCCATACTGCCATCAAATGTACAGGATACTTCAACTGGACTGCATCCAAGTTCATTACTAAAACCTAGGTCATGTTTAAAAAGTTGCTCATTAAGTTTCTCTCCATACCCTGAATGAGAAAAGTGAGTAACATCTTCCCCGGTAGGGAAAATCATGCCACAGACTTTGTTCCTTTGCACAGCTGATCCTCTCCCTCACCAAGGACCCCCTCACCGCCAAAACCAACCTCCACGAAGGAATAAAGGCCGTCGCCGAGTGGATGAAGAACAGCCGACTGAAGCTGAACTCGGACAAAACGGAGGTCCTCATCCTCGGCTCCACCCCCTCAGCCTGGGACAACTCCTGGTGGCCGACCACACTGGGAGCAGCACCGACACCCACCGACCACGCATGCAACCTGGGGTTTATCCTCGACTCAACACTCTCCATGACCAAGCAAGTCAACGCCATCTCGTCCTCCTGCTTCAACACCCTACGCATGGTCCGCAAGATCTACAGGTGGATCCCCACCGAAACAAGAAGAACGATCACCCAGGCCCTCGTCGTCGGCAGCAGGCTGGACTACGGAAACGCCCTCTACACGGGAGCCTCGGCCAAACTCCTGAAACGACTTCAACGTATACAGAACGCCTCTGCACGCCTGATCCTCGACCTCCCTCGCCACAGCCACATCACACCCCACCTGAGAGACCTGCACTGGCTCCCCATCGCCAAGAGGATCACCTTCAAGCTCCTCACCCACGCACACAAAGCACTCCACAACACCGGACCGGCATACCTCCACAGACGACTCACCTTCTACACCCCGAACCGCCAGCTCCACTCCGCCGACCTCGCCCTCGCCAACGTCCCCCGCATCCGAAGAGCGACTACCGGCGGCAGATCGTTCTCCCACCTCGCCGCCAAGACCTGGAACACCCTCCCCATCCTCCTACGGCAGACCCAGGACCTACTAACCTTCAGGAGGCTACTCAAGACCTGGCTGTTCGAGCAGTAGCAGCACCCCTCCCAGCGCCTTGAGGCCCTCACGGGTGAGTAGTGCGCTTTACAAATGTTCTGATTGATTGATTGTTAGCTAACAGTTGGCAAGGTTGGATATTAAAATCACCCCCCCCATGTCAAAATTTTGTCATTTGGTCCCTTATCAATTATTGATTCCAGCTCCTCATGAAGGCGACATAGGGTTTCCAGTATGTCTGGTTTACAAGCATTATTAAAAAAGTTGACTAGAACCAGGGAAAGGGAGGCTGAAAAATCAACCTGAACAGTTCGATAAAAAGGATTAGAAGAATTTACAGTTACATTAGTGGAGACTAGTTTGTTAGAAATATAAATGTAGAGGCCACCCTTCAGTCTACCGTGTCTAGATGGAACGGCTGGAGAGTGGAAAGTCTTAAGGCCGTTAAAATGTCTGGGTTTGATGGCCCATGTTTCTTGTAGCATCATGATGTTAAAGCCTGCCGTAAATTCTAGCCATTCTGGTATATTATGCTTACTACGAAGCCCCGCTACTTTCCAGCATAAAACTGCAATATTACTCCCAGAGGTTGTGGTGAAATCCTTACTATTCTCATTTCTCAAGGGAGTCTGCACCACAGATATTTGTGGATTTGGTAGGTCCTCGTCTATCAGATGGTGTCTATCGTTTGCAGTTGATGTTGTAGTATCCCTATTTACCTTGTTTCCTATTGGAACAGGCCCCGCCACTTCAGATGAGTTAGCTGGTTCTTCTGCTATTTCGTTGTACTTCAGACGGGGTTTGCAGGGGACAGTGAATGTGCGTCATTGTATCTATCATTTATGGCAGTTCTGGGGATAACTTCCAGAATTCATTGATTGGATCTTCTCCATGTTTTGTGCCAAGTTTGGAAATCTTTTGCAGATAATGCCTTTAAGTTTGAATGAGTAGGATCGGGATATCAATATGTGTATAAAATGGGCATGCAGTCTATACAAGATTAACACACTGGAGATTCCTGTCCAAATGTAGTTCCTAGAAAACCAATATACACCAGAGCATAGGTCGGCCAGCACAGTAGTATAAGGTCCAATGGGACTCTATTGAACAGTCTCCAGCTGATTTCTCTCTCATCTTAGAAATCTCCAGATCCGATAATAACAGTAATCTATTAGTGAAGAAAGTAAAGATGAATTATTTTGCATTTTCAATGATCTCTGCTTAAACAGAGACCAAAATTCATTTTAGATGGCTTACATGTAGTATAGGCCTCCTAATGGGAAGCAGCATACAATGCTTCCATGCAAAAGTCTGCTTTCAATATAAGAATTATATGCTTGTGTCACCCTGGAAAGGGTTCCTGCAGTTTATAGGTGTGTACAAATGTCACTGATTTAAAAAAAAAAAAAAAAATCTTTTTATTAGTCAGGTACACAAATCAAGTTAATGTTCTAACCATGTTATACACAGCTGTGAATTTTGCACGTGTATATCATTGGTAATTAGCAATGTGAGGGGCTATGGTTTGAATGATGTATGTGATTATAAAGGAGTGATATGGCCGCATTTAGGCTGAGCCAGCCCGCTCCAACCAATCCTGGCGCTTCCCTCATGCTGATTAACATCATGAGAGAAGCGTCTGGAGTAGTTAGGGGAATTGGTTCAGAGACCCCTTGCTGCAGAATTGCAACCGAAGAGGACTGGAGTAGATAGGTACGTTTTTGTTTCTTTTTATTTTGTATACGGTTTCATTTATTCTAAACACGGCCAGGAAGTGTGAGGAACTCTCACTGCCTTCAGCCTCAACTCCAGAGCTCTTAATAGTGGCCCCTAATAAACACTGTTTATAACGGGCCACGATTGAGAGCGTTGGGGTTGCACACTAAGGACATTCTGGAGTGCCCGCATGATCACTTCACTACTTAAAAGAGGGATCTGCTGCCAACGGAACATGGACATCTAAGTGATTATGCACTGTAAACGTGTCATTTGCTTCAGTCACTACTCATTGACCGGCAAAGTCTAAAGAGGATGTTGAGTGAGTTAGTAGTATCTGGTGCTGAGGTTTCAGGGGCAGCTGGTTGTACAATTTTTTAGTTCCTCCCGAGTTTACTAAGACCAAGAGCATTGGTCTGACAATATTTAGCAAGTTGATGTGCAACACCGCACAAGCGCATTTTAATATTCTTTCTAAACTGTATCTAGGAACATGAAAGAATGGCTGATTCCTATAGGACATTAGAACGGAGCAAAGGTTGAAACAACGATTCACACTGTTTTCATTGCTGGAACAGCTTAAATGGAAGATTCAGTCAGTGCTACAGCTGCTGATATCTTGATTTGTTCTACCTCCTTAACTAGGAGAGCAGTGGGGATCGAGTCGAGCTCCCAGCGCCAGTCGCTTCATCTTCTCCCACGATGTGTCCAATGGGGCCATGAACATGCTGGAGGTGTTTGTTGCAAGCCTGGAGGAGTTCCAGCCAGACCTCGTGGTCCTGTCCGGTCTGCATATGATGGAAGGACAAAGCCAAGAAACGCGGGAAAGCAGACTGCGAGAGGTGAGTAACTCACCAGGCTAGTGTGGCTTTATGCGAGAACCCTTGCTCCGTCCCAGTTGTAACATTGTATGATTTGAATACTTGCTAAATAAGCGTTGCTCATTTTCTTTCTTTCCAGGCTGTTGTTTCCATCTCTGACATTCCTAGTGATATTCCTGTGCATTTGGAACTAGCCAGTATGGTTGACCATGACCTTATGAACAATATCATGCATCAGGTAATGAGTACTATTCCAAAGTGTCTCCTCTTTCGCAGTCTTGTTATACTGGGTAGGTCATTATCACATAGTCGCTCAGATTGTAAAAATGTCATAACAAACTAAATAGCTTGAAATCTTGTTGTCGTACTTGCACGTCCCACCAACTTCCTTTCACATCCATTTTTCTGTAATTCAGCCACACACCATAAATTAGGAATAGCAGCAATTCATGTTTAAGATGCTCCTGCTACAATCAAAAATGTTCTCTTCAAGGGACTCTGCTGCTCCTTGGAGCCTGGAAACGCTAGATCCAGAACCACCACTGCTCCTCAAACAGTGGTACCGAAGTGCCTCCATTAAGTTCTAGCAAAGGATCCCCATATTTGTGTCTCTCCATGTGGGTGAGTGGGCATCACCTGTTCTGCATGGGGTGAAGTTATCTCTGTAAGATTTCCTTTCTACATGGTGAGACTACTTATGTGGTCCTCATACAGTTCCTTTAACAATATATGATAGTGAAGCATAAAATAAGAACAGATTTGGTGGAAATGCGAGCAACAGCAAATGTTTATTCCAAATTTAGAACCAAAATTTGGCCAGGAATGTAATGGAATCTGGTATAAAAAAAAAAAAAGGATCCAAATATTGCGGTGAAAAGAGAAGAAAAGTTCCCTGCAAACAATCTCAGCTTGCTGTGTACCACCCATTGGTGATGTCGCACAATTAAGTGTCCCATGTGGCGTAGTCCTCACAATCCAACAGACTGAAAGTAGAGTTATTCTTGGCAAAGCCAGTGTTGAAGCGGGTGGAAGCCTGGATCGATGAGAGAAATCTTTCCTAGCACAAAAGAGCAACCCCGTAAAGGCAATTTGAAGAAGTAGATAATTGGCTGGTATTATGGCTCTAAGCACGGACTTTGTGAAGTACAAAAATGGGCTAATTCTGAAAAATGGGGAAGAATGTTAGCAAGAGTTTCATTGTTTATTCTTGCTTGGCACAGTACCCCAGCTGAGCATTTCAAAGGTAAACAATGGTTAGAGCTACTGTTTCGTCACTTGTTAAAATAAAACGCGGCTATAGTGAACAAGCATTTCCAATGCAATCTGTCTCGCCTTTGGGTCCTTCTAAGTATTTAGCCATGCAGCACATTATCGCACATTACTGCAACTTAGACTCGCTATGGACTATGTGGCAGTGATCATGGGTCTGGCAGTAGATTTGGCAGCAGACAAGTGAACGTGGTATTTGAGCTCTCAGTAGTGGGTTGAAGACAAATACATTAAATCATTGATACATTTAAATTAAATTAGTAAAAAAGTGGAGCCTACAAAGAAGTCCTTGTAAGTTTGTGGACATTAAAATGCATGCCCCTGTTATTTGCCGCTATCACCAGCTTTTGACGTTTTACAATATGGTAGTTGACATAGTGGCAAACTATCACCAGCTGTAATTTGGTTCCCTAAATCTCCAGCAATACCAACATTAGCGAGCTATGTGTATCTGCAGATAGTCGTTGTTGTGAATAAATCTCTAAAAAATACATCGCACACTTACACTTACCTTCTGCATAAATGCCAACCAGTCCCAGTTACTGTAAGTGTGTCTGGGTGAGGGGCTCATTGCCCTTGCTGGAAGTATGAGGGGTTACAGTGAAGTTGTCCTTGCTGGTAGTGTGAGGGGTTACAGTAAAATAACCTGTGCATAAACCCTGACCTCCCTGAGCGCACCTTCCCTGTGAGGCTGGTACAGGCAGTTGTCGTCTGAGCTCCTGCTGTCAGTCTTGTGGAGTGTGGGGCTGAGGCTGAGAGTGGACAAGCACGAAACAGAGAATCTGCCTTAAGCTTTTGAGCCTGCAAGAGGCAGAGAGAAAGGAAAGTGCAAGACTGCGGTGGAGAGCAAAGGGAGCAGGCACCCCTGAGATAGCACAGAGAGCAAACAGTCAGGAGGCAGCAGGGCCACGCGAGATAGGAAAAAGCAGCTCCTGCAAGGAGCAGTTCCCTGGCTCTCCTGCTCCATGAATGGATCTGCACTCGGTCCCAGACATGGAGCACGAACTGATGAGTTGCCGGGGGGGCCTGCACCTCCTTCATCAGCAGTTGGAGCGGGAGAACTTATGGCTCCGCTATCTGGAAAGGGTCGTGGAGCGGCACAAAAGGGGAAGATGGGAGGAAGAGCAGCCAGAGGCAAACAATTGAAAGTAGCCTATGAAGACGCTGTCAATGAAAGGTTCAAGACACCGAGCAAGATACAACATTTAAAAGGCTGTCTCATTAAAGGTACTATTGTAGGTGGTTCTGTAAAGTGGATCTGAAACCACTTTAGTGGATGGGTACCAGACACCAAGAGCTGTCTTTGTATTAAGGTGCACGCAGGGGTGGGTACACACGGACTGCCGAGTCTCACTGCTGCGTTTTCCGGGAGTACCGTCTGCTCTTCTTGCACTCTGCGATGATGCTCCCTGTGCCTGGACGGTAGCAGCAGCACCCGGCGTGTGTGAGCCGAGGCAGTCTATTACAGATTGTTACTGAGCCAGCACAGAGAGCATCCGCCAGACACAATAGGCTGAGGCTCCTTTATTTACACTAGAAACACAAGACTATGTCCAGGAGGATCCATGAATCCGTGATGGCCAACCAGAAGGATAAATTACTGAAACCACATGGGAGGGAAGACACACAAGGAGGGATAATTACAAGTAAAACACTAATAAAAAGCAAGCATTACATAGTGCCACAGAAAACAACCTATGGCAATCAATGGGCGTGCCAAAAGCCCACAGAAGAGATACAGCACATCTTACAGACAGCACATGCGCTGTTTAGGCTGAACCTAAAAATGCAGTCTCTTAATCAACAAGCAAACTGGTTCGTCTTCTTACAGATATCCTTTTTTACTTTAACTTTTTCAATGGTAATGCCAGAAAATTAACAACATTGTTTGCTTCTTTTATGTTCAATACATAGTTGCTGGCTAAATAGGTTAACTAGTCTTTCAAATTTCGGTCATCTGACTAACCTAATCCTTTAAATAAGTCCTCATCCCTGCCTCCACTGTCTATTGTCCTTCTCCCCTTCCCCCCCACCGAAACCACACTCCTGGAAAAGTCTGTTACGCCATTGTGCTATCTTTAAATCCTCTGGGACACCCTCACATGAATGGATAAGGAAAAGATGGTGTGGCAGACAGCCAGGTAACACAAATTGTCATGTTGGCCCATGTGGTCCACCCTGGTTGGATGATAAAAGCTTTCTTCTATAGGCTATGAGCTAGAACAGGTTGAAGAGCCTACAGACTCTTATTTATGGGAGGGTCTAGAGCCTTCTTCCAATTTTTGATCTAGACTGTGAGGAAAGGCCAGGACCTGAGAAGGAGCCAGGACTGACACAGCCAAATCCCAGCATTTCTCTCTCAGAACGCTTGGATACAGTAATATAAGTAAAAACTAGGAAGATTGAGGTGTTTCAGTGGGGGGTCGCACTCTTCCTCCGTAACCCTAATGTCCACACAACACGAGGCACAATGATTCATCCAAATAACCCTCTCCATCACACGATACAGCACCTCTTAACTGAAATTATTTAGGTCTAACATAGTCACAGAGGGTTTACTTAGACAGATAAAGACCTCCTTGTGTAAGGCAGGAAACTCTGTAAAATTCTAAATACAGAATAAAACGCAGAAGCATCACCATGCCAAGGTTCCTCCTCCCGAGCCTGCAGCTCTAACTCAATGGTCCACTATTGACGGTTCTTCAAGTCAGTTTTGCACAATTGGCTGTCAGGCAGTTGTTGATTGAAATGAAGACACGGTTGTTTTTGTTGCAAGGACTCCAAAGAATATTCTTCTGAGACTTCTTACCATAAAACATTGCTTTATCCTTTCTTTTCATTCCCTTTGTTTTGTTCACCGTTGGTACTGGAGCAGCATACACTGATGGGAAGGAGTGTGCTGAGTTGGGATGAAATGATCTGAAGATCATTGATTGAGAAAGGTCTTGGTGGCATGTGGGTGGGCTGGGGACAGGAGTTTGTGGTAAGTGATATCTGGAATGTGCCAATGTGCCTGCTTTCCATTGTAAATTAAGAACTAATTCTGAGACTTTTTTTTCTACTTAAGACTGTTTACTGTCATATGAACCTATATAAGGAACGCAGAAAACGGAGTGCAAATATCTATTAGCCTTGGACAGTTGAACTGCCTTAATTTGAGAAGGTAATCAGTAGGTCGGTCAGTGGATATTGTCTGTGGAGCACTTCTGTATGTCATCGGATGAAGATGTTGCTTGGTGTCTGTCTGTGGAGGCAACATTCACTTCTGCAGTGCTTAATGCCCCTCTTCAAGGGTACAAGCAAGCACTTCAGACTATAAACTCAATGTATTAAGGTTTATTTCCTGGATTCTTGGTTGTGGTACTGCAATGTCTGTCATGAGGGAACGATTCCTTGAACTATTCATCTTATCAAAGACTTATGCCGACCCTTTTCGGGGAGTACTGCTGTTTCATCCATCTTTTTCTGTTAGCAGGTTTTTCCCCTCCTGAATTCCATCGGCCTGAATGAACAAGAGCTGCTCTTCCTCACCCAGTCTTCCTCTGGTCCGCACTCCTCCCTGACCACCTGGAATGGTGTACCAGATGTTGGAGTGGTGAGCGACATTATATACTGGATTCTGCAGGAGAACGGAAGGACAGAAGAGGGCAGAGGATCAGATCTCACTCGAGTTCACTTCCACACTTTGGCCTTCCATGTGCTGGCCACTGTGGAGGGATATTGGTCAAATCAGGTGGCAGCTGTGGCTGCTGGAGCCCGGGTAGCAGCAACACAAGCTTGTGCCACTGAAGCCATTGATATGAGCCGTGTTGTCTTGAAGGCCCCAGTGGAGTTCATGACTTCTCGCACAGGTGATGCCATTAAGATATCTTTCAACCCCCTGGAACCTGTCTCTGTCTGGAAGAGGGGTGCTGTCTCTTTCCACTACACTCCTGTCTTAATATGCAAAGATCCTGTCCGAACAGTGGGGCTTGGAGATGCAATTTCTGCTCAAGGCCTTCTATACTCTGAGATGGCACATCAGTAAGTGCGAATTGGTGATCCCAGAAAGCTGTGTTGTAACTGGGAGCAGTGATGACGGGACACTGTAGGCTGTTTCTTTTTGTAAGGAGCCGGCTAGGCTTTATGTAGGTGTGCTTTGCTGAGGAGCTAAGAGAAGCTGGATATGAAACAGAAGGATTACCTGGAAAAGCTTTACGAAACACAGATAGTTTTAGGGTCTGACGTAGCCGGAGCACACACTCCATGCTTGAATGGAAAAGAAGCATTGCATTGGGCTAATGCTGCTTTGGGAGGAGGAGGAGGAGTATGGGGTGGGTGGGGTCACGTGGAACCCACTACGAAATGGTGCCCTCAACTCGGCTACTCAGGCAACTGTTGTGTTCATGCCTTTCAACAGTTTGTGTTTGAGGAAGCATGGGGACATGGTCAGGTAGATAAGCATTTTAGGTACCTCACCTCTCCCTCTTGCTCAGGCAGGGTGGCAGCACCGATTAGCATAACTTGCCCCTCAGTAGCAAAGCTTTGCAACAAGCTATAGTCTCAGGCAGCACAAAATATTTCTCTCCCCACATTAAGGTAAGGGATGTTTCACGGTGCGAGGAGGACTTACCCTCACGTATGGCAATCCTTCACAATCTGAAACTTGCATTTGATCAATGATGGTTAAATATTAATGCAGCTCTGCTGTTTGCTGAGCGATGTACAGTTTATTTGTATAATCCACACCCTCCACTTTCGTATGTTCTTATATTTATAAAGCTTAGTGGAGTAGGGATGCTCATGTGTATTAGGAGGAGTGAAGCAGGGGGGGAAGGAGTACTTTCTTCTCAACTGGCTGTAGCTTTTGATTTTATGTAAAAAAAAAAAAATGGTTGATGGAGACCAAATATATTTTGTGACCTTCCTTGCGACCGCTGTTTTAGTTGTTAGTGCTGTTAGGGTGCCTGTGGCTCTTGGCCACTGAAATCCACTAGTGCCTCAGACCCAGAGTGAGAGTCCACAAGGCCTTTAGTTAACTGTGAAATGTTTGAGGTAAACATGATTATGTGGCAAAGGAAAGAATTACCCTAGAATCACATCATGATCATAGCTAGCTCTGCACAACCTCTGCTCTGTACTACACCCTGAGTCTCCTTGGAGCTTCACAGTTATTTTACTGTTGTATGCCAAGAAACCTGGTGAGCTTGTACAGTGGGCATGTGCTATGGGAGATTTGAGTGTCCCTCTGTTGGGGGATGCACAGAAGTTAGCTGTGGTACGCCAAGGAACGGGCGCAGGTTGTGATTTTCATCTTCTGGAGTAGACTCAATGTAAATGCCTTTTGTAGAACTGGAATGACCAACTTTATTGACCTAGCTAGTGCCCTTCCTTCATAGGGTTGCACTCTCATTTATTGACATGAGTTTCCAGAGTTTGGACATATTTGTTGTTTTTGCATCTTTGCAAGATATAGAGCCAGTTTCTTACCAGTTGATCTCAGACTACTTTTATGTTTGCTTATAACATTTCTTTGATGTTGTCTAAGAATTTCAGATTGAGCTGTCCAACAAGGATTTGAGGGTGGTTTCATGCCTGACTTTAAGGGTAACCACTGACTATGAACACAAGTTTTATTTAGATTCATTTTAAGTAACTTTTCTATCATGGATATCATGAAAAGCTGTCTTGGAACTTCTCCCCTGGGCCTTTGTTACCTAGTTCAGGTTTGGAGGAATGTTTTAAAAATGCAAAGTAGGGTATGGTATAAGGTGTACAAATATCCGCAGGGAAGACCTGGTTCAAAACACAATGTCCCAGGGTCCTTGCTCTTGCAGCCAAGGCCTGAAAATAGCTTTTGGTGTGCAAGCATTTAAACTCGAGTAGTGTTTGAGGGAATCTGTTACAGAGTCAGCCAGGAAGCTCCAGACAGCTGTACCTTTGTTCCTTTCCAAAAGCAGGACATTATTCAAGTTTGTCAACCCTAGGAAGCTAGACTCATTTCTTTTTATTGCATTTGTGCAAAAAATACCCAATCTCTAGATTCCCCCGTGGAAGACCTTATTGTGTGTAAAGTCGTAAAGTTTCTGCTCTGCCATTAACAGGGCTGGTCATGTCAGTGTCGGATGAATCTAGCCACATTTGTTCCCCTTGTTTTAAGCGAAGGTCCGAGTTTGGCGAGGTCCTCATCAATCATGTTATGATACCGAAGAACTTTGTAAAATAAACATTTGAACATATATTTTGCTTTTTACTTTATTTTGACCCGTTGTGTAAAAATATTAAAGTTCATGTGCTCAAGTTGTCCTTTAGTGTGTTTAGTCGCAAGTTGCCTGCATCTTGAACTGCTATGTCTGTTATTTCTCCAGCCATTTGGCATTTACTCCCATCCTCCTTCTCTAGTACTAGAATCCTCTTCCCTTATGTCATTGACAAGATTCTGTTGACTCTCAATTTAAGAAACGTAGAAACCTTTTTACGCTCTGCTTTTGAAGGTGGATCTTTCTGAAAGAGATTATATGAGCAGAAAACCAAAGAATCTTTGTTCCCTTGTCTTCAGCAAACTGGTTCTAGGTGCCTATTGTTGTAGCACTTTGCTTTGTTTTTGCCTTCCACAAACTAGTTCTAAAATTTTTAGATGTTAGTAGAGCAGCCAGCCATGTACGAGCATCCTAATTGTTTTTGTCAAGGTTTTGTAGAATGGTGCCTTAAATAACCAGTCGCACCTAAAATGTTATGTGTGTTTTCCCAGAACTGCATCTAACGCTTGTGAAACCTGCAAACCAGGTGCCATGCACTGTGGACAGCGTGTGCTTAAACCAACCAGTAAGAACATCACTACACTGGTACATCAATGCACTCCTTTGAGAACACCACTCCTGGTCCTGGCCGCAGTTCAGTGAAGTCGCAGCAGGCTAGCCCAGAAATTGTACGAGGGAATATGGCAAGTGTCACAACTCCCCCTCCCCGATCCTCTATTTGCCTCACTTTTATGACGATACCTTACTATAGTCATCTTATCCTACAGATAAAAAATAACTTTGCTGTTCACCCAGTCCTGCATCGCTAACAATCACCCACAATAGGCATTCTAGGAGGATGCTTTGTTTAAAGATGTGTGCTTGGCTTTTGAGATGTATTGTGACATCCCTCACTGGATGTCCCCTTTAAAGTAGCAGACTCCAACACCAATAACATTTTCACACTTTCCCACTGCTAACATGTTATTCTGGCCTGGAAGCTATAGTCATCCGTGCTATAGTACTCTACACCAAAATATTGGTTTATCTCTGGACTTTCTAAATGGTATATCAATGTATGCGATGGATATTACAATTTAAATAGCGACTATCTCTGCTTTGTAAAATACATATACATCACCAAACATTGTGTGTTCACTTCTTTACACCCTTTTCTCACCTGGCGTGTAGTGTTTTCACGAGTGCTCACCATTTACACTTTATGTAATATTAAATAAATCTGTAAATTAAATTACCTCCTTTAAAATTTTCAGCTTTAAAAAAGTTGCATGGTGTCCAGCCACAGGGGATGAAGCACGAGTTACCAGCAATGGACAGAAACAATCTAACAAACAAATAAGGCTTATCAAACGGGTATACCCTCAAGAGTCAACTGAGGAACAAGTCAAGAAGAAACGCTCAAAAGTATCGGACTGTTGCATGGCCCCAGCATATGAACTAACAATAACATATGTACTGATAAGGACGATCATAATAAAAATGCCATAATTTTTTGTCCCAAAATCTAAACACTATAAAGCAACAATATTAAAAGTTTTTCTCTGTGAATGATTGGTTGATTATGCTTCAAATCTTGTTCCCCTATTTCTGCTGTATACTATCTTCTATAGATTCACATGCTTCAATCTTCCCCGTCATCAGGGTGGGAGTCCCACGGTAATAGTAATAAAGCAGTGTTAAAGCATTAGTATTTGACACCATTGAAAAACACTAATAGTTAGTAGCCCATTCACATTGGTTTAATAAACCCAAACTTCAGCCAATCAGAGCAGAGACCCTGGAGCACTCATCCCCTGCAGAATCACCATACCTCAGATTTCTTACGGCATGTCGTGTATTAGGAAGTCTTCCTGAGCTGTGCTCAGTCATAGTGTTTCAACTGTTACCCAGTTGAACTTGCAGTTTCCAGTTCATCTCTTCACCTCATATCTTCACCTTAGGTACAGTTAGGAAGTGTGTTTGCCTGTTTTTCTGCAGAATGTCTGAGTTTAAAAAGTGTTGTTTAGGCCCTGCAAGACTTATGGAAAATCCAGACTTTACTCTGAGGATCCACACAAAGAGTGTCTGTATTGCCTTTATCCAGACCACAAGCCCAGAGAATGCAAGTACAGCTGTAGTTTTTCTGCAAAAACCCTCCAGGATTGAGAGGGTAGGCTGCTACTCTGGCTGCAGACAATGAAGGCTGCCAAGGGCTCGGGCTCTGAATGTGAGGAGAAGCTTCATACCTCCTCTATAAAAAAGGAAGGATGGAGATCCATCCTCTTCTCATAGAGACTCTAAAAAAATCTAGGTCTCAAGGCAGAGGAACTTCTGAGGAAAAGAGGGCAAAAAAGGAACTGCCTGGCCCTTCTGCCTCACATCAAAGAGCTGGCTCAGCATGAGGAGGTCTTAGCGTTTCTGGATGCTAATTCTTTGCTTGATCCCTCACAGTATGGCTTTAGAGAACCACTGTACTGAGTCTGCCTTGGTAGCAGACTCAGAGGAAGTCAGAATGGTAGTCGATAAGGGTGGAAAAGCGGCACTGATCTTATTAGATCTCTCTGCCATTTTCGACACGGTCCACCATTCACTCCTCGTAAAACGTCTCATTCAGCTTGGGTTTAGAAACTCTGCTCTGACTTTGTTACGCTTATCCTTGAGCAATAGGCCGCAACGAGTGAAGTTGGGGAAAGTGAGTTCATCACCCTTCTCTGTACCTTGTGGTGTTCCTCAGGGGTCCTCCTTCAGTCCCTCACTGTTTAATGTATATGTTAGCCCCCTCATCAATCTCATTCAAAGTCAAGGACTAGCTGTGTTCTCCTACGCCAATGAGACACAGATAGTGGTTTCTATCTTATCGGACATGGATAAAGAGGCCAGAAATTTCTGTAACTGCATGTCCCAAGTGGCATTGTGGATGCAGAATAATTGTCTGAAATTGAATACAGACAAAATGGAAGTGCTGCTTTTTGGAAAGGAAACCTCTTTCTGGAACGATTCATGGTGGCTGTTGAGCCTAGGCACGTACGTACCTACTCCTGTCCAGAAAGTTCGAAATTTAGGAGTCATATTTGACACCGAATTATCTTTTTTGGAACAAATAAATTCTATTACCTCTTCTGGTTTTTTTGTGTTGAAGATTCTGAAAAAAATCTTCCCATTTATTCCCCATTACCTTCAGAAGACAGTTATATCTGCTCTTATTTTCTCTAAGCTGGATTACTGCAATGCTTTGTATCTGGGTGCTCAGAAGTGTGTGATAAGGAAGCTGCAGGCTTTGAAAAAGGCAGCGGCGAGAGTACTTCAAAAAATTCAAAAATGTAGCTCTGTGTTTGAATTGCTGCAAAATCTTTACTGGCTTCCAGTATGAAAAAGGACTATTTTCAAGGCCATGTGCATGGTTCCCAAGGCCCTTCATCGGACCGGCCCAAAGTACCTACTAGATCGTTTCTCTTGGTATATGACAAGTAGAAACCTTAGATCCAGCACTTTAAGCTTTAACATTTCTAGATCTAAGAAAGCTAGATGGGGGTAGGGCTTTCTCCATATGTGCAGGTAAATGGTGGAACCTATTCCCTCTCTCGCTGCAAGGTCAAGCCTCCCTGATGCAATTTAGGAGGCAGCTAAAAACATGGCTGTTCACGAAAGTAGTAGAATAGGCTGCCGCATGTACCAGGTGCGGTCCTATCGACTTAACAGCGTTCTGTTTTCTTTCTTTTCTCTTTTCTTCAGCGCTACGACACCCTCTGATATATGTGCGCGATTTATAAAAATTATTTTCATTCATTTATTCATTCACCATCTGCACCTCACACTCCCTTCAAGGAGTCCTCTTGAAGAAAAGACCATCCGTCGACAAACGCTGTCAAGGAAGCACTCACCGGCATATAAATAATTTTTAACAAGTTATCATCGTAACAGAAAAAAAAAAGCTTGCAAGGCATACATTTCTCATCAAATCAATCAGGCAAGCAACTCTTCCAAAGAGCAATTCAAAGTTCTCAATGATTTCATAAATCCCTGTGCCTGCTCCAAGGGGATACAGCCATCCCGAGCGTTATGTGATTCTCTGGCGAATCATTTTGAAGGAAAAATTAATGTAACTTCCCTACAGTAGCTGAGCCTGAAGCGGGCAGTTTTATTCCAGTCTTCAGCTTTCTAATAGTGTTTTTGCTCTGGACAAATTTAAGCTACTTTTGCCCGATGATATTTAGAAAGCGTTGGCAGCCGCCAAATCAGGGTCTCCATTAGACATTTGTCCACCTAGTATCTCTGCGACCTTGTCCTCTCAGCTTTCTCCCATAATTTGCTCATTATTCAACTTGTCATCAGCACGGGGAAGTTCCCCTTAGCTTTGAAAGCAGCACAGGGCAAAAAAAAGGCAAATTTATCACCTAAAGACCTTTCTGACTATCGACCTATCCCTTACTGGGCAAGCTATTGGAAGGACAAATAAATATTAAACTTATGGCGTATCTTGAAACTAATAAGTTGTTGGATCCATCTCAATCGGGTTTTAGACCCATGCACAGTACCGAGACAACACTCATAGCGATTACAGACCAAATAAGATGCTCGCTTGACTTAAATCCTTCATCATTGCTTGTGCTGCTGGACCTATCCGCAGCTTTAAACACTGTGTCCGATAACAGAATGTTGCAAAAGCTGCAGGAGATGGGAATCCATGGCACAGCATTGAAATGGTTCAAGGATTTCTTAACCAATCGAACCCAGATTATTAATATGGGTCCTTATATATCACAAACCTTACAATTAGATAAGGGGGTGCGACAGGGCTCTTGTCTGAGCCCTACACTTTCTAACATATATGTAGCTCCCCCCCCTTGCTAAAATTGCCTGAGCCTTTGCTTTTGAACCATTGTCTTACGCAGATTATACACAGTTAATTATTACATTTGGTAAAGATCAAGATCTGAACAATGTAAAAGCCCACTTTTCTGCCAGTATGACAGCCATTGCAACCTGGATGACAGAAAACTGTCTCCAGTTGAACGCCAGTAAAACTGATATCCTGCTTTTTGGTAAGGCCCTACAGCTTTGGACACTTGACTGGTGGCCCTCAGAATTGGGCACTGCTCCCACTCCCAAATTGGTTGTAAAAAAATATGGGTGTTAGCCTAGATCAAGCACTCGCTATGAAAGAGCAGGTTGGGACCATGGCTGGAAATTGCTTTCATATGTTGCACTTGTTATGGAGGGTTTTCCTCTCCTTCCACATTCCACGAGGAAGACCAGGATTCAGACACTATTTATCAGCCACCTAGACTAATGAAATTCTTTATTAGATTCCATCAATGAGACCGCGATTAATAAACTGCAAGTGGTCCAGAACATGGCAGCACGTCTCATAACTAACCTCCCACCTAGGACGGCCTCCTATCTTCTGCGCTCTCTTCACTGGTTACCCATTCATAAAATAATCCTTTTATAAATGTGTTGACTGACTCAGAAATCCTTAAATGGCAAAGGCCCAAGCTATCTGTCTGCAATGCTTTTTCCTTACCGACCAGGTAGATGGTTAAGATCCAGTGATAAAGCCCTGCTTGCTGTCCCCCGGATAAGAAAGTCTAATTCAGGAGGCAGGTCTTTTTCCTATTTAGCTCCGTTGTATTGGAGCAACCTTCCCCTCCACCTTCGTCGATGTATGTATAATTTTAAATTTAGAAAGCTTCTTAAGACAGAGCTTTTTGTGGCTTAATATTTTGGTTATCCGTTTATGATCTTGGCTGCGCCGAGATACCTCCTCTGGGGTGATTAGTGCGTGTTATAAATTAAATTAACAGAACATAAGTCTACAGCCTCTATCTCTTCAGGATCAGGGGCAACGTCGCCGATCTCATCGGCGACTTTCACCACTTTGACGGTCAAGACGACGGCAGCTGCATCGTCAAAGACTGAAATGGTGATGTCACTGTTGTCGGCTGCGGTGAAACCATCTCCGTTGGCAAAAATATCCTCAGCGACTACATCACCGTTGACTGCCGCGCTCTGAGCTGCTCCGTTAATGAAGATTCCCCTTCATGCCACATTGCCATTGTCGTCGATGATGACGTCGCCGATCCCATCAACGGGCCTGTCAACAAGGGAAAAAGACGTTCCACTTCCAAAAACTGTCCCATCTCTGCTTCAAGATTTCTCAAAAATCTCTCCATTGCCTCAAACTCGCCTCGTAGGTTTCTAGGAATATGAGGATGAAGGTCCATAAGCCCCGGCATACAGCTCGCAACTGAGAGTCAAATGCCAGGACTCAGAGGAAGATGAGATGCTGAACGATCTGTCAGCCTATCTTGAGGGCGATTACTCCTTCTCTGATGGGGGGCATCCCTCCAGTCAACAATTGGATACTTTCCAGGAACATTAGCCTTACGAAGATCAGGAGGATGAGCGCCACCACTCCCAGGAGCCTTCCATCAATGTGCCGATTTCGTTAGTCCCCGATTTGTGTTTGATGCTAAATGATTATTACAAACGCTTGCCTGATGCCAACTCCGCTCAGCAGCCTCCTACACAGGAAGTGCCTGTCATTCCTGCACCACAAAGTGTGCCTTTGCAGTCAAAGAATAAAAATATACCGCCCCCGTTGTCAATTCTGGATAATGTACAGGACAGCGATGACCACCATTTAGACCCTGATGGCCATGATGAATGTGATGATTGTCATGCCTAGGCCAACCTCTCCTACTCCACCAGTAGCTGATTCACCGCCTGTGGATATCGGCTGGTTTTATGACCTGGAGCGAGCGTTGAAGCGCCTAAACCTCCCTAAGCCTGCCAAGAATACGAAGTGCTTCCTTTACGATTTTAAGGCTGCAACACAATGCATCACTTCGGCCATTCCTATTGTGGATTTTTAATGGCAAGAAGACCTCAAATTAATGAGGACGCCAGCCTCCATTCCTGCAGTTCCAAAGCTGGACAAAAAATACAGGGCGCCTGGGAGTTCCCAAACATGCCTCATTGGTATTCTTCGACCTGACTCTGACATCATGCAGGTCGCTTAGAGGAGATGTAAGAATCCTTCCTCGCTATGTACAGCCCTGCCGGACAAGGAGGGATGCCGGCTCGACAACATTGTCAAGAGGTTCTCCGCGCTGGTGGCTACTTCCATCAGAGCCTCCAATGCTATGGCTATCCTGGGGAGATATGACCGACAGATGTTGTCCAACATCTCGACTCTGTTGGAATATCTCCCAGAAGACAAGAAGAAGGCGGCAAAGGACATTTTATCGGAAGGTGAGAAGGCCTCTTCTGAGATAATTGATATAGCAATGGATATTTCATCCACCGCCTTCAGGCAGATGGCTGGAGCGGCAATGTTGAGGCAACAAGGTTGGCTTAAGGCAACAACATTCCACCCAGAAGTCCAGGCCAAAGTGCTAGATATGCCGTTCAATGGCAATTATCTTTTTGGTAAGCATGTTGATGACGCACTACAGTCAATCAAATGGGATACTGACATGGCTAAATCACTGGGGCGCATACAGCAGAGGAAATTGTAGTCCTTTCAGGGCAGAGGAAGAGGACAATGTCTCTCGACTATAAATGCAGCATCTTTTTCAACCCTATTACCAGCAGGGGTTTTGATCACAGTATTCGACTCAGGCTTACTGACCATCCTCAACGCCTGCCTATTCTAGAGCGTCAGGACGTCGATGGTAAGGAGGAAGGACTCAGGATACCAACAGGAGACACAATGAGGAATTTGCAGGCCCCAGTCACCGCAGTCCACATCAATTCCGTCCCACCTTATCCAAATTCTTGAATCAATGGTACATCATATATTCCAACAAATGGGCGTGGAACAAATTCCAGGGTGTGATTGTGCTGGAATACGTCCAACAGTATCCAAACTTCCCTCCACAGCAGACATTACATAGTCTGTGACTGGGGGTGAGTGTCTGAAAAGTTTCAGTGCTCCGTCCATCATCTCCTTGTGTTTGCTTTGTTCGCCCTAAGTTGGCAGGGTATGCCCAGACATGGGTCCCTTGCTCACTTTGCCACTGGATTCAAGCTAGCCTGGTTGATGAGGGCTGTTAGCCCGAAACCGGTTCCAGGATGCTTGTTTCCAGTCCAGGGAAGACATGGCTTGGCAGTTCGGGCTGGACTGTTCCCATGAGGCACAGGGTCAGACTGATTTGCATATAGCTGGGTCTGAACTGAGGTGGTGAAGTGAGCTAAAGAACGATGATGGATTCAACCCAGATCTGTGACTGGGGGTGAGTGTCTGAAAAGTTTCAGCGCTCCGTCCATCATATCCTTGTGTTTGCATCCACAACGCCTGCCTATTCTAGAGCGTCAGGACGTCGATGGTAAGGAGGAAGGACTCCGGTTACCAACAGGAGACACAATGAGGAATTTGCAGGCCCCAGTCACCGCAGTCCACATCAATTCCGTCCCACCTTATCCAAATTCTTGAATCAATGCTACATCATATATTCCAACAAATGGGCGTTGAACAAATTCCAGGGTGTGATTGTGCTGGAATACGTCCAACAGTATCCAAACTTCCCTCCACAGCAGACATTACATCGTCCTCTTCCAGTTTTCAAAAAAGAAATCTGATTACTCCTCTCCAAACAAGCAATCGAAGAGGTGCCACACAATCAGCGTAATCTGGGTTTCTACTCCCACTTCTTTCTGAATGACGGTAAAGTGGAGGCAAATAATGGACCTCCGGTTACTGAACAAGTTCATCAAAAATCAACTGTTCAGGATGCTGTCTCTCCAGGAGATTTTGCTACTCAGGGATATGGGAGATTATATGTACTCCCTCGATCTTCTGGCTACATATTTTCACATCCCGATACATCCAATGCACCAAAGGTTTCCCAGGTTCGAGGTGGCATGGTGCCATTACCAATTCAAGGTGCTTCCCTTTGGACACAAGTCGGCATCCAGGGTCTTCACCAAGTGCATGGCGCCAGTGGCAGCCTCTCTCCGACGGTCCGGTCACCAGGTATTCCCCTACCTGGACGACTGGTTAGTCAAAGCTCCATCCTTCCAGACGGCCAGAAAATCCACAGAAGACTGTCTACAGCTTTTTCAATCCCTAGGTCTCAGACTCAACAGGGAGAAATCTTCTGTCATCCCTTCCAGGTCGCTAGTGTTTCTAGGAGCAGCCCTGGATACAACCCTTTCAAAGGCGTTTCCCACAGAAGAAAGGATTTCACACCTACAAAAGATAATTCTGCTTATGAACAAAAATTCTCCAGGAGCAGCTTGATGCGCAGTGGGCTCAGTCTCTGGGCTTTTTCGACTACATCATTTCAAAAACCTCATAAAGGACCTTGGTGATGTCCTGGTCAATGGTCAAAGACAACATCTCTCAGGGTCTGTCCTCCCCCGCCAAAACAAAAGGTGGTAAAGACATCGTAAGCTTCCGTTGAGTGTTGGGGAGCCCACCTACAAGATTTACAAATCCACTGAAGGTGGTCCACACAAGAAGCATTGTGTCACATAAATCTACTAGAATTAAAGGCAGTTTTTCTTAGTCTCCAAGTTTTCCTTTCAAGAAGCTGAGGATTGTCACAACAGACAATACCACCACCACCATGTTTTATCTACCGAAACTAGAGGGGCAGGGGGGCGGGGAATATAGGGGGGTTGAGGGGTGAGGTCTCAAGTCCTCTCAGCCCAAGCTCAACAAATATGGGAGTGGCTGATAGAGGACAGAATCTCATTAAAAGTGGAGTATGTACCAGGAGTCCAAAACCAGTGGGCTGACTCTTGCAGCAGGGACACCAAGCAATGTCACGAGTGGTAGCACAACCTGGGTGGGTTGGGGGTTGGGGTGGGGGATGATGTCTTCCACGTCTTGTGGGAAGGAATCTTTGCTTATGCATTCCCTCCATTTCCTCTCATCCCAGAAGTTCAGCAGAAGCTGAAACGAGAGCCGTGCTGGCTCATCCTCATCGCCCCAGCATGGGCGAGGCAATACTGGTACACCGAACTGCATCACCTATCAGAGTGCTCTCCAATTCAGTTCTGGCTGACGGAGGAACTCCTTTCTATGAACCAGGGACAAGTGGTTCATCTACAGATTCACACTCTATTTGTCGGGTTGGCTCCTTGCCACGCTGAATTCAGAGCTTTAATAATTTCTGACAAATGTAGGTCGATACTACAGAAAGCCCAAGCTCCTTCTACACTCAAGTGCTACTCAGCAAAATGGAAGAGATTCTGTTCAGGGTGTGTCTCACAGTCTTGTCATCCTTTCTCCTCCACACCTGAAGAGATTCTACCCTATCTTCTACATCTCGCCAAATCAGGCTTTACCCATTCATCCATTAGGGTACACCTGGCTTCAGTCTCCAGATACTGACGACGTTCTGGTCAATTATCCCTGTGATCTAACAGACTTGTATAGGAGTTTATGAAAGGGCTATTCAGAGCTTACAAACCTGTTAAAGCTCCTCCAGTGCTCTGGCAGCTGAATACTGTCTTATTGCATCTTTTGAGGTCTCCATTCAAGCTGATCCACAAATGCGGCTTAAAATTCCATTCATGGAAGGTGGCATTTTTTTTTTCTCTACGGAGTTTTATATAGCGCGAACTTGACCCGAAGGTATCGGGTATCAGAGCGCTTTACACGAGCACTAGTTGCGTTACATGAGGACACATTCATTTTTGTTAGGCACCGGGAGATTAAGTGATTTGCCCAGAATCACAGGATGTTGCTCGTCCTTGCCGAGACTCGAACTCAGTTCCCCAGATTCGAGGTCGACCGCCCTAGCCGTTAGGCCAACTCCTCTCCCCATTTCTATTGGTAATTACTTTGGCTAGACGTATTAGCAAGATTCAGGCTTTTACCACAACAGAACCTTACCTACAATTCCTTGAGGCCAGATTAGTCCTGCACACCAATCCTTCTTTCATTCCCAAAGTGCCTTCAGCATTTCATCTCAATGAACCAGTAATTCTGCCTTCATTTTTTTCCCCAGTCCTTTTTCGCCTGCAGAGTGGGCTTTACACTCTCTAGATATAAAGCGTTGTTTGAAATTCTACTTGCAAAGGACAAAGACTTTCTGTAAATCTACTCCGTTGCTCATCTCCTTCTCTGCACCCAGAAAAGGTCAGGCGTTAACGCGGGCTAGTATTTTCGCTAGGTCTCCTTGACTATAATATTCTGTCATGAGAAGGCTGGACGTCCGCTAGCTGCAAAAGGGAAGGCTCACTCAACTCGGAAGGTGGCAGCATCCTCAGCCCTGTTTGCTGGAGTGTCTCGACCAGATATCTGCAGGGCGGCGACATGGGCAAACGTCCATACCTTCACAAAGTATTACTGCCTGGACACCTGGAGTAAGGCGGATGTAGTAGTCGTCCAGGCTGCCCTAGGAAGACTGTTCGCATAAGGTATGCACATACTAACGTCTTTTCTTTCTATATTATATTATTTGATAGTTGTTCATTTTTGTACTTTCATCTTAATGAATTAATGCTATGTGCCTTTTCTTTTTCTGCAATTCCAATATCTTCTTTCGACCATAGTATTTAAGTTGGAGTCGCATGGTGGGATGGTTCGCCTTACCTGCTTACTATTCTGATTCAAGCATGTGAATCTATAAAAGCTACAATACTGGAGAAAAAACAAGTTACTTATCTGTACACTGTTTCTCCGGTATTGATATATTTTATAGATTCACATGCGACCCTTGCTGCTCCCCGTTCAGGCTCACCAATTGCATACCTCTATTATTATATTTACACTCGTGCTAGAAACCTGAGGTATGGTGGCTTTGCATGGGATGAGTGCTCCAGGATCTCTTCTCTGATTGGCTGAAGTTTGGGTGTATTAAATCAACGTGAATGGGCTACTAACTACTAGTGTTTTTCAAAGGAATCAAATGCTAGTGCTTTAACACTGCTTTATTACTGTTACCGTGGGACTCCCACCATGATGACCGGGAAGATTCAAGCATGTGAATTTATAAAAGATATCAATACTGGAGAACCATAGTGTACATGTAAGTAACTTGTTTTTAATAAGTTTTGGTGTCCAAACTTTGACACTATTCATCAAAAAGATTATGAAAGGGAACACAAAGTTCTACTGAGGTTCTACAGATAAGGCAAGGATGCTTTATTGAGGCAAAGGACAGCTGCAGGGTTACAGTGGTAAGTGCAAGCCAGTTAGTCTGCCTGTAACCGAAAGGTCAGGCTTTTACTGGTACACGGTTCCGTAGCAATTAGAAATTAGGCCTGATACAGTGTTTTCTGGGCCCACTTACTTACCATTGGTCCTCTGACAGACCTTTCTAACCGACTGAGAGGTGATGGGAGTTAGCATTAACATCAATAAAAATTCAATTAACCGTGCAACCCATTTGGCTACACAATGAGGACCAGGAATCTGTACCTTGGGTTAAGAAGGTTTATTGCAAATTCTAAATTATGTTCAAATACACTACTCACAGCACCATGCTATAAAGATATAGAATTTCAAAAGAAAGACCCAACCTCCCAAAGAAGCTTGGGCATACCAAAATTAAACAAACAAGAAATTCTGTCACTTTGATACAAAATATTAAGAAAAGCAAATGACACTCGGAGAAAGTCTCAAGTTTTGTTGTCTAGTCCTAGATAAATTTAGAGTCACAGCAATTAAGGTCCAGACAGAGGATCGTTCCGTTAATCAAAAGAGTCTCAAAAATCTGGGAATTCCAGGAAGGAATTCAGGATGGAGCAAAGGAAATTAGGTTTAGACGGTATCAGCATTTCAGAAGCTCGGTCAAGAGTCTCATATGGGTCAAGGAAAAAGTGTTAGCCTAAGCCACACTAGGAAGGAATCAGATAAGCATAGAGGTCTAAACCTCTAAAGTGCTGGGAAAATGCTCTGAGCATTCAGGAGGGAAAGCATTGGGATCTGCAAAGAAGAGATCTGGAAGGTTCCAAGAGAGAATCTGAAAACTGGGTGAACACTACATTAAAACACACAAAGTCCACTTGGTAACACCCCCTTTGCAAGCATCATCGGGTATCCATTGTTTCAGTCCAGTTCTCAGGTAGCAGACGGCTACCTTGGGAAAACGTTGCACACTCTACATGGGCACAACATCAGTTTCTCATCTACACATCAGATGGCTACATTCACTCAGTAGGCCTTTCAGTTGACGCTCTGGTTCCCAATGTTACTTCGTCAAGGTTTTCACCTCAGGCTCTTGTCTCCATCTCTAGTACAGTAATGTATCTATTCTACAACTATGCATGCATGTGAATACCTGCAAGAAATGTCGAGTTAGCAGAAAATGAAATCCGCTTTAGGCAGCATGGTGAAAACTTAAATGTTAACTTCAGTGGTGCACATTTAATATGCGTGTGCACATTTAAACACTAATGAATATACGTTTTTAATGCATCAGGGTTCACATTACATGACGCCTGTATCACTGTGAGGAGGGGCAGGAGAGACTGCAGGCCCCATAGACGCCCGCTGCAACTGCCGTGTACACCGCACGCACGTCGTCTGCGCCCGGAGGCGCATGCAAGTGCTCGTCTGGGCTCCTGTTGCGCAGGATGCCCGTATCACTGTGAGGAGGGGCAGGAGAGACTGCCCTCTTGGTTTGATTTTGATCTTGAGGTCTCTGTGGTTCCGGGACCCGAGATAAGTCCGATAGAGGCAACACAGTGCCGACGAATGAGGAGAAAACCAGCCGATAAGTAAGTGACATTGCTGTTGACACCGCTCAAGGTACTTTGGAGGCCTGCTCTTAAAAGCAATTATGGTTAATCGCAAGATTAGCTGTATTTAAACCTCCTGTTGAACCAAGCGGACCACCACAGACGTAGCACCTGCGGTGGGTGCTTTAAATAAGGAGATAGGCCAGGCTGAGCGGTGTTTATCATTGAGTACACCTGGGTTAAATGAGGAAGGCGAATTAGTGGTACGTACTGAGGAGCAAGCCTTGGGGACACCTAATGCCAAAGACCAGGAGTGCCCGAGTGATGGACCTATGGAGGGCCGGAGAGGGGGGGGGGGGGGGCTTCCTTGCTAATCAATTACGGAACACTCCAGGAGGGACAGGATCTTTGCCATTACAACATCAGACACCCTCGACACCAATCCCTGAAATCCTTCCACCTGCAACAAAACACAAAGAAAGACTCAGAGCATTATGACTACAAACGAGACAATGCAGGGCCTGCCAGTTTTCCAGGGGCCTTTTGATCATTATAATGACCTGGATAACCCCTCCTGGAAACCATTTTGGGACAAACTAACAGTTACAGTAAATGAGTTATTACGCCACTCTAAAAGAAATTGGCTAAATTGGAGGGGGAAATGGAAACTGTTATCTACTATTTACCTAGTACACAGTCTTCAGTGAATTAGGAGGTACAACTCAAAAATGCTAAGAGGTTTAATGATAATACATCAGTGGAGATTGGTGAGCAACCTGGCACAAGCTCAGTTTCCAGTCAGATTTGGCCCAATGTTAGGGCCAACCATGCGATAGGGCCCACTAGTACGATCCCTATCCAGACACCTATTGTAACCTCAAATCATGCAGCCCAAATAGATAAATATACATCTAATAACCATGATCACTCAAGAGCAAGCAACCATTAACCTTCCCCCAGCATGTTGCCCATATGTGGCTGTTTTGGTAAATGTCTCCCCTTTCATACCTGGTGTTAGAGAGACTGTAGAAGGCCTAACGAATAAAGTGGTTTAATGGCTTAGCTCTAAACATTTGTTTTCACCAGCTAATGCACAACACATTTTATTCACACGGAGAGTGAAGTGGATTGGCCCATAAACTAAAACTTTTGAGGGGGATTGAATCGTTGTTTTAAAAAATCCTAGTATAGCCGGTGATATCCACGCAAAGGCTGTATTACCATCGGTTGGTTGAAATGTGACAGTTTTTCCACTGGGGTTTTTCTATTGCCACTTACAAAGCCATAATCCCTTCTGTGCTAACATCCAGAATGTACAGGCACCAAGGCTACCCTATCCCCATTCCCATGACCTGTTCTTGTCAAATAGATACCAAGCATGGAGCACTATGGAAGACAATGATTGACTCAGTCGCAAAGAACATAGTGTAGATGATACAGTGATGTTCTGTAGAGAGGATGTATCTAAGGTACAGGAGTGTAATTTGTCCTCCAATGGCATTAATTGCGGCCGTGAATTGACTACTGAGTATAGAAGGGAGACATGCAAGCCTGATCATATTCATATTAATCGGGACAATCGTTTTATTCCCACTACAGCTACAATCACAAGCCCAACTGATGGTCATGTGGGAGGAAAATTTTGGTTGCCACATGGAATGTGAACGGGCTCACTAACAAAATAGAGAACACCAATTGGATTAATACTATATCCGAACTCGATATATTATGCATGCAAGAAACCAGTATATGTGGAAGGGTAGTCCTCATACTTTTTAGAAGCAATAGCATCATATGCTGGTGGGGCAAAAGAGGGGCTTTTGACCCTTATGTCAAATAAAATCCCAGTAACTGTTAAAAAAAAAAAAAAAAAATTTAAACCCGGATCCACATTTCCAATTACTGTGGTTGAAGAAAAAGGGGGAGAAAGATTTGGTTATAATAAATTATTATATTAACGTTTTCGATCAAACACGTAGTAGGGTGGCAACGGCACTTGATTATTGTTTGGAATCATTCTTAAGCCTTATACATACAAATTTCATACTAATATGGGCAGGAGATTTCAATATACAGGCCTGTGCATTATCTGATACCCGGGCATGTGGCCGTATTGATCAGGATGGGATGGGGAACGACCATTTCTGCCATAACGAGTATGGTGAAGCCTTGAATTTAATCATCGTCAAATATGATCTACAGCTTTTGGATTGTGATATTAATGGAAAGCCAGTTCCAACATTTATTGGGAGGATTTCGGCTACTTCCATTGATCATGTACTGATATCTGCGTCAGCAAATGCTATGTGTGGCACACCCATTACCGTTATGGCGGCTCTAAGTGACCATAAACCGATTTTATTGTCACTCTATTTCTGGGGTAAGAGAGGTGATTCATTCACTATAGTAAATCATATCACTGCAAGTAGGCCAAATGGCGTAAGAATCAAATGGGAAGGAGTTATTCATAACATTATGTTACAAAAAAATAGTAGAGAAGAACCTCAGGGAAATGGATTACTGCCTCCAGGAGGCCATTGTACCTAATCTTCTAGTAAAAAACTTTATTATATATACATTACTAGCTCTATAAAATCACTCCTGACTTTCCACCCTACTAGAGCAGGGAACAATAAAAGGGGATGGTTTGACACCGCCGGCACCAAAGCACGTCGATCTCTCAAACATGCCCTGAGTAGCTCCTCATAGGATACCTTGGTCATTAAGACACGGCGCATTATCTGGCCCAGGACACAAGAAAAAAAATACTCCAGAATAAAGCATGGGATAATCCTGCCCTTGCGGCAGTAAATAAGAACATTAAGTTGTGCTGGGATACTGTAAATGCTCCATTCTTAAAAAATTATGATATCCCGGAGTTTAGTCATTTTGTCTCTTGTGATAGTTGGGAGGCACATTTTTCTGATATTTTTAAACAGAACACCGAGGATGCAACAAGGCATTCATGGAGGTCTGAAGGTGACTGGGGATCTGTAAAGCTTGAAATTACTCTTGAAGTCATGCTGTTCATACAAGCTAGCGCAGGAGGACGGGTGCTTGGACCAGACGGAGTGCCAGTTGATGTATTTAAATCTGCCCCCAACCTTTGGGGGGCCTATCCTGACTAGGGTTTTTATGTAGCATTGACAGGCAGTATTTCATCTTCCTGGGAGACATCTATTATCATACCAATATATAAAAGGGGGATAGAGCAGATCCCAAAAATTATTACCCAATTTCACTCTTAGACTCCTCGATGAAGGTAATGAGTAGAGTCTAACTGTTAAGGCTGGAGGAATGGGCATTTAAACAATCGATTCTGACCCTGGTTTAGTATGGTTTGAGGAAGCAGTTGGGGACCGTAGAACAATGCATTCATCTTGAGCTCCTAATTGGTAAATACACCAGGGACAAATTGAGCACTTTATATTTATGCTTTGCAGACTTGAGCAGCGCTTTTGATTTAGTCAACCATAATTTATTATAGGCATCGCTGATCTCTATAGGTGCCCCGAGACCAGTTGTGGGGTTTCTCTCGCGTCTTTGCGAGAAGCTATCCAGCCAAGTTCGTTTCGGCCCTCAAGGGGAATGCACGCCAAACTTTAAAGTAGGGCGTGGTATTCACCAGGGCTGCTTATTGGCACCACTGCTGTTTTCACTTTTTATTAACGGGGTGGATAGCCATTTACAGTCTTTGCAGGCTGATGTTCTTAAGGCTGCAGGATAACCAATACCAGTGCTGCTTTATGCAGACGCAGTACTCCTAGCTAGAACACCAGTGGGCCTGCAGAGACTGATGAATGTTTTTGGCGAATATATGGCTTCCAAGAAAATGGTCATTAACAAAACCAAAAGATTCACCATGGTCTGTGGCCAAAAGCGGAAACCATGCAGAACCTTTTTTTATTGATAGTACCCCAATAGTCTCAGTGAATTCTTTTTGCTGTTTGGGGATTCTATTTGTGGGCAATGGCTCATGGACACAGCATGTACTGAATACTAGAGCCAAAAAGAGTAGGGTCTCCCAGGGGATTTTTAAGTTTGCCTCTAAACTTGGTAGCCTACCCATTAAGAAAATGGTAGCTATATTTAAAACTAAGGGTGTGAAGACTGCTATGTACGGGGCTGGCCTTTGGGGCCATGCTAACGGCTATGCCCTACAAATAGAGGAAAACAAATTCTTAAAACTGCTTTTATGTTTGCAACTTTGTGCATCAAATAGCATAGCCAATAATGAGGTTGGCTTGCATTTTTTAGAAGACCACCTTTTGGTGAGACCCTTGTTATTATGGATATCACTCTGGGCTAAGGAAGAAACCCGCTTCACTAGAACTATTATCCTCGACTGTCTAGCCTTGGACAAGGCCTTAAGTATACCCTGGCTATCCTACATAAACTCTTGCCTAGGTAAATTGTTCAATCTGTCAATCTGGTCTGACTCTACCCAGTTCACATTACTAACCAAGAATAGGATTAAAAATATATTTTTCCAAACTAGGTTGGATAAACGTGAGTTAGATGATAACAAATCATCAGTAATATTCTGTAAGTCCTTGGATAAGGGGGAGGGGGACAACAATTACCTGTTATATGTAACTAATATGCAGCACTGTTTTGTGCTGACAAGGCTGAGATGTGGTATTGTGCATCACTTAGTTGCCTTCCCCCATATGAGGTCCTGCCCCACCGATACGACTCCCTGCCTCTGTGATGGTCAAAGCAAACAAAGTACCCTGCACTTGTTATTGTACTGCAAACTGTACCAGAACCCTAGGTCACTCAACTTGAAACCTATGTTTGTTGCCCAGAATATCAGATCTCATAAAGCTGCAATGAAATACTTGGTGACATACGGTGACCACTTTGTGTTACAATGTTGCACTCTTTATATTGAATGCTGTTAAAATAGGAAAAGCATATTGCAACAGCTAAGGAATTGAGAACTATGTAGTTTTTACTTTTTAATCTGATTTACTCGATTTTTTTTTTAGATTTACCTAAATTGATTGTTGTCTAGTATTAAAGATTAATTGTATATATGAATTTTAGGAGATTGACTGTACCTTTTACAAGCTATACTGTTGCAATAAGAAATGGGTTGTATACTCTACTGTGTTTTGTGTACTAAATAATCTGGAGTTTTGGATGATGTGACTGGGGTTTTTATTGCTTGTATTTATATATCTGTATGAGTTTTACCTATGCACTTTTATGGTTGTATTTTTTTTTTTCAACCGAATAAAGTTTATGAATTGAAAAATTGATATGTAACATTCAGTAAGCCTTTAAAGTAATCAGCTGTGACTATGGCTAAGAACTACATTTAAATCAATTCTATGAATTATTAATGCACACACCACATAAACTTTGTTATTTAAAGTAAAATCACATTCTACATAAGTAAGGATGATTTCTATTTAATTTGCAAATCATTAAATGTAATCCACGTGATGTAGCACACACGTTATGACATCTCATCATTATAGGGAGTACATTATCTCCTAAAGGAAGATGGTTTATTATCACACTCCGTTATGGTAAAATACATTAATGTGAATAAATTCTCGAATCCTACAGTGAAGGCACTCTTTAATAATGTTAAGTGCAACACTGACATTAGTTCGTTAAACCATACATGAAACGTGCTAAGTTCATACCGGGTGGCCCTTAAGTATCTGAGACGCATTTTGTGACGTGTAAAGGATGGGACATGTATAGCGCTGAACCAGGCTCATAGTCTAAGTCCTAATCCCCATGTGTCTCTGGGCAGGGTTCATTTAGCATTTACCTTCTCCAGTTCAGCAAGGTCCTCGCTGGATGCACTGTGTGAGTATAGCTTCACCTTCTCTGTTGGCGCTACCAGTGGAGTTGAAGTTTCCATGGGTGTTCACCAGAAGAGGCTGCGCAATCTCCAGTGGTACATTCAGGTCTCATCAGAAATACTAATTCACCCAAAATGTGATAAGTACCCACTCAGTCCAGCGGGGGCCTAGGACGGTCTTAAATTACTGTTGGTGATAACTCACATCACAGTTATTGGGGGGGTAAGGGGTATTGCACGATGAAGCCACGTGTGTGGGTGCAGCACATTAGGCTCCGAGAGGGGGGAGGCAGGAAAACCCACTCCTGCACTCTGATTGGTTCCTGTGATGACCCTCTTAGTTGGAGGTGACCACAGGCAGCAGTCACACTTGGGACCTTTGGCACAGTTCACCACATTCAAACAGAGGGATGCAGGAAATATCAGTCCTCCACTAAGGTAGCAGCGTCCCTCCTCCTGGGTGTGACAAGCCAGGTAGACTGCTTTCCAAGACAGTCATGTAGCTCTTCTGTAGTAAGTAGTTGCAGACTTTCAGGTGATATCCCCTGACCCTTAAGAGACTGGCTGTCAACGTAACTAGACTTTATTCTCAAGGGTTTCCCTGACACACTGCGGAGTGTCACCTCATTGGTCAGTGAGGCATCCTGGAATCATTTGAGGAAAGTTTAAGCTGTCTCTTGTAGTTCTTTTCCAGATAGGGGATGTTGATTCCACAATAACAAGCTGGAAACGGTTTGAGGCAAATCAGTTTGTGCAGCCCTCCTCTCCAGAGCAGACACAGTCTGTCTTCAGCTGGGGTTCCCACAGCTGGGAAGAATGGGAAGTGTCTAAAGCAAGAACACAATGAGTAGTAATGTCCTAACACAGGACTGCATCAGGCCCTTCATCTATTCTAATGGGAGTGCTCAGGAAGGAACACTCGTGCTAGCCACTGTAAGAAGGGAGTGCTATAAGAGGGAAAACATCTATGAGGAGAAATGAACAAAAGGCATCTTTTATAAGAGCCCTATACATACCTAGGTAATTTATATTCTCTTTGAGGAAACGTTGGTGGCAAGACCATGAAGACCTAAAGGAAGGAAAGACGAAGACATCAATCATTAAGCCTGCCCCTAGCCACATGAACGCTGATGATTTGTGTGGGCATTTTTTTCCTTCAAAACTTCGTCTGAGTGAAGTACTATTGTCTTTTTTGATTAGTAAAAGTCGAAGAAAAACTGGTCAGTAGCCAATTGACTAAGTTTATTGAGGCCAATAACCTACTGCATTTTGCTCAACCTGGCTTCCCTGCGAACCATTCCACGGAATCAGCCCTATTATTGGCCACGAGATCTCTGTGGGGCTATGCTGATGGGGGCCAACCGGCGGCACTGATTGTGTTGTACTTGAGTGCCGCCTTCGACACCGTGTCACACGATATACTCTTACACTAGGTGTGAGGGGCTCTGCCTGGCAATGGCTGGCATCCTTTCCACAGGATCACTCCTTTCAAGTGGTGCAAAAACCTTACTCCTCAGATCCGATCCTCTTGTCCCAGGGGGTGCTACATGGCTCTATCTGGAGCCCCCAGCTATTTAACATCTATATGCACCCCCTGAATGAAACTGTTGAGTGTCATAACGTGACAATTTTATCCTATGTGGATGACACTCCACTAATAGCCGCTCTATCTCAGGAGTCGGCTGGGGGGGCTGTACAATTTGAGAGGTGTCTGACATCTCTCAATAAAACTGAGGTTCTCATTGTAGGGAAAAGCCCCTCCATTTGGTCATCAGCTTGGTGGCCTGACTTAATTGGCCCCACCCCTGTCCCAAAGGAAAAAATAAAGAATCTGGGAGTGTGATTGGACCTGGTGTTACTCTTCAGATAGCTGTGTGGCGGGAACCTTAACAATGTTAAAAAAGATCTTTGATGTCCTTTCGCTCTCTGCTAGAAAGATCATCGTACAGGCATCAGTCACCTCCTAGTTGGATTACTGTAATGTACTATATCTGGGAACTATTAAAACGAGATTGCAGAAACTACAGCGAGAGCAAAATGATGCAGCCTGCCTTGTACTAAGTCTTCCGAGCCGTGCTGCTGCCAGGCCTGCTTTAACTAGCCTGCACTGGCTGCCACTTAAAGAGAGAATTTTATTTAAAGCCATGTGCTTCTGCCACCAAATTCTTAATGCTAGAGGTCCAGGTTACCGCACCTCTTTGGTGAAATGTCATAAACCAAGTCTTAATCTCAGATCCTCGGGAACAAACCAAGCAGTTATCCCTCGGGTAAGGAAAGCTAGATGGGGTGGTCGCTCCTTTGCCTTTCCAGCGGCTCAGGCAAGGAATTCCCTACCCCTCTATCTGAGGATGGAACCATCGGAGCTACTGTTCCGAAGGAGACTAAAAACATGGCTATTCCCCTAGATGCCAGCTTAGACCTGAATCTCCGCTACGTTAATTAGATAGATATATTGCTTGATACTCTTCTGGTCGCTCTCTCGCAGCGCTAGGACGCGCCGTTAGGCGTAACTAGGCGCTTTGTATATATCCTTATTATTATGTAATGTGAGACTTTAGCTACCGAGCCACTGTAATTTAATTATTATAATGTTGCCTGCTACATTTGTTAAATAGCTAAATATTATTTAGACTGTACAAAACATCACACACCATGTAGCTATTTAAGTATGTTCCTTTAAAATATGTTGATTCTTAAATTATGTGATATCTTTTCATATGTTGATTTCATTTTTACTTGTATTATTTATAGGAGGACTTTAACCTCTTAAGTGCGGCCAGCGGCCACACTCCCTCCCCAGTGAATCTGTCGACCATTGGCAGACACTAAAGAGGCCTATAAAGGACCCATTGGTGCTTTGCACCACAGGATTTCCTTTTTAGGATTTTTGCTCGGAATGCTCACGAAGAGCTTCCATAGCAGCCTGAGCTTTTTTTCAGTTTGTAATGACTATCGGTGCATGCTGACGTCATAGCATTCCAAAGTGGAGTAAAACGAGCCTAAGGGCTCGTTTGAGGTTCACTACATCAGTGCTTGAGGGGCATATCTAAGCCCTGATTGTCTTGGGAAAGGTATCCTTGGAAATGGAAGTCTCCCTTTCCAATGGTATCTCTGCCCAGTGGATCCCTGGTTGGTGATCAGCACAGACTAGCAATCCCCAAGCAGGGATCCATCCACTTGACACCAGGGAATTGGGGAGCAGCCCCTTAGGTAAGGGCTTGTGCTTTCCCAACCTAAAATGTAAGTCCTTGTGCCCCCGGTGGGAGGCAGAAAGCCCACTAAATGGCAGGAAAAAAAAAAATGCATATAGGGGTGGAGGCTGTCTGGCATGGCCATACCCCCACCCCATGAAGGACTCAACAGTCTTTCGCTCGCCCCTCCCTCACAACAGAGCCATTAGGAGTGATTACCCCCCATTCTGCCCCCCACATCTCTCCCAGTGTGTAGAAATCCCACTAGACCCCAGAGAAAATAATATAAAAATGAATATAGAGGGCGGTTGGGGGTGATACCACCTATCTGGTCAATGGGAGTCCCCTCGCAAGGGCTACCATGGACCTTGGTTTGATCGATTCCTATCACAGGCTGTAGTCCCAGCTACACAAGTAGTGCAACGTTTTTATAAGGCACAAGTGGGGTAACCCTGGGTGGTAGGAATTTTGTGTATTCCTGCATATTCCCGAAATTTCCATTACATCTTTATAAGGAATGTGTGTGATTTCAGGCAAAGTTTGAGGTTTGCAGGGCATTGTGGGTAAGAAAATATTGTGGGATCCACGCAAGGCACACCACCCTAGAATCCCCTGTTTGTCTAGTTTACATGGGTGGCACAACAGCACGGCCTCAAATACCGCAGCTATCCAGATTGCTTATTTCTCAAAGTAGTGCTTTAGGGTCTTTTGTGTTGTGTTGTCTCGTGGCCCACCCACAAATGTGGGGCACCATTCTTATCAGGTACAATTGGGAACCCAGGGTGGTAGGAAATATGTGGCTCCCCACAGATTCCAGAGTTTTCCGTCACAGAAATGTGAGTAAAAAATGTGTTTGCAAGGGCTTCTGGGTAAAATTACTGTGTGAGAGCCACGCCAGTCATGCACCCATATACTCCCCAGATTGTCTAGTTTTCAAAACTGTGCAAGTCTGCTAGGTTTCCATAGGTGCTGGCTGAGCTAGGGTCCAAACTCCACCGCTACCCATATTGCAAAAAAAAGGTTCAGTTTTGAGTGGAAAAATTTGATATATCCATGTTGCGTTTTGGGCCATTTCCTGTTTCATGCACTAAGCCTACCCACACACGTTATGTACCATTTTTATCAGGGGACTTAGCAAAGTGCTGGGTAAATGGAAGTTTGTGGCTCCCTTCAGATTCCAGAACTTTCCATCACAGAAATATGAGGAAAGTGTGGGTTTTTTTGTTGTCAAAGTTTGAGATTTGCAAGGTGTACTGGGTAAAAAAAAAATGCTGGTGAGAGCCATGCAAGTCCCTCCACCCTGGATTCTCTGAGGTGGCTAGTTTCCAAAATGTACAGGTTTGCAAGGTTTCCCTTGGTACCGGCTGAGATGGGGCTTAAAATCCTCACTTATCCACATTGGAAAAAAGGATCAGTTTTCAGTGAAAAAATGTGATACATCTGTGTTGTTTTGTTCCGTTTCCTGTTGCGGGCACTTGGCCTACCCACACAAGTGAGGTACCATTTTCTATCGAAAGACAGGTGGGAGCACAGAATGGTAGGTCATTTGTTATTACCAATTGAATTTTGCTGCATTTATGCCCTCTAAATGTAAACCAGTGTGTAAGAAAGAAGACATTTTGGAAAATACCCTCTAAATCATATGCTAATACGGGTACCCACAACTTCAGAGATGTACAAATAACCACTGCTCATAACCTCCATATATTGTGCCCTTTTGAGAAATACATCGGTTTCCTTGATACCCATTTTTCACTGTACAAATTTCACCATATGGATCAGACTGTACTCTGTGATCAATGAAAAACCATTGTAAGGTGCAGCTCAGTTGTTGGCTCTAGGTACCTTGGGTTCTTGGAAAACCTACAAACCATATATAACGCCGCAACCAGAAGGGTGAAGCAGATGTTTCATTTAAATACTTTATTTCGGTCAAAGACCATAAAAGTAACAAATCAATAATGCAGTATAAGAGGCAACTACTTAACAATTATTAAAATCAATTTGTTGAGGTATATTTTGTAAGCCCACATTAAAAACAACACAACAATTACATTAAAAAAAGAAATCGGTAAAACCATGTAATAAATATTGCATAAAGTTAAAAAAAAGAAGATAGTCACATACAGCCTATATAAATAGATCTCGCGGTAAGAGGCTAAAAGTGAATGGTATCCAAACAAGCGTAGCCTACACTTCAAAAATGCATGTGAAGTGGATGCCTCATGGGGGATTACTAGTACCAATTTAATCTTGGGTTTATCTTAAATCATGTCTAGCAGACCCAATTCCGGAACATCAACTAATTGGGTTTGGTCTCTGTCAGTAGGGACAGAAAGAGAAGAAACTTTATGCCAAATGGGACATATACTCTCTAGGAACTTGGCGATTGAAAAACAATAAAAGGGGTGGTATCTGCCCTACATATTTTCAGGGCTACCCAAAACTGGCGGACTTCCAGTGAAAGGCATAAGGGGACAATCCAACACTTGTGCTGCTTGAGTCGAAAAACAAGTATATTAGGACGATTATCCATAAAACATTCTAAAACAATAAAAACACCTGTACAGTATAAAATTGACTTAAAACATGCCAGCCACTCCCACGAACATTGCGCCTTACTGAAGCCCATCCTAAATCTCAGGGGCATATTTACAAGGCCACTGCACCAACAAAGCGTCAATTATTTTTTCACGCCCTGGTGGCACACATTGCTGAGCCATATTTACAAGGCCACGTAAAGCCATCCTGCATGGCTTTTTGTAGCCTTTCAAGTATGGCCTCATTTCCTGCATTACTCTGCATGAAAGGGCCATTCCATGGGTGTTGCTGTGGGTGTTCCCACACAACACCCATGGATTTGGATGCATTCCCTGATTTACAAGGTTTCGTAAACCTGGGAATACGTCAGATTCTAACGCCTTTCCAGGAAAGGTGTTAAAGTGGCGCAATGAAGAGAAATTACCTTTATTTCTCCTCGTTTTTGATCTATGTGTGCTGCATTCTGCAGCACACATAGGAGGAAAGCACCATCAATGATTGTTTTTGTGCAGGAAGGTGTGCCTTCCTGCTCAAAACCAATCACAAAAACAATCATCCCTGCAACACAGACACCCTTGTACAAGGCAAGGGTGCCTGCTTTGGCTCTAGGCAGCCAATTGTGTGTCAGCGCAGAGGAAAGCACAGGGATGCGTTGTATTGCTGTAAATACGACGCATCCCTGCACTTTCCTAATGACACAGCTCGTCGCAGCAAGATGGCTTGCAAAGCAGCACCATTTTCTAGTAAATATGCCCTTCAAAACGTGCAATTCCTACTGCGACATCAAGGTAGCGCATTTCAGACAACAACTCTTGTCGCCTCCAACCTTTGTAATGTTTTGTATTTTAAAAACAAGGGTCTTAAAAACAGATGGGAATGTAAAATACACAGTCCATAAGTAAATGCGACAAAGAGCATTCTACATTCATGGTGGGAGGGGCAGAAACCATTACCATCCTGGGTACTATTATACTGGTTGCGGGACGAGTAGACTTGGTTACATCCCACTCTCACCCTTAAGATTTCATTCCACAATCTGGCATCAGGTATCTAAGCCAACTAGGGGAAAACTGTGTTGAGGCCAAGTGTGTTTAGTTAGAAGCTGACAGATCTTTCTCAGATAAGCCTAGTCAAGAGAACCGACAAACTTTCCTGCAGACTCTTTCAGCGCTTGTTTACTAGTAAAAAAAAAAAAAAAGCTACACTTGTACCCCACTCTGAATGCTTCGAGATCCCTTAACCTCTTCCTTGCTATGGATCTCATCCCAACACGGTTTGGACAGCTTTCATGCTTCACTATCGACTGAAAGCTTCTTGAAAAATCTTATGACCAAGGAATACGCCAACATGTTCCAGGGAATCTGATTCGATTCCCTCCTTATACCCTATTCCATGGTATCTGGCGGGATTCTATCTAACGCGGGGGCCTTACCAGCCTTCTGGGAACAGATGGCTGATTTAGTTTCTGCCATAGAAAAAATAACTCTACAGCATCAAATGGGTCTTGGTTTTGGGGAAACAAACTGGATGTTACGGATGACACAGTTCCTGGCCTAATAAGAGGGAAGGGGGAAGGAGGAGGAAAGGGGGAGGAAATTGTGGGTTCACTATAAAGATATTGAAAATGGTTAACCCAATTTTATGGAAGAATGTTAGATTCTGGCCTCATTCTGGTCGTCTTGGTGCTGTGAGATATCATGTGCCAGAAGACTGCCTGGTGCCCAGAACGAGCGGCGATCAGAATGTCATTCCAGATAGCTATGTCCCACGTTATTTTCGCGTTCTTTTGGCCAGATTTGTAAAATTTTCTAGCAGACTGGATATCTTGCGGAGAACCACCTTTGAGAGAATTGATCAGGTGGATCTTTGCTTCCCCACAATCCCTATTAAACCACCTGGGCTCTGCCGCCAGAGGCAAACTTCTGTTGGGAGGAGGTTTGATGAAGAACCAAAGTTTCATTTCCTCAAGCCACTTAACGTGAACGTCCATGATTTTATGAGGCACAGACTGTCTCTGCCACAGTGAGCAAGATAGGGACCAAGTCCAGAAATAGTTAGGTTTAAATACCCTTATTATTCAGCAAACTCTCCCACCTATCCGTCCGACCGTTACTTATTGTTAAATCTCCACTGGGCAAGCTTTGGTTCCAGCCTATGCTATCTAGGTTGCACCGGAGGGTAAGTAAAAGGATCATTCTCGAACCGGGGCAGAACTTCCATGTCGATGAGGTTTTCCCAGGAATGGAGGTCTGCAAAGATATAATCAATGTGGCATTTCTCTGCATCCAACTTTGTTCTGCCGTTACTAGCTCTCAAATGGCAGCACATGCAGAGATCCAACAACTGCAAGGCTATCTTTCAGAGGGCCATTAGGCAGGGCCCTAAGAATCGTGGTATACCCCAATATTGGTCTTCCTCACCTGCTATTACCCTTCATAATGCTGAGGGTGCAAAGCTCGCATTTAAATCCCCATGGCAGCCTCCTCCCTGATCTTGGAAATGGTATCTCTCAGAAGAAATAGGACGGGGGACTCAACAGTCTTCGAAACTCTCCTACTATAGATGTTAGAGGAATATTTTCACTTTATTCCATGAGGAAACTTCAAGTCAGAGTAGATCAGGGAAATCAATGGGTAGCTGCCTTACAGCCCAAGGAGATTTTAAACCATATAGCGAGGCCACCCAAGGATCTACCAGCATGGGACTTATGGGCTGGAACATGAAAAGTCTTAAAGCCTTGCCTATGGAAAGGTACGATTTCCCAAGTTTCTCGGAACATAATTATATCGCCCTTCTCAATAAAAGCCCCTTAGTCCTCTTGGGCATGCTTACTCCTGAGCCCAGCAATATCCAAGAGACCAGTATAAGATTGTTAATAGTGCTAGTCGGGGCAAGCTTGGCGTGGAATAAAGGGCTCACTAGAAGAACGGCACTAGGGATTTTCAGCAATAACTAACTGCACTTCCATACTGGTAGGATGGTTCAAGGCAGATAGGTTCAACAGGAAAATAGCTGGGATGGAGCTAGAGCCGTTTGGATGCCCTTGAGATGAACACGGTTTAAAACTTAGCCTGGTGCTCGTTGTAGGATTCCCTACAGTCTCCTGTCAATCGACTTGTGATTATGATGAAGAGGAATGGAATTTCTTCACCCTCTGCAGTGAAGATGCTCCGGATTTAAATTGGATCAAAGAATTGAGGGGGGTTAGGGTGCATGCTTGCAGGGACAGTAGGCTATTTGCAATAGAAGGATGGGAAAATTTCTGTTTAATGCAGTCTCAATTGTTATCTGGAGATGGCAGATGGGTACCCCTAATAATGTCAGAGTAGATAACACTGTAGCACTTCCTAACATCCCTGATCCAGTGGATCACCTTGTTCGTTAATAAGGCGTGTGGATGAAGTTTGGGAACACCTGTCATATAAATTGTCCTGATGTGAGAAAAGGTGTCATGGTTGGTGTTAGTAGGTGATTATGCAGCTAAAGCTCGGGTGAGGAAACAGGTTTCTGAGTTGTGACTGGGGTAGGAATCAACGGTTGTGAGAATGGACTGAATTGGGCAGTAGGTCTCTCATTCTCCCCTCTTTGGCATATCTTCGATGAGTAGATTGGTGGTCTGTGTTAGCCCTGAGGGGATTTTGACACATGGCTACAGGAGGAAAGGATGGAAGTTTCCAGTTGTGGACCCTAGGGCAGAGGAAAGCATCCGAGGGGGCCTCACAACATGGTCTTTTATGAGACTGATTAGAAGGAAGATCAGAATGAGGTGCTCGATTCCCCTCTTTATAGCCTGCTGGCGGGGGCCCAAAATGCTGTGGTTTCATTGGTAGTTGTACCTTCCCACTTAGGTCCGTTATTTCTGCCCTCAGGGAATGAATGACTTACGAGAGTACTGCCCTCCTCCGCTGCTACCAGCTGAGGGGGTAGAGGCTGAGAGCCATTAGTGGCCTAGGCACTAGATGCCAGGGGGGAAAGCGATTGGAACATGCAATTGTGGGTTTTAGAGGGATAGATGGATTAGGTAATATGCACTGTTGCGGATTACTTTTGACATGACCCATCCGCTCCTTTTGTTTGGGCCAAGTATTTGGAAGTGACAAAGCGTTGGATTTGCCAGCCATTTTATTAAATAAACGAGCTACTTGAGGTATTTTAATTTCGCACCAGGTTTGCTCGAGGCATCAGAATTGAAAATATGCTCCACTTTCTCAATGAGATTATCTCTGTCTTGCAAGGTGCAATTCTGTGAGGTTCAATCTGGGGCTTTTTTTTATCAATGGGTTCACCAGGGAGTTTTTCAGTGCACTTCCATTTCCCCATTTTGACTAGAAAGGTTCACGATCCCCATTTACAAGAAGGGTCAAATTAAAAGTAAGTGCCTGGACTGAAGAGCAATAAAGGGGGAGCAAAGCTGTGGGAAGACTCAGGCCGTAACTATATCGTCACGATGCACTGTAAAAGATCTTTTCACAATACTAAATGCAAATTAGATGAAGCGCTCCAGCCGCTAAAAAACTTAATTAAAAAAAAAGATGGCAGTAGAACAAATTAGGAATAATTGCCTCCCCTACTGGTTACAGAACAAGCAACACCTGGACGGATTTACAGAACACCAGCAGGAAGGCCAACACAAATCTCTGGCCACACCGATCATGCCGACTTAAAGGATGCAGCAAGCAACACACAGGTTTATAAAGATAGTTGTCTGTATTATTAGCAAAACTATACTTAAACAATAAAAATGTCACATATATTTCTCAAGATCTGCACATTTAAAGAATACTAAGAATCACAGTGTTCAGTAGTTGTTGAGTGTTGAAGGGACACTCGCGTTCAAAATGTTTTGTTTAAAATAGGTAAAATTGCAAGATTAGCAAACTCTGGAGTGCCGAAAGAACACTCGCATACAAAGCGTTTTGTTTAAAATAGGTAAAATTGCAAGATTAGCAAACTCTGGAGTGCCGAAAGAACACTCTGGTTCAAAGCATTTTGTTTAAAGTAGGCAAAAATGTAAGATTAGCAAACTCTGGAGTGCTAAAAGAACACTTGTGTTGGATCGGGCAATCACGGTATCGCTGACCGGTTTACACCACCAGGCGCAAACAGAGGAGTTGGAACAATGTGGTTCCGCTACTGAGGCAAACTCCGTCACCTGTCGGTGGGAGCACAGAAGTTGCCGGGACCTCCGAGGTCTGCTGTGAACCCATACCTGCTCCGTGCGCTAAGAACAAGGGAAGCGGGTCTCCGGCGCAGGTCCAAGGCGGCTGGGGCGAGGATGACGTGGTCGCTGCGCTCCACGTTGCCCAAACAACGCGTTCAAAGGGAATACAGCTGATCTGATCGGCACCCAGCCTGAGGCACCGCTCTCGTCTGGAGTCTCCACTTCTAGGGCGTGGAAACGGGGTGCACAGAACGTCGGCCTCCCAAGGTGGAGCGCTTGTCTTTAGAGAAGTGAAGCGTGGAGTCTGAAGAGGTTAAGCTGCTGGACTCATAGTCCCATGGCAGCACCGGTATGGCAAAAGCCTTTCATGACCCTGAGACTTTTAGGGGACAACACTCGTAGCACAACAAAAAGGTAGCAGGCAGCAGGCCAGCACACGAAAGCAGGTCGCAGAGTGGCAGTCCCTCATACAGCACAGCAAGCAGCAGGCCAACACAGCAAAGCAGTTAGCAAAGTGGCAGTCCCTCTTGGCAGCACAGCAGTCCTTCTGGCAATGTGCAGATGAAGAGCCAGCAGCGTCTGGTCACAAGTCACATGCAGTGTCTGATTATACGGGGTCAGAGTCCCAGTACTTATTCTCAAAAGTGTCTTTGATGTAGGGGGTGACTTCTAAGGAGTTTTCTGAAGTGCACTAGGATCGCTTTCAACCCAGTCCTGTCTGCCAGGCTATCGGTGGGGGGTTATCAGTACCTTGTGTTCAAGTGGATTGTGAGCCCCTCCCAGCCCAGTAAGACCCATCAGAATGCAGATTAATGCCGATTCAGTTGAGTGACCTGTGTTGTGGCTGTCTAGAGGAAATGCACAAATGTAGCTGTCACCAAGCCCAAACCAGAACATGTATTGGAGACAGGCTGTCGGGCACACAGCAATAAGTGCAGAGAAATGTCCACTTTCTAAACGTGGCATTTCTAAAACTGTAAGGTTAAATCCAACTGCACCAGCAGGAAGGATTTGTCATTACCAATTATAAGATATAAAACATGATAAAGCTACTCTTCTCTGATCAGGAATTACCACTTAATACGGTATAAGTGAATTCCCAATGCTAACCTATGAGAGGGACAGGCCTCACAGTAGTGAAAAACGAAATAGGCTGTTTGTCACTACGAGGACATGCAAACCACAACAGTACATGTCCTACCTTTTACTTACATATTACCCTGCCCTTAAAGGCTAACTAGGGCCTACCTTAGGGGTGACTTCTATGTAATAAATGGGGAGTTTAAGGCTGGGCAAGTAGTTTTAAATGCCAAGTCGAAGTGGCAGTAAACTGCACACACAGGCACTGCAATGGCAGGCCTGAGACAGGTTTTAAAAAGTCTACTTCTGAGGGCGTGGCTTGGCTAGCCAAGATGGCGGTCGCACTCTAAGAGTGCTCTGGGACACTCTAAGATCCATCTTCATCCTGACACTCCTCCAGTGTCATCCCTTCAACTGGGGCATCTCTAACCTTGAGGCGCCCTCCCCCACGGTAGTCCGGAGGCAAATAACCGCCTGGGGGAACTAGGAAGCTGGCAGCGACGAACTGAGGAGCAGCCCGGACCAAGATGGCGACAGGCAGGCCTATCCCCCAGAGGCCGGCTCCGTGAATCACCTGAAGGCTGTTGCATCTGCACGGATGACACTGCATTTCCTGCTGACCGACCGGTGGAAGCGCGAGACTCCCCGCCCACGCCACTACCTACAGCGGCCTCATGAGCCTGGCGGAGCCGTGGTGCCGGACATGGTGGCCTGCCCCTGAGAAAGACCGCCAGAACCTGCGCAGACATACGAAGTGAGGAGAGGGCCCCGAGAGAGATGGCGGGACTCCTGGACTGACTCCTGCGCTGCCTCCGGAGTCAGCGGGGACACCTAACGACCCAGGAGGAGAAACCACAAGAACTACCCGGCCCGTCACCAGCAGGGTGCCCTGGACGGACCGGTGGCTGATGAGGGACCTGTGCCCTTGAGCGGTGACTCATCCGGGAGGCTGTGACCTGGCGGCGGTCCTGTCTCCTCCAGACCCGCTGTAGGTGGCAAGGTTGCGGCCTGCCCCGCGACCGGCAGGGATCAATACTGTCCTGCGCCTGTCCCCTGGTCGCTTGGGGTCTCTCGGCAACCGGAGCGGGGGCCTACGGCTGAGGCATCCTAGTGAGGCCCACAACGCCACACAAGACGAGGAGGAGACGCCTGAGGAGGAGAAGCGTCCCGCTGCAATGTCCCCCGTGATGGTGACGAGCCCCGACTGTTGAGCTACTCCTGGCGGGTGGACTAACCAGAGGTAACCGACCTGCGATCGGCAGGGCACCTCGGGGGAGCACATAGATGGTGCGGGACGTGGCCTAACCCACTGGCAATCACAGGTGTGCCCCGAGGCCCCGCGGTAGGCGGCCCCTGGATACGGGCCCTGCCTCCCCTCAACCCCCTGCCCACCGGGGGCAAGCTGGTGACTGATGACTGGGGCGGCCTCGTGAGACTGGGACGCGCTATCTGGGACCCGCTGGACTGCGGGGCCTGCTCGCGACCCTTGGCCTGCGATTGGCAGGACACAGTTGCGGGCCATGACGTGCTGCCAGCCTGAACCTTGAGCGACCCCTGACCTTGACTGGTAGGTCGCTCCCCCACCACACAGCTCCGTCTGTGTGCCCTGCTGCTGCCCCTGATTGTGCTCGTTTTTCCTTTCTGTGCCCCCTTGCTGCCCCTGATTGTGCTCGTTTTTCCTTTCTGTGCCCCCCTTGCTGCCCCTGATTGTGCTCGTTTTTTCCTTTCTGTGTCCCCCTTGCTGCCCCTGATTGTGCTCGTTTTTCCTTTCTGTGCCCCCTTGCTGCCCCTGATTGTGCTCGTTTTTCCTTTCTGTGCCCCCTTGCTGCCCCTGATTGTGCTCGTTTTTTCCTTTCTGTGCCCCCCTTGCTGCCCCTGATTGTGCTCGTTTTTCCTTTCTGTGCCCCCTTGCTGCCCCTCATTGTGCTAGTTTTTTCCTTTCTGTGCCCCCTTGCTGCCCCTGATTGTGCTCGTTTTTTTCCCTTTCTGTGCCCCCTTGCTGCCCCTGATTGTGCTCGTTTTTCCTTTCTGTGCCCCCTTGCTGCCCCTCATTGTGCTCGTTTTTTTCCTTTCTGTGCCCCCTTGATGCCCTGATTGTGCTCGTTTTCCCTTCTGTGCCTGTTTCCCGCCGCTGCGCCCTGCGGCCCCGCCCCTCACTGCCCATTCGCTGCCCCATTCCCTGCTCCTCCCACCCACCTCCCCATTTATGGTGGCCGCTGTGCGGCCGCGCAGCGGACGTGCGCAGCGGGCGCGCCGAAGGCGTGCCTAAGGCAAGCCCGTCTGCGCCCGTCCGCGCCGTGACCGCGCCCAGCACCAGACCCCCTGGTCCGGGCATCCCCCGCGCCCGCCACATCAACAGACGCCGATACGACGCCAGCACCCTCCACGCACTCAACCCCGGAAAAGATCACGCCTGCTACCAGGCCACCCGAAGCGCACCCAAGGGCCCTTCACCTGCCGGAACTGCAGCTTCGCCAGCACCCGCCCCGCCAAACCACCGCCCAGGAAAGAACCCAACTACCTCAGATGCATCCTCCTCAACACCCGCTCCGCCCGCAAACACGCCATCGAACTCTGGGACCGTCTCGACTCAACCTCCCCAGACGTCGCATTCCTGACGGAGACCTGGCTGAATCCCGCTTCAGCCCCCGACATCGCCATTGCCATCCCGGACGGATACAAGATCACCCGGAGGGACCGCACCAACGGAGTCGGAGGAGGCATCGCCATCGTCCACAGGAACACCCTCAGAGTCTCAACCAACACCGACGACACCCTCAGCACCGCCGAACACATGCACTTCCAGATCCACACCGATCCCAACACCACCCTCAGAGGAACCCTCATCTACAGACCCCCGGACCCCGACCACAGTTCAGCGATTCCATCGCTGACTTCGTCAGCACACACGCCATCGCCTCCACGGACTACATCCTCCTCGGGGACCTGAACTTCCACCTCGAGAACAACAAGGACACCAACTCCACCACCCTGATCGACAACCTCGCCACCCTCGGACTCAGACAGCTCGTGACTACACCCACCCACGCCGCCGGCCACACGCTCGACTCCATCTTTTCCGCAAGCCCACACGTCTCCTTCAACCACACCTCCGAACCCCACTGGACTGACCACCACTGCATCCACTTCACCTACAGGAAGCCCACCACGCACCACCGCACCGAACAAATGCCTCGCCGCTGCTGGAGCAGAGTCACGGAAGACCAGCTAACCACAACCCTCGCCCTGAGCCCACCCGCCGAACCCTCCGACCCCGACACCGCCGCCCGCAACCTCAGACAGTGGATCGACGACTGCGCCAACACCCTCGCCCCGCTCAAGAATCCGCCCAACAGCCACACCAGCAAGAAAGCCACCTGGTTCACCGAAGACCTCCAGGCCTCCAAACGAACATGCCGAAAACTGGAGAAGATCTGGCTCCACGAACGGACAGCGGACAGCTACGCCGCCCACAAGAGCGCCACCCGCAGTCACCATCACCTCATCAGATCCGCCAAAAGGGCCTCACTCAAAGACCGCCTAGACAACAACGCACACAACAGCAAAGAGCTCTTCAACATCGTGAAGGAACTCTCCAACCCCAGCTCCAACACCAACGACATCCAGCCGTCGCGAGACCTGTGCGACTCACTGGCCACCTTCTTCCACCGCAAAATCGCCGACATCCACAACAGCTTCAACACCACGACCGCCCCGGCAACCACCGAGACCACTGCCCCCACAACCACCAACCGCCTGCTCTCCTGGACCAACATCAATGACGAGTTCACCAGCGAGATCATGAACACCATCCACTCCGGTTCACCGCTAGACCCGTGCCCTCACCACATCTTCAACAAAGCCAGTACAGCCATCGCGCCCCATCTCCGGAAAATAATCAACATCTCCTTCGAGATAGCAACCTTCCCGGAAAGCTGGAAGCACGCCGAGATCACCGCCTTACTCAAGAAACCCAAGGCAGACCCCAAGGACCTCAAGAACTTCCGACCCATCTCTCTGCTCCCGTTCCCCGCGAAGGTCACCGAGAAAATCGTCAACAAACAACTGACCCGCTACCTCGAGGAGAACAACATCCTGGACCCTTCCCAGTCCGGCTTCCGCAGCAACCACAGCACCGAAACCGCCCTCATCGCCGCCACCGATGACATCAGGACCCTGCTAGACAACGGAGAAACAGCAGCCCTCATCCTCCTGGACCTATCAGCCGCCTTCGACACGGTCTGCCACCACACACTACGAACACGCCTTCACGATGCCGGGATCCAAGAGAAGGCCCTGGACTGGACCACATCCTTCCTTTCCGGCAGAACACAAAGCGTCCGCCTCGCCCCTTCCGATCCAAGGCCACCAAGATCATCTGCGGCGTACCCCAAGGCTCCTCCCTCAGCCCAACGCTGTTCAACATCTACATGGCACCCCTCGCCCACGTCGCCCGACAGCACAACCTCAACATCATCTCCTACGCCGACGACACCCAGCTGATCCTCTCCCTCACCAAAGACCCTCACACCGCCAAAGCCCACCTACACGAAGGAATGAAGGCCGTCGCCGAATGGATGAGGACCAGCCGCCTGAAGCTGAACTCGGACAAGACGGAGGTCCTCATCCTTGGTTCCAACCCTTCAGCCTGGGACGACTCCTGGTGGCCAACATCACTGGGAACAGCCCCGCCACCCACCGACCACGTACGCAACCTAGGGGTCATCCTCGACCCCACCCTCTCCATGACTAAGCAGGTCAACGCCGTTTCCTCATCCTGCTTCAACATCCTCCGAATGCTCCGCAGGATCTTCAAGTGGATCCCCACCGAAACAAGAAAAACAGTCACCCAGGCCCTCGTCACCAGCAGGCTGGACTACGGAAACGCCCTCTACGCAGGAACGACGGCTAAGCTCCTGAGACGGCTGCAACGCATCCAGAACGCCTCTGCACGTCTTATCCTCGACATCCCCCGACGCAGCCACATCACACCCCACCTGAGAGACCTGCACTGGCTCCCTGTCAACAAGAGGATAACCTTCAAGCTCCTCACCCACGCACACAAAGCACTCCACAACTCCGGACCAGCCTACCTCAACAGACGACTCAGCTTCTACACCCCCACCCGCCAGCTCCGCTCGACCAGCCTCTCCCTCGCCACAGTCCCCCGCATCCGGAAAACGACCGCCGGCGGCAGATCCTTCTCCCACCTCGCCGCCAAGACCTGGAACACCCTCCCCACCAACCTCCGACAGACCCAAGACCTACTGGCCTTCAGAAGACTCCTCAAGACCTGGCTCTTCGATCAGTAGCAGCACCACCCCCCTCTTCCCCCAGCGCCTTGAGACCCTCGCGGGTATGTAGTGCGCTTTATAAGTGACATGATTGATTGATTGATTGATTGAGGAGACGCGTGGGGCAGCTGGAGTCCCACACCGGGTCCTGTGGAAATGGGCTCTGACTCCATTGGGATCGGGAAGAGGGTACAGTTGTAATTCGACCCGTGGCCGGTGGAAACTCTGGTTGGCCCGCGGGGGGGGCACCCCCTCTCCTCAAAGGCACAGAGTCCAGCACGGAGGGAGAGACTGGGCTCGAAATCACACCAGGACCACCGGTACCCGCGCTGACGAGGGGATGGCAATCAGGATGATACTGCACCCAAGCAGTGGCCTCACCCGGGGGTGAGACATTGCGTGGCGGACGGAGGCCACATTGGCCCTCCAGAGACGGCAGCTGAGTGTGACGCCTGGCACTTCCCAACTTGTAGACTTCCGCCCAGAACTGAAGGCCCAACGCTGATGAGGACAGCACTACTAGGCCAACAGGGGGCACCAACAACAGCGACAACAACTGGTGGGCACTGAGGCCCCGAGTAGACCCGTGGAGCCCTCCAGGGCACCTAGTCTCCACTCCAGCATGTATGGGGGTTCAGACAGGCCAGCATACCTGGGAGAGAGGTCTGCAGGACTCATCCATCCCTTTCATCCCAAGCATGGCAGGAAACCTGAGCGGCTGGACACAATGACCCAGGTGCTTTGGCCTCAATACCCCGCCGAGACCCCATTGAGACCGCGAGATCCCCCTGCACAACTAAACAGACCAACGTCTCCGAAGCCTAAACGCTGAATTCGTGACAGGATCGGGTCACCCTCTGGGTGAGACCAACCAATCATGGGGAAGTACAGGGGAGCTAAACCCTTATCGAATCAGACCTGAATGGAGCAATATGCGGTCAGTGGTCCTGGACATGGAGAGCCAGGACCTCCTGCGACGGCCCACTCGGATGGGGATCTGGCTACCATCCTGCAGGCCATCAAGACCTGTCAATAGTCGATGGAGACAAAGATCGGGGAGGTGCGAGTAGACATGGCCCTCATCCGGCAGGACCTCCGTAACGCAACCGTCCTCATCACCGAAACTGAATCCCGCATCTCTGAAGTTGAGGATGATGTCTCCTCCCCCTCCCCCCCTGACGACGCAAGTAGAGCAGCTCCTATCCTGCACAGCTGATCTCCACAGGCGAGCCGAAGATGTGGAAAACAGATCGTGTCGAAATAATCTGCGCCTGGTGGGCCTTCCAGAGGGGACAGAATCCTTGCAAATGAACACCTTCATCGAAAACTGTATTAAGTCCTGGATGCACCCGGGCACCCTGTCAACGTGGTTTGTTGTAGAGAGGGCCCACCAGGCGCTCGTGCCTAAACTGCCACCGAGAGCCTCGCACCGGCCAATAATGGCAAGGATCCTGAATTTTAGGGACCGCGACGCCATTCTGCAGGAAGCCCGCTCCTGTTCAGAGTTGTTCCACAACGGCGCCAAGATTATGATCTTCCCCCAATTACACAAGGGAGGTGCAAGCCCAGAGAAGACCATACACCCAGGTGAAACAGAAATTGCGGGCCCTCAACCTGCAATACAGACTCCTCTTCCCGGCCCACCTCAAGGTGATATTCCAGAACAGGACACACTTCTTTGACACACCGGAGGCAGCATGGACTTGGGTGACCAAGGAACGCCCAGTCCGCCCACTGACGGGCAGCCCTCCATCTGAGTCCCAGAAAAGACAGCGGGCAGGCGCAATGGCGGGCACCCGTGCGAGGCGCACAGGGTCCCGTAGAAGGGGCAATACCCATGTCACGAACTCTGCCTCGCCTGCAAAATCCCCTCGAGAAAGGAGCAGATCGTTAAAATCTCAAGAACTGGAGAGAATCCAGGGGACTGCTGAGGGACCCGACCTGACACCCGAGCAGCGCTCCATGGACTCTCCAGGGGCAAGCTCTGAGGACACCGACCTTTCACGCAGCCCCCATCTTTGAACTTAAGTATCAATCGTACTAATGACTTAAACTGGAGGAACGTGAATCCTTAATTGTAGAGGGGCCCAACGCATCGACCTACACCACGCTACTGTAGTTAATTTCCTTACACTCTTAGTGTCTGTTTACTGGGCGACAGATGCTTCAATTGGGAAAGTATGGGGAGGGGGTGGGTTGGGATTAGGAGTAGGGAATGTTCTCCCTGCTTTTGCGTTGGTTTGTGTCCATTGGTTTCTCTGCGACACTGTGTACAATAGCTACGATGTTTCCCCGTACAGTCCGAATGATACAGCTGAGCTCCCTCAGCCCCCCGTAAGGCCTACCCCTTGGGAACAGCTGAGCACCCCACACCTCTAGCCACACATATCTGAAAGAGACACGTTAGTGACAGATTCCTTACCTTAGAATATCCCCAGGCGTCAGGCTGGATCCGGAAAGTTTTTGCGTAGCAGTACCCTTGCGCGTCGGTAGGCGGCGTCGTGCGGCTCCGCGTCCGTCATCGGCGTCGTGATCGCCGGGATGACGTCGCGGGCAGTACTTAGACGCCGCCCCTGCGCGCTGACGTCAGTTCTTCTTTTTCCGCGCCAGTAGGCGCAGATCCGGGAAGAGCAGTGCCCTAGTCAATTTTTGACTACATTTTTGGTGAATTTTTTCACTGTTTCTTTTCGAGTCTTCTCGACTCCTAGGTGTCGGTAGGGATGCCCGGCTTCAAGCCATGCGGTGCCTGTGGTCGAATGATGTCGATCACAGACCCGCACTTAGAGTGTCTCTACTGTCTCGGCCGAGACCACGACACGAAGTCGTGCCCTGACTGCCAGAAACTTCACCCGAAGGCTTTGCGAGAGCGGTCTCGAAAGCTCCTGGAGGTCCGGCAATCGGCTCCGCGCCGCACCAAGCCCCGGTCCCGTGAGAGGTCGAGGGGCCGGTCGCGGAGCCCCCGCCGGTCGTCGGAGTCCAAGTCTTCGCGCTCCTCGGGTAAGTCGAAGCACAAGAAGTCTAAGAAGCACCATCGCTCTAAGACTTCGCCTCGCCGGTCTCGCGACTCGGCTGTGGCCCCTGTCGGCACCGTCCCCGCCCCCGCGGCTCCGGATGTGCCTGTGGCGCCACCCCCACATTACCCGTCCTTCCCGGGTTCGGGGGCGACTCCGGCCAAGATACAGGAATTCCTGTCGGCCATGGCCCGCCTCTTTGGGCCTCAAGGTCCCTCCGGTGCGCCTTCGGGCCCCGCGGGCCCTGATGGGGTTGCTCCAGCGTCGCCGACGACTCCGGTCCCGGCGTCGCCTGTCCCGCCAGCCTTGATCCCGGCCCCGGCCCCGATCCCGGCTCCGGTGGTACCGCAACCCCGATCGACGCCGGTTGACCTAACCACGCCTCCGCCAGCGCCGATCTCCACGGTGCCGTTCCCGACGCCGCCCGGGGCTCCGGGCGGCGTCGTTCCCCGGTTCTCTCCGGTTCCGGACATGGAGCCGGACCGACGTCGCTCGACGCCGGCTCCGGCGCCGATGAGACCTTGGGTCCCAAATGTCCCTCCTCCTCCATATTTTGAACCAGAGGAGGACCAGGAGAGCTGGGAGGGGCCGGAAGACCCTCTCACACAGCAGTGTGAGTATGATCAGGACTGGGCAGAGGAACTTGGGGATGCCAGTGGTCTAGACACTTCCCCTGACACTGGCATGCTGTCTCCTCCCGTGGCTACGGAGGAGGGAGCAAATTTCGCAACGGTCTTGCATAGAGCAGCTGGAGCCTTGCACCTCCAATTGCCTACTGTGGCTGTCAGGACTAATCTCCTGACCGAAGTGCTTCAGCCGGCAGCTTCCTCTTCGGAGACTGTGCTGCCGTTTAATGATGCACTGTCTGACGTTCTTTTGGGCACCTGGTCCAAGCCCACCACAGGGGCTCCTGTGGATAGGAACGTGGCCCGACGCCATCGCCCTGCTCCGGGCGACCCCTTGTTTCTCTCTCAACATCCCACCCCGAGAACTTGGTTGTCCAAGCCTCTGCCTCCCAAACCGCCTTCCCTACCGCCCCTCCGGATAGGGAATCCAAACCCCTGGACCAATTTGGGAAGAAGGCTTTTTCTTCCTCCAGTGCTGGCTTGCGGTCCGTCAACACCGCTTGCCTTTTGGGCCAATATACCCACTCCCTGTGGGATTCGGTGGCGACTGTTTTGCCCCAGTGTTCTGAGGAGGTCCAGACACTGCTTACCCGCACCATTGCGGAAGGTAGAGATGCGGCTAAATACACCATACGTTGTGGCCTTGATACCGCCGACTCGCTGGGCAGATCGCTTGCAACGACGGTGGCGCTGCGTCGCCACGCCTGGCTGAGAACAACTGGTTTCTCGGGTGATGTCCAGAATACACTCATGGACATGCCCTTTGATGGAGTCGGTCTTTTTGGTTCCAAAGCAGACCATGCGCTGTAGCGTTTTAAGGACTCACGGGCTACTTCCAAGTCCCTGGGCCTTTCTGTTGTGCGCCCTCCGCTAACCTCTATTTTTCGCCCCTCTCGTGGCCACGGAAGGGGCGCCCAGTCACGTTCACAGCCCAGCCACCGGCCCGCGCAGCAAGCGTCTTCGCGTGGGTGGGGACGTGGCTACCGCCGTGGTGGTTCGGGCAACCAGCGTGAGGGTCAGGCCACCACCTCCGCCCCGTCCACGGCCTCCAAGCACTCCTAGTCCCTCCTTTCAGGTGCACAGCACGCCAGTAGGGGGCAGGGTCCGCCATCACCTTCACCACTGGCGTGCCATCACCTCGGACAGGTGGGTCTTGGACATTGTCCGAAGGGGCTACTCCCTCCCCTTCGAGACCACCCCCCCAGCCATGCCACCTCAATTCCACCGCATGTCAGGGGATCACTTGGTGCTTCTGCAGAAGGAAGTCACAGCCCTCTTGGCCAAGAGGGCCATCGAGCATGTTCCGACCCCAGAAGTAGGACGTGGTTGCTACTCCCACTACTTTCTGGTGCCCAAAAAGGACAAGGAGGACATGCGTCCTATCTTGGACCTCCGGAACGTCAATTGCTTCCTCCGGAAGGAGAAGTTCAAGATGCTCACCCTAGCTCAGGTCTTGACTGCCCTCGACCCTGGAGACTGGTTGGTAGCGTTGGACTTGCAGGATGCTTATTTTCACATCCTCGTCCTGCCGGCCCACCGGCGTTACCTTCGGTTCACGGTAGGCCTCGAGCATTTTCAGTTCACCGTGCTCCCCTTTGGCCTTACAAGTGCCCCTCGGGTGTTCACGAAAGTGATGGCGGTGGTCGCAGCTCATCTGCGCCGGGCAGGGGTTCCAGTCTTCCCCTACCTCGACGACTGGCTGCTGAAGGCAGGCTCGTCCCAGGCAGTCGTCTCCCACCTCCAGACTACGGCCGAACTCCTGCACTCGCTGGGGTTCTCCATCAATGTGCCGAAGTCGCATCTGATTCCTTCTCCACAGCTCCTTTTCATCGGAGCAGTTCTGGACACGACGCAGTTTCGGGCCTATCCTCCCGAACGGCGAGTCCGGGATATTCAGGCTATGATTCCGATCTTTCAGCTTCTATCCTGGGTTTCGGTACGGATGACCCTGAGGCTGCTGGGCCTCATGGCCTCCTGCATCCTGCTGGTCGATCATGCCAGATGGCATATGCGGGCTCTGCAGTGGGACCTGAAGTTCCAGTGGGCGCAGCACCAGGGCAATCTGTCCGATCACGTTCAGATCTCGGAGGGGACTGCAAGACAGTTGCAGTGGTGGCTCTCGAATCGGCAATGGGTCATGGGCAGATCCCTCTCCCTTCCCCAGCCAGAGCACACAGTTGTGACGGACGCGTCCCTTCTGGGATGGGGCGGTCACATGGGAGAGGCGGAGATCAGAGGCCTCTGGTCTCCGGCGGAGTCCCGGCTCCATATCAACCTTCTGGAGCTCCGGGCGATCCGACTTGCACTCAAGGCATTCCTTCCCTCTGTCAAAGGGAAAGTAGTGCAGGTGTTCACAGACAACACCACCGCCATGTGGTACTGCAACAAGCAAGGCGGGGTGGGGTCGTGGACCCTATGTCAGGAGGCTCTGCGCCTCTGGACATGGCTGGAACATCAGGGCATTTTCCTGATGGTTCAACACCTGGCAGGTTCCCTAAACGCCAGGGCGGACGAACTCAGCGTCTCAGATGGATCACGAATGGCGTCTTCACTCGGAAGTGGCGCAAGGACTCTTTCTACAGTGGGGAGAGCCTTGGTTAGATCTATTCGCCACCGAAGAGAACGCGCAATGTCATCAGTTCTGCGCGTTGGAATTTCCAAGGCAGCACTCGCTCGGCGACGCTTTTCGTCGCGAGTGGAGTTGCGGTCTGTTGTACGCTTTTCCGCCTATACCACTTCTACCCAGAGTGTTGAAGAAGATTCGGCGCGACCGGGCCCAAGTCATCCTTGTGGCTCCGGACTGGGCTCGAAGAGTTTGGTATCCCGAGCTACTCAGTATGAGCGTCGATCCCCGATCCGTCTGCCTCTTCGGGAGGATCTTCTGTCGCAGCAGCAGGGGACGGTCCTCCACCCGAACCTGTCCAGCCTCCACCTGCTTGTGTGGAGATTGAGCGGCGGCAGTTGATTCCTTTCGACTTGCCTCCCGAAGTTTGTGATGTGATTCTGGCAGCCAGGCGTCCCTCCACTAAGGTGGTATACGCCTGCAGGTGGAACAAGTTTGTGGCATGGTGCACAGCAAAGGCTGTGAACCCCCTTTCTGCCCCTCTTTCTGAGGTTCTTCTGTTCCTTCTTTCCCTGGCCCAACAGGGTTCTGCCCTGGGTACCATCAAGGGCTATCTTTGTGCCATCTCGGCCTTCCTCAGGCTGCCTGATCAGCCCTCCCTTTTCAAGTCCCCTGTTGTTAATAGGTTTCTAAAAGGCATTACACACCTCTTCCCTCCTGTTCCGTTTGTGATGCCTCAGTGGGACTTGAACTTGGTTCTTACCTTTCTTATGTGCGCTCCCTTTGAGCCTCTACATAACTGTCCTCTTCGTCTTCTGACTCTGAAGACAGCCTTTCTGGTGGCCATCACCTCCGCTCGGCGGGTGAGTGAGCTCCAGGCTCTTTCATGCAAACCTCCCTTTCTGTCTGTCCATCCAGACAAGGTTGTTCTTAGGACGCGTCCGTCCTTCTTGCCAAAGGTGGTTACTGCCTTCCACATTGGGCAGACCATCACTTTGCCCACCTTCTTCCGCCTCCGCATCCTTCCAGAGAGGAAGAGAGGCTCCACCGTCTGGACCCAAAACGTGCGCTTTCCTTTTATATCAACCGCACACAACACTTCCGGGTGGATGACCAGCTCTTTGTTGGCTACGTGGGCGCCAAAAAAGGTTGGGCGGTGCACAAGAGAACCATCTCCCGCTGGGTAACCTTGTGTATCAAAGCCTGCTATTCTTTGGCTAAGAAGGAGCCTCCTGTTGGGCTGCGTGCCCATTCCACCAGGGCAACCGCTGCTAACACGGCTTTGGGCCGCGGTGTTCCGCTGCAGGATATCTGTCAGGCAGCTACGTGGGCCTCGCTGCACACATTTACAAAGCATTACTGCCTTGACAGTCAGGTCCGGAGGGACGGCTTCTTTGGCCGTTCTGTCCTCTGGGACTTCCTTGTCTGATCTTTGTTCGCAGACCCACCACCGGGGTTGGTATTGCTGGGGTATCTATTCTAAGGTAAGGAATCTGTCACTAACGTGTCTCTTTCAGATGCACAAGTTACTAACTTGTGTAACGATATATCTGTAAGAGACAGTAGTTAGTGACAGATTCCTTACCGCCCCACCCATCCTCCCCGTTCTGCGTACTGATTTCTAGGGTTAAGGACATCCCTTTCAGGGCCCTAGTATTTTTCAGACACCTATGTCAGCTTCTTGCATGGCTCTGCGTTCCTGGCGCGGAAAGTCGTGTACAGAACTGACGTCAGCGCGCAGGGGCGGCGTCTAAGTACTGCCCGCGACGTCATCCTGGCGATCACGACGCCGACGACGGACGCGGAGCCGCACGACGCCGCCTACCGATGCGCAAGGGTACTTTTGCTCAAAAACTTTCCGGATCCAGCCTGACGCCTGGGGATATTCTAAGGTAAGGAATCTGTCACTAACTACTGTCTCTTACAGATATATCGTTACACAAGTTAGTAACTTGTGCATCACAACCTTACCGTAATGTCACGACCCTATAGCCGGGGGGAACCCCTTAGAATCCTCTCATGGAACGTCAACGTACTCTTAGATAAAATTAAACGGACTGCGATCTTAAAATATGCACGGAGGGTTCACCCAGATGTCTTTTCATTGCAGGAGACGCACCTGATGGGAAATCGGTGCCCCTTTTTGGCACGTCTGGGATTCGATAGGGTGTGGCACTCAGGGTTCACTACAGGGGCTCGCGGTACAGTGATCCTGCTGAGGGGCTCCCTCCCCTTCAGACCGACCTACACGGTAAGCGACCCTCAGGGCCGTTTTGTCACAGGTACCCTCAGGGATGCACCCATCAATAAGATGTCAATATATGCTCCAGCTGCAAACCTAGACTCCACCCTTCACGCAACGGTGGAGACGATATCCTCTCCCCCCCCCCCAAGGCTCGACGGTGAGTGGAGGAGACTTCAATGCTGTCCTCAAACCAACCAAAGACGCCACGGACCCACCATCCTCCCATAGAAAAACAGGGGCTAAACGTCTCGGAGGCTGACCCTCCAAACTGGGCCTCTGCGACGTCTGGCGAACCTGGCACCCCAGAACACTACACTATACACACACTTCGGCCGCACACCATACCCACTCCCGCATCGACCTCATCTTCATGCCCGCCCCAGACTGCAGATCAGTTACAGAGGTCTAGATCCTGGCACGAGGCATATCAGACCACTCCCCTCTCCTTCTGCAGATAGAGTGCCCCACGGGCGATCTACATCCAATATGGTGGTTGTATGTATGGTTCCTTCAAGACCAAGAATATAAGCGAGCGATTGAGGGAGAACTGAAACACTACTTCCACACTAATGAGGGCACGGTCCAACTTATGGGTACACTCTGGGTGGCGGGGAAGGCCACAATCCGAGGGTACGCCAAAGGGTTTCTCAGACACAGATGGCAGGTCCAGGACCGTCATCTCTCCCAACTTGAGGCCAGGGCCTTCTGCCTGGAAAGGGCGGTGGCCACGGCGAACGTAGAGGTAGATCACCGACAACTTTACTTAGTGCAAGAAGAGAACAGGACTATCTCTCTTGAATCTGCCAAGATGATCTGGTGGTCATCGGTGGCCCGGGTGAATGGTTGGGGAGACAACAAAATGGCAAATTACTCCACTGGCTTCCTACTCATCCCCTTGCCAACCGGATAGTCCCCGAGATTCGGAATCCTCGAGGACAGGTCCTTCACACCCCCGCTGACATTACGCAGACCTTCACGAACTACTATGCGGGGCTTTACACAGCAGACCGTCCGCGTACGTCAACCGCCGGCTCCCTCTTCCTGCAAAATGTCCCCCTTCCGCAAGCAATCTCGGCACTGGCTACCAGCAAGACCCGCGGGCCAGATGGACTCCCGGCGGAATACTATGCAGCGTTCAGGGAGATTTTGATCCCACAGCTCCACGCCCTGTTCGATGAGGTGCTGTAGAGGGGCACCTTAACCCCTGACACAGACACAGCCACCATCGTGGTCATACCCAAAATGGATCCCCCCCCCTCAGCCTCATGCTCTAACTACTGCCTAATTTTGCTGATTAACACTGAGATTAAAATCTACGCTACGATCCTGGCCACCCGGCTGAAGCGGGTGATACACACCCTCATACATCCCGATCGGTTCATGCCGTGTCGTAGCATGTGCCACTGCTTGAGGTGCCTCAATGTGGCCCTCGCTCACCGCCATCTTCTCACTCTATACTTAGCCTTAGTATTACTTGACTTTGAAAAGGCCTTCGACACGGTTGACTGGAGCTACTTGGGGAGTGTGCTGGAGAAAGCGGGCCTCGGTCCTCATTATCGTAACCTGGCGGGGGTTCTGTACTCCAACCCGGCAGCCAGGGTCCTCATAAACGCCTTTCCCTTCAGGAGGGGTACCCAACAGGGGTGCCCCCTCTCCACTCTAGCAATAGAGCCTTTGGCCTATATCATATGTGCAGATGAGCAGATACAGGGGTGGTCCTGGCACGACTCCCACGAAGACCGGATTGCCCTATATGTGGACGATGTCCTGCTCTTTCTGGCTGATCCAGCCCAATCTGGACCAAGGTGCCTCCAGATTCTCCAAATCCTTCGGGGGACCATCAGGCCTACGTCTTAACCAAGCGAAATCTAATTTAGTGCCCCTACATATCTCACGTGAGTGTGTGGCCTGGCAAACAAGCATTCCCTTACGGAAGCTTTCTTTTAAGTACCTCGGCATATGGGTGGCCCTTCTCTCAGAGCTGACCTGGACCCTCAATGTCGACTCGCTACTCAATCGTGCAAAAGACGACCTCCGGCGTTGGCAATTGCTCCCGCTCAACCCCCTTGGTAGGATTGCCCTCTTGAAAATGATGGTTCTGCCTCGCCTCCTATATGTACTTCAGAATCTCCCACTTCACCTCCCTCGCAGCTGGTTCCGTAGACTTGATGGAATAACCACGATTTTCCTTTGCGGTGGCTTGAGATCGCAACTGGCCCTTACACATTGTCAACGGCCCCCATTCGATGGGGGAATGGGAATGACAAACCCCTTTTTATACTACCTGGCCACCCGCCTCCTGGTGATCCATAACTGGTTCAATGGTGGATGGTCGGATCCGGCCTATCGATTAGAATTAGAAAGCCTCAGATTGCCACGGGTCCAAGCCATGTTATATGGGGCACCAATCCCGCACACTTTACCAGCAGTCACCCGGATGGACCATCTAGCATGGCGATCTGCACTACGACACACTCAATGGGACTGCAAACTTACACTACAAACACCCCTTTGGCACGGCACCTGGCGCGGGAAGTTGGGATACTAGCAGGATTTCAGAAATGGGATCTGATCGGGGTAACTCGCTTGGGAGATGTGTGGAAGGGTGAGCACTTGTTCTCCTTCCAAGAGCTGCAGCAAACATATTCTCTGCAACCCACCCAGTTTTACAAGTACCTCCAATTGGGACACGCCCTTGGCCTCCACATTCCCGACCGCACGGCAATACCAGAGTTTAGTCCTATGGAAGCTAAACTCCTCATGGGGAACTTAGGGAAGGGAGGAATATCCCAAATCTACCGCTCACTGATGAACAACACTCCAGCCACACTAGATTCCCTTAGGGCCCGAAGGGAACAATGGGTTGGCCCCTTAGAGGAGGAAGACTGGAGAGACGCACTAATGGCCCCCAGGATACTAACCATATCGGCCAGGCTCCAGCTTATTCAAATTCACGATCTCCACTGTGCATATCTTACCCCTGTGAGGCTACATAAGTGGGCTTCCTCCCATCCCCAAAATGCCCACGCTGTGAGGTAGAACCAGCTGATTTCTACCATAAGGTCTGGTCCTGCGCCATCCTCTCCAAATATTGGAGGTTGATCATAACAGAACTGAGTGACATAATGGGTTGGGAAGTCCCCCTTAGCCCTCTTGCCTTTCTCCTGGGGGTGATGGATGGGTTAGACGGTTCCAGTACCGACAAGTTACTCCCGACAACAGCCGCATTGGTGGCTAAAAGAGACATTGTAGCGGCGTGGAAAGATTCAGCAGCTCCCTCTCTCACAAAATGACACAAGGGAGTGGACTGGTGTGCCATCCAGGAAAAACCTGGTTATGAGGCACGAGGCTGTCCGGCCAAACACGGGCGAATATGGGGCAAGTGGTTAGACCTCTCAGGCTGATCGATCATGCATGGGGGAAAGGGGGATCGGGGAACAAGCTAGATTTTATCCGGGCTTGCCCTGACAGGGGAAAGTTACGTGATTGTGCAGCAATGAGCAATATGTCACAGTGACGCTATGTTCTGTTTGTTGATTGTAAAATTTCAATAAAATTGTTTATCATAAAAAAAAGTCTCTTTCTGTGGGTGGCACAATCATTGCTGCAGCCAAGTACCAGCATTTAATTTACAAGCCCTAGGTATATGGTATACCACGTTAGAAGAGAATTACAAGTAAATTAAATGTCAATCAGGTATAAACCAATTACACATAAGTTTAGAAAAGAAGCACATGCACTTTAGCACTGATTAGCAGTGGTAAAGTGCTCAGATTGGCCAACAAAAAGCTACAGCAAATCGTGGAGGTAAAAAGCAAAAGGATTTGGGGAATACCACCCTAAGGATGCCAGGTCTAACACCGCCTAAGCAATAGCAAAGATTTCAAGTTACCTCATATCATACATGAGAAGCATAGTCCACTTTGTTTTGCATTCTGGAACATGTGGTCCTGTATTTATTATGGTACGACAAGACTACAGATACCAGAATGCAAATAAATAGAAAAAGCATAAGCATAAGCCATAATGTGTGTTTTCACTGGGAATAATAAACCAGCTTAGGCAAAGCCAATAGGTCTCGCCTATACAAGAGCTATTGGTTTTGGCAATGTGTTTTTGCTATGTTGTACACCAATGTGGCTGCTGCTGTGTCCTAGAGTGGAGTGGGAGGAGTATAGTGTCGTAGATTGGATTTTTTGGAGTAGAATGTTGTAGAATGGAGTAGAGGGAGAAGAGTGTCATAGAGTTGAGTTAGAGTTCAGTGGTAGAGTGTGTCATAGAGTGCAGTGCCATAGAGTGCAGTGTCGTAGAGTAGAGTGGGATGGGGTGGAATAGGGTGGAGTGGATTGAGGTAGTGGGGTGGACTGGATTGGAGTAGTTTGGGGTGGATTGGATTGGGGTAGAGTGGGTTGGATTGAATGGGATTTATTGGAGTGGGTGGACTGGATGGGGTGGATTATGTTGGAGTGGGGTGGATTGAAATGGGGTCAGGTACATTGGATTGGGGTTGAGTGGGGTGGATCAGATTGGTTTGGGGTGGGTAGATTGGAGTGATAGGACTTGGGTGGATTGTTTTGGGCCGTGGTGGATTGGATTAGAGTAGGGTGGTTTGGAGTGGGATGGATTGGATTAGAGTACGGTGAATTGGAGTGGGGTGGATTCGAGTGGAGTGGAGTGGATTGGACTGGGTTGGAATGGAATGGGGTGGATTGGAAGGGGTGGATTGGATTGAATTGGAGTGGGGTGGACTGGATTGGACCAGAGTGGGGTGTATTGGATTGGATTGGAATGGAGTGAGGTGGGGTGGATTGGACTGGAGTGTGGTGGCCTGGATGGATTGGATTGAATTAAGTTGGGTGGACTGAACTGGGGTGGGGTGGGGTGGGGTGGATTGGGGTAGAGTGAGGTTGATTGGATTGGAGTGGGTGGACTGGAGTTGGGTGAACTGGATGGGGTGTATTAGATTGGAGTGGGGTTGTGTGAGAAAGTCATCCTTTTGGCCCTGATAACCCCCATTGTTTGACTGATACTGGTGATAAATGACTGACTGTGCCATGAACTCTGCTAACCAGGCCCAGGGCCAGTGCTCTGATTAAAAGGTGTATGGTAATTAGGTATAGTTACAACTGGCACTGACAGCCTACCTGTAAGTCCCTAGTATAAAGTAGGGCATGTAGGTTTAGAGGCCCAGCAGATTTAATGCACTTGTGTTGCCTCCTATCATTTTAAAAGTCAGCTCTGCTTTGCCAGGTGCTTTTTAAATTGAAATTATATGCACATTCAACTTTGGATTTAATGGTATTTCCAAGTATTAAACTACCTTATATTTGCATTTAAGTCATCCCCAAAGTGTACCCAAGGTGTGCCCAGAGTAGAGTGCCAAGTACAAATAAGCAGGGACATTTTAAAAGATGATTTATATGCCCTGGTGAGGTGAAAACGACCAATTTCGTTTTTTCCCATTGTAGCATTTTAGCTCATATAGGCTAACATGGGAATACTGTAATAACATGCAACTATTGACAGGAGTGAGCTAAATTAATATTTCAAGGACTTAAAAGATTAGTAATGATAAATCCAACAACTTGCCACTGGTGAATTTACATAACTAGTACAGAAAAGAAGTTATAGAACTTTCTTTTCTGTGAGCCAAAATGCCAGCCTTCTAGCAGCCTCTCCTGATTGGCCAGTACTTGACAGGCTTAGCCAAGTTGCTCTGATGAGGTGATAAGTGGCCTGCATAGAGACAAAGGATATCTGGTGGGGGGATAGCTGCAGAGACAAGGACAGGAAGGGGGCTGTATAAACAAATTGGTCTTCAAAGAGAGCAGGACAGAAAGGATGCAAGCCAGACCTACTCAGTCTTCCTGTCCCCCCCCAGCCAGACGAGAGCCCCAGAGATTAAATTTTCAGGAAGTCTGGAAGAAAAGTGTTAAGTTGCATGAGCCATACCAGTAGGTTGGCTTAGCCAGATCTTAACCCCAAGGAGAAAGTTTCTCCATTTTGAAATTTAAAAGTACAGTGCTTTGTGGAATAAGAATATGCCACACTTTGGAGGAAGCGGTCATACTTTTGGGTGGCACCCTGTACCTCATTGGTGCCCCCTTACTTGTCACCCCAGAATGTTGGATAAATATGGGAGAGCTGCATAGCAACTCAGATCCCCTGCCTGAAACTACAAGAAGGACTGCCCTGCTGGAATTCTGGCCTGCACCAAGAGGACTACACTCTGAATGACTGCACCGAAGGCACCCTAAGGAACTACAGCCCAAAGGACTTTGCCTTGCTTCAAAAAGAGAAGGGGTGGGGCGTGGCCTAGCGATCCAGCATGGTGGACGCGCGTTAGGCGAGCTCCGCTCAGCCCATACCAAAAATCCTTCAATTATCCTGCATCTTCGGATCAATTACCCCTTAGAAGTCTCCCGTTGCTGCCGGGAACCGAGTGGTGGAGTCTCTGACCTCTAGAAGTGCCGGGACCGGAGAGTTTGCAGCGCCAGTGGTTGTGCGCGGCCCTGGAGGCCCGGAAAGTGAGAGTGAGGCGGAGTCTCCTGGGCGGCAGCCGGAACCGAGAACGACGGGCGCGGTGGCGCTGGAGCACTCCGAGAGCAGAAAGGCAGGCCGGGGGCTGAATCGGCTCCTGATGGCTGGCTAGAAGTGTGCGTTGCAGCAGGGACGACGTCTGTGGAGCCGGGAGATCTCCGGCGGTGACCCAGTGAGTGCGTCTGCTCATCCCCCACCTCCTCCATTGATCCCGGCGGTCAGATCGGGCCGCGTGGAGGGGGTCCGGTGGTCTTGCTGGGGGCCGGAGTCGAGCACTGTGCCGGCTGGGATCCGGGCTGCATGTTGTGAGGACATTGGGACTGCGTGGAGCTCTGAGTTGAGGTCCGCGGGCCGGCTCACGCAACTTTGCTTCTTGGCAGCCATAGTTTTGGGGCCTGAGGCGTGAGGGCCGGTACGGGCGCAGTTGGGCCCCACAAGCTACGTATATCCCCTCAGTGGAGGGCCGCCGTGGCCATTATCTGCACCAACGGGTTACGGCCCGGGCCCTGGGACGCATTGCCCCTGAATGCGGAGGAGGAGGACTTTTGGTGGAATAGGGGAGCGAAACCGGGCATGGGGCCCTAGCTGAAGTGGATCCGGGGAGCTGAATAGAGCCTTGCCCAGCGGTGAACAGCCCTGTTCCTTTCTGATGGTGGTGCACAGTGTACCTGCAGATTGAGGGTCGGCTTGTGACCGTTGGACCCCATAAGATATTGACGCCTACCTAGCGAGGGGTCGGGCCTAAGCCACATACACTAAGTGGACCCCGGTGCGGGGAGTGATATATTGCTCTGGACGGCTGGAGACATCGCCTGGGAGGATAGTGGGACACCCAGTACGGGGGGAGACACGACTGTCCGCGGAGGTAGCGGGGTTAGCAATCGGTGCGGCTTGTGGGCAGTGGGTCTCCGCCTGAGTCCCGATATTTCTGGAGATACAAAGCAGAGCCAGATATCGACAGCTGAGCCCGCAAGCTGGGATTTCTACACGCCACAGGCATTACAGGTGTGGTTCGTCCTGGAGGCCTGTTTGGGGAGTTCAGGAACCGTCATCCAGAGGGGTACGTGTCCAGACTGCACCATGACCAAAGATAAAACAGCGGGAGGGTCGGCTAAACAGAGCACGCTGGACCGCTACACCGGAACAGGGGCCTAGACAACCGACCAAGGAGGTGCACAGGGAGGCATTCCGGACAATGCTGCACTCATGGCGGCCATTACACAGTCCAGGGACGCCTTGGAGGCGAAACTTGGTGAGGTGGGCTCTGATGTCATGCTCCTAAGGCAGGATCTGCGGAATGCGGTGGAGCGCGCATTACTGAGACCGAGACCAGGATCTCCAGAGTGGAGGATTCGGTCACTACCTTGCAGAAAAAAGTTGCGTCATTGGAGACGGTCACCAGGGGCCTGGCCTCGCGTGTGGAAGATGCGGAGGACAGGGCCAGGAGAAACAACCTAGGGTTTGTGGGCTTTCCTGAAGGATGTGAAGGGGGAGACGTGGAACAGTTCCTGACTAAGTGGCTTGTGAGCTGGCTTCCCCCTGAGTCGTTGTCCTGTTGTTTTATTGTTGAAAGGGCGCATAGGGCCCTGATGCAGAAGCCGCCCCCGGGAGCCAGACCAAGGCCGGTCATTGCAAAGATCTTAAACTACCATGACAGGGACGCGATATTAAAGCAAGCCAGAATTAAAGAACCCTTTCTGTTTGAAAACACCCGCATCCTCATATTTCCGGACTATACGAGACTAGTCCAACAGAAGCGACAGTCATTCTTGGCAGCCACGGCCCGCCTTCGTGAGCTGAAACTTCCCTATGCATTGCTGTATCCCGCCAGGCTGAGGGTGGTGTACCAGTCCCGCACGCTATTCTTTGAATCGCCAGAAGATGTTATCCACTGGACGGATGAAACGGTGAAGATCCGGCCCGGCACGCTGCCCAGGAGGGAATCGGATTCCTCGTCCAGTGATGTCGTCAAGCCACCCAAGCCCAAAATCAAAGGGACACGGAGGTCGAGATCTAGACGCCGATCCAAATCCTACAGTGATCCCAACAGATCCACATCGGTTCCCCGGCAGGGGTCGTCGGCCTCATAGCCATGTCAGGACTCTCCCGGATGGGGGACAGGTGGTGATCCTTGCTCAGGCTGACAATGCATGAGTGGGGGCTAGTACCTTTGTCAGACTCTCAATAGTCTGGGGGAACGCTCGTTGACTAGGGGCAGGTTATTGGGGAACCATTGGCGGGGAGCTCCCGTTGGGGTCCGCAAGCCACTTCCGCCGCGACAGATACTTCAGTAGTTTTGAGGTATGGGGGGGGTGAAGTTTGGGTACACATGTTCTGTGTTTGCACTGCGTCACTGTTTCACATGGCCACTACTCGCACACTGGATGATAGCTGTCCCGCATTTCGAAGTCCCGAGACCCTTAAATGGCAGTCCCTATAGATAGGGGGCGACTCCAGGCGGAGGACCTCCGAATAGTGAGTTGGAACATCAGAGGAGCACTAGATAAATTTAAAAGAGGGGCTATACTCCAACAGGCCAAAAGGTACCGAGCAGATGTCCTGATGCTTCAGGAGACACACTTAATGGGTACTAAAGTGTTGTGTCTCCTCAGATATGGTTATATTCAAGTGTATCACTCTGGCTTTACCAGGGGGTCTCGATTTTAATTCAACATAGAGTTCCATATCAGCATATCAAGACATGGACAGACGTCCAGGGGAGGTACGTGTTTATCAGGGGCACCATCTATGAGGAACAGGTGGTGCTGGGCTGTGTATATGCCCCCCCACCGCTGTCATGGGCACTGGTCGAGCGCCTTACGACCCTGTGGGCGAATATGCCGGAGGGGTTGGCGATAGTCAGGGGAGACTGGAATGACGTAATGGACGTGGCCATAGATAGATGGAGAGTGGGGGGTTACTTCAATGTGCATCAGGGTACCAAACTGAACTCCCTGGCAACGGGATTGGGATGGGTGGACCCGTGGCGGCGGTTACATGGCGAGGAGCAGGGTTACACGTATTTTTCGACAACGCATGATTCTTACTCCCGCCTTGATTATTTATTTGTACCGATAGGTGCCGTCGGAAGGGTGAGGGCAATTGAGATTCTCCCAAGAGGTTTATCCGATCACTCCCCAGTGGCTTTGATAGTGCAGTTGGGCCCAGAGAAACTGCCCTTTCGTTGGCGTCTCTCCCCATGGCATTTGCAGGATGAGGAATACCGGGAGCACATGGGGCAGGCAATCGAGCAATACCTGGATATAAATGTGGGGACAGTAGCAGAGGCTGAAATCCTGTGGGAGGCTATGAAGCCCACTCTACGGGGGGTGGATATTTCATTCTGCGCGGCAGCGCGTCAAACCAGGCGGGAATTGCTTCTGCGATCGGAGGCCCACATCATGGAATTAGAGCAGAGCAGCAGGGGGGAAGGAGGAAATCTGGCGCGACGACAGCTGGTGCTGGCCCAACCGTCCCATGCCGACACTTTGATAGAGGAGGCCCGTCTTGCGTGGCTGGCATCCCGCAGCAGAATTTACCAATGGGGCGTTAAGTCCAGTAAACTATTACATAGATTGTCAAGGGGCCTTACATCCACAGGTTCTCCCTAGTATACCGGGTTCGGATGGTAGGACGCTCAGTGACCCCTCCCTCATTGCAGAAAGCTTCACCAGCTACTTTGCGGAGCTGTACACCCCTAAGGAACTACTACAGGTCTGATACACCGTTTTATAGCAGACTTGCCGCCCCGCGCCCTATCGGATGAGGCACGAACAGACCTTGACCGTCCGCTCACTGAGGAGGATATCTGCACAGCCCTGGGGAATTGAATTCAGGAAAGGCACCGGGTTCGAATGGTTTCCCATGCAAATTTTTTAAGAAGTACTTTTCTAAATTGGGGCCTCATTTTCTCCGCGTTGTAGATGAAGCGAGGGACCGAGGTCGTTTGCCACGAGACTGGAGACATGCGGAAGTGGTTGTATTCCATAAACCAGGCCGGCCCCCAGACCAACACGCTTCATACCGCCCCATCTCACTGTTGAATGTCAAGGCCAAAATCTTGGCCAAGGTATTGGCCAATCGACTCCAACCCCATATAACTAATTTGGTCCATCCAGATCAGGCGGGATTTATGCCCCAGAGGGCTACGCGTCATAACATCTGACGAGCCCACACAGCCATAGCCGCCATCCAGGGAAGGGGAGTGCAGGTCACCCTCTTGCTGGCAGACATGGACAGAGTGTTCGACTCCCTTAGTTGGGTGTATTTGTTCGCCCTCTTAGACAGTCTCAACATGGCCCGCGCTTCCTGTCATATTTAAGGTTGCTATACACGGACCTCACGGTGGCGGTGCAAGTTGCGGGATCTACCTCCTCCACATTTTCCATCGGCCGGGGCACCCGTCAGGGGTGTCCCCTATCGCCATATCTCTTTGCTCTAGCAATGGAGCCTTTGGTGGCGTGGTTGCAGATGGATGCGCAGGTAGCGGACTTTGAGTGGGCCTATGGGCTCTCGGATCGGATCGCACTCTATGCGGACGATGTCCTATTCTTCTTATCCGACATAAACAAGACGGGACCGAGGTTGCTTCGCATTATGCAAATCTTTGGAGAATCCTCGGGCCTCTTCATGAATCCGTATAAATCCACTCTGTGGGTGCTGGGGGGCACTGCTGGCCTGGGGCCTTGGGCTTCGGCAGTACAGGTGACGACAGAGGGAGTGAAATACCTGGGAGTTTTTCTGTCGGATCTGCCGAGTGTGGCATGGGACAGAAATATTGTCCGGATATGGGAACGGGTTCGTGAGGAGATGAAAACTTGGTCACATATGCCCCTCTCTATTTATGGTAGATCGGCGATTTTTAAAATGGTGTCGTTGCCGCGCCTGCTCTACCAATTGCAGAACCATCCATACCCGATACGTCGTACGTGGTTTCGCCAGGTCAACGCGGCGCTGGGCAAGTTTCTGTGGGCAGGGGGGGCGTCCAGAGTGGCGCTGCGGACTTGCTTTCAGTCGACGTACTGTGGGGGGTTGGCCACATCGGATGTCCAATCGTATTACATGGCATCGCATCTCTTGGTGCTGAACGAATGGTGGTATGGGGATAGGATGGACCCCGCATATGCAGTGGAGCGAAGGTGTATGGGAGAGTTCACCCTACATGCCATATTGTATTCGGCGCTGCTACGCAACTCGCTACCGCCGGCCACTTGGGTGGTATTCCAGGTATGGAAACAATCCCTCCGCAAGATGGGGTGGTGGAATAGGCTGACTGGGGAAACCCCACTGTGGCACAATGGCCGATTGCCGCAGCTTGCTGCGTTATCCGGATTTCGAGGGTGGGATAACATAGGAATCTCAATGTTGGGGGATGTGATGCGAGGCTCTGTTCTGAAATCAATCCAAGAACTTCATCGGGAGTACCAGATGCCTAAAACACAATTTTACAAATACCTCCAATTCCGGGATGCCATCCATCCTAGTATATCTGGGTTAGAGGCCCTCCCCGAATTCAGTCGGATAGAAGCCAAAGTATTTATGGGTGATCTGCAGGACCATAAAATCTCAAAAATCTATCAGTCACTGGTGACCAATAGTTCTACGACATTGGATAAACTTAGAGAAGCATGGGCGGGTGACCTTGGCCAAATAGACGGGGACGATTGGATGGATGCACTGGCCTCCCCTCGGGGAACAGCGATAGCAACACAGCTGCGTCTCATTCAATTTAAATACCTTCACCGGGTTTACTATACAAGGCTCAGGTTGTGGAGGGTGGGCCTAGTGTCATCCCCGATGTGCCTGCGGTGTGGCCGGGAGGAGCGGTCCCTGATACATACAATCTGGCATTGCACAGCACTCGCGAGATTTTGGCGAGGGGTTCTGGCCTGTCTTGCAGAAGTGTTGGGGTGGGAGCTCCCATCCTCACCAAGATTGGCAATTTTACATATCATGGAGGGCATAGGTGGTAACATATACAAGAGGCACCTGTTACTCTTGGGGCTGACACTGGCTAAACTGGACATAGCAAGGCTGTGGAAGGCATTGGCCCCACCTTCACTCTCGGCATGGAAAAATGGGCTAGACTTCTGCATGGGGCTGGAGATTCCAATATTCAAGGCCAGGGGATGCCCACAAAAGCACCCAGGATCTGGAAAAGATGGGCGGACTATCGAGGCATCGATTTAGACCCGGCGCCCCCAGTGGATGCATCTATATCTATGTTGTCATGCGGGCCTCTTGGGTAGAGGACCAGTTATATGGTGATGGAATCTATTTGTTGGGGTGGGCGATGTGGTGGCAAACGAGGTGCAGTGATGGATCGTGCAACGGGGGGGGGTTCAACGCGTTTTTGTTGTATTGTTCTACTTAACTATGATAATGATAATGTATAAACTGACTGTCAACGACAATAATCTGCAACGTTTAATATGGCAGATGTCTCCTGGGTTAAGGGGCTCTGCACTGTACATAACCATTGACATAATAAAATCTGTTTTAAAAAAAAAAAAAAGAGAAGGGGTGGACTCCCTGAAAGCAACAGGTTTCAAAGAGCACCACTTCCCTCATCTCCAACAAGAAGAACCCAGCTGACCACCTTTAGCTGCACTTGAAAAGATTTGGCCAGGTGCATTGTGGGAACTGTAGTCCTAACTTCCGAGGAGCAACTGAAAGACTCTGGAACCTTGGATTTTGTGTTTTGGGCACTTTGAACCCTCAAGATGAACTTCAGGAAGAGGTTCTAGAAGTTTGTAGCAACTTTTTGAAAAAGCTCCTCACAGTGACCAACCTGACGTCGAGAGTCAAGCCGACTACGCCAAACCGTGACCCGGCCTGGATTTTAGGTTTGTCCTGCTAAACGCTTCAGAGCTCAAGACTTCCAGGAGTTGAACCTATCCAACAGAGTCACAGCGAATCCGGCCTGCTGGAGATGCCCGCTCAATTTCGGGAGATGTTGAGAGAAAATCCTCCAGAAAAGTTTCAAAGTGCAAAGGTAAAAGTAGCCTACCCCTTAGTGTATCCAATCAGGGCTCCATTGCAGTCAACCTCAAGCTTTGACTTTGTCCTGGTCAAGCACGACCAGATGTCCCAATTTGGCGATATTGTTTTTTAATCACTAGAAAGTGTTATTCTTTAAAAAATTCATAACCATGGTTCCCTACATTGGATTTTTGTCATTCATGTGTCATTTTATAGATACAAATATTTCCCATTCTAATAAATTGGTTATGGATTTTTATTTTGTGTTGTGTCTTACTTATTTAATGTATTGGTGTTTTTAAATGCTTTACATACCCGTTTCCTAAGTTAAACCTGCCAGCTCGTTGCCAGCTACCAAGGGTTGAGCAGGAGAATAATTTATTGAGACCTTGTCTAGGCCTTATATTGTGTTGGAGACTTATTGTTAGTGGTTGGTGCATACTTACCCCTAATAATAATTCACCTTCCAACAGGTGTATTGAAGTGGGGTGGATTGGATTGGGGTGGGGTGAGTTGGATTGAATTGGAGTGGGGTGGATTGCATTGGGGTGAGGTGGATTAGAGTGGGGTGGGATGGAGTGGGTTGGCATGCGGTAGGGTGTGGTGGGTTGGCATGCGGTAGGGTGTGGTGGATTGGAGTAGGGTAGATTGATTTGGAGTGGATTGGATAGGAGTGAGGTGGACTGGATTGAGTTCCGGTGGATTAAGTGGGGTGGACTGGATTATCGGGGTGAATTGGATTGGGGTGAATTGGATTGAGGTCGATTGGGGGCGGGGTGGGGTGGATTGTTTTGGATTGAAGTGGGGCTCATTGGAGTGGGGCAGATTGTTTTGGAGTGGGGCAGATGGTTTTGGATTGGACTGGGACAAATTGTTTTGGATTGTAGAGGGCAGATTGTTTTGGATTGGAGAAGGCAGATTGTTTTGGATTGGGGCGGGGCAGATTTTCTTGGATTGGAGTGGGGCAGATTTTCTTGGATTGGAGTGGGGCACATTTTTTTGGACCAGACAGGGGCAAATTGTTTTGGATCGGTTTGGAGCAGATTGTTTCAGATTGGGGCAGATTGTTTTGGATTGGAGTGGAGCAGATTGTTTTGGAATGCAGCGGCGTATTGTTTTGGGTTGTGGGGCAGATTGTTTTGGATTGTGGGGCAGATTGTTTTGGATTGGAGTGGGGCAAATTGGTGTGGGGCATATTGTTTTGGAGTGGGGTGGATTGTGGTGGATTAGAGTGAAGTGAATTGAGATGGAGTGGGTGGAGTGGGGTGAGGTGGATTGGATTGGTGTCAGGTGGATTGGAGTGGGACAGATTGTTTTGGATTGGAGTGGGGAAGATTGCAGTGGGATGGGTTAGAATGGAATGGCACTGAAAATTAAAAAGAACAAAATAGTACCTCAATTAAGTAGGGAGCAGCGGACAGGCACTGATTAAGTTGAATCAATCAGTGCTTGGTCCCTCCTCCACAGAGAGGAACGGAAATTATGTTAGGCCTACAGTGACGAATCTGAAGCTGTAAAGACGGGTACCCTTCCAAGCCAACAAATGGGTAAGCAAAGGCAGGCTCCCAGCCCTTTTTGTTAACAACAGTGTCTCGCAAGCGAGATGCATGATCTCGCAGGTTTGACCCAAAAAACATTCAGGGCCCCTTTTATGAGTTTTGTGCAAACCTCTGAAACCTAGATACTAACGCTTCCTTTCCCACTGTGTGATGAGACCCAGGGCTTGCTTGCCCTTCGCTGATGGCCTCATGTAACACTGACTCACTCCTTTTTCAACCCTGCTGTGCTGCCTAAATGAAGTGAGACAGTACAGTAGGCGACTCTTAAAGAATTCAACTTCTATACCTATTGTGAGAATAGGCCAGTAACTACGTGAGCATGTACAACACAGTAATTAATGTGTACTCTCATCAGACCTTTCTCTGGACATGTATTTATTTAGACTAAAATTGTCAGGATATTGGGACAGTTCCTGAAAAAACAGGACTGTCTGGGAAATAAGGAGCATCTGGTCACCCTACGTACAATCCCCTGAACCCCTCAGTAGAAGGGGCAGCACATTAATATCCTGGAGCTGCTATCTATCCATTTAGCCCAAAGCACCTGCTTCAAATTTATTGAAGGCAAGACAATCCTCATAAAGACTGAGAACATGGCAGCCGTGCATTACATCCAGAAGCAGGGTGAACTCGCTTGCTCTAGCTCTCCCCACTGACTTCAGAGATCTGGCACTGGGCAATCCACAGCAAAATTCCCATGTTGGTAGAGCAGTTGCTGTGGGTGGAGAATATGAACAGGTAGATGTGCCTACAAGGGATTTGTTTATATGATTGATTTGGAATGATTCTTGCTTTTTACTTAACGCAAGCTCTTCTATATTGCTTGCAAATTAATTTCTTTTTAAATTGTTCATGCACAGACAACTCATATACAATTTCTGTTTTCTAGTGAAATATGAAAACATCAGATTATATCAGAATTTGTCAGAAAATGTCAGAAAACACGGGTGTGTATTAAAAAATCAATTTTATCGTAATATAAAAATTATGATAAAGGGTACTAGATCGTTAAACACACAATGAAACAGGAAGATGTACAGAAATACAGATGTTTTTTGTACTTCACAGTAACATTTGTGTACACTTTTTTCAAGTCAGAATAAGGCAAACCAACTAGTTAATAAAGAAGAATATAGCCTTTGGTAACACTGTACAGAAAATAAGTGCAATTGTCGACGTTACGGTCTTTGGGCTGTCTGTTAGACCATCTTCAGGACAATGAGAGTTTAAAATGGTTGACCCTCCAAAATCAGTGTAATTATCGATGTAACTGTAGCATCCAAGTATACGGTAAGTAAACGGATATCCTATGTGGAAGATCGGATCCAAATTTCGAGTTTTGACAAAAATCCAGAAAGTTTGTGGATATTCGAGCAACACTATTTTTGGTTCTTTTTAGAGAGACGATGAGTCTACTATGACTTCAAGTTAGAAAAAGACACAATCCGTCGTGGCAGATTGCATCAAAGTGCATGCTTGCTCGCAGAGTCGGCGCCTGTTTAAAGAACGGAAGCGTGCGTCTCATAAAGTGAATGTTTGGAGCGCGAAAGAGGACTAAACCATGATTAGCGGTTTGCGTGTCTCTAAAGAAGTGGCCATGTGGGTGGAGAATGACTGCAGGCCTGCTCAGCAGGATTCATCAAGAAGTCCATGAGTGGGAACTTCACTCACAAGTTCTTTACAAGTGTTTCCATTGGGGGCCAATGACCAAAAACTAAAAATACCACAACTTCGCCTCCAGATACCCACACCCAAACATCATGGGGAATGCACTATGGATGAACTGGTTAGGGATCTTTGGCTAGACTTTTCCATCCTCCCTCCCACCCATCTTGTACGTGGTGAGGAAGATGAACCTCATCCTGGTAGCACTAGCCTGGGCAAGACCGCCCTGGTACTCAGTGCTCCTGGAAATGTCAGTGGGCCCCACGAGAAGCTCCTGCTGATGCAGGACCTTCTCACTCAGCATAAGGGTCAGCTCAAATACCTAGTCTCACACCAGCTGAACCTAGCAGTCTGGCACATGAATTCCTAGAGTTTAGCTACCTGTAATTTCAAGAGGAGCGTATGCTTATTCTGTGGTATGCACTTAAACCCACTACTCGTGCCTTGAAAACAGATCCATGCACTGCTTTATCTCCAAAGAACCAGATGCTTTTAAGGTCGGCCTTTCTTGAGCTTCCATACATCTACTCCTAACAGCAGTTGCAGCATACTTACAAAACAGGCAATGAAAGTCCCTGTCATTAAGGCTTTCATGGAGGGCCTCAAAAGGGAATTACCCCCCCAAAACGTGCCCTAGCCCCTTGTGGAATCTAAATGTATTTCTTATATGACTCACAGGCCCACCTTTTGAATCCCCACAGTCTGATCTACAGTTTGTTTTGGCAGGTGGTTTTTCTTGTAGCAATTACTGAGCTTCAGGTTGAGGTATTACTGAGCTTTGGGCTCTTGCAATTCAAGAATCATTCTTTCAGATTTACAAGGATATAGTATTCTTTTGAACCAACCCTTAATTTATACCAACGGTTGTTTCACCTTTCCACATGAACCAAACCATTTTTCTTCCCATGACCAGTTTGTAGCGAAAAGGGCCCTTTACACACTGGATGTTAAGAGGGTGCTGATGTAGTACATTGATAGTCTTTTCATAAGTCCAGTCAACTTTTTGTAGCTTTTGTCAAACTATACAGGTGCCACTCTATCTTCCAGTCTGTCATTTAGGGATGGATTGTCAAGTACATCCAAGCTGTGCTACGATCAAAAGCACACTCCTTGTGCCACCTATCGCTCACTCTACACGTAAAAAGGGTGCTAGAATGGCTTTACTGAGTAACATCCCTTTAGTAAATATATGCAAGGCTGCCTCTTGGTCAACCCCACACACTGTGACTAAACACTACTGTAAGGATATTCTAGCTCATCAACTGGTTTTAAGTTGACCAAGCTGTCCTAAGAATACTGTTCCAAATATCTACATCATCTGCTGGCTAGCCTTCGCTTTATTAATGAACTACTTTACAGTCTATGTAGATCATTTATCTCTACAGTCATACGTGCTACAAACAGAAAATGTTACTTACTCTATAACCATATATTTCTACTGCTGTAGATTCACATGCATCCAACCACCTCCCCGGAAGCCAGCGGTGATCACAGATGTTTTTTTTTCCTTTCATTCTTTCCATGTACAATGCACAGCATACTTTGGCACTGCTCTCCACTTGCACTACTCGCTTCCTGATGGGAAAACAATATGAGCCCTTGTCCTGGTGCATAGTGGACCAAGGGTGGAGTCAGAATAGGTCATACAAACGTCTTTGAAGAAAAACCATTTGCAAACATCCAGACCCAACACTAGATGGCGGGAGTGCTTATCTTGTATGTAAAAAAAAGTTATTTAATCATACATAATTAAATAGTACACTACTGTCTGAGATGGACTACAGGGTTGGAAACTATGTTGAGATAGGCAATGAAGTGCTACACTCCCTTCCTCCCAGGAGAGTCGATAGTTCCACCATACCCTCATTCCCCTAAGGCTGGGACCCTGTAACTAAAGACTCTGACAAACTATGGGTTGTAGGCAAGGATTTGACAGCGGAAGAGAGGGCTTAATTTTTCTGACAGATAAATAGTGCAACTTCAGTTCAATGTCTCTTTACCCCTTTCTTTGCAAAAAGTCTTAACAAGCATAGCAGACTCATCTGCCCTTATTGTTGTCTCTAGTCCCTGATGTGGCTGAGCCCTGTGCTTTACCTGCTGGTTTCCATAGTAGTTTAGGCAGTGTGACTGGAGCGGACTGGCTTCCACCCTCAACAAGATTGCTCCTCTCAAATGTAGGCCGTGCTAGCAATCTCACTTAGGACGATGGTTGCAAAGGTAGTTGGTGGTGAGACTCCCTCGTCAGCAGTGATGGCTCTTCTGACTGGCTACGGCTGGTGTCTTGGGTTGACAGTAGCAGCCTCCATTCTGGCTTGCTTGTGATGGTGTCCCAGTGCAGTTTTATACTCCCTGCCAATTGGACTACTCGTTCTGCCATAGACTTGGTCCTTTCTACAGCATCTGTAGTGGTTGTATTACCAGTCTTGGAGTCTGCGGCAATCTACAGAGCTACACAAGTAGATGTTCAAGTACAGTCTTTTTCAGCTTACACAGAAACAGCGCAAAGTGAATAGAAGACACTTCCAGGACACACGTCACACCTTGCTTCATGCTATAAGGAAATCTGCTTTCTCAGGGTAATCCTGATACAGGGAACACGCTAGGCTTCTCCTCCTTGGCACATTCCTTCCCTCTCAAAGCAGGCTTTTAGGCAATTGAGGCAGACAATCAGCTCCTCCAGCAGAAAGTGAAGAATTCAGGTGATGTCTCCTCCCTTCAGTGAGACAGACTGTCAGGCAGACACCAGCCCTGGTTACACAGCAGTTCTTTGAGTACTCTGTCAAGCACTCCCTTTCATGATCAAGAAGAACTTGGGATTGTAACAAACTAAGGTGGTTTGAATCTCACTTCCATGCTCACTTTCCAGTCAGGGAATGTGGTCCAATGTCTACGACTTTAGAACCAGTTATGAATGGGGCTCTGCAAAATTATATTTCGAGTCTGTTCTCCAAGCAGAGCCATTGTGCAACATGATGCATCTCACAGTAGGCAGCAATGGGGCTTGTTCCTAGCAGGAGTACCCAAAACCTGGCCACAGTGAAATCTGCACCTAGTTGTAATCAGCCTTTCTGAAGCAGTAATCGGGGACAGAAAAAATGGCAATCCCTGCCTAGAAACTTATTCCCCTTGAACTGCTGTCTGTGACTGGATTGGAACACGAAAGGCCTGTACCTGCCCTCTCTCTTGTTTCTAGGACAAAGACGTGGACTCCAAAGGTCAGTTGGCTGACCTCATGGTCAAGATACAAGAGTCCTTTCCTCAGCCGACTAGTGGGAACTGTACTTGGACTGGACCCTGCTTTGGCCTCTACCTGACACTCTATGAGTCTCTAAGTACCTCCTCTGAGGCCCTGGGTGGCTTTTAAAGTGTCCTCCTGTGGTGGACTGATACTTAAAGCACTTAACTCAGAAGGTAAAATCTTTGACCAGGACAAACCTGAATTGTGTAGTCAACCGCGCTCTATCATGGTCAGCGTCAGATTGTACCAAGATCCTGCTCTACTCCAAAAATTGACATTCATTGCCATTCGATTCCTACTTAAAACTTTAAAAAAAATCATATCTCCAGTTCCCATTATTGGATTCTTATTCTTTTGTGTCATTTTGTTTATTACATTTTACTCTTTTTGTTCAATTCTGTTGGAGAGTTGTATTGTTTTATATTTCAACTTTATTACTGTTTTGGTATTGATTACTGTACACATTGCCATAAGTTAAGCCTGTTTCTTCTGTTCATATCTACCAGGGGTTGAGCTTAGGTTAATTTAGTGACTTTGAGGGTTAACCTTGACACAGGTTGTGATTATTCTTTGAGGTAGGTAGTCACCCGCCCTTACGCCCCACCCTCAAATAATATTCTGATTTCTTACAGTCTACAGCCACAGGAATGCAGGCACTTCCACGGTTTGGGGAGGCTATTCTCAATTTCTTTTTTCTGCAAGGATAATCCATGGGCCTCCAAAATGGATTCCATTGGCACCAGTACTCAAATTCACACAACACTCAGAATCCTACTACCCTCTGGTTGCTACACATGCAAATTACACGCACTAGCACTCAACATGCACAAAGCAGAACTTTACAGTAGAGGGGTCAGAAGACCACCCTCTAGTTGACACAGGGAAAAGGTCTAGTCACACTATCGATTAACAAAACCTGGTATGCTTCCACCACCGCTTTGTTACACACCCCGCGTAAGGACAGTTGATCACCTGATATAAGCGCAAGTTTGATGTGCCCCTCCAGGTCCCTGGACGGCCGGGACCTCACATTATTAGTAACAAGCCTAAGCCTCTGGGAACCTGTTATATCAGCCCCGACCAAAACAATAGTGAGAATACCAGTCTCCCATGCAGTTGAACACTCTAGGCAGGATACATACCCGTTTAGGATGTAGGGGACATTCCCATCCCAACATGGTCCACTGGAATTATGTGAATCTGTGGCCACTGCGTTTTTGCCATAAATATGATGTAGCCTTACGGCTAGAGCGGTCGACTTCGAAGCTGGGGAACCGGGTTCGAGTCTCGGCAAAGACGCTCAACATCCTGTGATTCTGGGCAAATCACTTAATCTCCCCGTGCCTAACAAAAAAATGAATGTGTCCTTCTGTAATGAAACTGGTGCTCATGTAAAGCGCTCTGATACCCGAAGTATCGGGTCTAATTAGCGCTATATAAAACTCTAAAAAAAAAATATATATATGGATTTGTCACATTTGGCACATAATGTACCATCTCTGGTATAATTTGCAGATTTTACCAAAACAATTGTAGCTCAAGCGGATCACAAGTTAGTAAACAAAAAGTGCTAGATCTGGATCTGCGTAGTGGCAGACCCACTGCAAAAGTTAACTGGGCTTCTTTCAGTTTTTGATTGCTGCATGCAGGTGTTAAGCTGGTATTAATGAGGCACAACTGTGCCCAGACAGTATTGTTCGTGATTAAAATCACAAAATTATACATCTGCAGATTTTGAATTTACTTTTTCTCACTGCATAATTTAGTCAACCTTTCCACGTGATTTGATCCTTCACTGCTGCATAATTCCAGTGTCTCCGTGTATAGAAATGTATTATACAGGTGGCTAGAGTAGTTATGGTTAAGTCAGAATTTCCAATGAAAAGCTGTTTTTGTTTTCTTAATATCTTTTGTGCTGTTCAACAAATCTGCCTTGAACTTTCCAATAAAAAGTACATCCACTCTGAGCTCAGCATGGCCAGGTTCGTGCAGATCAGTCAAGTGGGGGCCAAATAATTTGGAGGAGTCAATAAAAGTGACATTTCCTGTTATAATTCCCATAGCAGTATTTATTCTCCAATTTAACAAAAAATAGCTGAAAGGAATTGCATCAAACGTGGTATCAAGGTACAACTTTACTTATGAAAGTGCCTTTGCTTAGTTTGGTGTAAATCCATATCGTAGTTTATGAGAAATTAGTAATTAAAATGTATGTCTGGGCATGAAGAGGTTAAATTGGAGATAAATATTTGGACCATTAATTTGCAGGTTTGTGCAGCCTCAGTTTAGTAGACCTTTGCATATGCATACACAAATTTGAAAACAAAGAACCAGATATCATTGGACAACGGTGCTTTTCCACGTATTGTCCATTTCAGGTCTGCTAATCTGGTACAATATCGGTGGCTAACCTCAATTTAAAAAAAAAATGCTGCAGCTGATATTACTGGATACAGGGATATCGTCCCCATGTCCTGAAAAAACAAAAATTATAGGAGCTATATGGAGGCAGGGGCAACATTCCCTGCCCCCTCTGGCTCAGAGAGGAAAGGCCCGTAAGTCAGCCCTAACCCTGTGAATAAAATGTAAATAAAATAAATAATACTAATTGCAGATTTTCCAGCGGGATTTGTGGACATCTGGGCTGGGTTTGTGGTCCCCATCAAAGCCCCCCAGAGATCCGGGAACCCTTGTGAGAAGATCTTGATGCACATGATAATCCATCTTGAGAGTGTCTGATTGTGAACTGCCTTGCCTTTTATCTTTCTAATGTATCCCACAAACAGCTGATCTCTTATGTGCTGTCCATGTAGAAGCTGTGTTGAGATGGGACATTCAATAAACAAAGGAGTCCCGGTGCACTTTAAGAACGGATTTACTGGGAAACACAACCTGGCGTTCGACTACCTCGAGAAGCCAGCAACAACTGACTTGCATCGAGTGCAGTCAACCTTACATTCTAGAGAAAACACTAAGGTAAGATTCCATCATAACACATCCTTCCCCTTTGCAATAAAACAAAAAGAAATAATACCAAAACAACATAAAATTATCCTAACCTAAAGTAAAAATACACAAACAAAAAGAAAACATAGCAACCCCCAACTGGAGGCATTTCACATTCTAACATAATCTTGTAAATAAGAGGGTGGCCTACGGATCCTAACACCCACATCACCTTTTACCATGGACCCAACCTCATTCTCCGGACACCCACCCCAACTATCTGACCGATGAACTGGTACAGTGTTGAGGGTCCTAGAGCCTGCACTGGAAGAACCTTCATTATCCGGTATGAACATGGCTCCCGAACAACCTTCATCATCACTACCTTGCTTAGCACATTTCCCACCTCTCTGATACAAAGCCACTCTACGCACATTCCACCTTTCTCCCCTTTCAATGACTACACAATACCTTCCTACATTCGCAACACGAAAAGGTTCTTTAAATTTGCTCAATCCACTTTTCACCCTGCCAGATCTCAATTTGACCCAGTCTCCCACCTTGAATTTGGTAGAGACATTCTCATGTACTTGCTCACCTCCCCCAAGTATCCAATCCTTCAACCAAGAAGGGACCAATCTGGAACCTGGCAAACGCTTCCTCATAAGTAGAAAAGGACATTTGTGGATGACACTGTGAATAGTGGTGCAACATGCCCACAGCATCTCTTCCAAAAGTCGTTTAGGAGATTGTCCATTAGATAACGCAAGTTGAATTGTTCCTTTTACCAACCTATTGGCCCTCTCCACCATTCCATTTCCCACGGGATTATAAAGAGAGGTGCAAGAATGTTTGACTCCGCACTTTTCAAGAAAACATCGCATTTCACCAGAAACCAACTGCGTCCCATTATCAGGTAGCAATGTGTGGGGCACACCCTCCTCATGAAATATTTTCTCCAAGACTTCAATCTTAGATTTGGTCGTAACATCTCTCATGAATTTAACAATCAACCATCTGGAATGAACATCGACAATTACCGCAGCAAAACGCATATCAGCTAACGAATCGGATAAAGGACCTATGAAATCTAAACAAATCGTGCTTCAGGCTTCCCCCGGATCGTTAATCTGACCCATGGCACTCTGGCTGCCCACTCTCAATCTTTTTTCACTCTCCTTGCAGAGACTACAACCTTCCACCCACCTTTTGATCTGGTCATCCATCCCAGGCCAACAAAACTCTTCCTAAATGTACTTATTGCTTTGCGTAACAGTTTCCTTAGAGGTTCAGTCGTATCTGCAAACTCCTTTACAAATTTCGAATAATATTCTACAAGTCCTAAAAAAGATCTTAGCTGATCTTTATCTTTGGGGCAGGCTGCAAGTTTTATCGCCTCCAATAAATTTCGTTTGGGCGCTATCCCTCCGCTGGAAATGGTATACCCCAAATACTCTACATGTCCAGTTAAAAATTCACATTTGTCTTTGTTTACCGTCAAACCCACCTCCTCTAGTTTCGATAACACTTGTTTCAGAATAACATTATGCTGTTCCACTGTTTTCCCTGAGACCAATATGTCATCCTGAAAATAAACCACGCCACTTACCCCTTCAAAAATGCTCGCCATCATTCTTTGAAACACACTCGCCGCTGACGCTAAGCCGAACGGCATGCGAGTGAATTGGTACGTACCCTCTGTAATGATGAAGGCGGTTAGTGGTTTGGAATCAGGATGCAACTTAATCTGATGATAAGCACTTCTCAGATCTATCTTAGAGAAGTTATTACCACTGCCTACAGATTGTAAAAGCTCATTGATGTTTGGCAGAGGAAATGTGTCAGTGACAATGTCTTGATTAAGTGATCTCAAGTCAATGCAAAACCTCAAACGGCCATCAGATTTCTGTGTTATGACAACTGGAGAAATCCATGATGAGGATTCTACTGGTTCTATGGCCATAATGGAGTAGTAGCACTAATTTACACTAAATGACCCAAAACCCAATGTTACCTTGAGGTGTGCAGATCACCGTGGTTATGCCTGCTCACACGTAGTAACTGCGTAGCTTGAGGTGTGCAGATCACCGTAAATATGCCTGCACATGCGTTGGCCAAAGAGCGTTCCTTAATAAAAGTGTGCAGATCACCTGTCAGACACCGGCAAAGACGATCAGCCTCATCTGTTGAACCTCCCGTTAAAACAAAATGGAGGCACGTAGGCGGCGTTACGTAGCAACGTACGCTGGCCGTTCCGCTCTGCGTTCCACTGACGATACACACTGACATCAGAGGGAGGTGCTTGGAACCTTGTTGTAACGAGCCCCAGCGCGCGGCTCCAACGGCAGCACCAAGTGAAGAAAACTTTAAAACAATACCTTTATCCAAAAAGGCACAGCACACCAGGCGAGGCAATACCGCACTCCAGGCAGCAGTCACAGGATGTTGAATCTCTACCAGGAAACCAAAGAAAGACACTCAGCGTGCCACAACAATTACCAGGCTGTGCTTACCAAATCCCGATTACGCTGGAGAAGATCGTCGCCAAAATGTTGAGATGGGACATTCAATAAACACAGGAGTCCTGATGCACTTTAAGAACGGATTTACTGGGAAACACAACCTGGCGCCCGACCACCTTGAGAAGCCAGCAACAACTGACTTGCATCGAGTGCCATCAACCTTACATTCTAGAGAGAACACTAAGGTAAGATTCCATCATAACAAGCTGACAGCTCTTTTGGGAACAAGGTGGTGAAGTCTTTCTTCTTTAGAAGGATAGAAAGTGAACAGAGTGATAGATTGAACTAAGTGGAAGGGAGTAACCACTGCTCAACACCAGTTTGTCAGGAAAGAACAAGTTTGTTGGAGGCTACATGCTCAGTACCTGTAGTTTGCTTGCCCGTTTATCCGTTGTAATTGCGATTAAGGCGATAGTCTTAACGTTAAAAATCGAAAAGGACAACTATGTAAGGGTTCAAACGGGGAATACATTAGGTAGGTAGGTAAGAACCAAATTGAGATCCCATTGTGGCTTAATAAAGGATGTAGGAGGGTACTTGTTTGCGAGAGCCTTAGGGAATCCTGAAGCAATTGGAGATTAAAGAGTGATGGTTGGCACAGAAAAGCCAATAAGGGTGACAAAAAAACTTTTACCAGTAGCAACCATGCAGCCCTACTGGGCTAGTGAAAGGGAAAAACAGAGAATGTCAGATAGGTGAGCCTGAAGAAGATATATTTAAACATAAAATGATGCCATCACTTCGGGAGATAAAGAAATGTTACTGGTTGCCCGCTCAATCTCCAAGCCTGTAGGTGAAGGTTCTGGAGGCCTGTGTGTAGAACATGCCTCTACGACTGTGAGAGGAGGTCTACCTTGTGAGAGAGACAGAGTAGAGAGCACAGAGAGGTGAATGAGGTCTGCATATCACACCCTGCATGGCCAGTTCTGGACAATTAAAATTACTTGGGCCTGGCCAAGTTGAATCTTTTTCAACACATGAGGAATCAATGGTTGGGAGGGGGGGGGGACGCGTAGTGAAGCAGAAAGTTTCATTTCAAGCTAAACACATCCCTCAATGTTTCCTCCATTGGATACTGGAAGGCAGAGAATTTCAGGCAGTGAGCATTCTTGAGAGTGGCAAACCGGTCTATCTGAGGAGTCCCCCACAACTAGAAGAGGCCCTGGACTACATCTTGGTGAAGGCGCCACTTGTGGTTAGCAAGATTACGCCAGCTGAGACTGTCTGCTCGCATGTAAAGCACTCCAGTCAGGTGAATTTGCTACCACCCAAATCTGATGGTCCTGAGCCCAGGACCAGAATCGCAGAGCTTCTCTGCAGAGAAAAGACAGCCCTACGCTGCAATGATTAATAGAATGGAGCAAAATAATGTTATTGGCATTACAAGAATGGTGAACAGAATGAATAATTCAACCATCGTGACTTTGTGTCAGATTATATAAATACATATAATTGCACTCCTACCTAGCACAGCCTATACTATAAAGCATAGGGTGAGCTGGTCTGCCAGAATACCTTAGAGTGATCTAACACCCCATTTATCTGCGGGCATGTGTCATCTGGCAGCTAGCCTTGGTGTAGAACAGGCCACCGTCCTCTTCAGAATGGTGCTGAAATTCAGCTGGGCTAGAATTCAGGCATTGGGCGACCTTCGACAATCCATTGAGATGCTCCTCTGTCTAAAGAGGCACAGTGTTGTTTATATATTAAACTGCACCCATTCGTTTCGTGCCTGAGGGCTGGTCCTGTTGTCATTGTTGCTTCTATCCACCCAGAGTTGTCGCCAGACAGACAACAACAAACAACAACATTTTCTGCAGTGTACTAAGTCCTTGTACAGAATGTTCTAAGGTCAGATAATATGCCTGTAATTGTAAGCAAACCATTTCTGACTACATTATCTCATGAGGCCGCACATGCAAATGTGTGTTCAACGTCATCGTTTAAAAAGATGTCAATGTGAGCATGTAAAATGGAAGTGTTTGTGCCCAGGGCCTATGTAATCTCACAACACACACTCCTTGTCTGTAAGGTGACTAAAAAAGCTTAATAATAAACCTATTACTTACTTAAAACAAAGCTTAACTCGCACATGAAACCTAAAACGTTTTAAAAGTATCACGCACTTTAATAATAAAAGCAGAAAGAAACCCAACTGCATATAATAATCAATTTTAAAAAAATGCACCATTAATATCTGCATATAAAATGCAATTTTGCTTGTTAAAAGTTTTCTAATTTAAAAAAAATGTGGTCTTCTTGAAACTGCATGTATGCTTAAATGCTCTGAGTGGCAGATGAAACAGTGGGGCATATTAGCAAGGAATAGCGATATTTATCGCTAAACGCGCTTAGCGCGAATCCTGTTAACGCTGCCTATCGCTGGAAAATATCGCTGAGATAACACCCTATTAGTAAGGTTTATCTCAATAGCGATAATATTTCCAGCGATAGCGGCAAAATGCGAGAATATCGCTGGAAAACCAGCGATATTCTTGCATTAACGCTAAGGTGGATTCAGCATTAGAATCCACCTCCTATACCTTAAACAGGTAAGTCATAGTCAGTAGCAGGTGTTAAAATCTAGCGATAAACGCGCTTAGCGCGATTTATTTTATCGCTTCGCCTGCCTTGATAATAGGGGTTAGTGGTGTTAGCGACTGTTTACAGTCTCTTTTAGTGGGGAACGCCTACCTTGCATGTCATTAGCGATAAATATCGCTGACATGCAAGGCGATGTAATTCCCGGCCTCTAACGCCTGAAAGCTGTCGCTAACGCCTGTTAGCGACAGCTTGCTAATAGGGCGTTAAAAATATCGCCGATTTAGCTGCAAAAAGTGCCGCTAAATCGGCGATAAAGCCCTTGATAATATGCCCCAATGTTTTTTCGAGCTTCCGCAGACGATGTTTCCATTGGCACCCTATTCATAAGTTCAAAAGAACAAACATGATTGTTTCCAACCCAGTCAGCAGCCGCTGAAGATGTGACAGCCAGTAGCACTTCCGCAGAACACGAGCCAGGATTCGAAAATCCAGAAGCCGAGGCTTTAAGCTCACAATATGCATTTCGCAGCTATGGCAATCGCACAGGACATCTTTGCAGGGGGATTCCTAGCTGACCCATCAGCAGTTCCATATCCGTAAATTGGATGATTGGCATCCCAAGGCACATATCCAAAGCTGAAGAATGTTCCAGGACAAGTAAGAGTATTCATACTAATTAAGAAGAGTCCTTCTAGAGCATCCAATATTAATTTCACACGATCGAAGATAAGAACTGAAACTCTTTAAATATCAGAGTTTATTTAGGATCATGGATGGAATGAAAAATGTTTGTGAGGCACAGCCAACACAGCCTGGGGCTTCCTCAAGACTGTAGTATTAATAATACCAAATCACCAAGATATTTTATATGCAAAAATAAAACAGACATGAAATGAAAATATCATGACAAGTATATGCAAGACATTTATCGAGTAAAATAAATGGTTTTGTGTATACACAAACTATATTACATATAATACTGGTCATTACCACAATCAAGAGGAAGAAATAGAACAGGAAAGAAAATAGAAGAGAGAAGAAAATGCAAATATATGATACATTATTAAAATCATACAAATTAGCAAGAACACGGAAAAAAGAACAGTATTGAGTATTACATGTTTTGAGCATCCATATCATAATGAGACCATTATGACATAATAACAAAAATTTCTGACATCATAGTCATACCTAGTGACGAGTAGACACCCAAACCAAAGTCACCATTAGTGAATTACAAAAAGATAAAGATAACCATTTACATACGTTAATATTAAGGTTCAGTTGCAATCAGCAATCATAGCATTATGTAAAGAGAAAACAAAACACATAAGCAATTCCAAGAATTAGTTATTGCCACTTCCTCATATCACTATCTTTAAAAGTGGGGGGGACCAAGAGGGAGGAGTGAAGGACATATGGAACCCTACCATGGGTCCTGGTTAGACACCCTGGTCGTGTCTTGTTCATCCTGGTTATAGTTTCTGTGTGGTTAAAATTTTGCTCTCTATTGCCTTAGTGACAAAAGCTGTATGGTGAAATACTACAATATAACAATTCAATTTTGTGACATTATGGCCTAGGTCCGGTAGTGATTGGTTGGTATTGACGAGGACCTATCAAATTACCGTCAGGGATCATAGCCGAAAGTGGTTAATGGGCAGCTAGTTGTAAAAGTGACCCTTCCCCTAATCTGAGTAATAGTAAATCTTACCGTCTTATCCTTTTGTATGCAGATAGTAAAATAATATCAGGTTCTGAAATAATTTTTTTTAGAGCGGAACCTTTGTTTTATTAACAAAACGCATGAAACATCGGCTGCAAGTTATTTGCAAGAGAGTGTGTGAGGTGCAGTGGCTCTGTATGTGTAATTGAGCGATCGGAGCGTAATAGCCCTTCCTTATCCAAAATTTGCAGTTACCATCGTTGTCATGGTTCGGCAAAAGTAAATAAAACCAAACTGCAGTAGCTTGCTCTTATCTAAAGGTCTTGGGACGAACGGTCTTGGTCAGTCGGCGTGGGCAAGAGATTCAGTATTGCAGCAAAAGTTATTAAACTATGTACGGAAGTGAAAACCTACTCGTGGCCGAAGGCTTCTGGGTCGGGGAGTCTCTGGTGAAAAAAAGGGTGTGCGCCATCCTAGAGTGATACGTTCTAATATACTAAAAAGATCAGAACCCTAGAAAAATTAAACAAGGGATGAATAGGGAGAAAGGTAGTGAAAAGAAGGGGAAGGGGAGTAATAGAAAAAGAACGAAGTCTCCATAAAATATGGGTTTATCCAAGGTTTAGGCACTAGAGAACGGTTAGGTATCACAATGATAGCACTTTCGATATGTACCGGAGGTGTTAGCCATTTTGTAATTGGATGCTACCAGTTCGTGCGAGATCTCGTAGAGAAAATTGATCGCCATCTTTGAATGGTACATTTAGTTACATCGTAGAAAGTAATTTTGCAACTTCTAGAAAAATACCCAAAACGATGCATACAAAAAGTCAAATAAGAAAATGGAAGAGACTAGAGAAGGAAGCCTAATCATACCGAAGTGTATCTTATTTCGCAATGTTGGTATATAATTGCATAATGCCTCAGGCAAAAAAACGGGCAAACGTTGATCACAAATAATCCGCAATGATCCCAACTAGCCTATCATTTGAGCTGATACATGCGACTAAGCAAATTTCTCTGAGGACGGTATGCAAAGCTTATATTTTTTTCTGTATAAACCTGGCAATATAGACGGAGGAGACAAGATCTATTATTCTGATTGATTTAAATACTGAGGTACCTCTATAGCTAGTCAAAACAAATAGTTGGTATAGACGATAGCCTGATATAGAAGGAACCCTAAATGGCCTGGTTAGAACATAATACCAATAGCCTGACTAAAATTACGGAAACAGTGTCACATAATACCGATCAAACCAACAGGCATACCATCTGCAGTTACATTGATCAATAATGATGTTAAGCCTTCTCGATTGTATTCATAGTTAAGAAAGAACTTCAGTAGCCGTGTCCTTATCATTGTGGAACTCAGTCACAATCAAGCCAGTATTGCATTTCTGTGTCCTTATTAAGTCCATATTTGATTGGATTATACTGCAGAATTAGTTCACTCTCTCTCCTACGCAGTCTGAGTTCTCAATTTCCTCCTCGTCTATTTTTGTGTATTATTTCAATACCAGAGAAAGTGAAAGTTTTTGTGTGAGGGTGTGTCTCATGAAAATGGTCAGTCAGTGGATGGCCCGTTGTGAATTTATTTATATTCCTGTCATGTTCTTGAATTCTAGTTCAGAATGGTCGGATAGTGCTCCCAATGTAAGGATAGTTACAGGGACAGATGATCACGTAAACCACAAACTTGCTATTGCAATCTATCCATTCTTTTATTTTAATATGAGGTCCTGATGTCATAGGAATCTGTGTAGTGTTATTTTTACCCAATTTGCATATGTTACAATTGTGACATGTGTGGAAGCCACTGGTCAGTCTAGGAAGTTTCTGTTAATTTTCCTTTTGTCAACAAACTCAGATTTACATAGTAGTAGTCTTAAATTTTGGGCTCGGCGAAAGCTCACTTCAGGGTATTCACATAGTTGGTCCATTATTACTGGTGTGTATTTTAATAAATGCCAATGGCGTTTCAAAACTGTTCTAATGTTATGATGGCCATTATGATAGTCAGTGATTAAACAAATTTGATCCTCCTTCTTTGTCGATGGTGTTTGTTTCTTACAAAGTGTAGTAGATCTCTCCATTCTAGAGATTGTACTTCTAGTTCACTGCAAGTGATGGGATTTGTATTCTCGATTTTTAAGACGTGTAATTGCTTCCTTTCCTTTTTGCTCAACGATCGTATACTCACTGCAGTTCTGTTTAATTCTCAGTAACTTGCCTTTAGGTATGTTTTCAATATTGTGTCTAGGGTGACAGCTGTCCGCCCAGAGAATGGCATTGACAGATGTATCTTTTTGAAAGATTTTGCTATACAGATGGTCATTTCGTATGTAAAGTGTAAGGTCAAGAAAATGTACTTCAGATTTAGAAAAATGATGAGTTGGTTTGATTTGCCAGAGGTTGTCAACCAGTTGATATAGAAATCTCTGTAAGTGAGCTTGCTCTCCCTGCCAGATGCAGAGAATATCATCAATATAACAACCCCATTAGATGATGTGTGATGTAAAGTCACAGAAACTTGAGTCCCATAACCAAAATTCTTCTACATAACTCATAAAGATACATGCATAATGTGGTGCAAATTTTGCACCCATCGCGGTTCCGCCTACTTGCCTTTAGAATTTCTGATCAAAGCTAAAGATGTTTTGGGTCAAACAGAGTTCAAGCATGTCAAGAAGCATTTAATTTGATTCGAGATAATTTCCTAGTCTACTCCAGAGAGAGCGTTTGACAGCTACTAGGCCATCATGGTGTTCAATAGAGGTGTACAGACTCACAATATCAAGTCACTAGAAAAAAAATCAGATTCCCAACATATGCTACCTAGCTTGGTAAGAATATCTTTGCTATCCTGAATTAATGATGGTATATCCTTCATAAATGCTTGTGGTTTCTTATCCATATATTCTCCTAGTCTTCAGCAGGGCGAGTTAATTCCTGCTATTATTGGTCTTCCTGGTGGTGGGTTCACTACTTTGTGAATTTTATCAAGTAAATAGAAGGTCGGCGGTTTCGGCTAGATGGAGGACCACGCCTCTGTGTAGCTGCAGGTGACCGGTGCTCCTCCCTCCCCCGCCATGGCGCGAAACACTCGATCGGCGTTCCCTGCCGGGCTTTTTTCGTAGCGCTCTGGATTTCAGCGCGAGCGCGCGATTGGGGCCGGCAGAGCAGGCGAAGGAAGGACGGTGTAAAAGAAAACAGCAACAGAGAGATCATCTCTCTCCATCCGTTTACCGTCTTTGCTGCTGTGATGTTCATAGGTGGATGGAGGACGGCAACAACCGGGCAAAGCCGCAGCGGTGAGAGGCGGCGAAGGCTGTAGAAACAGAGTGGAGCCACGACGCTGAGACGGTGAGATCGACCGGCTGGTGTGAAAGCTGCTGATGCGGTGCAGGCGCTGGCCGTTAACCCCTAATACAGAGGAATAGAAAAGGAAAAGGAAAAGTGAACCCGGGAGGAAAAGTAAAGAGGTGGAGTTGGCGAGCGTGAGAAGGGGGAAACCAAGGAAAGAAGAGAGGGCTGGAAAGGAAAAGAAAAGGGAGTGCGCTGGGATTAAAAGACACTGAGCAGAGACTGAGCAGAATACAAAAACTGTGGCAGAGCACGCTGTGATCGGTTGCATATTGAGGCTGAGGAAGAAAGGGAAGAGAGTGCCCAGCCAGCTCTGATGAAGTGCTTTTTCGCTCTAAATAGCTCCCCATGTGATATAATAATTGCCCCATTGGAAGAGATTGGGAGTTTGAATTGAGAGCGATGCGGCAGATGGTCCTGAGAGGGACAACAGTACGTGCAGGAGCTTCAGTTGTAGCCCCCCACACCTCTCCTTCATCAGCACAGAAAGCTAGACGTCAGATAGCTCAGGCTCGTATTCTGGCTGTAAAAAGAGGTAGAACTCTTCCAAAAGTTAAGGGGGATATAAATGATACAACCTCACAAGTGGCCCTCTTGTCTCAGAAATTCTCCTCTATACCGTCAGACTCTTCAGGAACTTCCTCTACCTCGGCTTCATTGGAATTTTCGCCCGAACCGGGAATTGGTGGTAAAGGCGGGGCCGTTGGGACAGCAACAGTGGAGCCGTCTATACCAGGATCTGGGGTCAATCCTCTTAGGGAATACCCGGTCTTCTCTATCAATCGTAAAATCAATCAGATGGCCACTTTGGACAGCACCGTCGATAAGGCATCTCCCTGGGAGATGGTCCCTGGAACTCAGGAGGATGGCGCAGTTAGTATTGTCCATAATAGGTCCCCGTTGGAAAAGGAAGGTGGGACCCTCCCTGATAAAAGTTCGGATGATCAGATTCAACCAAAGCAACTGGCAGGGGCTGGACTGGCGGTACAGGGGGCATTGATGGCGTTGTCACAAGGTTATCCCAGGGCTGCTGAAGTCCTGGGGTCTCCACTTCCCCCGTACAGTATGACTTGGTGTCGGGGCCAGCATCAGAACTAGAATCAGCGCCAGAAGTTAGTAAACTGGGCTCCCAGCAGGGAATAGGTTTCATCAATAATGAGCAGGTTACTACTGACATGGCCTTGGATCTTGTTGAGCCTATAGATCTGACTCAGCCCTCGGTGGTCCCGTTAACACAGATGAACCTGCTCTTTGAAACTATTCTGGGAGAAATTAGAGAATGCAAAATTGCACAAGCGCAGGAACTTTCGTTACTGCATCAACGGCTAGACAAGATTGAGACTATGGTACAGCAAATACCTGAGAGATTTAAAGAACTGGAACAACGGGTATCCGAAATTGAGGACCACTCTGTATTATGTGATTCGGATATTGCCTCTCTCCAGAAGAAAGTTCAGGTCTCCCAGAACAAGATTGATGAGATGGAGAATTATGCAAGGCGTTCAAATCTGCGTTTTATCGGGATCCCTGAGGACAGTGAACGTATAGATGGTCAAGTCAACTCTGTGACTTATATTGAATCATTAATTCGAAACCACTTGCTGGACAAGGCGCCGGAAGATCTTACAATAACAAGGGCCCATAGAGTTCCTTTCCACAAAATTCCTGGAGCAAAGTATCCAAGGACAATGATTGTGAACTTTTCAGATTACCGTATTAGAGAGGCAGTATTAACAAAAGCAATCCAGAAGAGAGAAATTGTCCTACAAGGTGGTGATCGAGTGCGAGTTTTCTCGGATATGTCGGCCGCAGCGGCACGGAGACGGAAGGACTTTGTTGGGTTGTTGAGTCAGTTTAAAAATGCAGGAGGCCAGGCCTCAATTGCGCAGCAGTCTAAATTGAAGGTTCTGTGGAAAGGGAGGTTTCATTTATGTTCGTCTCTTGAAGAAGCCCAAGAGTTATTGTCGAAGATGGCCCATGATAATAAGTGACTTAAATAGACTTAATTTAATAATTTTGAGTTTAGTTTTTTTAAGTTTGTGATATCTAAGTTATTTAAGCGCGCTGTCAGACCTGTTTTTCTCCTTTTTTTTTTTTTTTTTCTCTCTCTTTGCGTGAGCACTTTAGCATTTGATCATCTTTAGATAAATGTAGCAGGATCTGCTATAGGTATTGTCCATTGTAATTTTGCACTGTACTTTTAGCATTTTTTATTTCTTTGTTGTTCTTTCAGGATCGATCTGTAATGCATTATGCAAGGTACTGTCTCTTCCACATAATGTTTGGCAATGCAGAAAACGTAATTCGTGGCTTTTAATTCATTGGAAATGTTTCATCAAATCTACAGATTAGATGTTATATTCGCACATCTTGGCATATTTTGCACATTGCATTTTGCACTTCATCTTTTCTTTTTCTATGCTCATTTTATATGGAACACTCTTTCACATTTTTGATATATCTATCATGGCACTTTATATAGTGCACCTTATCATGCTTTATCTTGTCTGATAGGGTGATTTTTGCACCTTGCACATTGCACTTTATTTATTTATTCCTGACTGCACTGACTTAACAGGGCGCAGATGGTATATATTTATTGGTTCTGCATGGCTCGGCATGGCAATTTTTGTACTCTATATAACCTATTTTTTTCTTCTTTGTACTGTGTAGATTGAATATGTAATATATGTCATATTGTAGTAGATTATAATGAGTTATTGAATTGCAGTAGTATTATAGGACGACTCTTGGAATATGAATCTAGCAAGTCGGAATTGGCGCCAAAGCGTCAGCTGTATATTTTTCAGTCCTGCGGATGCGCTTGGGTTATTAAGGGAAATTTCATCAAAGTCTGAATGGTCAATAAGAAGTATAGTTGACTTAAGCTTCTTTTCTGGGGGGGGGTAGTTGTGTCACTTAGGGTCTCCCTGGGTGTAATGTCATGACACCCAATAAATGTTTAGGGAGGGTGGGAAGGTGGCCAGCGTGGTCAGGAGAAGCTGCCATACTTTTTTGGGGTGGGGTTTCTAGGGGAGGGTTCATGGGGGTGAAGAGGGAGCATGTGGGTAAAAAAATGAAAACCATTTTTCTTCAGTTTATTGTATATGTCCAGTATGATTTAGATAAGTTGAAGGGGGACAGTTATTCTTCTTATTTTTAGGTGCTTTCCGAGTATGGGAATCGGGGCCCTTCTGTCTTTTTGACACAAGTGTTTATAACAATGGGAAATTTGCTTTGAGATGGATTAAAAGATTGGAGAGCAATGGCAGATAGGGAATTACTGAAAGTAATCTCTTTTAATGTCAATGGCCTTAACAATATTAGGAAAAGGCGGGCAATAGAAGCCTGGATTAAGACAGAGAATCCAGCCGTGATTCTGCTACAAGAAACACATATATCAGCGGGCAAAGTATCAGAATTTTCAATGTTTAAATCATGGGCTGCACATAAAGTTTTCTCTTCATCTTCAGCAGCCCATAGAGGGACAGCTATTTTTCTCAGCAAGAATATTCAGGCAGAGGTGCTAAATATAGCGAATGACCAGGGGGGAGATGGTGTTGGGCTACTTGTAAGGTAGGACATAGACCCCTGACATTTGCAAGTTTTTATGCTCCAGTGGAGGATAATCCTACCGTTTACGAGGAATTTTTTCAATCCTTAATACAAGTGTCAGGGGAGATAATTGTGGGCGGGGATTTTAATCTGTTGATGAATCCAAAGATCGATTCTTCTACAAAAGCGAAAAAACAGTTAAAACATCAATCCCTCAAAGTGGTTCAAAGCTACAGCTCAATGCTTGATATCTTCGACCCTTGGCGGGCTGTATTTCCCACCGAAATTGCCTATACTTGCTTTTCAGGGAGATTTCAGTCATTTTCACGGATTGATTTCTTTCTTATCTCCCGGAGTTTGTCCATTAAATCACAAAAAATTCTTCAGAGCGGGTTCTCGGACCATGCTATGGTCAGCTTGGAGGTAGAATTGGGGGATAGTAAGAAAACTTTAAGAAGATGGCAGTTAAATCGCCAGTACTTATCCGAGGATAACTGGACTTCTTTGATTAAAATTGAAATTAGAGCATTTTTTGAGCGAAATCAGGGCTCCGCCCCTATACATATGATCTGGGACTCATTTAAAGCTTTTTTTCGTGGGCTTGCTGTCGCTAAAGATGCAGTGATATCTAAGGGTAGGAAGAAGGAAAAACAAATGTTTGAACAAAATTTGCAAAGGTCTCTAAATAACTTTCTGATCAGCCCTACTTCGGCAAATCATCGACTCCTGGATCAGGCCAAACGGAGTCTTGCCGAGAATTATTATACAAAAAGTGAATTTTCTTATCAGCAGTATAGGCAAAAAATCTATGAGGACAGTAACTACACCGGCAGATTTCTAGCTTGGCAGGCAAGGGAGCAGGCTGTTAGTAATCAAATACTTGCATTAAAATGCCCTAGCTCAGGTCATCGCATTGAAGATAGGGAAGCAATAGGCAAGATTATGGTCCAACATTTTCAGAATATATATGGCCATGAGCAATCTATCAATATGCCATCGCTGGAAGCGTTCCTTCTGGAAAATGAATTACCTGTTTTAACAGACTCAGAAAAAAGAAGTATGAGGAGGCCGTTCTCAAGAGAAGAATTAGGGGAAGTTATTAAGAATCTCCCTAATGGCAAAGCCTGTGGTCCAGATGGTCTCCATTCAGAGTTTTTTAAAACATTTGCCAGTGAGATCCTTGATGTCTTTCTCATGTTGGCAAACTCAATTTTGGAAGGAGGACTTATACCACCAACTTTTAGAGAAGGGAATGTAGTGAGTTTTTTAAAAAAGGGCAAAAGTAGTGAGGATCCTAATTCTTATCGTCCGATAACTCTTTTAAACACAGATTATAAATTGATTACTAAACTTTTAGCGAATCGTTTTAATGGGTGTGCTTCGCATTTAATCCACTCCGATCAGAATGGTTTTATAGCTGGAAGACAATTGGGAACTAATACGCATTTCTTAGTGGAAGCACTGGATTACTTTGACACACAAAAGATCCCAGCATTAGTTCTGTTTTTAGATGCCGAAAAGGCTTTTGATTTGGTTATATGGGAGACTTTATTCTGTATTTTAACAAAGTTCGGCATCCCCTCAAATATTATAGATTTGGTGGCAAATCTATACAAGAATGCTTTGGCCAACATTATTATCATTGCTATTCAGGTCGGTCAGCTAAAAGTTAAAAGGGGCACCAGACAAGGTTGCCCGTTGTCCCCGGTACTTTTCGCTTTTTTATTGAGCCCCTTGCGATAGCCATTAGAAAAAATAGGTTTATCTGTCCCCCGCTTCCGTCTATGGCTAAGATCAAATTATATGCTGATGACATTATGCTTTTATTAAAACCAGAAGAGGCAGCACAGGCCAAAGCTTTTCAGTTGTTTGACCTATATGAGTCATTCGGCGGCTATAAAATCAATAAAAGAAAAACCGAAATAATTCTGAGTGGATGTACGTCGGAGATTTTACACCCCGATATTTTTTCGTGTTTTAACTTGAATCCCAAACGTTATTTAGGGGTCTACTTTTCATCATTAGTTTCGGATTTGTATGATCTTAACTTTGTCCCGTTGTTACGAAAAGTTCAGGATCTATTTTTACGCTGGGACTCCCTTCCGCTTTCTATTTTAGGTAGGGTTGCCTTGATCAAAATGTCAGTGCTTCCATTGTTCAATTTCTTATTTTCCACAATTCCTTGTGTACTTTTAAATTCTTTTTTTACAAGGGTAGAATCTATGTTTACATCGTTTCTGTGGAAGAAGAAAATTCCCAGAATTGCACTCAGCACTTTATATGAGAATGTAGAAGATGGAGGTTTAGCTCTCCCCAATCTCAAAGAATATTATTTCGCGTACTTTGCACAATTTATGTCTAGATTTAAACAGGGTTTACAGTCGGGTCTTTTTATAATTTTTTTTATTAATTTAATGTTTAAAGATAATCAGATTCACCACCCGTTAGCAATATTTCGATCTCCAAAATTAGTTCGATACAAGTGTTTACATTGGGTATCTTATAAATATCAGGCTTTTTGTAAACGCTATTCTATCCCACTTATTAATGATATAACTCCTACTGCTGAACTTTTTGCTTCTGCAGGTATTAAAAAATCATTTTTTCTTTCACAAAATTGGTCTAGAGCTGGTTTTTTGAAGCTCTCCGATTTTGTTCGGAACGATAATTGGATCAGTGTAAGAGAAATGTCTCAATTAATCCCCGGGGATTTTCTTCTTCTTGGCTCATATATTACGCTTAGTAAATTCTTTGAAAATCTTGATCTGTTTCAGATTATAACTCAGAAACAGCTAGTGTATGACTTGCTGGGAGATAAGGTAATAAAAAAACCAGGGGAATGGAAAAAAAAACTAGCCCGAATTAAAGGGATAGATTTGGAGATCAAGGCAATTGCAAAGTGGAGTAAATATGAAAATCAAGAACTCACAGTAAATATCTGGACCACAATTAATAGTTTAAATTTCAGCTCAGTTAGAGGCGCTAACTGGCGAAGGATGTTATATTTTAGTAAATGGCTATTGTATAGAACTCCGGCCTTTGTTGCTAAGGCTTATCCTAGTCAATCGGGGCAGTGTTTTCGCTGCCATACTCCTCTCGCCGCAAATTGGACTCATATAATATTACAGTGCCCTTTGATCCAGAAGTTCTGGCATGATATCTTTGAGTTTTTAACGACGGAACTCGCAATGACATTCGGTTGTAATGACCGACTGATATTGTGGGGCTATGATCCAGATTTGCAGGCATCACAGAAGTTGATTAAAATAATATATATTGGTATGGCGGTCGCTAGATCTCTTTTACTTCAAAGATGGCGATCGGATTTAATTCCTTCAAAAATTGAATGGATTCAAAAAATGGTTTAAGTAAAGAATAGTGAACGAAAATATGCTATGCGAACAGGGGGATTTAAGAAATTTGAGAAAATTTGGGTAAAGTTTTTTGATATTACTCCCTAAAAATCTCTATTCGAAGCCATTTGCCCCTTCTGTTTATGAGAGAACATGTTTTAGAGAGATAGCACATTCTTAGTTATTGGTCCAGTTTGGATGGAAATAATGGTGATCTATTTAAAAGATGTTAGGTGTTCTTTTTTTTTTTTTTCCCCTCCCCCCTGTTTTTATGATTGATTAAGACTTGTTATGTATTGATCAATAGATGTTATTTATCATTGTGTGTGTAAATATTCTTGATGAAATTTATAGAATGTATAGCTGGATTTATTGTATTGCATTATTTATGGTTTTCAATAAAAAAAAAAAAGTAAATAGAAGGTCGGCATTGTTGGGTGGGAAATAAAGAGATATGTTATTTCTTCATAACTCAATAAGTCATGTGTACCACTCCTCCATTTTGGTTTTAATCATGTGTTGAATTTCTGGGGTTGGGTCTTGGGTTAAAAGTAGGTAGCATGTTTTATCGGATAGTTGTCGTTGTGCTTCAAGAATGTAATCGTCAACATGTAGAACTATTGTGTTGTCCCCTTTGGCTGCCTCTTTGAGAATCAAATCATTGCGGTCTTGGAGATGTTTAATAGACCGACGTTCTCCAGGAGTGATTTTGTTTGTGGTAAGAATTTCCTTCTTTTCATGTACCTGTGATATTCTCTTTCCAAGCCGTGTGATACTGTTAGGTGGAAAGCATCTATGCTGATGCCCGCTGGCAATTGTGGGCAAAATGTAGATTTCTTAGTCAATTGCGTATTCTCCATCACATCAGTACAGATACCCAGTTCCGCTGCAGTTAATAGTATAGAGTTAGTATCATTGCCTGTTTTTGCTAGGCTATCTAATAAATTAATGTCCGATATATCGTGGATAGACAAATACGAGAGAAGTGTGCTTGGTTGGGTTCGTTGTCTCAGTGGTTTGTCTGCAAAGAACAAATGTAGTTTTAATTTCCGTGTGATCTTAATTAAGTCAATTTGTGTCTTAACAAGATTCCATGATGCTGTTGGGGGAAAAAGACAATCCCTTGTGTAGTGTGTTAAGTTCTGTGTCACGAAACACGTGTTGGCTGTGTCTCACAAACGTATTGGCTGTGCCTCACAAACCTTTTTCTTTCCTTCCATGATCCTAAATAAACTCTCATATTTGAAGAGTATCAGTTCATATCTTCGATCGTGTGAAATTAATATTGGATGCACTATAAGGATTCTTAATTATTATGAATACTCTTATTTGTCCTGGTACATTCTTCTGCTACTGAACTAATGGGTAAGGGGTTTCCCATTACAGAGGACAAGTGGCATCACAATCATCCTCATTAGTATGCAGGTTGGGCAAAAAAACTGTATCCTTTACCCCTTCAAGTTTCTCAATACATAGCCAAAGCACACTCGGAATGCACTGCAGACAGCGGAACACGGGCTGAACGCAATATAACCATATAGGTCAAAAGTTGTCGTTCAGCTCCTGAAGTAAGGGTGTGCCAATATACAGCATCATGCGTTCACGACACAGTAGCACATGTAGCAATGCTATTTGCATTTGGCCATGTGGCGGAACATCCACTGCGAAGCAGGAAAAATAGAACCAAGATCCCGACAATCAGAAACAGGACACGTGGTATTCCTCCAAAAATGCTGGAGACCAAGCCGTGTATGAAAGATGGAATTACTCTGAAGAAAGTCTGAAAAGTGCTAACAAATCCAGAACCCTTTTGCTTTGAAAAAATATTCCTGTAGTGTTTGATGCGTTGAAAATGTGGTGCATAAGTTCTCCGAAGTGTTGTGGGAGGTTAGTGAGTAGTAGCAACTAGATTTCGGAAGAAGCCCTTGCAACTTGCAGATCAAACGTCTCCCTTGCAGATGTTAAAGAAACTTCCTTCTTAAACAATAAGACGTCCAGTCTGCTCATACTATCAAAATTCAAGTTGAATTGAAGGCCAAATCATCACTTCTCTAACTGTACTGGCAGGTGGAAAAAGCACATTTGTACAACAGGTCACACCCTGGAAACCGTCACCACATTGGGCAAGCATGGTTTCATCCCACAGCAACCTTGGTCATGCAATATCAAATAACCATTCATCGAAAGTAATCTAAATGCTGGACGAATTACAGCAGGTGGGGAACCCTTCAGATAACAGGATAAGTTTGCCTTGGATGCATTACATGCTCCGTGAAGTGTGACTTCCCTGCAAACTGATGAATGGCCGAAAGTGTTCTTGCAGTCTGTACCTCTGAGAAAAACTTCAGTTCCTCCATTCCTACACCTGAACTTGAACGGTAGGACCCCTGTCACATATACAAATCTATCCCCTAACGTTTCATACCTGCCTACTGGATAGTGTTGTAAGCAGCTCATAAAGTGGAATATGGAAATTGTCAGAGATATATACCCATGAATAATCCAATCTGCTAACGATGTTCCTACCACAGTGAATGGTAATTTCTCTGGATGTTCTATATTTAGCATTGAGTGTGTTGCGTCCTTTTTGGCCATAATTTTCTGTTCCCTTGTTAAATTATGTGGCAAGAATAGAGCACGCAACCATTGCGCAGAGTCTGTAGAGTCCAGCTTAATAACATGATAGATCGAAAGCTGACTCTGTCCATGTTATAAGAGGGACATGTCACTCTAGATTATGTCAATTGCTGACGGCACAATGTTACTCAGAGAATACATTCTAGTGGATGATGCAGTCATACTATTATCAACATTTGCTAGAGCCTTTTCTAAATTAACTCTGTCAATTTCACATATCTGCTCAGCAGCTTCCTGCTGTAAAACTTTCCACAATTCGTTGTCTATTGCATACAAAAAGCGTTTTTGACATGGCTTTCTAGGACCTAACAAAAAATCCTGTAAATCCATGTCATCAGAAAGGAGAGACAAGTGTTCTTTTACCTCATCTAACGTGGAATGTTTTAGCCATTCAAGGCACAATTTTTCCACGCTATAGGTTAACTCCTTCTCAGTGTTGTGTATGCTTATAGCATGGGTCTGATCTGTTTATTCTAACCCCCTTGTGTTGTTCAAAAAATTTGCATGACAACCATTAGTATCTAATGGCCAACCTAGCTCTCCCTCTGGACTGGAATGTGAAGAATTGTATGTACCAATCTTGAGCATGTTGTTCAGTTTTTCCCAAATGTAATTTGTGAATTGCTGCGTAGTACCAGGGAAGCATTTTTATGCCTCTTGGATAGTCCACTAGGATACCTGAGTCCTGAAACATCATAAATCTGTGGTAATGGGTTGGCAAAGCATTATTACCATCACGGGAGGGTGGTTCTTGAGCTACCTCGGGGATTCTGTTGACATATAATGCGAATTAATGTCTTCCATTTCAGATACGTGATTAGTATACGCAGCACTCAACCTATTGACACTCGTAATTTCTAAATGCAATTTAGATTAGGGTACCCTCTAGCAATTTACAAGCGTAGGCGGTCACATATCTATGACCTATCTCAAGTTTCAAGATACAGTCTGATCATTACATGTGGTCTATGTCTTTTAAGAGCGGGCATACGTAGTAAAGGACTCCCTCTTTTCAATGGTCTTTTTTTTCATCTTCGGAATTAAATCGAGATCGGAATGAGGGCTCCTGGGGGTGGCATCTGTAGGATGTCCACACCCGGGTAGCTTCAGGCAAATGGTGCAGTCCGGGCCCAGGGTTGAGGAGGCCTGTTATGCCATGAAAAGTAAGAGATATTCAGGCTGTACCTGACAAGATGCCAGGGAGCGCTGTGAGAGGCGGCAGGGGCCGTGTACACGCACTGAAAGGTAAGCGCTCGAGAGAAGGGCGGGCCCCTGCTGTGTATCAGGATCTCTCTGGGAGCGCATTACAGTGCGCTGTTTGGCCCCACCCGTTAGTCGGGCGATAAAGAATACAGGCCCGAGGGAGCTGCAGAACGCAGGGATATGTGCTCCGGTTCCAGTGCTTCTGTTCATAGGGCCACGATTTTTTAGAGCTCATTAATTCAGAGTGTGGTGACTGCGGAGGGTGGCTCTAATGTTGAAAGAGCGCTTCCTTCTTTTACATGCCCATATTTGGGTGAGGAAAAAGTTACATAAGATGCAGAACAGTTTTTTAGTCAGCCAGTTTTAGGGAGCTTGGGGGAAAAACACAGTAAGGCAAGTGAGGAGGCAGCAATTAAACAGAAAATGCCTTTTCAGGCATTTTGAAAAAGGAGCAGGAAATGTAATCTTTTATAGGTCAATATGAGTCTAAAGTAGTTATCCTTACAGGTAGATGGTTGGGCAAGTAGCAAAGCTGAGGTGAATCTCATAGTGTCAGGTTAGTCCAGGACCACAGTTCCAGCAGGTTCTGGTTACCTGTCGGGCAACGGAGGGGGAAAGCTGGAGGACACCAGCAGATGCAGTGGATATGAACCGTCTGGGTTTTGTGCAACCTGGGAAGTCCAGCCCAAAGAGAGGGAGAGGTTTACTCCAACCATCCCAACATTGAAGGAAAGAAGACTTCGTCGGTGACATCCAAATATTCATAAACAAGTAGATTGGAAGTTTTTTTGATTGTGGTGTAGGTGATGAAGGATTTCCGGGAGTCAATAATGTGCATGCAGAGGGGGGAATGGAGTGTGAATTGGATTATCGGGATGAAGATGTTGATTTGGAGAAGGGGAAATACCAAACTGACAACAAATAAAGAGACCAAGAAAGTGGAGGGACAGGGGGATCTAAACTTTGTTCCAAGAATCCTGAATTACAGATGGCGGAGTCGCAAACAGGGGAATAGCAAGAAGAGGTGGTGTTAAGAGAACACAGGTGAAGGGCGAGCATAGGCAGACATTCTCAAAATCGGTTTCTAGAGTACAAACAAGTGGTACAGTTGAAAAGGGTGAAATAAGAAAGAAATTGACAAGAAGGTGGTCAAAAAAGTGGGGCTCAAGGCAGTGGATAAAGGTGTTAGTACTGATGAAATAGTTGACAAAACACCATTATCAGGTAAAACGTTTAATGCACTGGGGAAAAAAGGGAGAATGTGAATACTGGGGATGTTACCAAGGACAAGTACGATATGGGGAAGGGGAAAGGAAAAAACAAAATGGGGGGAAGAAGGGAATAAGAGCAAAAATGAAGGTTTGGAAAGATTACCTTATATGGGGGTGTCCATGCATTTGGGGTGCATTTGAATAATGTGACAAAAGAAAAGATTTGAAAGGTGAGTTCATTGATGTGTACAAACTTTTACATAGAGAGATACAAATAAAGAAGGTCCCAAAGAAGAAGCTTGGGAATTAGCGAAAAGGCCTAGGGTACCCACTACAATTGACACACGCACATCGGCATTTTAATATATGCCAGCGTCTCTTGTGAAAAAGTTCCAGAAAGATCAGTTTCCATATTTAAATATATGGATATCATTAAGAAGACACATATTGTTTTGGGGGGTTTCCCCTGGTTACACTATCCTGAGGAGTTTCAGGCACGTATGGTGTTTAAACCAGATAAACCCTGAGGGGAAGTAGATAATGAGTCATGGGGGCAGTGAATGTACCCACAGTGATCTCCCCCTCTATGCATATGGCTAGTGGTTTGACGGTTCAATACCGTCTTTTTCTTGGAAAACTCACCGTGGGGGGCTTGAATGTTCAAAATGTGGAGGTAAGCACACGGTCTTCCAGTGCCTTGCGGAACAAGCACGTTTTGGGGGCAGTGGGCAGAAGAGAGAAGCAGAGATTGGAATGGGGGTTTAGAGAAGGTTTTACACTTGTTATAAAGGTTGGGGGGGGGGGGACAAGGCAGGCCTCTTTACATTTTGGCCTTTGCCTGATTTTATGATTTCTCCAATAGGAGTAGTACCAAAGAAAACTGCTGGCAAATTTTGCTTGATTCGTTATCCTTCTTGGCACCAAGGTTTGTCTGTCAACTATTTCATAGCAAGGGAAGTCGTTGCAGTGCAGTTTGCTTCTGTAGACCATGCATTGGCTCTCATTTAGATCTGTTAGGCCCTGGAGCTGAACTTGCAAAATGCGACATCAAGTGTGCCTTTAGGCTTCTCCCAGTCCACCCGGTTGATTTTCTCTGTTAGGTATTCCATTTGTAAAACAGTTTTATGTTGATAAAGTCCTGTCATTGGGATTTGCCATTTCTTGCAATTTATTTGAGTCTTTCGGTACCTTTTTTGCAGTGGTGCTTTACATTCAAGAGTGGTTGTGACTTGATTATCCATTATCTGGATGAATTTATTGGTTTATTGGTGCAAGGGAAACAAATTAGTATGGTAGGCCTTAAACATTTTCAGGATAGAGCAAAAGATTTAGGTGAGCCTTTAGCACCAGAAAAAATTGATGGTCCAAGTACTTGTTTAGTTTTTCAGGATATTGAATTGGACACTGTTAAGATGAATGCAAAGCTACCAGACAGTAAGGTTAGAGAGCTGGTTGCTTCACTTAAAAAACAAAAGATACATATAAACTTTAATTGAGGCAAATTCAACAACTTCTAGATCATCTTAATTTTGCAGGTTGTGTGGTGAAGCCAGGCAGGTAGTTTTTGTCGCCAGATTGTTTTTTTTGTCATGGCAGGAGCTAAGTTACCACACCACAGAATTCGGTTTTCTGCAGCTATGCGTGCAGATTTGGAAGTTTGGTGAACGTTTTGCAGGGGTTTCAAATGGTGTTACTATGTGATCTATGGATCTGTTAATGTTGGGATGGTTTAGATATTCTCGGATGCAGCTGGTGCCGCAAGTTTTTGGTTTGTTCTGGGAGGGTAGGTGGTGTGTCAAGAAGTGGCCCCCTTTTAAGTGGTTGGCATAAGGTAGAAGCATTGCATTCCTTGAATTCTAACCTTTATTGGTGGCCTTAGCGGTCTGGGGAAAAGACACTGGAGAATATAATAGTTCTATTTCGGGTAGACAACAGAACTGTGGTAGATTTGGTCGATGGACAGAAAGTAACGGACAAGCATCTCTTGAGGTTACTGCAGAGATTTATGCTAGGCTGCTTGATGTATAACATTGTTTTTAGAGTCAAGCAGGTGCCAGGTGGGGACAATAACATAGCAGATGCATTGTCTCGTTCATAGTGGCAGAGAGTCCGTGGTTTGGCGCCTGGAGCAGATTTGTGGCAAACACAGGTACAACAGCATGCATGGAGCTAGCTGGCTGAGGATGCTTGAACTAGATGAAAAATCTCTAGCATTGAGTTCTAGGCCTTCCTATAGGACAGCATGGGGGAAACATTTTTTGTTTAGTGGATCAAGTCACAGGAGGCAAGATGAGCAGGGCCTCCTGCTTCACAGAGATGCGTTTTATCGTGAGCAATACTGATGGTAAGATTTCAGCTACAACAATTAATGGTAAGTTAGTGGGATATTAAAATTTTACAGTACGTTTTTCAGGAGCTATGAGCCTTCAGCTGGCGAGATGGGTAGGTAGATTTTACAAGGCTGGGCTAGAGAACATCAGAGAGGTCACATGACCAGAGTCCCTATCTCAATGAAATTGTTACGAATGGTCTAACCCCTTTAACCATATGTTTTTCCTCGTTTGAATAGTTACTGCTTAGATTATGCAGGTCTTGGTTATTTTGGTGCCTTTTCGATATCAGAGTTACTGGGGTGAAGGCAATTCACGCGGTATGAGAGCAGAGAACATATCGGAAACATGGTGCAGATATGGTGCAGATTTTTTTTTGGGGCAATCAAAAACTGATCAAGTTGGTAGGGCACGTAGATTTTACTTAAGAAAATCAGTAGAGTGGTGTGCCCAGTGGTAACATGGCAGAATTTCAAAGCAGCTAGGGGTGGCTACTACAGATTTACATTTTTGCACATGTAGATGGTTCTAGGCTGCTAGCATCGCAAGTTGTTGGAGTAATGAGAAAAGTGCTATGTTACATTGGAGAAGGTCCATTTACTTTTGGTACTAATTTATTCCGAATTGGCACTGCAACTTTAGCAACCAGGTTGTTTTTGTATTTACAAGTGAAGAAATTGGGCAGATGGCCTTCTGATTGCTGTTTACGCTATATCAGAGACATGGAAGATGCTTAAATTGTATGCCTTGTTAACTTTTGTTTCTCAATTCAGGTTGTGTGGCATGACCTTTGGTGGCGCTGTTTTCTATTTGGATCATTGGAATGTCTTTCATCAAATGGGCTGCGAAACAACCCGAAAAAGCATCCTTTTGGGAAGAATTTGGGTTTTCGTAGTGACGAAATTAAGACTGATTGGTGGGGTGGAGGGCGTGATATGGGGTCAACTGTTGCCATTGTGGTCTAGCTTGGTTTCTGGGAGAGTCTGCCTAGATATTTTGTAGGAGAGAACGATCTGGTGCAATTGTCAGGTTTGGGTTTAAAGATCTTGATCTTACTGGAGAATCGTGGTCTGGTACTCAGATTTTGGACAGCCTTGGTACTGGAAGAGTTTGGCGAGGTGTAGTGGAATTTTACAGCAGTTGACAGTGCAAGAAGGAAGGTCAATAGAGAGATGTAGTGTGTTTTTTGCAGCGGCAGGGGAATAGGTTGGATTGAGCATGAGGACATTAAAAAAAAGGATTTCCAGTTTATCAGGCAGGATGGGGTTTCATTTTTCATTTGTTGGGAACAAGTTAGATTTACTTGAATTGAGGGAACGACTGGTGTTGACTTTGGCTCCAAAAGATGGTGTTATAGTACATTGTGGCTGTTTTGGGGACAGCCAGGTTTTCTGCTCAAAAAATTATTTTGAAGAACTGACTGTTTTTGCGACAGTTTTCAGAGATAAATGTTATGGTCTGCAAAGGATTGGGGGAGGGACAGGAATAAACGCCTTGGCAGGCTTTTTATCCTGGTGGCAGAATGGAGGAGCTCGCAACAGGCTGGAAGGGTTGGGGGCATTGCAGAGTAGTCCTTGGCAGAGGAAACACAGAGGAGCAATGGTTGAGTCACGTGAGATGGTCAGTGGATGAAAGAAAGGGGATGGTGAAGATTGAAAGTTTGAATAATCGTTTCAGCACTGTTTCTTGTTGGGAGGAGGTTTAGGGGTGGGGATTATAAATTGTTTATTGTATTAGTGTAGCACAGACTTCAGAAATTGTAAAATATTTTATGAGCTGCATAATTGCATACCTGTCCTAATAAAGTGGGTTTTTACTCTCACTGGCCTGGTTACTGCGTCATTTCGCCAGATCGGGACTCCTGGGGGTGGCATATGCAGGATGTCCAACCCCGGGTAGCTTCGGGAGAATGGTGCAGCCCATGCCCCGGGTTGAACTAATGGGCTTTTTTTGCGCGGTGGGTGGGGTTTAGTTAGCCGTTAGGTTTTCAGTCAGTTATTGCGTCATTACGATTCTGTGGTCCTGGTAAGCAGTATGGTCTTCTTTGTACTTGTCTCTCCCTCCCTTTATTTTCATGGCTTTTGTCTTCCTTTTGCCTTTGCGTGTTTTCTTCTTGTTGGTATTTTTCTTGATAGGTCTGAGGTTCTAGGTAGTCACTTTAGGACAGGTTGCAGAAATGGAGGAGCTCGTGACAAGCCAGAAGGGTTGGGGACATTGCAGAGTAGTCCTTGGCAGAGAGAATACAGGGGAGCGATGGTTGAGTCATGTGTGATGGTCAGTGGATGAAAGAAAGGGGATGGCGAAGATTGAATGTTTGAATAATTGTTTTGGGACTGTTTCTTGTTGGAGGGAGGTTTAAGGGCGGAGGGTTAGGAATTGTTTATAGTATTAGTAAGGCACAGACTTTTCAGAAATTGTAAAAGTTTTATGAGCTGCAGAACTGTATACCTGTCCTAATAAAGTAGCCTTTTACTCTCACTAGCCTGGTCACTGTGACATTTCACCCGATTATCACACATGTGGAAACTAAGGTAGTGTACCATTAAAGAACTTACTTATTCAACTTATGGTACACAAAGGCCCTCGGTGTAATGACTTCTCTCCCGCTTTTACTACATACATCTGGTGCTGGTGCTCAAGGAATTTCACATTGGGAGGTTCCAAGTAAAATATTCATGAACCATATGGTTGCCCTCCAGGCGGGTGATAAATCAGTATTTGCTATTGGTAGGTGAGGCCCAATTCCTTTTGTATATATACCACAATGTGGCTTTTGGTGAAACCTGGTTATTTAGCCACACAATGCATGTTTCTTTTAAGCACATTTATAATCTCGGGATTTTTATACTTTCTTTTACTTTGGCTCTGTGTGGGCTCTAATTGGACAGTGATGTTGTTTATCAAATCCTTTACTGCTTCCCCTCCTTTGGTGACGGATACTCTTTTCTGTACTTGGTGGTCCAATGAATGGTTTCTAACTAAGAGGCACTCAATTGTTGGTGCGTTTCGTGAATGTGTGGCTCAGCAATTTTATATAGGTTGTTCGTCGGCTTTGGATGTTACAAGGGGTCATTGTATGCGGCAGTCCTAAGGAAGGCGTTTTAGCTGAAACGCGCGTTGAGGATGATTGGTCAAGCCACATTAGCAAAACTACAACAAAAATGAAGAACTAAGAAAATGAAATCTTATTATTATCTGTTTGGCATGAAAATATAAGAAAAGTTCGGTATTGAGCATTGCTAATGATGTCACTTGATATGATCTGTGCTAAGCCTGACCCGCAAGAAGTTTAGGGCAAATTTGGCTCTTTGTATGGGGAACCATTGAGTGATGAATGTAGGGGAAAGATACATGTGTGTGTATGAAAGCAAGTGGTTGCATGTGTCTTAATGTTTTTAACTATTTTTGCACTAACCAAAGTTCTTTGTTCAATTATGAATAGAATGGAAAAGAAAAGATCCCTTCATTGTAAATAAATTAATGTGCTATTAAATATGATCAAATAAATACATGTTTAAGTCAATAAAAATTGTTCTGAGCCTTTAGCACATTGATGGTAAATTGAAGACACATGGCGGTTAACGAGTAAGGTCAGACAGGGGTCTTTTCTTGAGTATTGCACCTTGTGTTCCCTGCTCTGTTGACAGATTCAAAGCAGGGGGGTCCTTAACTTTTGTAGCACTTCTAAACAGGGTCCATGTGTAATGTTTCTTAGTGTCACTTAAGGGGCAGGATTGCACTGGTTTGGCATAACCTGGAAATGTGGCAGGGTCACCTACCACATTATACAAACCATGCCCACTTTTGAGTTTGATTGAATGTACCCCTTTCAACTACTTGTGTCCTTAGGTGAAAGACTGACATGATGGAGACTCACAAAGTCTCCTCTTGTTTTCTGGTTTGACTTCTGGCCTTTGGTCTAGAACAGAAGCAAACTAGTTTGAACGCTGGTACTAAAATGTAACAGGGACGGAAATGTTAAAATGTTTGGTGAGCAGCCCTCCTTGTAGTGCACTAACAGTACAGATCTAAAGGCTCAGGTGAAATTTTGTGAGCCTAAGAGAAGTCACTCTGGAAAGAGCCTTATAAAATAGCTTCTCTCTGTGCTGGAGGGGTGGTACTACTGACACTTCTCGCTAATTGAAATCACAGAAGATTGAGCATAAACAAAACATTGAATCTCAAGACATTTCTACAGAAGCATATTTCGTGTAGAGCTGCTTCCCAGTTAGTATAAAGGAGGACCCCACATGGAGGAGGCACCCAGCTCTCTGGTAGCAGAAGGCATTGCCAATGTAGATACCGCTGCCTGTGCAATGTTTGTTTGAGGCCAAACGAGATGGACTCGGAGAATGAGCTGGTCAAAGAGCTCTCGCACATGCTGGGTGGTGTTCTGCAGGAGTCTGTTAAAGATGTGTGAAACAACAGTGAAGGTTAAAAGGGGGTTCAAAGGTTGAATGCCCCAGACACAGTTCCAGCCAGCATGCGCGTGATGACATTTTACTTTAGATTTGGGAGTTTATCCAGCATCCGCATCTTAAGTGGAGATGTTACCCGGTGATGGGAATGGAGGTGTTGAGCCTATGAATACTTTGTATATCAGATCCCAGTATCCTTTGCTTGCTTGTACGTTTTTGGGGGCAAAAGCAGAAAAGTGAAGTTTTCTTCACTTTAGAGAAATTGGCAGAAAATCTTCCGAGTCAAGACTGTTTCTATACACTTCCTTGTTGAAGATCCGATTGATACAGCCTGCTCAGAGGCGAACGCAGCAGGTGAAATCACGTCCAAGCACGGTGACTTCAACACGTATCCTTTATTTAACTTCTATAAACAAACTCTCCAATTCGCAGAACCGACAGGGTGCTGCTGTCTGCACCAACTGCTCGCCTCCTTCTAAAGCAGCTACGTTTCTAACACAGACATCCCTTCACAGAATCCTTGCCTAGCACGGTTGTATCACATTCCTATCTGCAAGCTGCTTCTAACAACAGCACACGATAAAAGGCCATTTTGACACGAATACGCCCTTGCAGAGAATCAAACAGAAAACTAGTTGTGCATCAGTTGTAAGAAACAGGCTCAGTTCTTACATTTTGCAGGTCAGTTTGTTCTTTGAGGACTCAAACCCACACAGGGGAGGGAGCACAGTGTAAAGGAATGCTGAGACCTCATTCAAGAGATGCCTATATGACAGAAGCCAATGCCTGTGATGCGAATATATTACTGGAGAGGCAATACGTCTTTTTTCCCTAGGTAGACTGGGACAAGTTAAAGGGATTAAAGGGAGTAAAAGTACTAACAATTCAACTGTGTTAATATTGGTTAGAAAGGCAAATAAACCCTGGAATGAAACCGCAGTGCCATAAATGAATTCTTGGCCTGATAGTTGGGTCTAGAAACCCCGAGTAGTTGGCTTTTCTCGTCATGAGCCAAAAATGAAATACCAGCGTCTTTGCTTGTCCAAATTGTGTGATTCTAAACAACCATTTTATTTCACAGAGCCTCATTTTTGTTTATTATCATGTATGAGCACACTTTTAAACACCTGCTTTCAGGATGTGCACTGCACAAGCATTTCTTATTTTTTGATTTAACAGACTATAACGTTACTTCTTCTAAAATAAGAATCTCTGCAACGTTTAGGGTTTATATGACTATGGACTTGTCTCTTAGTTCACTAACGGCATTGTCATTGGAGGCGAGCCATTAATGTTTGTAAATCCATGTTAAAAACTATCACTTTTAATAAATGTCTGTCTAAGCTGTGATATAATCTGATGTATTAAGGTGAAATGCCACCACATGTTAAAGAAATACCCTTTTTTGAATTTTAAAGCGACTGTATCACATTTTTACTTTATGTTGTTGCATGCTTACATGCCAAACATTTCTTAGCTTCGCTCGTGCATGGACTCTTAGAGTCAAGCCACACTCTTGACTCAGCTCTGGCTTGGCTCGCCATATTAATTTGCTGATGCGCCCACCTCTATTTGCAACTTGTTCTTAGTAGATGGGGACACCAGTCACTCAATAAAATGATTTGTAAAAGGCAAGGGGCCAGATGTGCAACCGTTTTTTGCAGTCGCAAACGGGAAATCAGTCCATTTCCGACTGCAAAATAGGTCTGTGCAATGTAAAAACTCTATTTTGCGAGTCAGTAACCTATTACTGACTCACAAAACAGGGTTTGCGACTCACTATTAGGGGGCGTACCAAGGGCGTCTCTTCCTAATAGCAAGTAGCACTTCTATGTACGATTGTTTTGCGACACACTCGCAGTTTACCACCTATTTTAAAAAGGTGGTAAGCCACTCACAAACGGGAAGGGGTCCCCAGAGGACCCCTTCCCCTTTGTGACTGGCAGCAAAAATATTTTTTAAGAACAGGCAGTGGTCCCAAGGACCACTGCCTACTCTTAAGAAATGAAACAGAAACGTTTAATTTTTCTTTTTTTAAATGCATCCTGTTTCCTTTAAGGAAAACAGGGTGCCTATAAAAAAAAAAAACTGCTTTATTTAAAAAGTAGTCACAGACATGGTGGTCTGCTGACCCCAGCAGGCCACCATCCCTGTGAGTGCTAGCCATTCCCAATGGGGTCACAAATTACGACCTGCCTCATGAATATTAAATAGGCAGGCTGTTTGCGACCCCACTGGGAATCGCAAACAGTGTCTGAGACACTGTTGTACATTCCATCTTGCGAGTCGCAAAACGATGCGATCTGCGACTCGCAAAATGGAAGGGTAGTACATCTGGCCCAAGGACTGAAAACTTGGAGCCCTGCCTACATGCACTGATTTGACAACTCTACCATCAACGCTTCTCATAAGAGAGATGAAAAAGGATGTGTGCAGTGAAAATACATTAAAAAGAAGTGATTCCCAGGGAAGGAATTCCAGGCCATTGTGTTGTACGTGAATCATAGTCATGAGTTTCCAGGCAAAACTACCAGTCCAAGGTGGGACAGGCAGAAGCCTAGCTACGGGGGGGAGGGGGGGGAGCTGGTTGTTTGGGGTGTGACACCCACAAATGCATTGTTGGACTAGATGTTGAGTCTGGGAGCCCAGAGTCGTGTTTGCTATGCCCATGTGGGTTTTTCTCATCATTTTCATTTTGTTAAGAGCTTTTAACTTTTCATTTTTTAGAGGAGAACCATAAATGTATATAGTGACTGGTTTACCAAAGAAATAATAAATCTGCACCCACAGACAGTAGCGGCTGGCAACTACGGTGGGAGAGGAGGCGGGTGTGAGCAAAAAATAGATACATTGAAAAAAACTTACTGGGAAAACGCGATGTCCTCCGCTCCGGACCGCCACAGGAACTGAAAGCTGGGGCCTGGAACTCCCTTGACTAATCAGGGCGCTGCTCTCATGCTATGAGAGCAGCGCCCTGATTGGAGGGAGCGGCCTTGCTTGGCGCTTCAAAGCACCCTGGAGGCCTGCGCTAACTCTAACCTACATGTCTTAAGACAGCTGGGTTAGGGATGTTTAAAGTGCGCATGTGTGGCTGTCCGTCTCAAGATGGCCGCCAAAAAGACATGCGCACTTTAAACATAAGTGCATAGACAGCCCACTCTCTTCCCCACTGCTGTCACTCAGCAGCGACCCAGCCCCCGTCCTGACGCTTGGCTTGGGACAGGGATGAAAAATAAAATGGTAATAGATTACCATTTTATTTTCATGGGGTTTTGGGGGATATTAAGAAGGGCAACGCTCTTCCGCTCCAACGGAGAAGCCGCCCCTGCCCACAGACGTACTCCTTGAATGGGTGCAAATGCAATACTTTTTGGAATTCACAAACATTGGCAATAGTAGGATTGGAAAGCTGTGCGAGTTTCAGCTTTCCAGGTATACAGCTGGCAATCAAACACCCAAAAAGTTGTGGGATATTTGCCTCCAAATAGTCTAACCCATGGATACTCACAGAATTGCCCAATGGCCACATGCGGCCCCCTGGTGAACAGCAGCCCGGGGCTGCTGTTTACTTGACAGGGGACAAACATCTAGAAAGTTGTTAAACAATTAAGCATTTATTTACACAACTAAAGCAATAGTAAAGAAGCAAAGAAGGTGTCCTGCCCAACTTATCTTTAGGAACACCTTCATCTTTAAAGATAACGTGCACTAAACATGTACAAATATGAAAAACTCTTTTCAAAGGTCAAAAAGGGGTATTTCTTTAACATGCAGAAGTGTTTTACCTTAGTACATCAGATTATATCACTGCATTGAGAGGCATTTATTAAAAGTGATATTTTTCAAACATGAGCTAAGAAACATTCATGCCTCCCCATCCTGACAACAATGCCATTAGTGAACCAAGAGGTAAGCCGTTTGTCAGGTGCACGCTCTGTGTGGCCTAGGTTGCTGTTATAATTGGAACAACATTATAGTTTATTAAATCAAGTACAAGAGAAGGTTTTGTACAGCACACATACTGAACTCATATATTTCAAGATGCTCTCATATGTGGTAATGAGGAAAAAGGAGGCAAAGTGAAATAAAACATTTACCTAGGATCACACAATTTGGTCAAGCCGGGATTGATCCCAGGTCTGCTGGTTTCACATTGTGCAATTCAGCCGCTATATGAGCATCTCTTTACCTCACACGTTTTACATCAAAAGTTAATGTAACTTTATTTTTTGGGGTACAAAGTTAGGGCCTGCGTTGCAGTCAGGAGCCACATGAAAGCTACATTTGTTGTCCACACCATGTACATGGTTGACTTTCCCCTACCTTACACCACCCTGACTCTCAATCTCCTGCCATCAATGCAGTCCGCTGGCATGCCACAGACCATACTTTTTGGCCCATGAGGAAATGTTTGCAAGCACTCACGGTTTAACCAGCGGCAATCACTCAGAGTAGCATTTCAACCACTGTGCCACTCTAGACAGAGGCCCACCTAAGGCAAATGGGTACTGATCCTCTTCCACTTGGAAACAGTCAATCCCGAACCATGGTCATCTCACCGCTCCAACCTGCAGCCCACTGCTTTTTAGTTGGAAAATTTGAGATTCTTAGTCCCTGAATTCGACTGACTAAGCTCCACCCCTGAAAAGGGGGTCATGATAATTTATCTAGAGGTACTTGCGGAAAGTTTAAAAAAGATTCAAAATTGCAGCATAGTACATGAAGAATATTTTTACAGTAAAACAAAATGAAAAATGTAAATTCGAAGCACCACCAAGGGGGTTTGCTAAAAATGAAACGTAGTGAGGGGATTTGCTAGCAGCCTCCAAGGCGCTATATGGACCAGCTCTACATTAGTGAACATGGTGCCCGGAATACACTATACAGATAAAGTAAGGACTCTGTGCAGGAAATTACATAACTAAACAGAGCTTCAGTTTGCAGAAGGCAGAAACACTCGGTGTCTGTGTCATTGAAAGGTCAATAAAAGTTATTTATCTATTCTCAGTGCGACATACAAATACTTTCTCTACAAATATTTACATTTCACCGAACATCCTGTAGAAACCGCGGGCAGTCCTTCATGAAGCAGTGTATACGTGTCAGATATTTCCGATATAAGGAAGTAAAGGCCTTAAAAGGTGCACAATTAATGACTCTATTCCCAGGCCTTTCGTATTAGTTCCCTTTACTGCCCTCACCATGGCAGATACAACTAGTTTTACATTACTTGTGTCTGGTGTTTCCAAGGCAATGATATCTTTCAGAAGGCAATTTACGGACTTGGATAAACAGATGAGCTGCACCAGCGGTGACACGGGTCTCTCACAGCTGCCAGGTGTTCAGATTGCTTACGTGTAACGCTCTGCATACCTATGAGTGACAATCAACAACCCAATGTGTGACACTTAACTTTTAAGCAGTGCAGTGCATGGAAAGAGATAAGTATCATAAATGACATCCTTTAGAGCAATGAGAAGCACTAAAAACAAGCATTTGCAATGCAATCGGTCTCGCCTTGGGACCTTATATGTATTTAGCTATGCAGCACATTAGCCTGGGTGCTGAAATATCTACTGTTCTTTACCATGGAGGGAAAGTAAGCACCAAACTGCGTGACACACCAGGTATGGGAACACATGAAGAGAAATAGTGCCTTTCAGCGGGAAATGGTATAGTCCAAAGCTCTGTTTTTAATATAAAATCAGGGCCTTCGGTGGTCATATCACTAAAAATACAAGATTTGAAACAAATATTATTGTCTACGGGAGCTCGTGGAAGACAATTTCTATGGACTGGAATCTAGAAAATACTAAAGTGATTCTGGTATTGTACTGACCTCTGCTGGTCGTTTTCTATCAAGAAAGTTAAATAGAGGTAGTTGCCAGAAAAATAAAATTTAAAAAATCCCTCAGCAGAAAGCAATTCTGGTATTTTACTGACCTCCACTGGTCGTTTTCTATCAAGACAGTTAAATAGAGGCAGTTGAACAAGCAGAAAGCAATTCTGGTATTTTACTGACCTCTACTGGTCGTTTTCTATCAAGACAGTTAAATAGAGGCAGTTGAACAGAAAAAAAACTCCCTAAGCAGAAGCAGACAAGTCCTAGGGCTGATCTCCAGAGCCCACAAAGGACATATACATATAAGTATATACAAAACCCCTGAAATTAAGGTCACTGACCTACTGTCCCTTTCTAAGATGTTCATACTGTAACTCTGGCCCCATCGCACTGACGAGTTTGAGTACAGCTCTGGTGGACTCACCCGTGGTAACCAGAAGCTGGAATGCCAGGCTGCCCGAGTCGTCTTCAAATCAGGCGTCACATGCTGTGGCTGGTATGTAACCTTTACTACACAGTTTGTCGTCTGCATAACCTTCACTTCTCAGTCTTTACTCTGCATGTGCAAGCCTGCTCGGGCAGAGGCTCCATCCAAAGGGGAGCATAAAGGGGCCGGAAAAATAAACCGCGCCAAAGCCCAGGAAAATGGCGGGTACCCTGTGTCACTGGAATGAGACCTACAGGCTCACTCACCTTTTTTAAAGTTTCATTGCTGTGTGCTTAAGTCATCTTTGATCTACATCGGGTAGATGTTGAGTGCTGTGCAGCGCAGGAGTAGTGACTCTGTGCTGGATGTATGTAATTTTAAATGTATTTATATATCACTTACAACCCCTGACAAGGCATTGAAGCGAGTTCTTGGCAAACAAAAGTCCAGATCCGGCACCCCCACCAGCGGGAGGGAAAGGAAGGGGGGCGAGGAAGAAAACGGCACAAAAGAAAAAAGAAGGGCGCAAAGCCCACCGGCCAATGGCAGAGCAGAGTGCGATTCAAAATTACCCCTGGGGGCAGCTAAGCATATTTAAGTGCCCCTCTGGGTCCATAGTCCCTCAACTGTTGGGACAAGCGGCTTGGCGACGAAAAGACCCACCCACACTTGGCAACAGATGTGTCGCAGCAAACCAAGGTCACCGGTAAAGGAAATAAATAGAGATGAGCTTACGGAGAGTTTGAAAGGTCACACCCGACCACAGCGGGATGGCAGACCATGCTACCTATGAGATACCTTACGGCAGGGTAAGGCAGTTAGACATGGGGGTTACAAAGAACACGGCACTCGCAGCCCAGGCCCGCCAGATAGCGGGCCACAGCGAGCAGGCGAAGGTAGCAAGTTAAGCCTAAAAGAGACTAACCCCCGCACTGAAAGCAAACTCCAGCTCAAAGACTCCAATGATATCACTAATCCTCAAAATAATTTATGGCATAATTTATGACTGTATGACAAGCCAGCAATAATTCTGTGTACTTGATTTATAGCTTGATTTTTGATGACAGGACTAGCAGTATGGCGTGATTTAGGCAGAGGCGTTAAAGTTGATGACAAGTATAATGACAATGATTATTTACTTATTTAAAAGTTTTATATAGAACGAACATGACCCAAGAGGGTATCAGTGCGCTTTGCAAAGAGTTATGAGCACATGAGAAAGAGACAAGTGAGGCTAAACAACAAAATGGTTGTAGGAGATACAGGCAGTCACCTCAGAACTAATGGAGGAGGACCGATATAACTTTAATATACAATAGCATAGGTATCCAAAAGAACATGGATGTTGAATACAGCAAAAATGTTCAAGAACGATACAGGCTGTAGCAACGTCAAACTGGGCACGGATTCCTCTACCGAGCCAGGCTGACAGGACAATAGACAATGGCTAATATCGAGTTCAGAAAAGTATTCATCAATAAAGCTTGCACTTCCTTTTTGAAGGACACTGCTGAAGGATTCAATCTGGTTTGCAGAGGCAGGGAATACCAGAGAAAGCCCGCTTTATAAGTTTTCATTCTTTGGAATTTTTTTGGTTTCAGCAGCAGGGTGCTGGAGCTCATAGAGGATTGGCAACCACCAGAAAGTTCCAGTTTTTGAATGCGGTACAGAGGGGTATTGAAATGAGGGGCTTTATTGGTCATGCAGGCAATTTTTTGTTGTATCGTGGCCTCATAAGGGAGCCAATTTAGGGATTTAAAATCCGGAGAGATGTGGTTGCTTTTTATGGATCCTGTAATGAGCCTAGCTGCTGAGTTCAGAGAAGCCCGAAGAGGAGCCAAATTGTATCTGGGAAAACCGCAAAGGGTTGCACTGCCATATTCCAACCTTGAGATGACTAAGGCTTGAACAGCAGACAAGAAGTCATCTGAGAGGAGGAAGGGTTGAATGATTGATTTATGACATGCAAGCACATTGAATATTTTATGTCCCCCAAATAAAGTTTACACAGGTTACATGTTGTGAATCCATTTGAACAATAAAGCTGCAGCCAAATACTTCCAAACACATACGAATCATGTAGTCTGTCATTAGAATGGGAGTGGCCACGTACGAGGTTTATTGGCTTTGGATGTCGCTCTCGCAGCACTGTCAAGAACTGCTCTAGTCCTCCTTTCATATGCTAGTTCTGTTATTTGCCTGGTTTCCTGTTGCTGGTGTCATTGTGTTGGCAGACAGGCTCTCTGTCGTCTCAGGCTTCTTCTATCTGGAGACAGGAGTACTTCTCCTGGGAGCTGATTCATGCAGGCAGGGCAGAGACTGGTTGACTTGTGCTTTTAATGTGTGAACCTAGCAACCACCGTTGAGACACATACACAGTGTGCATTCTTCTCCTGCCCCAACACGCAACCGGAGAGTAGGTGAGGAATAGTTATTTACTTTTACAACAAATTTATGTATATCCAGTCTGGGTGGCAAAAATTAGGTCTAAGGGCTAGCTGGACTCAAGACAGAGATGAAGAAATTGCCCAGCCTCTACACACAGAGAACACAGTAAGGGTCGTGTGCAGGCAGCACCAGTTGTGTGGCGGTGGGCCACGCTGCAACAAACCAAAGCTGTCTGGATGCATCTTCTCTCTGCATGGTAAGCATTGTCTAAAGGTCAGTCATGGTGCCTTGCTGGAACAGAATATAGTATGGGAGAACAAGGGTACCCCGAAATGTGAACCTGGGGTTAGTGTATGTTTAGAAAGAACAATGGTTCAGGGTTGGCCTCAATGGGTCCAGAGCAAAGTAATAATCAGGTGCTCACATAAAGTGAAAGGTGCGTAATGTGACAAAGTGAGAGTGAACTAAAAACATAACATCACATTGACAACAAAATTTGAACTCCACATGAGTATATACAATGGAAGGGGTTCCTGTTGTAAGGGTCGACGAGCGTTTCGATCTTTTAGGTACTTAAGATCATCTTCAGGACATGTAGTGAGCAGTCTGAAATCCCAATAGGGTGTCACATTAAGCACCTTTCACTTTATGTGAGCACCTGACTATTACTTTGAGTACAAAATTCATACTTGTGTAAAATAAACCGTCTATTTTACACTACATATGTTTCCCTACCTTCTTGCTCCCATGACGATTAATTGTCCAGTATAAATTGAATTCCCACTGTCCCCTTGGGGATTTTACTTTCTTGCTCTGGACACATTGAGGCCAACCCTGAACCATTGTTCTTTCTAAACAAACTTGCTGGAACAGAAGGCAGGGTGATGCCGGATCCACATGAGTGCTGCACAGTGCAGACAGCTCACCAGGTCCACATCTGGGTGTTGTCATCACACGTCGGTGACCATGTGGTCCCAGAGAGCCTGCGTGGCCGGGCTGTGGGCTTATCGGAAATTGGCTTGTAAACAAAACTAAACCGAACACGCCAGCGCTCACCCCTCCAAACTGGGCCAGGCTCAAATGTGACTAAATTTGTCAGAGAGGCTCTGCAGTAGGCCAGTGTCTGATGGCACTGCAGCCAGTAACTCAGCACTACAAGCCAAAAGCACGCTGGCTGCTTTTGTGAAATGCAGCCAGGCACCCTAGAGCTCCTCATACCATATGGTCCCAGTGGCATCATAATGCGTGACTAATGCATATTAGTGTGGTGATGCTGAAACCAGCATTAAAATGTGTGTGGTACTTGGCAGGGCTGGTCTGTCTGTCAAAAAAGCATTATTACCACACTACCATGATCTAACAGGTGTTATGTAGTTGGTCACGTTCAAATGGTGCCACATTGTGTGGTGACCAATGCACATCAGACCGGAGTGACCCGGCTTGAGGTGTATCAACAAAGCTATATAAAATAAAAAAAAAAAAGGGGGCCTAGTCACGCAGTTGTTTTAGTTAGCGTTTGCGGCCAACGTCAGCAGTACTACCTCTGTGTCTGCAATTCTACAACCTGCGCCACAGGAGGGCTCGCCACAACAACATAGAGAAGAGGCAGTCCTGTGGTCACCCGTGTTCGATGGAATTGGGACCGAAAAGTCCTCGGCATGGTAAAAGAGGTGAACCCCTCCCCTTAGTGGCCAACTGTACTGTTGTCTGGACCCCATATGCTGATTTTTGTTGTGATAGGCAAATACAGATCATGTGTGTGCACCATGACATAAAAGAGTAATATAAATGGGTTAACCCGTCAGACCACTGGACCCGGGTATAAATGTGGTACAGAAGAGGAGAGGTCACAGTGGAGAGATTATTCCAATCCAAGTAAACAAAAACAAATTCTAACGCATATACAAAATTAAACGTCACCACGAGAAGTCGATGAGTGCTTGTGGTTTAATTCGCATCACAAAATGTTGAATTAATCAACCGATTAAACATAGTATGAGTCAATATTCATGAAATTAGGTGCTCAGAAAAGGGAGGGGTGAGTGTTTAGGAAGGGTTGCGTGATGGTGTAAAGGAGAGGAAAGGTAATGTGGTTCATATACATCAGAATATTATAGAACCTATACCGCCTTTTATTTGGCAAATACATATGAACAAAAACATAACATAATAGGTACAGATAGACATGTCTCTGTCATCCATTCTTGATACATATTACAATGTGTCGACGTTTCGACCCCTATAATCATAAAGGTGACTTCATCCTTAGTGGGGGGTCTTCTTCAGGACTCTGAGGGACTAGTGAGAGGGGAGGCGGGAGCACCTAGAATTAATTAGGCAAGAGTTAGGTGACGTAGAAGGAAAACAGTGATAATTAATAATAGAATTAAATAAGGGTAATTACCAATAAAATACAGCACAAAGAATCTGGCTGAGTATTTAAGAGAAAGGGCCCATAGGCTTCTTAGGTATGTAAATACAACCCATTGTGATCCCTATCTGAACCATACTATCAGCCACTGTTCCAATTCATTGAATGACACATGGGTACAACTATGTCAACACCTTCATGGAGGCCAATTATCTTCTTCCATTGTATGCCATTACTAGTTTGGAGCATATACTTCCTTGTACAACACCCGAGCATATTATGTGGACTTCTGCATAGTGTTTTCATTAATTTTTGTATATATTTATTACATATATATTTGATGTCAATGTAATAACTACCACTAGGAATTGTTATTTAGACCTAGACTGTGTCGTCTGAATGGTTGGATCAAACTGTGATAACTTAACACTTTATTGTGATTTTAACATCTATTGTGCATGAGCCTTTTTGACTCTGTCATTATCTTGATCCCATTTAAACTTATGGTCAAATAGTGAACGCTGCTTTGTATAACCCATTTATTGTGATTTTAATGTTTTGTGTCTCATACATTCCTTAAACAATGGAAATGTCATCACCTTGAATTCATCAAGAATATGCGCCGTAATTAAGGACAGCCCCCACTTTTTAGACATCTTGTAATAACATGCATCAGACGTTTGACCAGCATGTTCGGTAAATGCCTCCGTCACTAACAAGCATCTAGCGTCTCCGTTACGTAATCAACGTGCACACGTCTTCTATAGTATAAGAAGGCACCGTGTATGCGGTCGGCTGCTTTCAGATGCAGACCGGAGCCGCCGTCGGGTAAGTGATTAGTCCTGTGAGACGTGCCTTGTCAGATCAAGGGGTTTTTCATACCCATACGAAGCCAGTGGTCCGCTGAATACCGTGGCGGCTTATAAATAGTAAGGACATGTGCTTTATGTGCGGTCCTCTATTTTGAGTCCTCTGCTATGTGCAGCTTCATCAGTACTGTTAGGTCTCGACCCTTCTCTTTTTTAAGCCGGTCATGAGTTTTCACCCTTGATATGTCACTTCATGTGAGGTCCTCGATTGTTAGAGGCTTGACTTGTTGCTGTTTTTACTATAGATGAACAGTCAGCGATCTCTTAGTCATGGCCCCCTATTCCACACAAGTGGTACGGCTTTGTGTTTTACATATTAAAAGTGTGCCCATGACACACAGTTACCCTCTGAACAAGTCAGTTTGTACGTCCACTGCTTATGTGTTAGCACAGGATCACTGTACTTTGGCTATTTATTCACTTGGTAGTGTGATTGCTATATCATTAAGCCATTATGCAAACACATGGGGCGGACGTCTTCCTGCTCATGTAACGTTGCCCTTACACATTGTCTTTCAGGTTACTTATCAACCGTGTTCGGCTACCTAGGTGTACTTTGGGCACCCACCATTTTCCTACCTTGGACTGTGGTCACCTTTCAATTTACAGTGAGTTTCCCTGTAAATATGCCATCCATGGTAGTTCCTTTAACCCTTCATGTTTCCTCTAATTTAGTTTTGAATCTTTTCCGTCTCTGACTTCCCTAGGAGCCTATGGGCCCTTTCTCTTAAATACCCAGCCAGATTCTTTGTGCTGCATTTTATTGGTAATTACCCTTATTTAATTCTATTATTAATTATCACTGTTTTCCTTCTACGTCACCTAACTCTTGCCTAATTAATTCTAGGTGCTCCCGCCTCCCCCTCTCACTAGTCCCTCAGAGTCCTGAAGAAGACCCCCCACTAAGGATGAAGTCACCTTTATGATTATAGGGGTCGAAGCGTCGACACATTGTAATATGTATCACGCATAGTTGACAGAGACATGTCTATCGGTACCTATTATGTTATATTTTTGTTCATATGTATTTGCCAAATAAAAGGCGGGATAGGTTCTATAATATTCTGACGTATATGAACCACATTACCTTTCCTCTCCTTTACACCATCACGCAACCCTTCCTAAACACTCACCCCCCTCCCCTTTTCTGAGCACCTAATTTCATGAGTATTGACTCAAACTATGTTTAATCGGTTGATTAATTCAACATTTTGTGATGCAAATTAAACCACAAGCACTCATCGACTTCTCATGGTGACGTTTAATTTTGTATATGCGTTTGAATTTGTTTCTGTTTACTTGGATTGGAATAATCTCTTCACTGTGACCTCTCCTCTTCAGTACTGCACCATGACATAGGCCTCTCTCACGGATTGTGGTATTTTTGGACTGAGAGGGGCGCCAAAAGAGCTACCTTCATATCAGACGAAAGCTACCGCCTTCACCAAGGAGTTAAGTAGCACAAGCGCAATAGTGTCAGCATGGCGTGTTGTGATCAGAAGAGTGAACAGTTCCTTTTTACCCTGTGTCACTGGAATGTGGCCTACAGGCTCACTCACCTTTTTTAAAGTTCCATTGCTGTGTGCTTAAGTCATCTTTGATCTACATCGGGTAGATGTTGAGTGCTGTGCAGCGCAGGAGTAGTGACTCTGTGCTGGATGTATGTAATTTTAAGTGTATTTATATATCACTTACGACCCCTGACAAGGCATAGAAGCGAGTTCTTGGCACGTAGCACACTGCTCTGGAACCCAAAACCAATAGTAGGTTAGTGAAAAAATGTTGTTTTTTTCATGTGCATTGGTTGTGTTTGGTTCTCCTGATTTCATGTAGAGTGTGGAGTAGGGATAGAATAATATGAATGGATTTGTAAAGGAGAATGTCATACGGAGACTGAAGACTTACTCAAAATCCAATGCTAGGCCCCAACAACAGCTACTCCTGTAATAGAAACCAAAGAAAGACATATTTTTACAGGAAGAAGAAGAACAGAGATGTAGTGCTACATGTATTTTCACCTAGTAAGACTGTGGTGACCTTTCAAAATGGAGTAAGTTAAAACACATTGTCAATGTACAACATTATTTTGTACTCTCATTTCGTGCCTTCTTGCAGTTTCAGAGTGGGATGTTTACTCTCTTCTCAGTACAGAGCAAAACAGCATTGCTGGAAAAGAACTTGTGGGATGTGAGTTTGAAAGCGTGTACTTCTCTGTCTCTGAGTCAAAACACAGAGGCTGGTCAGCTTCCGTCTTGACCTTGGAACAGACCGGTACGGTCAGCTTTGGTTTTGCAATAGATGAAGGGAGGGGAAAATTTCTAGAAGTCTCTCTCCGTGTTGGTAAAAAGTTTTAAAGACAGGAAGTTTTGGCTCTTATAGAGAAGCAAACTTTTGAGGCGGACACACTGTCACGAGAATGTTTTGCTGCCCCATTGAGACTTCTGGATGACTGAAAAAGGCTTCCCGGATGAGCTGACCAGAATGTTGTGCTGTGCTCAAAAGTGATGTATGAGCTATGAGTTTCATTGCTCTGTGATGTTTTTATATTGTGCTCTTTATAATTGATTCTCTCATTTGATAGTGTTTATTCCTGCATTTGACAGTGCTTGTTTCTTGCATTGGACATCCATTATTAATATTTGCTTGTGTTCTACTTTCTTGCATTTGGACTTGTGAATGTTCCATTATTATTATCTGCTAATGTTTGCTGCCTTGCAGTTTATTTGTGAATGTTCCATTATTATTTGACTTGTGTTTCACTATTATTCTTATTTGTGTGTGTTTTACCATTATTATCTGCTTGTGTTTTATCTCATGCATTTGATTACTTGTGAGTGTTTTATTATTACTTGCTTGTGCATATATATATATGTCTGTATATTTGCATGTTGTTTTACCGGTTTCATTTGACATCTGGGAAAGTCTTTCTGTCAGAGAGTGTTGCATTAATAAAACCCCACACTTTATTTTGAAACTGCCTTTTGATTTGCCTCATTTGGTAAGTGCTTAGCCTCCTTTTCAGTTTTATTTTCTTGTTTTACCAAGTGCCTCTTCTTGGGGAGTGCTGAATTTCTTTTATTTGGGAGTGCAAAGCAAGACATTTTGGTACCAGAAGTAGGGTACAATTCTAAAAGGGAAAGGAGAAAAATGTTTTCTCAAAAGACAATATTTTAAGTTGCAGACTCCCAGATGCCAACTGAGATATTGGGGTGGGAAGATGCCTCTTATGCATGTTTAACAGACGAGGGGCAAGCACAGATATTTAAATGTTTGCAGACAGCTTCCTCTTAAGGTGGAAAAGAGCTTAGCACTTCAGGGTGAAAAGGTTGGATTTGTTTGAGTGCTTTTCGTAGCATGTATGAAAAATGTGTGCAGTTAGAAAAAGAACGTGATCAAATACAGCAGAAGTAACTTGAAGTTAAAAAAAATTCTAATATGTTGATGTGTGGAAAAAAATTGTTAAAACAAACTACAAATATATCAGACAGCGCAAAGGCAAGATGCCGTGTGTGTGACGCAGGATAAATTACCAGACTTTTCAGATAGCCAGAGTGAGTCAGATGAAAGGAATGTTGTTCACGAACAGCCAGTGCTCCAATGAGAGCTGCATGTTAATTTACAATACTCACAGGAGGTTTTAATGAATTCTCTGGAGGACTTTACTCAGCGAGGGATTAATGGCATTTTAGAAAGATTTCAACAGAAACCAGGGGAGGCTTTACTAACGTGGATTGTGCATTTGTTTGATTCAAGAGCCTCTGAAGTAATGTTAAACCAAGGAAATGCAGCACAGTTTTGTGCACTTAGCATTGACTCCACTGTACAGGAACAATTGAGAAATTACAGAGAAGATAATCAAATCAGCCTGTTACAATTAGCGGTTGCTGGGTGCAGTCATAAGTCAGACTGGCCAATAAGTGATAAACCTTGGTTTACAGTGAGGGATGTTATGCAGAGTCTTAAGGAAGAGATGATGATAAATGCTATTTTGAAACATGATTCTGAGTGGGGAAAGCAGTCGAAATTTATTTTTGAATTGACAAAGGAGGCTATACAATATGCTTTAGATGTGTTGCCAATACAGGAAGGAGACATTAAGTTACATGTGACAGTCCTGGGGCAGTGTGCTAATTGGAGTATGTGGGAAAAACAAGGAAAGAAGAGAGTGCTCCTGGGCTTTTGGACTCAAACATTACCAGATGCTGGTGAGTGATTTACTCCTTTTAAAAAACAGTTGATTGTGGGTTACTGTGATCTGATAGACAATGGGCAGATGACAATAAGGCATAATGTCATTTTGAGAATTGAAATTCCTCTAATGCAATGGGTGATGAGTTCCCCTAAATCAAGTAGAACAGGGCATGCACAAGAAGCAAATGTGAACAAATGGAAGTGGTATATACAGGCAGGAACTGCAGTGTTGTATGAGCAGGTGGTGCCGGCCCAGTGGAAAATACAGAGGTGTTACAGGATGTGTCTGAGATGCAAGAATCCCCTGTGTAGTCGGGTAAGGAGTTGTAGCGAGAGACCTGGGAAATGTTACCGCAAAGCACCTTTACTGTGTTTGATGTAGATGCCCATTGTCCCCTAACTTCACTAGAATGCTGGTTTAATTCCTTTGCAGCCAAAAAGGCCAAAATCTCAGAGGGGGTGACGCAGGATACTGATATGGTGGGAATGGCTAAGTGGGCACACCAAAAATATGTACACCTGGGAGAGAAACCCACTAACAGGTGGACAGAGAATAATGGGATGCATATTCCCCTAGATTTGAGTAGAACTGTGATCCCTATTTGTCAGCATGCACAACACAGACCAGTCCTACAGGTGATGCTTCTGACCAGTGGAGACACTGATTTAGTAATACAAACTGGCGACAAAATTGCCCAAATAATTATCATTTCAGTGTATAGAGGGATAGTCAGGAAGGGTATTGCCTCAGCCCTTCTTACTGTGCGAAGGGAAGAAGGGTTTGGCTCCATAAAAAAGAACCCAGAGGCCAAAGTGTGAGTAGAATTCTCAAATCATTCCCCAGAACCAGCAGAGATCCTGCAGATGGAAAAGACAATACTTTGTCATCAGATCCAAGACAGGAAATGGAGAACATGTACTTTCTGAAAAATGCTGCTTTCAAGAATAGTCATAGTTGTTTCTTTCCTAGATCATACTGCGAAGTGTCGGTGCGTTGGATGTTCTGGCCTGCAGTGTGGATGCCTGTATCTGAGTGGGGCCGTGAGCGGGTGCGGTATCTTGCCTCGCCCTCAAAATACCACTCCCACACGATGGCCCAAACACGACGAAGCAGGAGACATAAAACACACCACCTAGAAAGGAGTTTCACTTTACAAAATGCAAAGACTCTCTTTTTAGAATAAGGCTTGGGGTTTTATTCATGCTATGCTCTCTAACAGAAAGGCTTTCCCAGATGCCAAATTAACAACATTAAAATGTATATAGAGATATATATATTTATATGCAAGCAATAATAACACACTTTGCAAATGTAACAGTTAAATGCATGAATATGAATAATGAATAAACAAGCAGCAAATAATACTGGACGTCGTGCAAGAAATCAGAAAGATATATACACTAAATAAATCAAATGATTACTTTGTATGTGCATTCTGACTCACTCACACATCACAAAGAAAACACCTCAAATGACCACAGCCACTGGAACCACGCATCACAATGGCACTAGTCAGAAACAAATCACCTCACCCGATCGTTCACGCAACATCCTTGCCTGTTAACAGCCAGGCAATGGACTCTTGACCGGGAATCCGGTTCAGAGTCAGAATTCAGGATGACATGAGGCCATGTCAAAGCCAATAGTACGAACTTCATAATACTTCCCAATGTACAACACAATGCACGTTTGTGCACCACTGCCTATAGCATCACATACTTCCTCTCTCAATGTACAACATAATGCAACATTTGTGCACCACTGCCTATAGCATCACATACTTCATCTCTCAATGTACAACACAATGCACATTTGTGCACCACTGCTCATAACACTGCACTTTGAGACCAAAAAGTACATTCCACACCTCTCTCTCTCTCATGCTTTCAAATGCACAAACCACACGTTCCGTTCTTGGCAAGGCTGTTCTACTCTGACAGCTCCCACTTCAAAACTATGAGAAGAAATCTTCAAGAGAAACAAGGCAGGGGGCGTGGCCGAGCTGCGAAGCATGATGGCGGCAGATTAGTGTAGCTCCGTACTTTCCCCCCTCCCTCCGTAGATCCGCACCAAGTATCCGATGGTCCGAGGTGGGCATGCCTAATTGGAGACTCCGGTGACCCGACCCGTGGAGACTGGACTCCGTGGAGACGCTGTCGTCCTGGTTCCGAGTCCGGGATCGGCTGTGGCCTGCGCATAGTGGAGAAGCCGGGGTCTCGAGTGGAGAGGAGAGCGGACGGCGAGCCCGGCGGACCCCACTCTCAACTATCCTCAGCCTCCGCGGCGGGTCCGAGGTCCGGACCGGAGAATCGGAGGAAGCATCGGCGATCCCCAGCGCCCGGAGTCACAGGTGTCCTGCCAGGTCGGTGATTGCCACAATAGAGGCCGACACGGAGAGGAGAGGCCGGGGACCTGAGTGGAGACGCAGGCGGATGGTGAGCCAATCGGACTGTGCCCCCCGACCGCCCCTATCTACTGCAGCAGATCGAGAGACCGGGGGAGGACGTGTGTGGTCCTCCGCTCCTATAGTGACCTAGCCAGGACGGGGATCCGAGGTGACGGGGGGGGCCGTGGCCGCCCGAGATAGCTCTCCAGAAGAGCCGCCACTTGTGCAGACGGCCCGGGACGGGAGGCAGTGGATCCCGGGTTGTTAAACGCCTTGGAAGCCCCGGGTCGGCGGAGATCGGACACGGGGGGCCCGGGGGAGTGGTCGTTGCCCTGCAGTGCCAGCGGGACTCAGAATCAAACCGGCCCAGGTCCCTGGACTTGCTCATCACGTCTCTGGCGTAGGCGGTGTGAGTGTGGCTGGAGCGAGTGTACCCCCGGAGGCGGTGCTGCACTATCTATACCTGCATTCCCCTCATAAGTGCGAGAGTGAGGGCCCCGCTTGACCTGTAGTGCTGGCCATTGGAGGTCGCCTGAGTGGACTGCCGCTTCACGACGTGCCCGGCCGAGGGCGGGACACCTGTGACTGGTAGAAACAGACGTATAGCCACCACTTATTGCAGGGTCTTGCCACCACCGGCAGCCTTGCTCTCCTTGACCAGCAGTTTCGCCCCAGGGAGTCGGTCCGGCCTTTGGGAGGAGGACGCACAGCCGGGTGTAGGCCCTGTTTCTGGCCCGGGTGATCGCCCATCCCTGCTTCCACAGCCGGGGTGGCCGCAACACGGTAGAGTGGAGTGACGCAATGGCAGCATCGAGGGGTAACAAACAGGTGCAACAGAACAAATTGGATCGCTATACTCTACCTAAAACCTCGTTGCCTGACGCTTTGCCCGTGAGCAAGGGCGGTGGAACTCAGTTAGACGCAGATCCAGAGCCTACGCTTAAAGACGTAATGGCGGCAATCGCTGGGATTAAAACCTCTCTGGAACACAAGATGGACGCCCTTACGGTGGAAGTGACCTTGCTCAGGGCAGACCATAACAAGAATAGTGAAAAGATCAAACAGGTGGAGCTCACAACGGCAAGTCTGGTGGAGGACACGTCGCAGCTGCAACTGGACATTAAGGAACTCCGGTCCTTCCGGCAATACGCAGAATCTAAGCTGGATGACTATGAAGGGCGGATGCGGCGCAATAATGTCCGCATTTTAGGGGTCCCGGAAAAGCGGAGGGTCCAGCCACTGATCTCTTTGTGGAAGACCTCATCCTCAAACATCTGCAACCTAAGGGGCTGGGAAGATTATTTGTTATCGAAAGAGCTCACAGAGTCCCTGGAGGTAGACCGAGACCGGGGCGCCCCGCGTCCTATCCTAGCTAGAGTCCTAAACTTCAGGGATCGGGACGTAATTCTTCAGCACGCCAGAACAGGACCGCCACTCCGGTACGAAAACTCGGAGATAACCTTCTTTCCGGATTTCACTCAAATGGTTCAGAGACAAAGACGCTCCTTCCTTGGGATAAAGAAAACACTAAGGGATAAAGGCTACAAATATGCTATGCTCTTTCCGGCCAGGCTGCGCGTGGAAGCCGACGATAGGGCCTGGTTCTTTGAACACCCGGAGGCGGCTGCCGAGTGGTTGGAGCGTCGCTGACCGCAAGGCAATACCGGGCCAGTGGTAATGTACTGTGTTGGGGTGAACGTACATTAATGGACTCCATTAACAATGAATTTCGACAGCGATATGGGTTGGACTCATAGGGGCACTTCGGTCCTGTACTATAGGGGGAGGGAGGGGAGGGAGGCAGGAGAGTATACCCCCAATTTTCTTCACTTAGTTCAAGTTAAAGGGCGACAGGCACTCTGCATCGTTGTAATCATGGGCAGGTTTGAGCCCAGAGTGCAGGGGAGCAGGGAGGGGGAGTTGGGAGGGGTTTACGTATTGTTATATGTTTTTAAGGAATCGTCAAGGCATCGCAATCCGGCAACATAGACACATAGGAGACACGTAAATGTCAATGAGTACGCAATGGGACAAAGGGTTCAAATTGATGAGCTGGAACGTTAATGGTCTGGGGGACAAAGTTAAAAGAACAGTGGTGCTCCAATATGTGAAGAGACATGCCCCCGATGTAGTACTGCTACAGGAGACTCACCTGGTGGGTAACTCGTGCAAAGCCCTTAATAGGTGGGGTTACACCCTGGTGGCACATTCAGGCTTTACCTCTGGATCGAGAGGGACGGGTATATTACTGAAGAACTCCTTTCCCCTGTCGATTAAATCTACATGGGTGGATGCTGGGGGAGATACGCGGGTGTCACAGGAAGATGGGAGGGGAGAGAGTTGACCCTCATGTCAATTTATGTACCGCCGGCTCTCCAAGAAGTAGCCTTCAAAGACTTGGGGTCCATTCTGATGACAGTCCCAGAGGGACTCCTAATAGCGGGAGGGGATATGAACGCAGTGGTGGATGGCACAAAAGACAGGAGCCCGCCGAGAACACTCCGCCTATCCAATAGCTGGTTACCGAATTTTCTGGGGGCTCTAGGGTTGCAGGACACATGGCGCTCATTCCATCCTGACACTACCCAATACACGTTCCACTCGGGAGCCCACAACTCCCAATCTAGGCTAGACTACTTGCTGGTCCCCCGGACCACTTGCAACACATACAAGAGATCAGACACATGGCGAGGGGCATCTCGGACCATTCCCCGTTGTGGATGCACTTGGCGGTGGGCCACCATAGAGTGGGAAGGGTGGCCCCCATTAACCCATGGCATCTCCGTAATCCGGTAGTCCACAAAGCACTACACACCACGATCGAACAATACTTCCAAGAAAATGAGGGATCGGTGAACTCGTCTCAGTCACTCTGGGAGGCTTTTAAGACGGTGGTTAGGGGCCAAGCCCTTTCCCAAATAGCGGGGGTAAGAAAGGAAAAGGTTAAGGAGGTGGAAGCGCTAGAGACGGAGATCCTCCGACTGGAAGAGGAAATGACGGAGCGCCCTCATCCAGACGCCACCCACAGCTTACAGTTAAAACAAGATAGCTATAGGGCCTTAGTGACGGACAGGGCCAGAGAACTGGGAAGAGAAACGCTAGGTAGAATATACGACCAAGGGGATAAAGCAGGAAAACTAATCGCATGGTTAGACAGGCAAAAACTAGCAAGTAGATTGGTGCCGGAACTAACTGATAAAGATGCGCATATAATAACGGACCCCCAGGACATCGCAAACGCATTCGCCGGCCACTTCAAACAGATCTATACCTCCCAGAACCCCTACACGGTACACGACTCCATCGACCTCTTACGAGACATAGCATTACCAAAACTCTCGGAGTCAGAGTTAGAGTACCTTGAGGGGGCGCTCACACCGGACGAGGTGGCACTGGCGGTTCGGGGGCTTAAGTCGGGGAAGGCATCAGGACCCAATGGTCTACCGATCGAGCTGTATAAACTCGGGATAGACACTCTTGCCCCTCACATGTGCAAGATGTTTGAGGAGAGTAAGGAGCGTGGGGAGTTGCCTCGAGACCAAAGAATCGCAACCCTAGTGATGATTCATAAAGAAGGTAAATGCCGGACAGATTGTTCCTCTTATAGGCCGATCTCCCTATTGAATGCCGAGCCAAAGATCTTAGCTAAACTCCTTGCCTCCAGACTGATCAAAGTTATCAATAACCTGGTACACCCGGATCAATCCGGTTTTATGCCCCAGCGCAATACGGCATTAAACTTGCGTAGATTGCACGGGGTGATGGGGAGGGCAGATACCATACAGGAAGAGGCGGTGTTGGTGTCCTTGGACGCCTCCATGGCATTCGATATGCTCGAATGGCCGTATCTCTTCGGAGTTCTCGAGAAAATGGGTTTTGGACCCCAATTTATCCAGTGGGTGAGACTCCTCTACTCGAAACCACTAGCCCAGATCGTAGTAAACAACAAAAATCCGAAGTGTTCGAACTGGGTAGAGGCACCAGGCAGGGATGCCCGCTTTCCCCCCTCTTGTTCGCCCTGGCCCTGGAACCCTTGGCATCCTGGGTACGGAGGAACCCGGTGATTCGTGGATTTAAGTGGGCTGAGGCCCGGGAGGACCGCATCTCATTGTATGCGGACGACATTCTGTTGTTCCTGACATCCCCGAAGGCCTCGCTCACAGCAGTATTCGATATTTTCGCCATCTTTGGCAGATATTCAGGGTATTCCATTAATTGGCTCAAATCAGTATTGTATGTTCTGAAGGGACCCCTCACCGGGCTTCCTAGGAACTGTCCGATACAGATCACCACACAGGGCTTCAAATATCTAGGTATCTATATCACATCTAACCCCGCAGATAGATTTGCTCACAACCTACTCCCTCCCTTGCAGAGGTTGAAGACAGACTCGGAGCGCTGGATGAGGCTTCCGCTCTCGCTGCTGGGCAGAGCTTCCCTCTTCAAGATGATGGCCCTGCCCCGGTTCCTCTACGTCCTACAAAACTCACTCGACCTCGTTCCCGCCAGCTACTTCAAAGAAATCGAGACTCTACAACGCCGGTTGCTATGGAATGGGAAGCCACGTATTGCACTATCGAAACTGAACCTTACCTGGTATGATGGGGGGATCGCTCTCCCCGATCTTAAAAAATATTATTGGGCAGCTCACCTAACAGCCATTAACCACGGCACGTACAGGCAGGAGGGCGACCCGGGCTATGCGATGGATCGCTGGGTACTACCTGGAGGGAACTATAACCGTGCGCTCTACTCGACCACCGGTAAACATCACCTGACCGGTCCAACCAAGCACTCAGTGCAGGTCTGGAAAGCAGCCACCAGAAGCATGGGGTGGGAGCACAGGATAACCCTGGCTACGCCGCTATGGGATTCGGAGTGGCTCGGGAACCTGTGGTCAACTAAAGGTTTCGACAAATGGGACCTCATAGGTATCTCAAAAATTGGCGACTTATGGGTCAAAGGCGAGGTCAAGTCATTTTCCGCCCTGCAGCGAGAGTACGATCTCGCTCCTACAGAGCACTTTAGATACCTACAGGTCCGCCACGCCTTACACTCCTGCCTCCAGAGGGGAAACCCCCGGAATCCGCCCCTCTTGAGGACAGACTCCTTGATGGCTATTTACCAACAAAGGCCATCTCGCTCACGTACAAGAAGTTAGTGAATCACTCTGGAGACCCCCTGGGGAAACTGCGGGAAAAGGATGGCATAATAATGGACGACGGGGAATGGGTGGTAGCGACGGCGTCGCCGCGGGAGGTCGCCATTGCGGCGAGGCTGAGGCTAGTACAGCTCAAAATCCTGCACCGGATTTATATCACGTGACCCGGTATGGTACAGATGGGAAGAGCAGTAGATGGCAAATGTAGAAGGGGCTGCGGAGGGGAGGGTACCTTCCTCCATATACTCTGGGAATGTGCGTTTGTCCGGAAGTATTGGCGGAAGATACACGAGGTGATGAGCGAAGTGTTGGAGCACGCACTCCCTCTGGAGGCTAAGAGATGTCTCCTAAACGTGTGGGAGCCCACAGATTTAAACAATACCCGTGTCACCTGGGTCACGTTGGGGTTGATGATAGCGAAACGTAATATCGTCCAGACATGGGGGGCATCACGGGCACCTGCGGTATCCGCATGGGAGAGGGACATGGACTGGTGCATGTTTCGTGAAAAATATGTATATGTAGCTAGGGGATGCCCCAAAAAATGGTGCCGCATTTGGAACGACTGGAATGAATATAGAGGGAATGTCTGTACCCCACCACAGGTGCCAGCCCAAGATGAATCACTGTAGACGTGAAACTCTTAACCATTGTTCATATACTGTATACAATTATCTGAGTGAGAACCTGGTCAAGTTATGAAACATGAATGTACTGTATTTTGCCTTGCACTATCGATTCCTATTGTTAAATAATAAATCAAAAGTATTATTAAAAAAAAAAGAGAAACAAGGCATATGCAGGACGTACATTCAGGCTAAGGTAAAATAACACACCATAGTCAATTAAAATGATGGTAGTCGAAGGTCATCACGTCATGTCAAACCTTAAGTGTTCCTCTAGCACTACATGTGGGAGTTCCGAACCTTGAATTGACCACTTGACAACGCAGACTGATGCCTTTGCTGACTGATGCTAAAAATGAATCATCATCAATATGAGTCCAGCTTGATGATGAAAGTGGTGATTCCAAGCGTACTTTTGACTGACAAATGTGAAAGGATATTGTTTTAAATACAACAAGAGGGCCGTGTACATTCACAAGGTTAGGACCGATACATTGCATACCCAGAGTGCAAGAGAAACTGTTCAGCTTGATGAAGATGGTGTTTTATTTTTCTGAGATTCATTTATTGTCTTAGACCGAATATAGAAGTTTACCTGCTTGATTTGATTTATTTCTACATTTATAAAGTGCAACCATCACTTGCGAAGGAGCATCTTGGCGCTATGCGGAAGTAAGCAGAAGTGTCAGACCGTTATAGATTACACCAAAGAAAGACAGAGAATGTCAGGAGCTGTGAAGATCCAAGTCTTAGGAGTCTTCCTAACAAGCATTTCTGATTCAAGCATTCTTAGTTGTGTGGGCAGGAGGTTCCAAGCTTTTGTTCCTAAGTTTGCCACAGATTTTCCTCCTCTAGATTTAAGTCTAAAGGAGGGGGGGGGTTGAGCAGATTGGCCGAGGAGGATCTGAGTGTTCTAGTGGTAGCATGGGGTGTAAACCTAGCCGTTAAGTATGACGGCCCTGATTTCCTAAATGCTCTAAAGGTAATTGAAAGTAGCTTGAATAAAATTCTTTTGTGGATCGGCAGTCAGTGAAGAGTTTTAAGGGCTGCCGTAGCCGAGGAGCCAGAGGGATGTTTCAAAACTAGCCGAGTAGCTGCGTATTGAACCATCTGTAGCTTTTTTAGCACCAGTTTATTTACCCCGGCATATAGGCTATTGCAGTAGTCCAGTCTGGGTAAGATCAGAGCAACCGCTACTGTTTTCCTTGCCGTAAAGGGGATGAGATCAAATAATTTTTTTAGTTAAAACACATCCCGGCCACTGTCAAGGCCTGTGGCCGGAACGAAAGTGTAGCATTATATTTAACCCCAAGGCTCTTGACTACTTCCACTGTATTGGGGGGGAGGGGAGGGCTGATATGTCTTCTGGCCACCATTTGACTGGATTGAAAGGATTGTTTTTACCTATTAACATTATCTCAATCTTATCTGTATTACATTTCAGGTGGTTGTAAGACATCCACCAAATAACCTCTGATAGGCATTGCTTGGAGTTCTGTTCTGAGTCATCCGAGTCTTTATCTAAGACAAGCTGAGAATCGTTAGCATATGAGATAGTTTCAATGTGGAGTGATGAGATTAATGATATTAGTGGGGCCATATAGATGTTGAACAAAGGAGGGCTCAGAGAGGAGCCCTGTGGCACATCAGTCGAAATAAGGCGTTCTTTTGAAAGGAACAGGCCTAAGCCACCGTTTGCCTACGATTGTATAAAAAGGATTGTATCCAAGCTAAGACCGTGTGTGCTATACCACAATTTTTCATTTGAGATAGGAGAATATCATGAGAGATGGTATCAAAAGCAGCAGACAGATCTAATAGCATCAGTACTGCATTCTTTCCAATGTCCAGCATGAGTTTCAATGCATCTACCACTTCTAGAAGAGCAGATTCTGTTGAGTGTGAAGGTCTAAATACTGACTGATGAGGATGAAGAATTTTGGCCTCGTCTAAGAAAACAGATAACTGCCTATTGACAAATCCTTCTGTAATCTTAACAAGAATAGGAAGTAGCGAAATGGGGCAGAGGTTGGAGAGCGTGGATGGGTCCTTTTCCTGTTTTTTCTGGAGTGGTTTAACCACTGCCAGTTTCCATTCCTGGGGAACCGTAGCTGTGACTAGCGAGGAATTAATTGTTATTAATGACTGGATTAATGATCTCTACGATCTTATGAAGCACTGCAGAAGGACAAGCATCAAAAGGGACCCAGATTTACACGAAAGAATAGCTTGGTGTGACTGCTCCGGTGAAATTCTGTCAAAGGCCTTGAGTGACGGCCCTATGTAAGTAGGATCTAATTCTAGATCCTGTAGGGGGGTGAATGACGCAGTGAATTCTTTTTTAATAGTGTACATTTTTTCCTCGAAGAAGGCTGAGATCTGGTCACATAAAGTCTGCGATGGCAGAATGTCCTTAGCTAATGTTTTTGGATTGGTAAAGGACTTTACTATCGAGAATTTTTTTTCGGATTCTGTTTAGCATCTAATATTATTTTTGAGAAATACTCTCTTTTTGCCGACTTGATTTGTTGATGGTATTTTTTTCCTGGTTGATTTAAACCTGTTCTGTTCTTCGGTTTCAAAGACTCTTCTCCAATTACGTTCCAGGCGTTTGCATTGGAGGCGAAGCTCGACTAATGCCGGCGTGTACTAAGGGGCTGAAATTTTGGGAGTCTGTTTAGTAGCAGCGTTGCCTATCGGTGCTAATTCGTTGCTGATGGACGTAATCCATACGTCAAAATGGCAGGAGTCCTCTACCGTATTTCCTGATGTGGATGGTATAGAGGTTTGTGCTATGTAGGGCAGCTATCATCTTCGCCCATTTATGACACGCTAGTGAGCTTAAATTAGCATACCGGGAAGGTTTTTCCCCCAAACGGAAGTAAGTGTTAAAAGGGATTAGCCGATGATCTGACCATACTTCAGGAATTGGGGAATTAACTATTAGAGAATGAAAGTTGGAGCAGACCCAGTCAAGGGTATGCCCTGCCTGATGAGTCTGGCCAGAGACCAGCTGGTAAAGCCCTAAGGTTTCTAATATGTCGCGAAAGTTTGCCACTCCTGGCTCTGTCCGACATTCCAAATGTAGATTAATATCACATAGAAGCAGAAAATTCGAGTAATGTGGGATGAGATGCCCTATTGTCTCTCTTAACGTATCCAGGAATTCTTGATTAGGGCCCGGGGGACGATATATCAAACCTCCTGTAAAGGAGGTTGAGCCAATGAGCCTAAAGCAAAAACCCAGGCTTTCCGCTCCCATCAGGGAGGGAAGGTCAAAATGAGTGCAGTGGTAGGAATCACGAAAAATGACTATTCTGCCTCCTTTCTATCCTGTCTACAAATGGTGTAGTTTAGCGCAATGTAAGGATTGCACCATTCCTTAAGCCATGATTGTGTGATAAACAGAAAGTCCAACTGCATTTCAGTAATCATTTCATTGATGTCTTGCGCATGCTTGCAAAGAGAGCGAGCCTTAATAAGTCCTCCCTTTACAAAAGAGCTGCGGGAGGTATTTGCAGCAGGCACTAAGCTGGTATCCGAAGACATCAATGTAGTGTTACAGTTAAAACAGGTTAGGGGGCCCATAATCTTATTTGACAACAAGCGCGTGTCACATTTATATATATACACAACAGGTGGATAAGCTTTAAGATCCGCACATCTATAAGGCAGTTATACTGTCATACAACATTACATTTTTAACATGTCAAAGTACAAGGGTGCTCTCGTGGCGCCGTATTACCCACCCACCTTGGGTAAAAATCTGCTAGACCTGCATCTGCAGTCTAGACCGAAATGTAAACCAAATGCACCGAAGCACACCAAAACACTGTTACTTTTATCCTCAGACAGTCATAAAACAAAGAGAACGCAACCAGTTAATAGAGTTTTATTTGTAACTTTCCAAAAAGTGATTCACAGCTGTAGATATGTCTGGTGATTCAAGTTTATTCCATTGCAGACAAAACAAAGGCAGCCAGAGTGTCACATTTATGGTCAGTATCAAGTGATTTTAAAAAGGTTGCTGACCTAAAGATACCTGGTGTTAAATAGGCAGCCTGGCTGGCGCTGATAGCGTTTCGGACACGGAGGGGCGCAGAGGGGCTTGCATTTGGCGCACCTTCAGCGTGCCAGCGGCACGTCCGCTGCGCCAGGCCCATTAAATACTGGGGCCTGCCAGCCACAGAACGCAGAGCCAGGCCCATTAAATACTGGGGCCTGCCAGCACCAGCGGCGTAAGAGGCTTGCAAATCTGCCCCTCTGATTATACCGATAGAGCCTCAGCTGGCTCTTCCAATCTAAACCTCTGTACTGACGGCCCATTCACCAATTGGTTGCCAGGTCACAAAGATACTCATCCCACCCCCATTAAGGAAAGGTTCACTGACACTCATTTTCCCTGCCTGTGTTTGCCATGGCATGGCAGACACGAGCAGGAGCAATGTAGAATGTAGCAAAGGGGCAATGTAGATTGGCCTCCACGGGCATAGAGAAAACACCTGCATGTCGGAGACACTTAGGGGCTTATTTACAAGCTCCTTGCGCCCCGGGTGCGTCACTTAATATGGGAAATAGTGACGCACGGGCGGGGCAAGTGGCTTGTAAATAAGCCCCTTTGTTTTTTGTATTGAAAATACAAAATCCTACTTTGGGAGATTATATTTTCACTGCGAAAAAGTTTGCAGAGTGGGCATATTAATTATGATGAAGCGGCATGCCTGTCTAAATAGGGTGGATGTGCCTCCACTCCCCTTTGGCATCTCTATAGGGGGGTGTTAGAGATGCGGCCTGCGTCTCAGCTCTATTTGTCCAAGTTTCCCTTGGGCCCCACCCAAGCTATTGAATTTGTCAAGAAGCAAGACAGAAGAAAATAGACGCAGTACCTTGCAATAAACATAGATGTTCCCACTAGCTTTCACTAGAAAGCAACACTTGTTTGGGGCAATTCGTGAGCCTATGTTTGGTTGAAATGTTTAAAACTGGCTTCATATGTGTGTGTGTATGTATATATATATATGTAAACATGGCACTAACAAGAAATCAATAATCATGCCCTTCAGACAGACACCGTATATTATACGTGGTAGCTATAACTGCAAGACGGACTTCGCTGTGTATATCCTTCAATGCACATGCAATAAACTCTATGTAGGAAGTACTATCCACCCTGTTCATGTCCGCATCCTGCAGCACCTGAGGGCCATTACAAATGATGACCAATCATATCCAGTTGCCAGGCATATTAATTCTTGCCATGAAGGAAATGCACAAGACCTCTCCTATTTTGTCATTGATAATGTCCCTAAGAACCCAAGGGGAGGCAATAGACAATTGGCATTGAGGAGATTGGAATCGAGATACATCATTCTCCTCAATTCCAAAATCCCACAAGGGATGAATGCTGATGAAGCGTTAAGTGTCCACCTGTAATAAGACTGTGCGCTCATATATATCATAGAGATCCATTCCTCCTAGCGTAAAGTTCTTCCTTCTAATAATTTTTTTTGTGGTATTTTCTTTTGTTAATTCCCGACACACCATTATATTTTGACCTATGTTCATTGTTGTAATTTCATATGGATATTTTTGTTAGAAACGCAGGCCCACTGGGGCAGTACTTATCTGACACATCTCCTTTTCTCCATCTGCCGACTCACATTATAGCCACATGAGTAATAAAATATATTTTTTTCTCCCGCTACCACCTTCCCACCACTTGGGAAGTTTTTTGGGCATCAGCACAGGCTGTGCCTGAGACATAGTTCAGAGTGTATTAGTAAGTTCAGGGAGACATAGCTATATATATTTTGTGTACTGGGAATGTTTATTTCCACCCCCAGTTGGCAATAGTAGTGATGGATGTAATTTCCTTTACTTTAGTGTTATTTCTATGGGAGTTTTTAACTTTTTACTGAAAGTATAGATTAAACTGAGTGCATTATAACTTAATTTGGTATTTCCATGTTTATGGCACTTGACTCCAAGTACAACTTTAAAGTAAGATCCAATTATGTATGCAGGTCGGGAATCAGTGACAGAACACACTTTTCACTCTCACACTATGAGATACTTCAGAGTGCTATATTTAAACTCAAATTAGAATGTGTGTGTTACATTTATTTGTATTTTCGTTATTTGTAAAAACATGTGTATATTATTTAATTTTTTTCTGTGTCATTCTGCATTGTCATGGTACACAGCCGTAGATTAACCTTTATGTCTATGGTTGGTTCCGGTTGCTACGGCAACCATGGGAAAATGCTCAACATGTATATAGTTTGTAAAATGGCAGAAGCTCTTTATGCAGTGAACAAGGCGGTCCTGCCGCCGAAACGCGTCTGACCTTTGTTTGGAATAAATCGCCATCTGTGCCAAAATTATCACGGAGTCGGTGCCTGTTTGCTTGACGCTGTCAGGATGGAATAATATATATATATATCCATCCACTGAAATAAAAGATAATGTGAAGGTTTAGTTAGGTAAAAATGTCAGTTAAAACGTAACTTTTTAAACACTGAAATTCACCAGCTATAGTTAACGCGGGTCCCCACCATGCACAGTGATGTCATCAATGTTGTGATTTCAGATGTCATCAGTGATACTATCAATGATGTCATAGAGAATGTCATGAGTGATGTAATACGTGAGGTGATAATGAGCACATGACAAGGGCATGAGTTATAGTTTCTTCAGTTAACTATAACTGGCGAATTTAAATTATTATTTTTGTTGTTGGAAATGTTACATTTTAACTGACATTTTCACCTAACTATTCTGAGTTTTTTTCAAAGTAAGGTAACAATAAATTGGCTGGCTTTGTCAAAGGTCCAAAATCTAAAAGATAGGCCTATAGGCTGTATCAGGGGGTCATCACATCAACATATATAAACCAGACCTATTGCCTTTGTCGTTAAATCACCACAATAATTTATCAACAATTATAAACCAATGTATTCACTTGTACATGCACAGCAATGACTAATAATAGTTATTGTTACAAAAATATTTTAAATAAAGCCTTTTTTACTCAATAAAGCAAAAACGTCTTGGCATAATTCTTTAACAATCTTCAGGCCACAAAAGGCAGCCAAAAAAACAACCACAAGGGGTCCCAAACTCCAGCTGAAGAGCACATAGTTCCAGCCCAAAGTCCTTTAAAAAGTATGGTACACTCTCCTTGGGTCATATGTTCAATGGCGTAGGAGAATTACTTCAACTTTTTTTTCAATGTCCCTAAGGGGGCAGCTGCACTACCGGCAGAGCCCATGAAATAAAAAAAAATGCTGGTGCCTTTGTCCCTTCTTCGGGCACCAGGAGGAGCACATTTTTCAGATGTACAGCTCTTAGGGGCATTATGGGGAGCTCCCTGGCGGAAGCAGTGAGTGTGAGATGAGTGGCTACTCCACTCATTTCACAGCTTTTTTCTTTTTCAAATAAATTAATTTTTATATTTGGGTGCCACCGCCCCAATCCTTCACCCAAAAACTTAAAAATCTTAGGAGGCTCCGGGAGGAAGTCCATGGCCCACGCAACCCAACCGGCTGCACTGCCAGCACCCAGCTTGAGTGCTGGCAGAAGCAGACAATTTCCTTTTTTTTGGTGAGGGCCCAGGGTACTCGCAACAATACCAGGCCTGGAGATGTCAGAATTATGGCTGCTGCAGCCACGCCAGCTCCCCACCCTTTACCCATTTAGAGTGCCAGTGGCTGCCAGGCTTCCCTATTTTTCTTCCATCGGGCTGGGAGCAGATTTTCCTTTGCTCCCGCCGAGTGAGAGCAATCTAATGTTTAAGTTCAGGCTGTTTGGGCGGACCTTCTGTCACAGCAGCTGGGCAGGGTACTGCATCCAAACCTACACAATGACACATCCATGCTTGGGGAATGATCAACGACATTCACTTGCTTTAGATCTTCCTACCGAGGTAGCGAACATTCTAGCTGGAAAGGCAGCAGAGGTGTTGTATAAGGGTGCTACTGAATATCTGCAGTGGACATGGCTTTGGAGAGGAGTCAACAATGTCACTGTTTATGGCGATATCCTTAAAGTCAGTGGCAGAGAATGGCTGGAAGTTTAGCAGTATAGTTTGATGGACAGAATTCAGTTTCTTTGGTGATAGGGCCTGAAATAGGATTTTATTGTTCGACTTGCCCATGAGATGGTTTTTCAGGTTCTTCACTATAGATATGTAATGGAATGCTAGAAAACTGGAAAGGTCCTGTGATTGGATTATGCCCGAAGAAAAAGTTGCTTACCTTCAGTAACTCTCTTTCTGGTGGATACTCAAACACAGATTCCTCACCTTGTGAATACCCCCAGGAGCCTGACTGGATCCGGAGATTTTTCTTAGCAATTCCCTCATGCCTGGTCGGTGGAGTCATGCAGGTCTGCATCTGGTCCGTCCCACTCTGAAGTGACATTGGGCCACATATCACTGCCACCTCTGTTTTTTGATGTTAGTTTCTTTCTGATTTCTGTTCTTAATAAGATTTTAAAATTGCAGATTTCTAATTGGGACATTTTTAAGATGGAGAAAAAAATACTTTTTTTCCACAAAGCAGGTGGCGGGTGGGAGGAATCTGTGGTGAGATAAAGTATCCATCAGAAAGAGCGTTATCGAAGGTAAGTAACTTTTTGTTCTGATTAATACTTCTAACTGCAGATTCCTCCCCTTGTGAATAGATACCAAAACAGCACCTTGCTGTGGGTGTCTGTGGAATGGCTCCAACCAAGATGTCCTGCAGGACCAAATGGTCAAAGTGCTCCTCCTGCTAGGCCTGGCTATCCAGACAGTAGTGCTTCATGAACATGTGAAATGCTAGTCCTCCCATCCAACTCCGGCTATGGCCTAATTGTACCCTTGACTTTCTCGACCTTGTATTTACTGTTCTTTGCTTATGGTTTTGATTATTTGGCACTGCTTTTTGTACAAATGTTATATTGCAACTTGCTCCTCTCTTAACCCTTGTAAAGCGCTCTAATACCTTTGGGTCTAGCCAGCGCTATATAAAACTGTTTAAATAAAATAAATAAAATAAAATAAAATAAATGACGCTCACATTTCAGCCTGGAAGAGGTCCAAGACATGCGATCCATGCACCAGCGCAGTGGCAGCCTTGGCTTAGGTGGAATGAGCCTGCAGGTCTTCTGGGGGCTGTTTCTTGGCCAATCGGAAGCAGATCTTTCTATAGAGGAGAATCCATCTGGTGATGGTCTATTTCTGCACTGCCTTATCCTTCTAGCTAGTCATGGAGGAAAGTGGTTACGGTTGCTGGGCAGAGAGTGCTTGTAGCTCACTCATGCGATGAGCTGACTTGATCGCTGAGGAACACTGTTTTCAAAATTAGCAACATTAGAGGACAATTGTGCATTGGCCCAAATGGGATGCACATCAGAAATGTGGGAACCAAATTCAGATCCCATTGGCGCATCACAAAAGGTTTTGGTGGATACGCATGGGCCAGCCCTTTTAGAAAATGCATCATAACAAGTGATTGAACAGCAATGGCTGATCAGGTAACCGTAAAAAGGCCGTTAAGGCCAACAATAACCTTTAACTGTGGCCACAGCAAGGAATTGCTCAGCTAATAGTAAGGGGAAAAGAAGGACATCACATAACTGTGCTTGCAGGGGCTGAATATGCCTAGAAGAACACCACACAAACTTCTTTCTGGATGCTGCATAGATGGTTTTGCTGGAGGGACACCTACTTGCCAGAATGATGTTTACTACCTCGGTAGGGAGATCTAAAGCAATTGACTGTTGCCGCTCAGTCTCTAAGCATGGAGGTGCAAGTTCCATAGGCTCGGGTGCCCTGCCCTGCTGCTGTGATAGAAGGTCCTCCCAAAGAGGTAACTGGATTGGGGGACGGGTGCTCATGGCCAGATGCCCTGGGTATTACACTCTCCTGGTCCAATCTGGAGCCACTAGGATGACTTGGGCACGGTTGTTCCTGATCTTCTTCAGAACATTGGTGTTAGACTTGGCATCTTTTGGCAGGTTTCCCCTGTCTTTTTGCTTTCTAACCTCTCGGTTTTTGCTGACTTAGTGCCTCTGCGCACTTTCTCACTGCTGTTCAATGTTAAAGTGCAAGTGGCTCCTGTTGTAAATTGGGGTTATGGATTGGTGATTCCATGATTGGTCATTTGATTTACTAGTCAGTTCCTAATACAGTGCACTGTGTGTGCCCAGGGCCGGTAAATCAAATGCTGCTATTGGGCTTGCAGCACTGGTTGTGCCACCCACACAAGCAGCCCTTCAAAGGTAACTCAGACCTGCCACTGCAGGGTCTGCGCACAGTTTGTAACTGCCATGTCGACTTGGCAAGTGCACCCACTTGCCAGGCCCTACCCTTCCCTTTTCTTACATATTAGTCACCCCTAAGGTAGCCCCAAGGTACCCCTGTGGGCAGGGTGCAGTGTATGTGAAAGGTAGGACATGCCCTAATGTGTGTGGCATGTCCTGATAAGGAAATACTGCCAATTTAGTTTTTCACTATTGAAAGACTATCTGGCCCTTAGGAAAGCATGGGAGTTAATTTAGAACATCTTATAAATATAACTTCCCATTGGGACCAGATAAGAAAATAAAGTTTAGTATGCCTGAACTCAGAATCTAAAGATGCATCTTTTAGTAAAGGTGATTATTACATTCTGTGTTTGAAAATGCCACTTTTATAAAGTAGGTATTTTCTTACTTTTAGAAAGTAGGTATTTTCTTGCTTAACCATCCTATGTGCCTCTGCTAGGATGTGGATTGACTGTCTGGCTATGGAGTGACTGGGGCTGGGGATGTGCAGTGGCTCCAGAGAGTCTGATGGGTCAAGGCTGGGCTGATTAGACTACGGCTGCATTTAGAGTAGTGGGAGATTTCCTTGCACCTGAATGGGCCTGGTCTGCCTTCCACAATGCTGTCTCCACCACCTGCCAGGAAGCTGGGCCAGTGAGGACAGAACTAGTTTGGACTAAGCACAGACACACTGTGCCTGAGAGAACAATGGAATTTGGGGTATAAATATTGGGGCCCAGACTCCAGAACTTTAGAACTCTTTTGGAACCAAGAAGACTGCCAAGAAGAAGAGCTGGAGAAGCTGTGAGGAGGGACTACCACTTTGCTGTGTACTTTGCTGTGTTGGCCTGCAATGGCTGCTTCTGTCTTGGGCATTGAAAGGACTGGACTGAACTTTCTGCAACTTCCTTTTTGTGAGTTTCTCCAAGGGCTTGAGGTAGAGCTTGCACCCTGTTCAAGAAGTCTCAGGAACAGCAAAGTCTTCAAGTTCTTCCGCCATCAGGACTGGGAACTGTGTGTTTTGTACTGCAACAGAAGAAAAGCAACCTGACGCCGTCTACGACGCCACTGCCGACTCCGTGTCCTGAAGGCACCACAGAGGGCACTGCGGCAATGCCGCGCCGCACCGCAACCCTGGTCTCACCGACGCCGCCACCTGACGCCGCCACCGAGCCGCTGATTGCACCGCGACCTGTGGGCACCGCACTTCGCACCGCCTCGTTTCACGCCGTCGCCCTGGTATCCCCGGCGACGCCGCACCATGCCGACATCAACGCCGCTGCTTGCACCGTGGTTCGAGGGCACCGCTCGTAAGTTACACGACACACCGTCCTCGTTCTGCACCGCAGCCTTGGCCTACCGACGACGGCGCCATCGACTCCAGTTTGTCAGCCGACGACAGCATTTCAGCAACGAAGACGCTGCTGCTTGCACCGTGACCTGCCAGCACTGCGACGAGCGCTGCATAACTTCGCACAGCAGCCCTGGTCTCACCGACGCCGCTGGGTCACTGTCACTGAGCCGCTGCCTGCACCGTGACCTGAGGGCACCACACGCCACACCGCTGCACTTCGCACCGCAGCCCCGACGCCTGCACTCCCGACTTCAACAGCGAGGAGTTTGTTCTGCAACACATGTGACTTCAAGGGCCCGACGACACCTTCACCGACTTCCGGAACCGATGCCTGCGGACGCCGGCCCTTTGGGGCTCATCGGGAGGTGGCCGACGCCCTACATTTCTAAAGGTACTGTTTTGCGGGTCTTCCCGACACCGCAGCTGGCCTGCAATGCCGCGGTCAGCCAGAACTGTTTGGATTTGTTGTTCACGACGCCGTGATAGCCCCAGACGGCGCTATTGACTTTCAAGGAACTGTATTTCAAGTCTATTTTGATTACTGAAGATTTCTGAGAACTGTATGGTGGATTTTTATCGTTTTTGGTCTTGTTTTGGATATATAAAAATATTGGATATTTTTCTAAACTGGTGTGGTGTCTTTTTGTAGTGCTTTCACTGTGTTACTGTTGGTTATGTGCAAATGCTTTACACACTGCCTCTAAGATAAGCCTGACTGCTTGTGACAAGCTACCAAGGGAGTGAGCAGGGGTTATTTTAGGAGTGTAACTCCCTTATCCTGACTAGAAGGAAGGGTCCCTACTTGGACAAAGGTGCAAACCCTTGCCAACTAGAGACCCCCATTTCTAACAATTGGGCAGGAAGGCATACAGGAGTACCAAGCTCAAGTCCAACCGAAAGGCATCTCCAAGGGAGAATTATTGTATTGCGAACACCAAAGTGCAAAAGTGTGGACACTGTACGTTTAAAAAGATCAAGCCAAGGTTCTCCCATTTGCTAGAAGACGGCCTGCATCACACTTCTGAGTGCTGCCACCATTTGTTATGCACTAGGCAACAGCTGAGTTTGTCTGTCCTGGCATTTAAAGATCCTGCCACAGGTTGTATGACCAGAGAGATGGCTTGACAATTCAACCAGTTCAGTGGGACATGAATGCGAAAATTGGCATCCTGCAATTCCAACACCACCATCTAGTCGTCGGGATCTAGAGGATATGGGCCAGAGAGGATATTTTGAACGTGTCTTTTTGAGGAACAAGTTCAAAGGTCAAAGGTCTAAAATAGCATGAAGACTGCCGTCCTTCTTCAACACGGTAGCATAGCAGGAGCAGATATTGATTAAACTTTTAGAGCGCTGGAATGCCAATGGCGTGTTGGCACTACTATCAAAGCACTGTCTAATGAGTAGTTCTGGATACGGTCTACTAAGTAAGCTTATCATAATGGGCCAGAAAATAACCATGTGTTAAGCTCCTTCCTAAATCCAAACAGATTAGGCTGGCTTCTCAGATGTCCAGGGAGAGTGTTTCACAGTTGTGCTGTGATGTGGAGGAAACTCCTGCCACCCCACTTCTTACTCTTGATTTTATGTGTAATTATCATCATAGAATTAGTTAATTGTCGTGTCCTATTTGGTCTGTACCAGGAGAGATTTGTTTTCAGATATGCAGGGGCATTCCCATACAGGGTTCTATGAGCCAAGCAAGGTGCCTTGAACTTGACTCTTTTCTTCACTGGAAGCTAGTGGAGTTCTCTAAGATACTCAGCCACTGACTCAAATTTCGGGATTTTTTTCAGTAGTCTTACTGCAGCAATTTGTAAGACAAAGCTTTTTGAGTGAACGCTGATGAATGCCCAAGTATAGGGCATTACAATAATCCAGCCTCAATAGCACTAAGGCTGTCAGCAGCTTAATCCTGCGTACAAGAAAGAAACAGGAAGAGGTGAGCTTGTTAATCTGAACCTCAAAGCAGCAGCCAGTCCTGACCTATGAGGCACTCTCTCTATTGCTCCTTTGTCCAAGAGAGCCTGGACTTCTTTCCATAGAATGGATAAGTGGTCCTCCAGAAGCTGTAGTGGTATACGCAGCTTGTTGGAAGGGGTAGACACAAAGGGTAAGGCGTATCCACCCTAGATAATTTGAACGCACCTGTTCGATGTGAAGCATCACCACCCATTGTAATAACTTATCTGACTTCCAATCGGGTTGCAGTGCCCCAATAAGGACACACTAAAAGTGCTTTGCAGTAGCGGGGGACTGGGTAACGCATTGCCCCTTGGGGACTTGGATGCTGTCGGCCAGAACTCTGCCAGACATCCACCTGGAGCGGCTCCTCGCCCAATTCTTGCACGCCTACTCAAGTACAAAGACCGAGACACGATCTTAAGACTCGCAAGGGACAGGCAAGAGCTGGTCTATGAGGGGAACACCATCTCTATATACCCAGACTTTACTATGGCAGTGCAAGAAGCGGGGAAGAAATTTGTGCAAGTCAAACGCAAACTCCAACAAGCTAATATACCATATTCTGTTATATACGGCCCAACTCTGTGTCCCATACCAAGGAAAAACGCACATCTTCAACACCCCACAACAGACTCAGGACTGCCTAAAATCTATAAAACGTTGAGCTCCTGCAACCCAGGGTAATGATTCGATCCCAGATCACCATTTCTAGTATCTGAGGAGGAATAGCTGAGACTCTCGCACTCTGGGATCATATTCCCCATTGCCGACCACAGGATCAACCCATTGCACTCCTGCCAACGTCAAGACATTAACTTCAACAGAATACTCACAGACGCAACCTACTCAGATTTACATTGAAGCCACTGCCGAGAACAGATCAACAGCCGCTTAACAATGACCGGGAAGAGAATGTGGCTTAACGGCTAGGACGGTCGACCTCGGAGCTGGGGAACTGGGTTCTTGTCTCTGCAGGGACGCTCAACATTCTGTGATTCTGGGCAAATCACTTAATCTCTCCGTGCCTAACAAAAATGAATGTGTCCGTCTGTAACATAACTGGTGCTCATGTAAAGCACTCTGATACCTCCGGGTCTAGTTCGCGCTACATAAAAAAAAAAAAAAAAATCTCCTCCCCTTCCCCCCCCCCCCCCAAAATGACTTCCCGGGCACCCTCGCACATGTGAGGCGAAGTGCCAGGCTCCCCAGCGCATACCCCCAGTGGGAACTCCCCGGACAATGCAACGGTTTGCTTCATCTCTCTCTCAACTCGCTCTCTTCCAAACTACTATCTATCTCATCATACTCCTCTCTACACTCTTCTCCTCCCTCTCATGACCTCTGACCTTTCCATCTCCATTCTCAACTACCCTACAAGTTCTGACTCATTTTGGAGTGACTGTTGGGAATATGGGTGGGTTGATATACAGCAACACTGCATGTAAAAGTCATGTCAATGCTAATGATAGAATAGGTACAGACACTGATCTAAGCCATTGTCTCAACAGACACAGCAAATCCTTGCAGATATTAGGGTACATTTTGATCAATGGACACACCTAAATTAAACACAGACCTTACCTACAACTTCCTGACATGGAATGTACGGGGCCTCCGAGACCCTCGCAAGCACAGACAAATCCTTGGCTATCTAGATAGACACCATGTGCAGGTGGCAATGTTACAAGAAACACACTTTGACCTCAAGACGCCACCTACCTTTGGAGGGAAATGGGCTGCACATAGATGCTTCTCATCCTACTAGCATATGCCAGGGGGACTGCCATCCTAATTAAGGCTAGCGTAAAATGCTGCCCGATTGACACATATCAAGATGCGCAAGGCCGGTATTGTATGATGTGGGGCAGGCTGGCGGATCACTTAGTCACGCTGGAACTGTTATGCCCCCAAAATTGATGACGCCACATTTTTTGACAAACTCTGGGGCCATTTCCTGGATATTGGGTCCACACATCTCATATGGGGAGGAGACTTCAACGTTGCATTAAACCCTAAAGGTCGATCGCTCGCATGCTGCCCCTACCCCGTTCTCAAAAGAAGATTAGCACCTAAACAGCATTATCACAGATCACCAACTATTTGATGCATGGAGGGCCCTTCACCCCAAACAAAGAGAGGGTACCTTTTATTCTAGCGTACACTCTAGCTGGCCCCGCATTGATTTCTGGATACTCTCAAAAGGCCTGGGTACATGGTTGAGAGACTCGTCACACTTGGCGCGTACACTCTCGGATCATTCCCCCGTCCTGATGAAATTATCCCCTCCAGGCAATGAATCCACGTATCGTTCCTGGAGGCTCCAGCCCACTGTGCTACTAGACGACAACTTTCGCGAAGTAATACAACAAGAAATCCTCAAATTTTTCCCTAGAAACACAGACAGTGTCTCATCACTGGCCTGCGTCTGGGAGAGCTTTAAGGTTACCATTATGGGACTCTGCATTGCGAAGGGTGGGGGGGATCAAACGAGATATCAGGAAGTCATTGCAAAGGTTGGAAGGCGACATTAAAGGCGCAGAAGCCCGTATGGCTGAAAACCCAACCCCTCAGCAACAGGCACATCTCAAAGAATTACTGATAGACTACTCAGACACGGCAGAACACTAATCTAGGTTCCGCTCCAAATATCAATGCGCCCAGACATATGGCGAGGGAGAAAGACCCGGTAAAGCCATTGCAGAGATAACCCCATCCCTTAGACTTGCTAATAACGTTCTTGAAATAACAGACGAGACAGGCATGAGGCAAACCGACTCTAAGAAGATACTTAACATATTTGCTGACTACTATGCACAGCTTTATAACACACATAGAACAAGCCAAACCAACATGACGTCTTACCTTGAAGACACAGCCCTTGGCTGGATTAGTGACTCCCACAGAGAGTTTCTGGCAGCCGATATTGAAGAAGATGAGATACGGGCGGCCATAATGAACTTGTGCTCGGGCAAGGCTCTGGGCCCAGACGGCCTGCCTGCAGACTTTGATAAATGTTACATCGACCAACTAGTTCCCATCCTTAAAGAAGTCTACGAAGAAGCTAGGGATAATGGTACCCTCCCCATGACGATGCGGCAAGCCATGATTATCTCACTCTTCAAACCAGGCAAAGGCGTCACCACATGCGAGGCCTACAGACCCCTGTCATTGATTAATTGTGATACTAAGATTTTGGCCAAAGTACTAGCCAATAGGTTAACATTACTGATGGAAGGGTTGGTATTCCCAGACCAGTCGGGGCCTTTATACCTAGGAGAGCAACCTCACACAATCTGCGCACTATATTTGCGTTATTACAAGACATAGACCTGGAGCTGTCAGCTGTTGCGTTTTGTTTTAGACGCCACAAAGGCCTTTGACTCCCTGGAATGGGACTACATGTTTATGGTACTGAGCAGAAGGGGTTTCCCGTCCCATTTCCTTTCATGGATCGCATTACTTTACAATCAGCCTGTAGCTATCGCACAGATTAATGGCCTCTACTCCAACCCGTTCCCAGTGCTTAATTTGTAAAATATTAAGTGCCAGGGCTCTGACTAGGAGGCCACTGCAGCTTGCACCACCTATCGCCCTTGTCATCGCTGCCAAAACAACTACTAACCATCTCTCTCACATGTAAATGCGACAGTTCAGATTATTCCAGGTCCCCAAAGCTAAATGAATGGCTAGTGAGGTAGGTATTAGCAATTTTAATGTATATTGTATTCCTAAACTACTGTTGTTCTGCTCATCTCTAAATTAGATGGGCAGCGCCACCATGTGGTGGACTGTTCTAAGTATGGTGTTAACAATTTGGTGCCGGTGCCGAGCACCGGAAACCAATTAAGTGCCGGTGCTTAGCACCGGAAAGCCCCGGCTCAAATGAAGCACTGCCCGTTCCCCATCTCGAGAGGTACCCGACAGGGATGCCCTCTCTCCCCTCTGCTTTTTGCATTGACAATTGAACCCCTTGCGGCCAAACTTCGCCAGCACCATTGAGAATATGCGATACGATACCCCTCACGGCATACATTAGTCTCATTGTATGCGGACGATATTACTCTCTACATCCGCGAACCACAAATGAGCCTAAGCCCTATCCTCAGGGAATTCATCCAATTTAATAACATTTCAAGGATCCATATCAATTGGAACAAATCACAGATACTCCCCCTCACGCCCAACACTCACAAATTCCCCCTAGACTACTCACTAAAATGGTGCGACTCAGAAGTAAAATATTTAGGAGACAGAGAGGAAACACTCCGGGCAAACTACGGCACATCCATTGAATCGATCACAAACTCGATAGCTCGATGGACCTTACTGCCGCAATCACTAGCAGGAAGAATCTCTTTAATGAAAATGATAATCTTACCTAAACTACTATATTTATTTCTCAACATACCATACACCCTGGCCGCCCATTCTTCCGCTCACTACGATCACTGCTAGTCAAACTGGTGTGGGGCGGTAAGCAACCCCGTGTAAGCTGGTAGACTATCACACAACCATTTTCACAGGGCGGCTTCGAGGAGCCAGATATGGAATTATACTTCCTATGCGCTCAAGCCCACCATGCAATATACTGGTTCCATCCACCACCATTCATCCCGCACCTGGCCATCGAAAAGGGATATATGGCCCCCACACCCATGACATCCTTCCTAGGAACGAAAATCCCCAGAGAAGACACCACCCACTACACAGTAGCCTGCACCAATCTAGCATGGGAGCGGCTAGTTAAATCAGAGCGTAAGCCATTATTATACTCTACACTGATGCCTCTTCCATATCATCCCCTTGCGCCAGTCACTCGCGAAATCGTATGCCGAGACACGCTTCGCAAAAGATGCTTAAACACTTGGAGCCACCTCTATCATGAGGGAATGTTTAAAGAACGACAGGCACTCCTGAGCAGTGAGAACGTCACACCACTGGAGATCTTCTTATACATCAGGCTTAGGCATGAAGTGAGAGCCAATACTCCTGAGTTCCGTCAGGAGCCCCCCACGCTCGACACTCTGCACGCCTTGATGCAAATGTCGGGCCGGCACACGCAGTGTCCAGACTCTACCGCACTGCGTTATTAGAGCGCCCAAACGTGCCACACGATACAAGGAAAGCTTGGGAACATGAACTAGATGAGCTGCTGACAGATAACCAGTGGATATACTGTTGCACGCAAACAGGAGCTATCACGGCAAGTAGCCGATTGCGGATAACACATTTTAAGTTTCTACATTGAGTATACTACACGCCAGCGCACTTATGTAAATATAAACTGAGAATGGATGATCGCTGTGACATATGCCGGCAGGAAGGAGCGGGGTTCCTACACCTCGCATGGCAATGCGAGGAGATACATAGCTACTGGCGGGAGGTGGTGACAGCTCTGTCCAAGATGGTTGAGTCCCCTATTCCTTTACCACCGACACTGGCGCTGCTAGGATACACAGAGGACTTATTAACACCAAATAAGAAGTTTGTTGCGCTAGGCCTACTACTTGCAAAATGAAGATTAGCATGTAGATGGGGCTGATGACGTGTCCCCAAGTTCAAGAAATGGCTCACAGACCTCATTTATTACAAAGACCATTGACAGTTTATGCAGAGCTCTTGCCAATCTCGTCCCGCCCCAAAGATGTTTGGGAACCCTTACGAACGTACTTTTGTGAAAATTCAGATTGAAGGACTACACATACCATACCAGATGGATATGATCAGAGCAATGTAACTGACCCCCTCTATGTAATGTAAGCTAAGGACTGAGCAAGTAATTTACTATTTGTGTAACACATTATGCAATGCTGGAAGGTCTAGTGTATCCATAATGATATATATGTACATGCCTGTTAGGCTTCCATGTTCCGAAGACGCTGTATGATAAATCTACTGCCTGTTGTAGACATCAACCTAGCTATAGAATCATGATAATTGTACACCCACCAATTTTTAAATAAAAAAAAAACAACAACACATAAAAGACATTGTCACTTACAATGCCAATAGCTCAAACTCTGGTAAGTGGGAGACCTATTGCATTGCAAATGCTTGTTTTGCAATGTTCTCAATACAAATACACAATATCACCTACACTTTGACTCTGTTATTCCCTCGAGGCTAAATTAAACGCTTGTTTGTTACAAGGGCGTTTTTCACATATTAAAAACAACGACTGCCGACTCGGTATAGCCACAAAGTAATTCCTTGAAGTATGTATTTTCATACTTCAAATTGAAATTATTTGTGGAAACGCCCCAAGCGGACATAACTTCACTTTATTTGCAATTAATTCAGTTAGCAGACAATCATGAATTGTTTCTGGTATGTTCGCTCCACTTTAGGGATGAAAAGAACATTGATTCATGCTGTGTCTGCTACAAAGGCGAGACATCTCTATTCTAAGTTATACTTTAAAAGGCACAAAAAAACGTTGTTTAACTGGCTGCATTCTCTATGGCGCGATTACAGCAAATGTACCATGATTCTCATTTCACAACAAAATGTGGCGATTTACGTGCGACTACCAGTGTCCACTCACGAAGATATAAACAAAACATCTTTATTAGAAGCATTGTACATTAATGTTTATACAACTCTAATGAAGTTCCAAGGCAGGCACACATATTTTCGATTTTTCTTTTTGAGGTAAATAAAACAGCAACTCTGATTTTCTGATGTCAAAAAGATAGGAAGCACTAAAATGAATTATGAAGTACTTCGGAGGTTTGAATTTGGGCCCCTACAAATGCACTGTCTAATCCCACAGGTCGAAAGTCACCTGGTGAGCCATGACCCCAGCAGTGCCTCAGCCCCACTCCTCTCTGCCTAAAATGATTACTAGCACTCTGAGGGTCCATAACGGTCCCATAGTACCACAGACGCGAGCCCCATCCCCCCTCGCCCCCGCCTTGCTCTGATCCTCAGCAGTCTGACGTGACTGCTTCCACTCGGTCTGCTTTTTTAAAACAAGCATTGGCAAAGGGAATAGGTCTCGCCTATGCAAGCTCAACTGACTTTGTCAGTGTTTTTTAGCCATGTTGAACAGCAGCACAGCTAAAATTAATAAAAATAAAGTGTTATGACGCAGTCAACACTGACTGTGTCATAGCGCTTTTATCCAATTTATTTTCAACCATGCAGCACAGCAGACGTGCTGCTGTAGAACATGGCTAAAAAACACATTGAAAAAGCCAATAAAGCTAGTATAGTGAGAACTGGATCTTTATCACTTCCAAAAATTATACAAAATAAAACACATAGTGGAAAGAAAAATCCATCACATACCACAATCTAGCAAACAGCCACTACAGGCTTATCAAAATTAATAATAGTGATTAACATTTGTTCTTTTAAATAACCAGGCAAAGCATGCACTTGGGAATAAAGTAAAGCTGATGGAATGCAGTATTCCAGTCTCTAGAGAGCCTCTTGTACCTAACAAATTGGATACTTAAAGCATCATGTCGAGGGTCACCCATGTTTCAGGACCTGCAGGGTAAAGCTACAAAAAGAGGCTGAGGATTTGTATAAAAGAAGCAGAAAAGTCAAGCGATATAAAAATACCAAGGAAGGTAGACAATAAAAAAGGAGCAGATAGGCTCCAGGGGAAATGCCCACAACTATCTGTCAGTAGTGGATTGCCAACACAGATAAGGAAATGTGATTTCCAATAACAGCAAAAAAGGATGGGATTACAGTGTGATTGCCTTGCCTTTCCACCGAAATTAGCGCAAAGTGATATCCATAGCCTAATGTACGCTGATGACCTAGTTATATTTAATCGTACCCCAATTGGCTTACAAAGAAACCGAATCGAATTAAATCGATATGCAAAAGAATTTTTTTTGGTTCCTAATATCTCTAAAACTAAAATTTTACCTTTTAGAGGAAGAAGAAAATTTCTGCCTTTCACATGGACATCAGGGGGTAACCCGATTGAAATAGTGAAAGAATACGTTTATTTGGGCCGAATTGTTTCGTATAACCTTCAAAATGCTCCCTATTTTCAGCATCTCAGGCGTAAGGCAGACGCCCATGCTGGGGCATTACAGCGATTTTATTGCTCTACTAGGAATAGAAATTTTAAATCCTAGCTCGAAGTTTACAGTAAGAAAATCCCACCTATTTTATTTTATGCCTTGGAATATATACAGATTAAAACCTGGCATCCAATAAAAGTTAAAGAAGGGCTTATTCTACGGAAACTGCTAAAAATCACCCTATCAGTTCCCGTACAAGCCTTAAGTCTTGAGCTTTCTTTAACGAGTATATATGCTCAAGCCATCTCTAATATCATTAGGTGGACCTTTAACCTTTTACAAGCAGCTCCAGGCTCCCTAAAATACATATTAAAATTGGAGACTTTTAGAGCAGAATCGGTACAGCATACTTTTAATCGGAACCTTAAAGTAGCCCTCGAGGCATCTCAATGCACAGTAGCACTTGGTCTCCAGCGCATCTGAAGCTCTTTTTAAAACATACGACGCCGAGAATAAGTTTTAAATTAGATAAGGAGTATTGTATCCAACTAAACTACTATACAAAATTTGCGGAAAATATAGTATATCAAACTCCTGAGCACTGTCTACAGTTTCAGTTAGAGCATAGAGTAAGGCAAGGCATTCTTCTCCTGCGACTAGGAATTCTCCCCTTAAAAGTTTATTCCTCTAGATGGAACTCCCTTGAAAATCCCTCGGGTAATTGTGACTTGTGTAACGGTGGAGTACAAGATCTTTTCCACGTACTCTTAATCTGTCCTAATCCGATTTTGGTAGCAGCTTGGAGACGCTTTATAAAGCCTATCTGTTTTAGACCCAACATTATTTTAACTCAAGATTTAATTACGCTGTGTAAGTACCCCCCAAACGAATTTGTCTGCTATAACTTGTTTAAGTTTTTAAAGAGTTTTTAAAGCGGTTTTAAAAGCGCATAAATCTAATAATTTTAATCTCATGTATTTTGTATTTCTCAACCACAATTTGCTACAACCTAGTTAATGCTTATAACGAGTTTTAAAGCTGTTTAAAAGTATAAATATAAATATTTCTATATGTACGTACTTGTATTTGTTGACTTCAGTTGAGGTCTGAATCAAATAAAATTAAATTGATTGATTGCTTTGCCTTGCCTTGTGGATAATCTAGCAGGAATTCGTAGGGGAGGAGAATAAGAGTATATGCGGGCCGTCTTATGGGTTCAAAACTGAGAAATGCTCAGAAAAGAGTCAAAAATAGTGTAGATTAGCTACAGATCGACTACAATTCACAGAACACCTACCACATAACAGATCATGGAATGTATCCTGGCTGTATCTTGAAGGTGGTCAGTCCTCATGCCCTTATCTCATGGACCACAGGTAAGGATCTACAGCCTCTACTCAGGTGACTATAAATATTTTGCCTTCCAGCACTAAAAGTAGACTAACGGAGAACAGTACTGAAGCCTCAGCACCTCTCTGCACTGTCTCCTGACACTATTCTTGCATTTTCTAGTCATGGGAGTCTGTGAATAAGGGGGGGCGTGGCTTGCCGGCCAAGATGGCGGGCATGCTTTGAAACAGCTCCGTGCTTGGGGCCCGGTTATCCGCCGCAATCATCCGTCTGCAGGCGGCGTTTCCCCATGCAAGTGCGCTCACAGTGCAGCGGACAACGGAGTGCATCCTGTAAGCGGTCGAACACGAGACAGGTCGTGCTCCTGGCCATACGGGCTGCCAGAGTCAGGGACGCAGATGAAGTGACTCGCGGCCATCTTGTGGAGGCGGGCAGAGGCATCGACGCGGCCGGGCCTCCATCCTCGTCTTAGCCGTGGTGCTACATTGGCTGTGAGGAAGCGGCAGTGGAGGTTGGATGAAGAGTGGTGGGGGATTGCAGGCAGAAGCAATTCGGGCGGTAAGGAGCAGGGGGTGGAAAAGCGCTCGATCCCGGCAAACTCCAGCGTCTGGGCTTCCCCCCCCTCTCCGCTGCTGCACCGCACACTGTCAGCGGCATCCCCGGCGGTTGACCCGGGCTGGGACATTGCTGGGATACTCCGCCTGATGCGGCCTTAGCAGGGCTCGGGGGCTGTGTCGAGCCCCGGCCCGCCCACCAACTGCGCTTTCCTGCAGCGGGCGAGGGGGAGAGGAGGTACACTCGGCAGATAGCCAGTAGGCCCAGAGCCGAGTCGCTGCCTACCCAGGCAGACATTGCCACCACACCAATAGGGGAGTTAGCTGGTATCCAGAGGTAGTGGTGGGCGGCCACGTGGTGCCAGCGAGCAGGACAGGAACTTATGCACCGGTCGATTGCCCCCAAGTACATACTGTGGGGACGGAAGAGCCCCGGGAGAGACCTGAGGAAGTGTGACCCTACATCCGAATTGGCGAGAGCAAGCAGGCGTCCCGCTGGGCTCGGGGCTGTATCAAGCCCGGGCCTGGTCGCGTGAGGCGCACGGGCCGCCCCGTGGTTGTCACCTGAGGGCCAACAGAGAGACTTGCCGGCAGCCGCACTGAACGGACATACACGCTTGTGGCTTCTCCTGCAGATCCCATCGCACGGTGCACCTCAACAGGCGCGAAGGCAGGAGCTTGCGCGTCACTCGATCACCCCCGGGGGGACGTTACAGGAGCGGTGGGGTCCCAGGGGCAGACAGTGGGGCGTGGCCCTGCATCTGAACTGTACAGAGCAAACAGGTATCCGACTAGGTCCAGGGTTTGTGTCGAACCCCAGGCCCGACTGCGACAGGGGCGTAAGCGGTGCCTGAAAAGCACGAGGCACACAATTCGGCACCATCCGATGTCCTGAAGTCAGCACATGAGGGGCAACGCAGACCCTGTTCCAAGGAGGTGCTACGCAGGCACACAATCTAGTGGCTGCTCCTGCTGGTAAGTCCATCAAGACCCGTTGCGCGGAGGGACTCAACGGGCACTGAGCGCTAAACGCATGGACTCGGCTAGTTCAAGCGTGCCAAGGGCTGATAGCTGGGGTCTATCACGTGAGTCCCCACTGGGGCAGCAGGCAGAGGCGTGATACAGCTTCCCTCGACTCTGGGGTGGCTGGGTGCTGCTGCGTTGAAGCCTGTGACGCCAACTGACTCAACAGGCCCCAGCTACTACAAGACAGTACTCAGCGGACAAGCAGGAAGATGGGCAGGCAGCGTGCCGGGACAGGCATGACAGCCACGCAGCCAATCGACAGCGCCAGGCAACCTGGCCAGGACCAGGAGGGAACAGATCCCGCCGGGTCTTACACATTGGAATTCAAAATCGACACAGTACTCAAGGCAGTTGTGCAGGTTGGGACTTCGCTATCACAGACCTGTTTGTCCCTGAAAGGCCGCATCGACAAGATAATGTCACGTTGCTGAACGCAGACCACCGCAAGTTAACGGGGAAGGTAACAAATGCAGGCAGAACTGGAGGAGGCCCTCCCAGCCCTTAAGACCACATCTGCCGAGGTACGAGATCTCACGAAGCTGCTGCGCGCACTGGAGCGCAGAATGGACAACTCCGAGGGTCGCTCCCGCCACAACAATGTTCGTGTCGCTGGCCTGCCGGAGGGCTCGGAGGGCCGGGACGCAGTGGCATACACTGAACAATGGCTGAGAGCCCTGATGCCAGCAGATGCGCTGTCTCCCTTCTTTGCAGTAGAAAGGGCTCATAGGGTGCCCTCAGCTGGGCCGCGGCCCTTCCTGTTCCGGCTGCTCAATTTCAAAGATTGAGACACAGTGCGCCGGGAACTGCGAAAGATGGAGACAGTCAAAGTAGATAATGCATCGGTCCTCTTCTTTCAGGATTATGCCCTGGGAGTGCAGAAACAGCGAAGTACATTTCTGGTGGTGAAGAAACGAATGCATGAACTCGATATCTGTTACTCCCTTCTCTTCCCTGCGTGTCTGCGGGTGATCGCAGAAGGCTCTACTCACTTTTTTGGCACCGCGGAAGATGCCTCAAACTGGCTGGAAGTAGCAGGGCATCACACTTCGCCGAGCAGGTGTGATGGCTCTCGCAAGACTGCCCCAGGCACCCAGGGCAGCCAAAAACGGAATCGCAGGAGGGCCAGAAAATCGCCCACACAACAGCACCCAGTCCCTGATCTGGAGCAGGTGATGCAGGAGCGGCGTGAGGCACTGAGGACGGCGGCCACGATGCAGACCACTGGAGTCGCCAAGGACTCGGATGCCTCCTCGATGCGCTCCGTTAGTGAGGACAGTTCATCTGCGGTGTGGCTGCCTTGCGGAGACTCGCAAAGACTCCCAACAGTGACATTGCAAACTGCTGATGACTTGATATGGTGTCCACTAGAGGCTCCTGGGCGATTCCAAGCTTGGTCACATCAGTACATGCACCACCTGCACCCACACACAATACACGCGCGTCAAGATGATACCTGAGTCACTGTCCCCCATAGATCACAGCCGGGGACCACAGCCGCGATCAAAAAACACGCATCGCATCAAAAAACGCTTGCCGCTACGCAGTTCCACCCATACTCTGAAATAGAGCCCAGGCACCCGCAGTCCTGCCTCCTCTAACCGCCTTAGCTCACCCCTTGGATATAAAGTGCGGCGCGCACAGCCGATACTTGCCATTTGGCACAGTTCGGGCAGATACACGCTGTCCCTCTGCTCGTTTTAAGATGTGGAGGGAAATGCTTGTTCCCCCGTTAGTTGACTCACAGTATGCTATTGTATCACAGAAACCGCCAAAGATACGCCCCCGCCCGAAATACATGCGTGCTACCCATGGCCTGATCCCCGTGTGTTGCGCCTAGCGCCCGCTTCTCATTAATGTTCCATGCCGCCTACCACCATAGTTATCTGGAAAGTTAGAGGTATGCATATGCCAGCGCGTAGATATGAAACATATGCTTACATAAAGCGCCAAGCCGCCCACATAGCACTATTACAGGAAACACACTTAGCGCAGCCAGAGGTTCGTAAACTCCAGCATAGGTGGAGGGGCCAGGTGCTGGCTACGGGCTATTCATTCCTCTTATGCTAGAGGTGCCCTCATTTGGATCCACCCGGGGACTCCATACACACCTGAAGAGACAGAAATAGACATTTATGGGCGATATGTGTTATCACTGGGCAGACTAAATGGGAGGCAGATAATCCTAGGGTCCATCTACGCCCCAAATACCGATCAGGCAACATTCTGGCAGACGCTTTCGCACATATCCTGCTGGTGCGACATCCCCTGGTTGTTGGGGGGAGGGGGGGAAGGGGAGACTTCAATGCAGTACTAGACACAAGCTTAGACAGGTCCTTCCCACCACTACAGCTTACCATTGCCACATCAAACGCTAAAGCCCTAGGGGAATGGATGTGCTACTGGGGCCTCGCTGACATGTGGAGCGCATTGCACCCACGGGAACGCCTATACTCACATTACTCTCATCCACACAGGCTGCACGTGCGCATTGACCGATTTGTAGGAAGTGCGGCACTCCTTGCCAAATACACCCGAGCAGGGTATGTAGGCCGCACACACACGGACCACAATCCACACATGATACAGTTGCTCAATGAACAAGCTGCACAGGTCGCCTGCGAGTGGAGGCTGAAAACTGCGGCGCTGGAGGACCCTCCCTTCAGGGCTTCAGTAGCCACTACTATCGAAAATTATTATGGAGCAAATGAGGATGCGGTCCCTGATGCAGGTGTTGTGTGGGAAGCATGCAAAGTGGTGGTTCGGGGTCAATGTATGGGACTCAATTGAAGCCTGCGTCGACAATTGGACCAAGAAGCCACACGCATTGAGAATGCCATCATCCAACTAGAGTCAGAGGTAGCAAACGTGACTGGTACCCAGCGTGCGCTGGATAAACTGAAGCATGACCATGCCCAAGTCATGGAACGGTTGCGATGTATAAATTATGCTGCACATGCAGTGCGCGCCCATGCAGCAGCAGATAGAGCGGGTAGGCTGCTGGCGAGACTGATTAGGCAGGAGCATGCGCGTCCTCTGGTCCTTACGCTGCGATCGGCGTCAGGACGCCTACTGACTTTGCCAGCAGGACGTTCACAAAGAGTTCACAGCTCACTATCCTAAACTGTACAAATCGGTCCTTCAGGTAGCGCCCTCAAATCTAGATTCTTATTTGTGCCCGCTACTACTGCCTGCAGTATCGGCAGAACAGCGAGCAGAATTAGAGGAGCCGATCCCTCTATTGGAGGTGCAGGGGGCCATACAGGCGCTGGCAACTGGTACGGCGCCCGGCCCCGACGGCTTCCCAGCCGAGTACTATAAAGCGTTTCAAATGATCCTGGCCCCGCGCCTGCTCTCCATGTACCACAGCGCGCAGGAGTCGTCTATCCTCCTAGAGTCGCTTCGCGAGGCGCTGCTGGTCTCGCTCCCCAAGCCAGACAGGGACCCGGAGCTGCTGGGCTCCTACCGACCTCTGGCGCTGTTGAATACAGACTATAAGGTGTTGGCCAAAATACTAGCGTGCAGACTGGCTCCCCTGGTACCGCAGTTAGTGCACACAGACCCAAACGGCTTTGTGCCTGCTCGCTGCACATCGCTGAATATACGCCGTTTCTTCAGGGTGGCCCGCTACTCCATGGAGAGCTGGACACACTCGGGTTGTCTAGTTCTCGACCTGGAAAAAGTGTTTGACACCCTGGAATGGGACTTTTTATTCACTGCCCTTAGCAGGTATGGGCTGGGGGAAAAATTCCTGGATCTGGTTAAGCTGCTGTACACGCAACCCACAGCCAAAATCAAGAGAGGCCCTTATATGTCTCAGGCGATTCCAATTTAACGTGGCACCGGCAGGGATGTCCGCTCTCCCCGTTGCTTTTCGCACTCGCCATCGAGCCACTGGCCATGTCTCTCCGACAGACTGACGCAGAGTGGGGTATCCCCCTGGGTGATGGCACGCACGCAGTCTCTCTGTATGCGGACGACCTCCTGATCTACCTCCGGGATGTGCGTAGACCATGCTCAGTAGTGGAAAGGGCGCTGCTAGAATTTGCCTCGCTGTCAGGGCTGCGGGTAAACTGGGGGAAATCGTGCTTGTATCCCTTCGCCGAGACGACCCCTGATCCAGAATTAGTAATGGGTGGTACACCGGTGCCATGGCAAAATTCGGCTTTCTGTTATCTGGGGGTCCGTGTTTATCGCCAACAGGAAGACCTTCTGGAAAGTAACCTCGTGCGCGGGCCACGACGGCGGTAAGGTCCCAGATGTCCTTCTGGCGCACCCTTCCATTAGCCACCATGGGTCGCATAGCGCTCCTGAAAATGGTGGTGCTCCCTTGACTGCTTTATCACTTCACAAACTTGCCAACGTACGTCAGACCCTCGTTTTTCCACGCTCTAGAACAAGACCTGAGGCAATTCATATGGCATGGTACATGTAGCAGAGTAGCATTAGCGAAACTTTACCTACCCGTTGACCAAGGCGGATTAGCCGTTCCCAACATTATTTGGCTTCACAACTAGAGGAGGTGGCTCGTTGGATCGGTGCCGGCAGTTGGCGGACACTGCCACGCAACAACCTGGTTACACGCAGCCCCAAATCACCGCCCTGTTTCACCCCGGTAGGAGGGGCGCAGTTCCGGCTCAACTCCTGGCATTGGTCGCTTACAGATGTTTTCATCGGAGCCTAAAGCTCACAAAAGAGACACCGTATGCACCCTCCCACCCATACTTGGCACACAAACTTACCATCGCGCGGTCTCCGCTGCGGAACTCGCTGTCTGGGATGCGCCAGGGTTGCAGACCCTGGGAGACCTGTATCAGGACCAGCAACTAGTGCCATTCCACACGCTGGCTGAAGACAGTGGTCTGCCGCAAGGCCAATTCCTCTTATATGCCACGCTGACGCAGGTGCTGCGTGTTTTGTGGGGAGACATGGCTCATGAGCCCATGACCCATCTCACTATTCAGTATCTTCACGAACTAGGCACAAGCAGGCATCTAACTAAGTGATTCACTGAGTCCCTACGAGCACACTCGGCACAGCCACTGGCGTCCCTTAGACAGCGCTGGGACGCAGACTTACAGAGGCAATGCAGGGACCGCGAATGGTCGGCCATACTAGAGGGGCCTACGCATATTCCTAGGAATGTCCGGTTCCGTTTAATACAATACTACATTGTACAGAAGGCATATATGACACCAGCCAAGGTCAATAGGTACTTTAATCAGGCAGATGCCAAGTGCCCTAGATGCAGATTGCAGGATGCAGACCTTTTGCACATGCTATGGGCCTGCACAGCTCTCACCTCCTATTGGAGAGCAGTCACAACGCATTTGGCTGGGTGCATGGGTCGCAGAGTAGCATGCTCCTGGGATACCTGCCTACTAGGCCTGTATAGGATAACCAAAAAGCATAAAGTAACGCCTCGATTTATAGACCTCGGGCTCATCGTAGCCAAGCGCTTGATCACTAGGCGCTGGAAGTCACCGGAGCAACAGAATGTAAAAGCCTGGCTACAGTCGCTGACGTGCTGGGCACAGGCAGAGAGCGTGGCACTGCACCAAGAGGACACACTGGGTCTGCGGACGCTCCAACTGGCAGCAGCGTGGGATGTGATACTGCTGGATCTTCGGAGCTCAGGGCAGGACGACCCGGAGGCTCCCAGGACCCCACATGAGGCTCCTGATTAGCAGGAACCAGTGGTTCACGCAGAGCATGTCGGCTGCCATCAAGACTCCCGCAATGCATGGAGCTATGCTGCCCCGCTTGCTATGCACCTCACGTGAATAACCAGGTCATGTTATATCAGTCTACTCAGTCGCGGCTGGAATCACATACCCTAAGCAGATGGATAAGAAGCACATACATTTGTATAACACATCGCGGGCGAGACATCGGGGAACTAGGCCGGGTAGGGGCTGTCGCATGCTTCAAGTGATACAACACAAAAATACCCCATTTCTTGCATCCGCCGTTCACTAACGCATTAACATACACGATACATGTTATGTGACGCGCGAACAAATAAGGCATGCATGCCCTCGCTATGCAGGTTATCAATATTATATGTTTAATTGTGCATGCATGCAACTTAAGTAGAAACTTGTGAAACTGTATCCAAAATGTTAAAACTCAATAAACAAATTTAAACAAAAAATGGGAGTCTGGGAATAAGAGGATTCAATTACCCCGGTAAAAGAGCTCACAGCTGCCACGCTCAGAATTGCCTCCTTAATGTCTTCACAATTACGGGTCATCAAGATTGTGGCACCTTTAGCACCACCCTTTTCTACTGCTCCATGCGTGTATCCAGGAGTCTAATGAATCATCATTCATGTCCATTATCTTCCCACAACTAACAAGCTAAATATCCTGCTGAAGTAATGTCTCAAATGTGCCATATCTGATACATCTTCGAAAAGAGGCCACCCAAGGACCTGGACAACATTGTCTCTATGGGAATTTTCTAAACGATCTACTTGGTTCAGGACACCACTGACTGATTGTTCTAAGTGCACAGTATTGAAATATGTTGGTCTTCATGGAGTCTATCGTCAGATTTTGTTCTGAAACTTCCACAATGCCCATCCTCCCCTCATTCAGATGCATCTCCACTTTTTCCAGTTTCATTAGCGACGTCATAATTCTTTGATCAATTGTATGCAGCTTATTTTGCATCGGGTTAATGGCTGTCATAGCCATTTTGTCATCCTTAGATAAGTCAAGTTAGATCTCCACAGGGCGTTAATCTGTAGAGGTGCCCCTAAGCTGGAAGAAATTCTTAGTAATCTGTGCACCCTCCATTGGTCTTGTAGCTGCTCCTCGAGACCCAGGCTGCCCCTCCGTGTGCACCTTACTGTGAGCATTCGAGAGTCAGATGAGACGACCAGACTTGTTCCTCCAGTCCCAAACACTGCAGCCTCCATCACTGTAAACCTCTCATAGAAGGAAGAAAGCATAAAGAGGGGCTTACAACACTTCTGTCGGTTCACCACCCACTTTGAGCAGCATTTTTGCTGTCAACCGCCTCAGGGCCATCCACAGAGCTCATTCCTTTTCTGCAGGTATCCCTCACTGTATATTACTTGGGTCCCGAAGTTCTCACCAGTCATGAAGTACTGCTCCATCATCATCTCACATAAGCACCACCCTCTTGGGTCTTCGGTAGTACACTGCACAACATGTTATTCTCTCTAGTGTATTTCTTGTCAATGCCTGGTGATTATTTTATATTAAAGATCCATGATTTGATTACGCACAGCAAACGTGCAGTAGGAAACGAGGTCCGAAGAAGAAGAAAACAGACTTCATCACTACTGAATACAATAATACTAAATGTGACCCAATTTTGAAACCTAAAATATAGAGCCTTGATAAAGTGGTCTTATTCTGTGAAACGTGCGTCGGCTGTGGGCTGTAAATGTGAAATTTTTTAAATAGATTTTCTATCAATGATCAGAGTTTATTAAATACTGAAGAGAGTACCAAAAACGTATGTTTCTCTATGATAAAACATCGAGAAAAATAAAGCCTTGAATGAAATATGAAATTTATACGAACTGTTAGTTTTATAAATTCTACTAATGAACAAAAAACGTAATGTGCCGTTGTACCTCCTACTTTGTGTCTTAATCACTTTAAAAACAAATTTGGAAACATATTCCCAATCAGAATATAGATAAGTAGTAGGTCTCCTACTTCACGAAACAGAAAAAAAGTATTGGTCTCCAGCGTATCTGTACTGCATTCTAGGCTGATGGAACATTTCAGCTGCTTTAAAAGGATTGTGAAACGTATCCTTATTAAGGGGCTTTGCTGCTTATCTGCCCAGTTCCTTCCCTTCATTTTTTTTATTAGAGAAGCAAAATTAATATTATTTTCTCACCTTCTAATTTAATAACTAAGCCACATGTAAGCTCTAATAGTTGTTTTCTGATTACAACGAAATCCTGCTTTAAGAAAAGATTAATGTTTTGTTCTCAAAGACAGCTTATTGGTTTCTTCACCCAACAGTTCCGAATCCTTTTCATAGGTAATGATATTTGTTGTTTACTAATATGGACGAATGTCTCATGATGCAGTAATGTAATTACCACCCATGTGAAAAAATAACCTTTTTCATAATGTGTCACAAACATGTGGAATTCCATGCTGGTAGACATTCAGCAAATCCCAGGGTCTACTATGTCATGTTTTATTACTTTTTATTGTCTCTTTATGACCATGACCTTTGCAGCATTTGCAAATCTGTAAAGCACTACAATGCCCAAGACATCAAAATATTCAAATAAAGTCAATACATGTACTTGCTAGCATTGGTGCTAAGGGATATTTCAATCACTGGAAGAGGAGAGTTCAGAGTGCTGCAGTACGTGGTCCTAAAGCAGCCAAGTGCTTCTCTCCCAAGGACACCTGCTGCCCTGGCACAGAAGTAGGGGTCTTGTGCGACAGATATGTGCTGGTCTTGCAGCAACACCTAATGAATATCGAAAATGTAAACCACTTGCTTTCTGGGCTGCAGGAGGGCCTACAGTGACTACTTGTGGAGCGCCACAGCTTGCATCAAGCGACAATTTCTGAACCCAGGTTACTTCGGCAGCATGTTTCGATACCATAGGGTACTGTCCCATCTACATTCCAGCTTGGCTTACACTGAAGCACCGAAGCATTGTTTTCGTCTCTCTAACACGATACTAAAAATATCTAATGCCAGGACGTCTTATTTCCAGGACGAGAAGTTGAATATTGGCTCTTGAACCTCCAATACAACTCTTTGGAGATGGTTTCTTCACTCTGCCAACAGGCGACTCTTGCTTCGTTCTTTGTGCCTTTCGGAATCCTGTCTCTCTGCTGGAGGGGCTTCAGAGTTGACATCTGGTCCTGGCTCGGGTTCAAGAGGCAGTGAAGGAGGCTTCGAGAGCTGTGAGGGAGCCCCACCACCTGCAGAAAGCAAACAAAATCCATCAACTCAGGACCAAATATGAATGCTACATTTCAGCTAACATTATATAACATGGGAATCTGTGCAATATCAGCAACGTATTACTGGCCTTTTAACTGCTTTAAACAAACTAGAAGAAGAGGTTAACTGTACAGACAAACCGTATAACACACACCACCACCTAACAGCTGCCCAAAGTTTCCAATCTGCAAGTCTGAATACATTATACTGCTTCCAATATATTTCCTGCTATTTTATCCCTTTTGTCATTCGTAAAAACTTAATTTTGCATTAAGCAACCTTTCTTCATTCAAATTAAAGAATTGCAAAGTTCTGTCTGGGCTAAGTGTTATGTAATGTATGTATTTTGTTCAACGTTATGCTTATTTTCATTTAAAAAAAAGATAAAAATCACTTACTATCTTAAAAAAATATTAAAACAAGTATCATCTGGTTTTACGTGCGGTTTACAAAACCTTTTTAACATAACATAACATCACAAACATTAATCACGCATTCATGTATATCTTTGTCCACAGAAGTCAATAAACAGTTACAATTCTAATTATCTATTTCACATCAGAGAAAAATTCTCGATTGTAACTGACAATTTCTAGCAATGAAAGTGAAGCTCAAGGGATACCACTGACGTTGCAAAATCGGCATAGCAAAAATTTACATGGCAGTCCTTGCCAAGCTCTCACAAATTTCAATGCTGGGAGACAGTTAAAGTCTAATGTTTAATTTATAAACTTTTGTAGGACATTTAGCATGCCATATTGTTCGAAGTTAGAATTTGATTATCAAGAAAACGTGCCAATCCACAAAGGTATTTTATGCTTTAAACATCTGTGAGCTACTGAAAATACACGCATTTATGCCTGCAAGGAATTCGCAGCACATGTTGGAGCAGAATATGACCCAATGTGAAATTAGGCGTTTGGTCACAGCCATACCCTTCTTAACTCCTGCAAAGCTGACAGAGCTGATCATCCACTCTGCCCTATCAAGTATGGCTAGTGTAATAGGTCACTGCATACCTGTGGTCCAATCTATGGAACCTTGGTTGGATGAAGAGGAGGGAAGAAAGACAGCAAAGTAACAAACAAGACCACAACAAAAGGCAGACACTGCCTTGGATAAGGAGGATGGGCAGAAGCAGAGGCCAAGAGACCACTACCAATACACAAACTCAACCCAGGGTCAGTATTGACCATTTCGGTTTTTCCCCATGGAAAGGTGGAAGGAAGGCTGAACAGGCTCTGGACCTATTGACAGATCATAACAGAAGATCCATGGGTGTTAGATGTTGTAAGTTGTTACATAAAAGAATTCTATATCACACCCTGACAGCTAAAGGAATCTAGCGAATTACTGTTTCAGGAAGAATTAATGAGTATTGTAGAAACCAAGGTATTTCAGATGTTGCAAAAAGGCTCAATATTAAAGGATAGAAAAGATCAAAAAGAGTTTGTGAGCATATTCTTCTTGGTGACAAAGAAGAACAAGGGCTGGCGTCCTGTAATAAATATGAGAAATAATGCCTTTGTAGTTTACATACATTTCAAGACAGAAGGCGAGAATCATTACGGGGAGGAGATTCGATCGTGAAGTTAGACCTAAAGGATTGATATTTTATATTTCAGATAGCAGAAGAGAGTCAGAAATTTCTACAGTTCAAATGGAATGACAATTTATTAGTTAAAATTTTTACCATTTGGCCTTTCTTCAGCACCCTGGTGTTTTTCAAAGATTCTGACACCAGTGGTAGAATATTTGAGAGAGCATGGTGGTAAATTATTATATTTGTAGGCAATATTTTGATAATGAGTCAGGACTAAGTTCTCTGGAGGACTCATTTAGATCTAGCAAAGTCTCTTATATAGAATTTGGGTTTTATTGTGAAGCCAGAAAAAATCCGTGCTGTGACCCTTTCGGCACTTGGAATTTTTGAGATTTAGGGAAGACACTGTAAAGGTTCAGCTCTAGCTATTATAGAAAAAAGTAATGAAGATAAATCAGGGGGTGTTGCATTTGTTGAATTGGAGGAGATGAGTTTATCCGCGAGTAAGTGGGCTTTTGTCTTCTTCAATACTATGTTTCCAGGTCCATTGCACTTCAAAGCCTTACAATGTTTTAAAAATTATGGATTAGCAAAGGGGTTTTGGTACGGGGACAAGATATTTTTTTTTCGGACTAGGCGAGGGAAGAGTTGTTATGGTGGTTCAAAACTAGGGAGACATAGAACAGTAGTTTGCTTTTTGGAGGCGCCACAGATTTTATAATGGAGTTGGATGGAGTGCAATGTTACTAGATCAAGAAGCAGGGGGAAAATGCAAAAAAGGAGTGGAAGGAGGAACACAGATTTTTTTGAATTGACAGTGGGAGTTTTTGCAGTTTTCAGATTCACATTCAAGGTTGTTCACTGTTGTTGAGGATGAACAACATGACGGGAGTGACATATATAAACAGGTTGGGAATAAATACATCAAGGAGACTGTCTGCAATTCTGAAAGAAATGTGGGAGTTCTGTTTGGACACAGGATAGGTTTGAGAGCTCTGTGTTTGGCAGGTATTTTTGGTAGAATACAGTTAGTGGAAGTTGAAGAGGGAGATATTGTTGAAAATTCAGACGGACTGGAGACCATTGGGAGTGTATCTGTTTGCATCATGTTTTACATGCCAGTAGAAAGGTATTCAGTTGGCGTCCAGATCCGGGAGCTCAGGCAGTGGAGGCATTCACTCACAATTAGAGGGATTTGAAGTGTTATGCATTCCCTCAGTTAATACTAATACAGGAGGTATTGTAACATGGAAAGAGGCAGAGTTGTCGCACAAGTTACTACTTGTGTAACGATATATCTGTAAGAGACATTAGTTAGTGATAGATTCCTTACCTTAGAATATCCCCAGGCGTCAGACTGGATCTGGAAAGTTTTGCTAGCTGTACCCCTGCGTGCCAGTAGGTGGCGTCGTGCTGCTCCGCGTCCGTCGCTGGCGTCGTAAGCGCCGAGATGACGTCACGGAAACTACTTAGGCGCCACCCATGCGCGCTGACGGCAGTTCTGTACACGACTTTCCGCGCCAGGAACGCAGAGCCATGCCAGAAACTGACCACTGGTGCCATGAAACTAGGGCCCTAAAAGGGATGACCTTAACCCTAGAAATCAGTTCGCAGAACGGGGAGGATGGGTGGGGCGGTAAGGAATCTATCACTAACTAATGTCTCTTACAGATATATCGTTACACAAGTAGTAACTTGTGCATCTGAAAGACACGTTAGTGATAAGATTCCTTACCTTAGAATAGATACCCCAGCAATACCAACCCCGGTGGTGGGTCTGCGAATAGATTACACCAGAAAGTCACGGAGAACAGAACGGCCAAAGAAGCCGTCTCTCCGGACTTGACTGTCAAGGCAATAATGCTTGGTAAATGTGTGCAGCGAGGCCCACGTGGCTGCCTGACAAATATCCTACAAGGGAACGCCGCGTCCCAAGGCAGTAGTGGCTGCTGTTGCCCTGGTAGAATGGGCATACAGCCCCACAGGAGGCTCCTTCTTAGCCAACGAGTAACATGCTTTGATGCACAAAACGACCCACCGAGAGATGGTTCGTTTGTGCATGGCCCGACCTTTTTTAGGCGCCCACGTAGCCAACAAAGAGCTGGTCATCCACCCGGAACTGTTGTGTACGCGTTAGATAGAACGAGAGCGCACGCTTTGGGTCCAGACGATGGAGCCTCTCCTCCTCTTTTGAAGGATGCGGAGGCGGAAAGAAGGTGGGCAAAGTGATGGTCTGCCCGATGTGGAAGGGCGTGACAACCTTTGGCAAGAAAGAAGGACGGGTCCTTAAAACCACCTTGTCCGGATGAACAAAAAGGAAAGGAGGTTTGGAAGAAAGAGCCTGGAGCTCACTCACTCTTCTGGCAGAGGTGATAGCTACCAGGAAAGCCGTCTTGAGAGTAAGAAGACGTAAAGGACAGTTATGAAGGGGCTCAAAAGGAGCGCACATCAGATAGGTCAAGACAAGATTTAAGGCCCATTGAGGCATTATGAAAGGCACAGGAGGAAACGTGCGTGTAATGCCTTTGAGGAAACGGTTAACAACCGGGGACTTAAAGAGAGAAGGCTGATCTGGAAGCCTGAGAAAGGCGGAGATGGCCGAAAGATAACCTTTGACAGTGCCCAAAGCAGAGCCCTGCTGGGCCAAGGAGAGTAGGAACAGAAGGACCTCAGAAAGAGGGGCATAAAGGGGATCCACAGACTTAGCTGTGCACCATGCCACAAATCTGTTCCACCTGCAGGCGTATACCGATTTAGTGGAGGGACGCCTGGCTGCCAGAATGACATCACAGACTTCAGGAGGCAAGTCAAATGGAATCAGCTGTCGCCGCTCAATCTCCACGCATGGAGGTGGAGGCTGGACAGGTTCCGGTGGAGGACCGTCCCCTGTTGCTGCGACAGAAGATCCTCCAGAAGAGGCAGGCGGATCGGGGGATCGATCGCCATGTTGAGTAGCTCGGGATACCAGTATCTTAGTGCCCAATCCGGAGCCACAAGAATGACTTGGGCCCGGTCGCGCCGAATCTTCTTCAGCACTCTGGGCAGAAGTGGTATAGGCGGAAAGGCGTACAACAGACCGCAGCTCCACTCGCGACGAAAAGCATCGCTGAGCGAGTGCCGCCTTGGAAATTCCAATGCGCAGAACTGATGACACTGAGCGTTCTCTTCGGTGGCGAATAGATCTAACCAAGGCTCTCCCCACTGCAGAAAGAGACCTTGCGCCACGTCCGAGTCCAGACGCCATTGGTGATCCATCAAGCACCGGCGGCTGAGTTCGTCCGCCCTGGCGTTCAGAGAACCTGCCAGGTGTTGAACCACCAAGGTAATGCCTTGATGTTCCAGCCATGTCCAGAGGCGCAGAGCCTCCTGACATAGGGTCCAGGACCCCACCCCGCCCTGTTTGTTGCAATACCACATGGCGGTGGTGTTGTCCGTGAACACCTGCACCACACTTCCCCGGACAGAGGGAAGGAATGCCTTCAGTGCAAGCCGGATCGCCCGAAGCTCAAAAAGATTGATATGGAGCCGGGACTCCGCCGGAGACCAGAGGCCTCTGATCTCCGCCTCTCCCAAGTGGCCACCCCATCCCAGGAGGGACGCATCCGTCACCACTGTGTGCTCCGGTTGGGGAAGGGAGAGGGATCTGCCATTGACCCAATCGCGATTCGTGAGCCACCACTGCAAATGTCGTGCAGTGCCCTCCGAGATCTGGACATGATCGGACAGGTTGCCCTGATGCTGTGCCCACTGGAACTTCAAGTCCCACTGCAGAGCCCGCATATGCCATCTGGCATGCTGCACCAGCAGGATACAGGAGGCCATCAGGCCCAGGAGACGGAGGGTCCTCCTGACTGAAACCCAGGATAGAGGCTGAAAGATCGGAATCATAGCCTGAATATCCCGGCCCGCTGCTCGGGAGGATAAACCCGAAACAGGGTCGAATCCAGAACCGCGCCGATGAAGGGGAGCTTCTGAGAGGGACTCAGGTGCGACTTCGGCACGTTGATGGAGAACCCCAGCAAATGCAGGAGGTCGGCCGTAGTCTGAAGGTGGGTGACGACTGCCTGGGGCGAGCCCGCCTTCAACAACCAGTCGTCGAGATAGGGGAAGACTGACACCCCTGACCTGCGCAGATGAGCTGCGACCACCGTCATCACCTTCGTGAACACCCGAGGGGCGCTGGTAAGGCCGAAGGGGAGCACGGCAAACTGAAAATGCTCCTGGCCTACTGTGAACCGCAGGTAACGCTGGTGGGCCGGCAGGACGGGGATGTGAAAATAGGCGTCCTGCAAGTCCAACGCTACCATCCAGTCTCCAGGGTCGAGGGCAGCCAAGACCTGAGCCAGAGTCGGCATCTTGAACTTCTCCTTCCGGAGGAAGCGATTGACGTTCCTGAGGTCCAAGATGGGGCGCAAGCCCCCCTTGTCCTTCTTGGGGACCAGAAAGTAGTGGGAATAACAACCACTCCCTACTTCTGGCCCAGGAACACACTCTATGGCCCCCTTGGCCAAGAGGGTCGTGACTTCCTGCAGGAGAAGTGCCAAGTGGTCCCCCGACATGCGGTGGAACTGAGGTGGCATGGCTGGAGGGGTGGACTGGAAGGGAAGGGCGTAACCCTTGCGGATGATCTGCAACACCCACTTGTCCGAAGTGATAGCGTGCCAGTGGGAGAGATGAAGGCGGACCCTGCCACCCACTGGCGTGGAATGCCCCACAAGGCTCGGATTCGGAAGGTTTAGAGGCCGAAGCGGCGGGAGCGGAGGTGGACTGACCCCCACGCTGATTCCCAGATCCGCCCCTGCGGAAACCGCGACCGCGCTGAGGCTGGTTCTGCGCAGGCTTGTTGATAGAACGTGCCTGGGCGCCCCTCCTGTTGCCACGAAAGGAACGGAACCCAGGAGTGGCTGGGCTTTTCGTGGAAAGACCTAAGGATGTGGCCCGCGAGTCCTTAAAACGCTCCAGCGCACTGTCGGTCTTATCGCTAAACAGGCGAGTGCCATCAAAGGGCATGTCCATGAGTGAGTTTTGGACATCTGGCGAGAACCCGGTAGATCTGAGCTAGGCGTGGCGACGAAGCGCCACAGTCGTAGAAATCGCTCTACCTAAGGAGTCCGCGGTGTCTAAACCACACCGAATGGCGAACTTAGCCGCATCTTTACCTTCCGCAATGGCTTGGGAAAATACAGCTTGGGTCTCCTCAGGACACTGAGGTAACACCTGCGCAACTGTGTCCCACACCGCGTGGGAATAGCGGCCCAAGAGGCAGGCGGTATTCACTGACCGCAGCCCCAAGCTGGCCGAAGAGAACAAACGTTTACCGAACTGTTCCAGCTTCTTAGAGTCCTTATCCGGCGGAGCCGTGGGAAAGGCACTCTGCGACGTCGAAGCTTGGATGACCAGACTCTCAGGCGTAGGATGAGTGGTCAAAAAAGCGGGGTCACCCAGCGCCGGGCGATGACGCCTGGCGACATTCTTATCCACAGGGGCCCCAGTGGATGGCCGCGACCAAGTGCCCAGCAAGACGTCGGTAAGGGGCGAGAGGGTCCTCGGACCCCTCCCAGTCGTCCCCCACCTCCGCCGCCGGTGGCACCGACCGCAGCGGCGGGGCAGGAGCCGGAGAGGGAACATACGGCGTCGGAAACGGTGCAGAGAAGTCGGGGCCGAACAGGCGCCGTGTCCCAATGCGGATCCCAGGTAGGAACAAAATGGTCCTGGAACCTGGGTAATGACGGGACGAAAGGCACCCACTGCGGCGCCGGAGGTGGAGCCGAGGGCGGCGCTGGGGCCGGAGCCGGCAGCGTTGGACCTTGTGGCGCCGTGGCCGGAGCCAGCGGCGCAGGATCCTGTGGCGCCGAAGCTGGATCCGCCGGCGGTCCAACAGGATCCAGACACGGGACCGCAGGGCCCGAGGGCGCGCCGGCGGGAGCCCGAGGCCTAAAAAAGCGGTCCATGGTAGCAAGAAATTCTTGCACCTGTGCGGGAGTCGCCGACAGACCCGGGTAAGGCGGGTAGGCCGCGGGACTCCCGAGCTCCAAAGGAGCCGCAGGGGCAAGGCCCCTGACCCCCTCATCCGCATCCGAGGACCGGCGGGGGGACGTCGGAGAGCGAACACGCTTCTTCGACTTCTTTTTGTGTCGTCTCTTATCCGAATCCGAGGGTGAAGACCTGGAGCCCGAGGAGCGATGGCTGTGGCCCCGCAAGCGTTCCCTGGAACGGCCTCTGGACCGGGAACGGCGCGGGGACGAGTGCCGGACCTCCAGCAGTTTCCGGCGCCGCTCCCGCAAGGCCTTCGGGGCCATGGCCCGACAATCCGGACAAGACCGAGAGTCGTGGTCGGTCTCCAGGCAGTAGAGGCAGACATCGTGGGGGTCCGCCACCAACATGTTGCGACGGCAGGCCCCACAAGACTTAACTGGAAAAAGGGGAGACAAAAGTCTCAAAAGAGATAGTCAAAAAGTGACTAGGGTACGTGTTCTAACCGGATCTGCGCTTTCTGGCGCGGAAAAAGAAAGAACTGACGTCAGCGCGCATGGGTGGCGCCTAAGTAGTCTCCGTGACGTCATCTCGGCGTTTACGACGCCAGCGACGGACGCGGAGCCGCACGACGCCACCTACTGGCGCGCAGGGGTACTGCTAGCAACACTTTCCGGATCCAGTCTGACGCCTGGGGATATTCTAAGGTAAGGAATCTATCACTAACGTGTCTCTTTCAGATAAATAGGTTTGGTGACTTATTTATGGATAGCTCAGGCTCGGTTCCCTTCTGTCATTGTCAATGAAATAGCTTTCCTAATTCAAACATGCAGAGGTTTGTTAGAAGGTGTGGCAGGAGAAAAGCATCCACAGATAGAGTCAGGAGTGTTTAATCTTCTAGTTTGGAAGATTTAAGGAATTCTGGGAGATTTAAAAATCAGGAGAAGCTTCGGAACTCCTCAGTGAATTATGCGTGCCAGGAACAAAGAAAAAATATAGAAATGCCTGAAAGTTTGTGTATGTTGGTGTATGGAAAGGAGTTTGGATCCAGTGGAGGCTAACAAAGAAATGACAAGTGATTTTTAGTGGATTTATTTGGAAACTGTTAATTATAGGCCCATTGATTGTGACAGATCGGCTATAGCTGCAGGCCATTCTCTAGTTGATGATGTTTCAGTAAGAAGTTCCTTGATATGTAGTGTCATGAAAGGGATTGGTCTGAAGAGACCACCATGTTCTAGATATGAAAGTCTATGAGATGGTAATTTAATATTTAAGCTGTTTAAAGGATGGCCTGCAAATAAGTTTTTAGTTCTCAGGAAACTGACATAGAAAGTTTGCTTTGTCTTATATTCAGTAGAAGAGCGTCTGATGTAAAAGTAATTGAATTAAGTAGTAGGTTTAATGAACCAAATAGTGTTTTTTTTAAATCTGGAAAAGGACTAAAACTGTTTGAGTCTGTGTTTTATCCGAAATTTGATTATCATCCAAAGTTGTGAGTCATTAGATGTATGAAAGAGCATGAGAACAGTATTATAGAGAACAGAGGAGTATGTGTGCATCAATTGTTAATTTCTAATGTAAAACCTATAGATGTGTTTCGTATTCAACTACTGCAGGTGGATTAACACTGTGAGGAGGGAAGCTGGTGTTTGTCTGTTTTAAAGTGTGTTCCGTTAGAGGCTTAGTACTGGAGGAAGATTAAAGGATATTATGAAGGTGGCAGATTGGTCAAATTCAGTTTTATTGATTTTATTTTAAATCATTAAAACATGTAGTAAGCTTTGCACTGAAAGATTTAAAACATGCATAATACTAGCCTCCCGTCTTGCCATAAAATGCAGATTCTCAAAGCCTAGGTGAGTTGAGATTCGTGATTTTATTAAAGACAAGAAGGCTAGCATTATCCCTCCTACCCCACACCCCCACCCCTGTTGGATTTGTTGGGAAAGCTATATGTTTCTTAACAGCATTTATCACGAGATTTTAAAAAGACAGAAAATATCAAAGGGATTGATTTTTGTGTATTGTTTCCATTACAAAAGATATACTTTGTTATGGTTTTGGATAATTCATGGATCAGTGCATTTATCATTTATTTTTTCTTAACAGAGTCAATGAGAAGGCTGGGGTTTTTCTTTTGCAACAAGCAAAATGAATGTGAGTTGTTTCTTCTACATTACAGCAATCAAAAAAGGGAGAATATGGAGGACAGAGGATTTATATGAGACTGGCACTTTCCTATATACAGAAATACTATCAAGCCACTTTTCTTGATTCCCTATGTGTGTTCATATAAGGTTCTATATTCTGATGTTCTTTAAAAAGCTGTAGAGTGGTGAATAAAAAGGATAATTCATAATGCTAGCCTCCTTGTCTTTAATAAAATCAAAATTCTCTACTTACCTAGACTTTGAGAATCAGCATTTTTCACCTATAGAATATTCCACAAAGCACTAGATTGGATATGGACGTTTTCATAGCTGTGTTTCAACACACTGCTCGGTGGCATCATGCGGCTCCCCATGTAAGTGCCACCTCTGCACGTCTGCGTCTGTTTCTTGCTTGGCCCCTCTCTGTGCCCTTTAACAGAGCACAAATCGAATAGAGGTGTCAGGGTGCAGATCTAGAATTTGGGACCTTTTTAGATGGTAAAAATAGACCACTACACAGAACAGGGAGGTGAGAGGAAAGCGATGAATCTGGTGTTACATAAAGTATCCACCAGAAAGAGCATTACTGAAAGTAAGTAACTTGTCCTTTTGATGGATGCTTTTAACAGCAGATTTCTCACCGTTAGACAAAACGCAAAGCTGCACTGCCCAAAAGTGGAGGGTCTATGGAGTGAGCATGCCGCACCGAAAGGCAAAATGCTCTTAATGTTGGAGCTGGCTGTAAAGGCAGTAGTGCTTTGTGAAAGTGTCCTCGGACGCCACGTCGCAGCCTAGCAGATGTTCACAACAGGCACTCCATGTACCAACGCAGTGTAACAGCCATGGTCCTAGTGGAATAAGCCCTCAGCCCTCCCTGAGGCTGCTTCTTGGCCCATGCGTAGTAGGTCATAATGCTGAGGATTTTCCACTGTGAAAGAGTCCTTTTCTGCACTTGTCTTGCCCTTCTTTGCTTGAGAGAATCCCACAAAGAGCTGATCATCCACCCAACGGCATGTAGTGTGATCAAATTAAAAGAACAGAGCTCTCTTGGAATTCAGTTGATGGAGTTTCTCCTCCTCTTCCGAGGGCTGAGGTGTAACAAAGAACGTTGGGAGGGTGATGAATTGCCCAACATGATAGGGACTCACAACTTTCGGTAAGACAGCTGCCCTGGTTCTCAATGCTAGCTTGTTTGGCAAAAAGGTGGTGTAAAGTGGCTGTACAGATAGAGCCTAGAGCTCACTCATGTGACAAGCTGAAGTGATCACAATGAGAAAAACTGTTTTGAGAGTAAGAAGGCACAGCTGTGCATGGGTTTATAGGGGGTACACATAAGGATAGTTGGGACCCAATTGAGATCCTAATGTGGCATCACAAACGGTTTGTGAAGGAACAGGTATATTAAACCTTTAGTAAAATGCTTTACAACACGGAATAGAAACAAGATCGTTTGGTCCAGCAAACGCAAAAAAGGTTGAAAGGACCGACAAATAGCCTTTAATAATGCCCACTGCAAGCCCTTGCTTGGGCCAACGAACAAACAGCAATACTTTTGACAGTTTGGCTTGTAAGAGGTCTGTTTTGCAGACTCAACACCAGGCCACACATTTTCCCCCAGTGCCCACCTGGCACTCAATCTCTAAGCATGTAGGTGTAGACTGCGCAGGTTCAGTTGCAGAACCCTGCCTGCTGCTTTGATGGAAGATCCTAACAAAACGGTGGACAAATGTTCAAAACCCAGAAGATCTGGATACTACACTCTCCTGGCCCAATCCAGAGCCACTAGGATGACTTAGGCCAGGTCTTTCCTGATCTTCTTCAGAACTTTGGGCAGAAGAGGCAATGGCAGAAAGTTGTATAGGAGTCCAATGACTCTAGCCTGAATGAGTCTCCTAGAGGTAGCGTGCTTGGGAACTCCAACGTACATAAGTCATGTCACTGCATGTTCTCGACAGTGGCAAAGAGATCCAGCCAGGGCTCTCCCCACTGTCGGAAGATTTCCTGCACCACCTCAGGAGGCAACCCCCATTCATGGTCCATCAGGTGTCTCCAGTGCAGCTTGTCTGCCCATCAGGTGGCTCATGACCAGGGAAATTCCCGGACGCTCCAGGCAAGTCAAGAGAAGCAGTGCCTTTTGGCACAGGACCCAGAACCCCACTCCACCGGCTTGCAGTACCACATGGCAGTGGTGTTGTGGGTGAGAGCCTGTACCAGCCTTCCCTTGATGGACACAGGAAGGCCTTCAACGGCAAGTAAATGGCTCACAGATCCAACAGATTTAAGTGGAACTGGTTTTCCGCCAGAGACCAGTCCTCTGATCTCTCCTTGTGTCCCAGATGACTGCCCAAACGCAGCAGGGATTCCTCCATCACCACCATCATCTCTGGGTAGGGGAGGGGTCGGCCGCTGGTCAGGTTGCAGTGAAGCACCCACCACTGCCGATAATTTTCAGTCTTCTCCCAAACTAGGATGACATCCAACAGGTTTCAATGGTGCTGGGCCCACTGCGATTTCAGTTCCCCTTGCACGACCCGCATATGCCACCTGATGAGGTTGAGAAGGATGCCTGAGGCCCAGAAGCCACATAGCTTCTCTCACCAAGATTTAGGACTGCGGCTAAAACATCGGGATTATAGCCCAAATGCCCTGCACTCATTGCGACAGAGGAAAGGGCCTTAGTTGCACCAGAACGGCTCCTGTGAAAGGAAGCCGCTGTGAAGAGAGTCAGGTGTGACTTCTGCTCGTTCATCAAGATCACCAACGCTGGCAGGAGGGTAGCCATCTTCTTGGAGGTGGGCTACCACTGACTGTGATGAGCCTGTCTTCAACAGCCAGTCGTTGAGGTAAAGGAAAATTGGTATCCCAAACCTCCAAAGGTGGGCAGCATCCACTACAATCAGCTTCGTAAACACTCGAGGGATGCTGGTAAGGCAAGGCAAACGGTCCACAGCTGGACATTGCCAGTAGTCAGGACCCCTGCTGGTTCAGAACCAGCCTTTGTGCGATACACTGTTAAGGAGATTCTCCAACCTGCTCCTTCTATTGCTGAAGACTGCAAACACTCTATGGATGTCTCCAGGAGTGAAATAGATTGTGGTAAGTGATGGTTCGTCTTCTCAAGTCCTACAATTGAGAGACTCGAGGGAAGCAACGTTGGACATACCTCACATGCAGCACAGTGCTACCTACTGAACTGCCACTCCCTACCGAAGCATAAGGCAGAGATATCTGACTTGCTGATAGATCACCAGCTGGATGCGCTTTTCTTTGCCGAAACCTGGCTAACAGTGCAGTCGGCTCCTGACATCCTTGATGCTATTCCACAGGACTATGCAATCATGAGGCGGGACAGACTAACCCAAAGGGGAGGAGGGATTGCGGTAATTTTCAAATGGCATATCCCATGTACCTTCTCAGAAGTGGAGATTGAGGGCTTGCGAGGTGGTCCTCTTCTCACTGTCTCTATCCAGTAATTGCACTTTAGCAGGATTTTTGATTTATCGTCCACCTGGCCTTGCCTCACAGTTCATAATGGCCTTAGAGGATATTCTACCCACTTATGCACTGCGTTATTCTATTTTTTTTGCGTTATTCTAAATTGAGTGACCTCAATTTGCACTTCGAGTAGCCACATCTCGCTCGGTAGTGTCCCTTATTGAAAACTTAGAAACACTGTAATTCACTCAATTGGTCCATGTTCCTACTCATAAAGATGCCCAAACTTTAGATCCTATATTCGCCAAATCCACCTGTGTAAGCGTGGCTCCCCCATGCCTGTGGTATGGTCAGACCTCTTTGTTCTTCCCTTCCAGGTCTCCATGTCTGCTCCGCTACCTACGTCAATATGAGACTATCGTTACAAAACGCAGAAATGGTATAAGGTTACTCCTGCTCCCTTTACGGCGGCTATGAGTGCAAATGGTCCTATTCTGAGAGACTGTTAATTTAGCAGGGAAGTTGGGATCGATCCAAGATTTTCCAATTTCAAACTGGGCAATTCAGACACTAGGTGGATATCTCTTTCTGACATCGAAATGTTTTCTAAGCTGGTGTCAAAGAATGGGGCTTAAACTCTGTAGTCTTCAAAGGCAACATTGTTCCTTGGCACTGGAAAATATTTTCAAACTGAATTTGTCAACTGAATAAAGGGAGTGGCGCAACGGATCAGTGTACAAAAGCATGGAAACAAAGGAACGGATGTGGAACTGGCACGGCAAGGTAAGTGTTTTTTTAATTTATTTATATTTTACTGTCCCCCCCCTCCCCTCCACCAGCACCCCAGGGAGTCAAAAACTCGTCTGCGGTGGCAGGCTGGACTGGACCAGTCAACCATTACACTAAAGGGCTGGTAGGTTTCAGGGGGGACCTCTAGGGTTCTCTCTGGGTGCGTGTATTGATAAAACCATCACTGGAATCAGTATGGATCTATTGATAAGAGGTGTTTGATACCAAACACCATATGTTTCAGTGAAGCCACTATGTAGGTGGGGAACTCGTTTTGACCAGTGCACAGTACATACCTTAAGATGGCTTCCCTGCTCACTCGCACTATCCAGTAACAGAACTAGACAACACAGGGGCATATCTGCTCATGCGGATATGTCCTCACATAAAATATAACGCACCCTGCCTTAGGGCTCAAAGGCCTGCTGTAGGAGTGACTTTCATATATTAGATGCAGTGACTTTGGCATGACACACAGGAGTGTGCCATGTCATGTTTTCACTTATGGCTTGCACCATGTCACGCAGCCTGCAATTGCAGTCTGTGTGGAATTTGTGTGTGGATTCCTTAGGGTGGCATAAGATATGCTGCAGCCCTTTGGGACCCTCTTTAGCACTCATGCCCTAGGTACCTAGGGTACCATTTACTAAGGACTTACAGGGATGCTTAAGTCCTTAGCCAATTGTAGCACAATTAGACAACACCTTGTTTTGGGGAAGGAGCACTGGCACGGAGGTCTGGTTAGCAGGCCTCAGTGCACTGTCAGAGTCGAAACTCAGAATCCAGTAGATAAAAAGGGGGCAAAAAGTGGGGGATAACTGCAACAAAAGCCCAGTTTACTACTGTCTGTCACAGACATCTGCCTGTGACAGGCTCCACAAGGTTTAAAACCCACTGGTTTCTTAAAGGACATCCCTAAGGCACAAACGCAGTCAAAAAAAGCAGTCAAAAAGTGACTGAGGGAGCTCTTCCAGATCTGCGCAGATGGGGCGGAAAGAAAAGAACTGATGCCAGTATGCTAGTGTGGCGCTTGTTTAGGCACTGCGCACGTCACATTCGGCACACAGGATGCCTACCCAGCCAATGCAGAGCCGACTTGCCCCACCCACTGGCACGCATAGGTACTGTTCAAGATTTTCCAGATCCGATCTGACGCCTGGATAATATTCTAAGATAAGGAATCTGCAGCTAGAATCTCTACCAGATATGACCGTTCCATACAAGCTAAAATGACGGGCCAGATCTAATGTCTAATCCTCTGGCATAAGACTCTAGTACACAGCTTGATGCCAACTGTGCCTCTCTTTCTGAGGTGGTCATTGTAGGTGTACAAAGAGGATCAGTGGTTGTTTTGAAGACTTTAAGTGTCATGTGGGCCATTTGAGTAAAATATAGTACTGAGAGTTTGATAACGGGTGGGGGGAGGTGGTTTAGTGAATGTTTTAATACTTTATATTCCGAGAGAGAGGATTCGGCAAAATCCTTATTGACTCCCTTGGGTAATGTGGCTCATACCTCATCAACCAAAAAGTGCTTTTTGCTAGGTGACAGAAGATAGGTCCAATAGATAAGCAAGAGACTTCTAGACATAGGGGATCTCTGCCTACATGTGGATTCCACAGACCTGAAAGTGAAAGAAATGCATGTGGGTTCGTAGAAAATATAAAGCTGAACACTACCACGAATTGAGGACTTAGATAAAAGGGGTGTATTATTAACACTTACAGCACCACATGACCCTCTATGGGGCATTGGAGCCTTGCAAGAGGAGGACGGGGGTTGTGTGTTGATTTAGTTATAAAGCAGCTGCTGTGTGTACTTTCCTGGTGGAGAGTAACATATTCTGTGTAGCAAATGGAGCTTGTTATTATATTAAAATATTGAAAGACACCAGTAACACTGGAAGTATGCAAATTCACGGAGTCATTTCTGGTGTGTGGTATATGATATGCTGAACTCTAATATGCTGGTCTTGACTAACGCATAACTTGAATACAAATTATTTTAGAACAAACAGTAGTCCTAAAAAGTAAAAGATAGTATTGATGTTAAAAAGCCTTCCCCAATATTGCTAATGGGATAAAGGTAATTTTTGTTATGAGTATGTGGACAATTTCATAGTGGAAATTTTCATTCTGCGCGTAAAGGGAATCCTTAAGGAGAGAGTGGAATCAACCTTAGATTCTTTTTGCATTGGTGATGCTGGATATTATGTAGCAGTACAAAAGGGGACGATGGACGGAACGTTTGAGCCAATCAAACACTCACCCCCAGTCAACTGATCTGGGTTTAATCCATCATCATTCTTTAGCTCACTCCACCACCCCAGTTCAGACATGGCCATATGCAAATCAGTCTGACCCTGTGCCTCATGGGAACAGTCCAGCCCGAACTGCCAAGCCATGTCTTCCCTGGACCGGAAACAAGCATCCTAGGACCGGTTTCTGGCATTCTAGCCGTCATCAGCCAGGCTTGCTTGAATCCAGTGGCAAAGTGAGCAAGGGACCCACGTCTGGGCATACCCCCGCCAACTTAGGGCGAACAAAGCGATACAAAGGGGATGATGGACGGAACGTTTGAGCCAATCAAACACTCACCCCCAGTCAACTGATCTGGGTTTAATCCATCATCATTCTTTAGCTCACTCCACCACCCCAGTTCAGACATGGCCATATGCAAATCAGTCTGACCCTGTGCCTCATGGGAACAGTCAGCCCGAACTGCCAAGCCATGTCTTCCCTGGACCGGAAACAAGCATCCTAGGACCGGTTTCTGGCATTCCAGCCGTCATCAGGAAGGCTTGCTTGAATCCAGTGGCCGGTCCTAGGATGCTTGTTTCCGGTCCAGGGAAGACATGGCTTGGCAGTTCGGGCTGGACTGTTCCCATGAGGCACAGGGTCAGACTGATTTGCATATGGCCATGTCTGAACTGGGTGGTGGAGTGAGCTAAAGAATGATGATGGATTAAACCCAGATCAGTTGACTGGGGGTGAGTGTTTGATTGGCTCAAACGTTCCGTCCATCATCCCTTTTTGTATCGCTTTGGTCGCCCTAAATTGGCGGGAGTATGCCCAGACGTGGGTCCCTTGCTCACTTTGCCACTGGATTCAAGCAAGCCTGGCTGATGACGGCTGAAATGCCAGAAACCGGTCCCAGGATGCTTGTTTCCGGTCTAGGGAAGACATGGCTTGGCAGTTCGGGCTGGACTGTTCCCATGAGGCACAGGGTCAGACTGATTTGCATATGGCCATGTCTGAACTGGGTGGTGGAGTGAGCTAAAGAATGATGATGGATTAAACCCAGATCAGTTGACTGGGGGTGAGTGTTTGATTGGCTCAAACGTTCCGTCCATCATCCCTTTTTGTATCGCTTTGGTCGCCCTAAGTTGGCGGGGTATGCCCAGACGTGGGTCCCTTGCTCACTTTGCCACTGGATTCAAGCAAGCCTGGCTGATGACGGCTGAAATGCCAGAAACCGGTCCCAGGATGCTTGTTTCCGGTCCAGGGAAGACATGGCTTGGCAGTTCGGGCTGGACTGTTCCCATGAGGCACAGGGTCAGACTGATTTGCATATGGCCATGTCTGAACTGGGGTGGTGGAGTGAGCTAAAGAATGATGATGGATTAAACCCAGATCAGTTGACTGGGGGTGAGTGTTTGATTGGCTCAAACGTTCCGTCCATCATCCCCTTTTTGTATCGCTTTGGTCGCCCTAAGTTGGCGGGGGTATGCCCAGACGTGGGTCCCTTGCTCACTTTGCCACTGGATTCAAGCAAGCCTGGCTGATGACGGCTGAAATGCCAGAAACCGGTCCCAGGATGCTTGTTTCCGGTCCAGGGAAGACATGGCTTGGCAGTTCGGGCTGGACTGTTCCCATGAGGCACAGGGTCAGACTGATTTGCATATGGCCATGTCTGAACTGGGGTGGTGGAGTGAGCTAAAGAATGATGATGGATTAAACCCAGATCAGTTGACTGGGGGTGAGTGTTTGATTGGCTCAAACGTTCCGTCCATCATCCCTTTTTGTATCGCTTTGGTCGACCTAAGTTGGCGGGGGTATGCCCAGACGTGGGTCCCTCGCTCACTTTGCCACTGGATTCAAGCAAGCCTGGCTGATGACGGCTGAAATGCCAGAAACCGGTCCCAGGATGCTTGTTTCCGGTCCAGGGAAGACATGGCTTGGCAGTTCGGGCTGGACTGTTCCCATGAGGCACAGGGTCAGACTGATTTGCATATGGCCATGTCTGAACTGGGGTGGTGGAGTGAGCTAAAGAATGATGATGGATTAAACCCAGATCAGTTGACTGGGGGTGAGTGTTTGATTGGCTCAAACGTTCCGTCCATCATCCCTTTTGTATCGCTTTGGTCGCCCTAAGTTGGCGGGGGTATGCCCAGACGTGGGTCCCTTGCTCACTTTGCCACTGGATTCAAGCAAGCCTGGCTGATGACGGCTGAAATGCCAGAAACCGGTCCCAGGATGCTTGTTTCCGGTCCAGGGAAGACATGGCTTGGCAGTTCGGGCTGGACTGTTCCCATGAGGCACAGGGTCAGACTGATTTGCATATGGCCATGTCTGAACTGGGGTGGTGGAGTGAGCTAAAGAATGATGATGGATTAAACCCAGATCAGTTGACTGGGGGCGAGTGTTTGATTAGCTCAAACGTTCCGTCCATCATCCCTTTTTGTATCGCTTTGGTCGCCCTAAGTTGGCGGGGGTATGCCCAGACGTGGGTCCCTTGCTCACTTTGCCACTGGATTCAAGCAAGCCTGGCTGATGACGGCTGAAATGCCAGAAACCGGTCCCAGGATGCTTGTTTCCGGTCCAGGGAAGACATGGCTTGGCAGTTCGGGCTGGACTGTTCCCATGAGGCACAGGGTCAGACTGATTTGCATATGGCCATGTCTGAACTGGGGTGGTGGAGTGAGCTAAAGAATGATGATGGATTAAACCCAGATCAGTTGACTGGGGGTGAGTGTTTGATTGGCTCAAACGTTCCGTCCATCATCCCTTTTGGATATTATGTAGAAGGCTAATCCATGGTTTCTTTAATAATGCTCTCCGTCTGCTCTCATATGCACAGAACATATGCATGACTAGGTTCAGAAATATGTATATGAAGCCAATATTAAGACGTTCTGTTAGGGAATATCTCTATGCATCTCTTTAATCTGATAGAGTACACAAATCCACTGACTTGATGACCCCTCTTCTTAAAGGAGCAGCAAGAAAGGAATGGAATGAAGGATGGGATTCAATGTAGAAAGTACGAATAGCCTTTATGTCTTGGCATAAAGTACTCTTTTTCCAGTCGAGTAGATGTAACATTTCGGAACTATTGAAGCACGGACTCATCAAGTAACCCTAATGATTCTCCAATAGAGCTAGTTAAAGTGGTGAAGAGTGAAGGATATCTTAAAAGCAATCCTTGTCCTCAATCTCAGAATAAATTCCCTCAAAGGATAGGGTGGAGCTTGATGAGCTCCAATAAAGATTGCAGAGGTCTTTTGAAGCTCTGTGGTGGCCCTGTCCTTGGGAAGGTGTGCTACCACCAGGAGATGGAGGCAGGGCTTACAATTGGTGGCTGATGGTGCATGGGAACTGCAATGCTCTCATCAAAGTTTCTCCAGCTTCCCACCAAATGTTCACAGCCCTTAACAAGCCATTGTGTCCCTCTGGCGGGCAAAGTTGTGGCACCAATTATGCACAATTTGAGGATTCCCGACTGCTGGTTTGAGCTGATTATAGTCACACAGATGTGGGGCCCTTGAACAGTCTTATGCTAAAAGTTGAAAGAACTGTGACTAACCAGGGTGCAACTACCCAGGGGTACCAAAAATTGAAAGATGTGGTTTTGCTTCAAAGACAAACTTGGGAAAAAATATAAATGACAGTAAAATATGCATTCTAGGGTTTCCTACCCCAGCAGAGCCAGAGCATCTATAAAAGAAAGAAGTAGCTCTTAAGAAACATGGTTTTAAATGGTGATATGGCAAATGTAGTGTCAGTGCTAGGGGTCTCATGCTTACCAACCAAGAACTCAATGGCAAAAAGGAAAAAAAGAGCAGGAATTCCAATGGGTTTAGCAGAACTGGCCAGTCCTGGATAACCTAATCTAGTAACTAAGGCTGTGGCCAAGAAGGACCCTTTATTACCGATTGTTCCAGATTCCACATATTCCCAGTGCTCAGCCTTATCACCCTGAAATGTAGACGAGATACACAGATTGTTTTAATAAATTAAAACAAATAAAAAAAGAAGATTGCTCTTGGAATGGAGGCACTTCGATGGTTTCAGGAAAAACTGCTGGTAACTAAGGAGGGAAGGCATTTGTATTTGCTAATTTAGAGACTGCTCACGACTATCTTTTGTAACCAAGGGACTGCTATCATTTGTTGAAAAAACGTGCATTGAATCAGAGCAGGATGTAGCAGCTCTGTCTAGCCAAATTCTATGTGAACTGTGTTTTTATGGCCCTGACCCTGGTCTGCAACAGTTTCCCTACTGATGGATATGAAGGCAGAAAAAGAAATCTCCCCAGCAGTGCACAGCTGGTGCTTGACCAGAGTTTGTTACACTATGGCATTAGCCAACCCTTCTCTATTTCTCATGCTCCCACTCTTACCTACCACTCGATGAACTAGGATGATAGTGACACTGAGTTGCGATGTTAGTGACAGAAAATATTTAGAAGTGTTCCATTTTTATTTGAACCTTCTTCTGTGGGCTGTCTTAGCATGTTGGATACTGTCATTGACTATTCATGCGTTGACCCACTGTATTTGATATACTAAAAAAAGACTGAAGTCTAAATTTAAGAATTTTCACAAGACAAATTGTATCGGACAGCAGTAATACTAGTGAAGTAAGAAAGGCACTCACAACCAGCAAAAATAATATACATGCAGATGGAGGTGTGCTAAGGTTTAGTTATGTATAAATGTAAAGCGCATTGATCACCCGTGAGGGTATCCAGACACTTTGCAGGCAGCTGTCTCCTTGGTGAGGTTAATCGAAGTGCCAGGTCTTGTGCTTCTTGTGGAACTCGAGAACTGATGAGGAGCCTCTGATGTGGTGAGGGAGGTTGTTCCATGCTTTGGGGAACAGATATGAGAAGGCGCTGCCTCCAGCTGTGGCTTTTTTGATGCAGGGTATGCGTACCAGTGAGAGTCCGGCTGAGCGGAGGTGCCTGGTAGGTGTGTAAAATTGTATGCAGCTTTTAAAGTATGCAGGGGTGGTGTTGAGTAGCGCTTTGTATGTGTGTGCAAGCAGTTTGAACTGGGTGCGTTTGTGGATTGGTAGGCAGTGCAGTTCTCTGAGATGTGGGGTGGTGGGAGTGCAACGAGGTAGGTTGAATAGGAGTCTTGCAGCAGCGATTTAAATGGTCTGGAGCCTGTTCTAGAGCTACGTATTGATTCCTGCGTAGAGTGTGTTGCCGTAATAGAGTTTGCTGGTGATCAAGGCGTTTGCAGCATGTGAAAATGGGTGGAGTTCACTCTGTTTACTCGGGCTGTCATGTCGAGCTTGTCGCCCAGGATGATTCCAAGATTTATTGTATGGGCAGTGAGGGTGGGTGAAGGTCAGAGTTTAGTTGGTCACCAGGTGGAGTACCAGGTAGAGTTGTTCCTTTCGAAGATCACCACTTCAGTTTTGTCTGTGTTTATTTTGAGGCAGTTGGTTTTCATCCACGTGGTTATGGCAGTCATGCATGTGGCAAAGTTATTTTTTGTGCTGGGTGTCTTGTCTGACAGGGAGAGTTATCAGTTGGGTATCGTCTGAGTAGGAGAGTATGTTGATGTTATATGATCTGATGAGGTCCACTAGCTGAGCCATGTATATGCTGAATAACGTTGGACTGAGGGAAGATCTTTAGGGGGGCACTACATATGAAGTTCTTGGCTTTCGAAATGTAGGGTGGCAGGTTGACTATGTGTTCGTCCTGTAGGGAAGGAACAAATACACTTGAGGGTAGTTCCCTGTATGTTTGTTTTTCATGTAGTCCTCTGATCAAGTGGGAGACTGTGTAGAAAGCTGCAGAGAGGTCAAGTAGTACTCAGTGCCTCCACGGTCAAGAATCAGCCTGATGTTGTCAGTTGCTGCAATGTGGGAAGTCTCAGTGATGTGGTTGGGCTGGAAACCTGAGTGCATGGTGTCTAGAAGCTGGTGTTTGTTGAGGTACTGAGAGAGGAGCCCGTTTATGACTCTTTCTATGACCTTGGCCGGGTAGGTTAGCAGGGAGATTGGGGGGTAGTTTGCTAGTTGCGTGGGGTCTGCCGTGGAATTTCTTTAGTAGTGCGTTGACCATCGCGTGCTTCCATGGATCCGGGAACATGTCGGAAGTGATGGAGTCGTTCATGAGGCAGGCGAGGACTTCGCTGATAGGGGCGGCTCCCTTGTTGTAGATGTGGTAGGGTAAGGGGTCTGTAGGTGTCCCAGAGTGGCTGGTTTACATGATGCTGGCTGTTTCTTCCGTGATGAGTGGTTCCCAGGCAGTCAGGGTTATTCTGTGTATTTGAGGGTAGACTAGAGGTGAGGGTTCAGGAGTTCGGTTGGGGGTTGGCTTTGATTTTGTCGCTTAAGAATTCTGAGAGGTTGTCACACAGTTCTTGCGAGAGTGTGACGTAGTTGGTGTTAGCGGTTGGTGAAGTGTAGTCTTTGATGATCACAAAGATTTTTTATCCGCTGTTAAAGCTGTTGCCTATGCACTTTGCTAAGGCTTTCTTCTTTGTTTCTTTGATTTGCTGGTGGTAGCGTCTCAGGGCTGTCTTATATGTCTTTTTGTAGTTTTTTAGGGGGGTTGTTCTCCATTTTCTTTCCAATTGTTTGTAATGTTGTTTTGTTGCGTGGATTTACTCAGTGTACCAACGGGCATGCTTCTGTATGCATTGTGTTTATGGGGTGGCCAGGGAGTCGGCACATTTTGTGATCCACTCGTCCAGATGTTTGGTGTTGGTGGGGGTTGGTTGATTCAAGCGCAGGGTGTCCACCCAGCTGGAATCCTTGATGCTGCTCTAACTTCGTTTGGCCCGGTCTGTGGTGGTGGGTCTCATTAGGCGAGGGATGCTGATTTGGAATTGGATGATAGCGTGATGGGTCCATGTCAGCAGCATGGAGGTACTCATTGCTTAGCTTGATTCAGCAGAACCAACCGAGTGGAGACCTTCAGCGTCTTTTTTTAATTCTGAGTATGCATTGCTCTGGTCATGGGAAGGCTTGCGGACCACAAAATAATTTTTTGCCAATGGCACAGGAAGTCAGATGTCAATAAACCTTCTGAATAGTTCCACTAGGTAACACAATGTGAGAGATAATTTAAGGATTATTTTAGGTGCCATAGAGGGGGAAGGAGGGCAAAGGGTATTCTATTACCAGTGTTTTTTAAGTAAGGATCCTGTGGTTCCATACTGACATGAAGAATCACGTCTGGATAAATAACATCATCATCTAGTAACCGGTTGACCACTCTGTTTCCCCTGTGTCAAATGAAGAGAAAGACCCTCAACTCTTGGTCAGAATAAGGGCTTTAAAAAATTTGAGTGATTGCTGTTTTATCACTATTGGTAGACAGTGCTGCCCGTGGGACTGTGACTCCAGGTAGGCAAATTTCACAAATTCTTCAGGGATAATGGTACTGACTGGAGCGCCGGGATGTCCCCTTGTGGATGATCTGGGTGCTTTATAAATAAAAGAAATAAAACTGGAGCCCTCATAGTAGCTGGATGAAGTTATCTAGAAAATGTCTAGTAATCTGTGGACAAGAGTTGCAGTAGAAGAGGCAGTTTAGGAGGCTGCGGTAGCAAATACACATCTATTAGGGTTAAACTGTGGGGTCAATGCTACTCCGAGCCAGGATGTTTACGCATAAATCGATTACACAGTTGAGACACTGAAAATATGAAAGTGAGACAAGTGGCAGCTTGGTAAACCCTTCATAAAATCTTAAATATTCAAATTTTAAGTAACAAGGCATTTGAATTACACTGTTATTTAACAAGCTATCCTGCAGCACGGAGACTACCGGGGAAAGAGGAAATACTGTCATAGGTAGGTACCCAACAATTGAGGCATGATACATGACAACTAAGATAGCCTACCTCTAGGCAGATGCAGGATCTTTCTCTTGCTAATTTAACATGCTGCAATAGGCACTTACCTATCAGTAAAAGCAGACTTTTCCTTCAAGTCAGTGACCAACATCATTGTTAAGTTACATCACCTATCTGTAGAGGGCTACAGGCTGTTATGAATTGTTAAAGCAATAACAGACAAATTGGTTTGAAGGATCCATTTGAAGCCACTGAACAAAAGGACAGCTATCAACACCTACCTGTCGAGGACTGCAAGCTCTTTCCGTAGCCAGCTGCGGAGGACATGGCTTGCCCTAGGGCTTGATTGGAACCCAAAGGCTGCTGTGTGTTGGACACTTTACTGGATGATGCACTTCGTTGCTTGGATTTGGGATCCTTTGTTGGCTTTGTCCACACCAAACTCTCTCCAACTTGCAAAGCAGCTCCCAACTTCTGAGCCATGTCCACCATCTTCAAAAACAATGCAGAGAAGAAACAGGAGGCAGTCATGCTTGAAGTGCTGACTGATAGCAAAGATGGAAAGGGAGTTATACAGAGTGTGTGATGTGCTTGCGCGTCATAGACAATGTCCCCCCAACAACGGTCACAGAAAATATTTTGGGAGTAAACTAGGTGCAACAGTATGTGGAGAATCACTTTTTGAGAGCAGCCACCGAAAGAAACCACATTTGAGAAACACAACCTCCAAAGTTTGCTTAATATTTACCCATTGCACCTGGCAATCATTCTTTGCTCATTAGGATTGAGTTACGTTACTTACTGATAGCGCATGGACACTTCTTAGAAAGCAGCTGTTGCGCTTTATAAATGGCAATCATTCATTCATTTCCCATAGCAGAATGATGGAATATGACACTTTACTCCGCACGCGTTTACAACGCGTGGCATTACCCCGCATTTTTTTACTCTGCAGCCACTTTTACAACACAGAGCTTTACAAAGCAAGTCATTACAACGCATTACCCATTAAAATGCAATTTACTATTCTAACTCCACCAGGCGTTGTAATGGGGAATGTGTTGTAATGGCTAGCGGTGTAAAGCCCTGCATTGTAAAAGTTGCTGTGGAGTAAAAAATGCGGGGTAATGACATGCGTTGTAACATAGTCGGTGTAAAGGATGTTTACCGAATGATGCCACCTGCACATGGAAACAGATTTGGTGATGTAGACGAAACAGATACTTTGGAGGAAACTGTTTGGACTAGAGTGGGTATTATCTTTTAAAGCTGAACCTGCAAATCCTGAATCCTCAGACAGTGCAACATTAACTGCAGCATTAAAAGATTCAGACCCCTCCCAACAATAACTTTGTGCAACAGGTCAAGTGACTGCATATGGAACAGCCTGGGGTGATTAGGAATTCCATGTCCTAGATCACTGAATGTGAGTTAGCAACCCAAATGATTGCATGTCGGGCTGCCCAAGTGTTTGAACATACAGCAGCCCAAATTATTTAATGAGCACTTGTCCTGAAGATTATGAGCTCAGTAGACCAGATGAACAAGTTACTTACCTTCGGTAATGATGTATCTGTAAGAGACATATGTAGTTATAGATTCCTTACCTTAGAATTACCCCCAAGCGTCAGACTGGATCCGCAGAAATGTTTTCGTAGCAGTACCCCTGCACGTTGGTAGGTGGCGTCGGTCGACTCCGCGTCCATCGTCATGGTCGCAGGGATGTCGTCGCGGTGTCTACTTAGACGCCGCCCCTGCACGCTGACGTCAGTTGTGACACGACTTTCCATGCTAGAAGCGCAGAGTCATGCAAGACACTGACCACTGGTGCACATAACTAGGGCCCTAGAAGGGAGTCCCTATCCCTAAAAGTCAGTTCGCAGAACGGGGAGGATGGGTGGGGGGGTAAGGAATCTATAACTACATATGTCTCTTACAGATACATTGTTACTGAAGGTAAGTAACTTGTTCATCTGAAAGAGACCGTAGTTATAGATTCCTTACCTTAGAATAGATACCCCAGCAATACCAACCTCAGTGGTGGTTTTGCAAACTAAGGGGCTGATTACGATGGAGGAACGATCGCCACCGCCGGGCCGGCGGTGAGGTCCGCCGGCCCTGCGGACCGCGATTCTCCGACCGCCATATTACGATGGCGGTGGGATCTAGACTGCGACCGCGGCGGAGGCAATGTCCGTCCGCCACGGAATCGCCACAGGCAATCGTTACAATTGCCTGCCTGAGCGGTCAGAATGCTCACAATGGATGGCGGAGCCAAGCAGGCTCCGTCCGACGAATTACGATGCATGCAGAAGCCAGCCTTTCCGTGGTGGGTGAACTGCCATTGAAAGGCTGGCGGGGATTGGTTTCGGGGGCCCGTTGCGGGCCCCCCTGTGTTGGGGGGAGGTGTGGGTGCATTGGGGGGGTACCCATGGTACCCCCTGCATTTCACTGCACCATGTGGCAGGCACAGTGCAGTGCCTGCCACGTAGTGCAGTGCAATGCACAACATGCTCTTTTCGACATCGCGGCGGTGCTGCTGTTGGCAGCCACAGCCGCAATGTTAACGGTGCGGAACCAGACCGCAGCGGTGGCGGTCCCATCATAATCGGGTAGGCCGCACGCATGGTGGACGGCCCCAAACACCGCTACGATGGCGGGCGGACCAAGTCCGCCCGCCATCGTAATCAGCCCCTAAGTTCAATCAATCAATCAATCAATCACAGAATTTGTAAAGCGCACTACTTACCCGTGAGGGTCTCAAGGCGCTAGGGAAAAAGAAAAGAAAAGGGGGTGGGGGGGTGCTGCTACTGGTCGAACAACCAGGTCTTGAGTAGCCTCCTGAAGGTCAGCAGGTCTTGGGTCTGTCGTAGGCTTAGTGGAAGGGTGTTCCAGGTCTTGGCGGCGAGGTGGGAGAAGGATCTGCCGCCGTTGGTAGTTCTTCGAATGCGAGGGACGGTGGCGAGGGAGAGGTCGGCGGAGCGGAGTTGGCGGTTGGGGACGTAGAAGAGGAGTCGTCTGTTGAGGTAGGCTGGGCCAGTCTTGTGGAGTGCCTTGTGTGCGTGGATGAGGAGTTTGAAGGAGATTCTCCTGTAGACGGGGAGCCAGTGCAGGGTCTTCAGGTGGGGGGTGATGTGGCTGTGGCGTGGTACATCGAGGATCAGGCGTGCGGAGGCGTTTTGTATGCGTTGCAGCCGCTTGATGAGCTTGGCCGGGGCTCCCGCGTAGAGGGCGTTCCCATAGTCAAGTCTGCTACTGACGAGGGCCTGGGTGACTGTTCTTCTTATGTCTGTCGGGATCCACCTGTAGATCTTGCGAAGCATGCGGAGGGTGTTGAAGCAGGAGGATGAGACTGCGTTGACTTGCTTGTCCATGGAGAGCGTTGAGTTCACACCAGAAAGTCCTGGAGAACACAACAGCCAAAGAAGCCATCGCTCTGGACTTGGCTGTCCAGGCAGTAATCTAGTGAACGTGTGTAGGGATGCCCACGTGGCTGCCTTGCAGATGTCAACCAGCGGAACTCCCCGTCCCAAAGTAGTAATGGCTGCCGTCGCCCTGGTGGAGTGGGTGCGCAGTCCTACTGGAGAATCCTTTTTCGCCAAAGACTAACAGATCTTGATGCATAGGACAACCCATCGAGAGATGGTACATTTGTGCATGGCCCGACCTTTCTTGGCACCCACGTAACCCACGAAGAGTTGATCGTCCACCCGGAATTCTTTAGTGCGGTCAAGGTAGAAGGACAGCGCACGTTTTGGGTACAGGCGGTGGAGTCTCTCCTCCTCTTTGGAAGGGTGCGGAGGCGGGAAGAAGGTGGGCAATGTGATGGTCTGACCTATGTGGAAAGAGGTAACCACATTGGGCAGAAAAGAGGGCCTAGTGCGAAGGACCACTTTGTCCGGATGAACAGTAAGAAAGGGAGGCTTGGAAGACAGAGCCTGAAGCTCACTCACCCTGTGAGCAGAGGTGATGGCAAGCAGGAAAGCAGTCTTTAAAGAAAGAAGACAAAGAGGACAATTATGTAGTGGCGCAAAGGGCGCACACATAAGATAAGTAAGTACAAGATTCAAGTCCCACTGGGGCATTATGAAAGGAGAAGAAGGAAAGAGATGAGTAATGCCTTTCAAAAATCTGTTTACAATAGGTGACTTGAAAAGAGAACGCTGATCAGGAAGACGGAGAAAGGCCGAAAGATAGCCTTTAAGAGTGCCAAGAGTAGAGCCCTGCTGGGTCAAAAAAAGAATGAAGAGGAGAACCTCTGAAAGGGGAGCAGAAAGGGGATCCACAGCCTTTGCTGTGCACCATTCCACAAATTTGTTCCATCTACAGGCATATACCGTCTTAGTGGAGGGACGCCTGGCTGCCAAGATAACGTTACAGACTTCGGGAGGAAGGTCGAAAGCTGTCAACTGTCGCCGCTCAATCTTCACGCAAGGAGGTGGAGGCTGGACAGGTTCGGGTGGAGAACCGTCCCCTGCTGCTGCGACAGAAGATCCTCCCGAAGAGGCAGTCTGATTGGAGGATCGATGGCCATGCTCAAGAGCTCGGGGTACCAGACACTTTGCGCCCAGTCCGGGGCCACAAGAATGACTTGAGCCCGGTTGCGCTTGATCTTCTTCAGCACTCTGGGTAGAAGTGGTACAGGCAGAAAGTTGTACAGGAGGCCGTAATCCCACTCGCGACGAAAGGCGTCGCCAAGCGAGTGCCGCCATGGAAACTCCAACACGCAAAACTGCTGACATTGCGCGTTCTCTTCGGTGGCGAATAGATCTAACCAAGGCACTTCCCACTGCAGAAAGAGACCTTGTACCACCTCTGAATGAAGACGCCATTCGTGATCCATCATGCACCAGCGGCTGAGTTTGTCCGCCCTGGCGTTCAGGGAACCCACCAGGTGTTGAACCACCAGGGATATGCCCTGATGTTCCAGCCATGTCCAAAGGCGAAAAGCATCTTGACATAGGGTCCACGACCCCACCCGGCCCCGTTTGTTGCAGTACCACATGGCGGTAGTGTTGTCCGTGAACACCTGCACTACTCTTCCTTTGACAGAAGGAAGGAATGCCTTCAGTGCGAGACGGATCGCCCGGAGCTCCAAAAGGTTGATGTGGAGCCCAGACTCTGCTGGAGACCAGAGACCCCTGATCTCCGCCTCTCCCATGTGGCTGCCCGATCCCAGGAGTGACGCATCCGTCACCAGTGTGAACTCTGGTTGGGGCAGGGAGAGGGATCTGCCGTCGACCCAATCCTGGTTCGTTAGCCACCACTGCAACTGACTCGCAGTCCCCTCCGAGATCTGGACGACATCGGAAAGATTGCCCTGATGCTGCGCCCACTGAAACTTCAGGTCCCACTGCAGAGCCCGCATATGCCATCTGGCATGATTCACCAGCAGGATGCAGGAAGCCATGAGGCCCAGCAGCCTCAGAGTCATTCTCACCGAAATCCAGGATAGAGGCTGAAACATCGGTATCATAGCCCGAATATCCCGGACTCGCTGCTCGGGAGGCTGGCCCGAAACTGCGCTGTATCCAGAAATGTCCAGATGAAAATGAGCTTCTGAGAGGGAATCAGGTGCAACTTCGGCACGTTGATAGCGAACCCCCAGTGAATGCAGGAGGTCCGCCGTAGTCTGGAGGTGGGAGACGACAGCCTGGGGCAAGCCCGCCTTCCACAGCCAGTCGTCGAGATAGGGGAAGACTGTAACCCCTGATCTGCGCAGATCAGCTGCGACCACCGCCATCACTTTCGTGAACACCCAAGGGGCGCTGGTAAGACCAAAGGGAGCACGGTAAACTGAAAATGCTCGTGGCTTACCGTGAACCGTAGGTAACGCCGGTGGGCAGGTCAAGACGGGGATGTGAAAATAAGCATCCTGCAAGTCCAACGCTACCTTCCAGTCTCCAGGGTAAAGGGCAGACAGGACCTGAGCCAAGGTTAACATTTTGAACTTCTCCTTCCTGAGGAAGCGGTTGACATCCCTGAGGTCTAAGATAGGACGCAGGCCTTTGTCCTTCTTGGGTACCAGGAAGTAGTGGGAGTAGCAACCACAACATACTTCTGGCACAGGGACTCGTTCGACAGCTCCCTTGGCCAATAGAGCCATAGCTTCCTGACGGAGAAGGGCCAAGTGATCCTCCGACATGCGATGGAGTGTTGGTGGTATGGAGGAAGGGGTAGTTTCGAAGGGGAGGGAGTAGCCCCTTCGGACTATTTGCAAAACCCACCTGTCCGATGTGATGCTGTGCCAGTGGGGGAGGTGACGGCGGATCCTGCCGCCCACTGGCAACTGGTGGCTCTGAAAAGTCTGACTAGGAAGGTTTGGAGGCATTGGTGGACTGGCCCGCCCGCTGGCCCCCAGACCCACGACGCTGGGTCCCACGTCCCCGGCCACGCAAAGGCTGGGCAGCTTGCGTTGGCCCTGTGGCTTTGTGGCCCTTTGGCTCTGGGCGGAAGGTGGTGGGGCCCCCCTTCCGTGGACATCCCCAGAGAAGCCAGACGTTCTCAGCCAGGCGTAGCGTCGCAGGGCTACTGACGTGGAAACCGTCCTACCCAGTGGGTCGGCAGTATCCAGCTCACACCGTATGGTGAACTTAGCTGCGTCTCGACCCTCAGCAACAGCGCAAGTGAGCACGGCCTGGGCCTCCTCTGGGCACTGTGGCAGCACTTGCGTGACCATATCCCACACCGTGTGTGTATAACGGCCCAAGAGAAATGCGGTGTTCACCGACCACAGTCCTAAGCTGGCGGAAGAAAACATCTTCTTCCCATGATGGTCCAGCTTCTTGGATTCCCTATCTGGGGGAGCAGTAGGGAATGCGCCTTTTGAGGATGAGGCTTGGACCACCAAGGTCTCAGGGGTAGGGTGTTGGGAGAGGAAAAGTGGGTCACTGGGCCGGGCGGTGGCGTCAGGCAATCATCTTGTCCACAGGAGCCCATGTGCTGGGCTTGGACCATGTGCCCAGAAGGATGTGAGTGAGAGCCTAATTAAAAGGCAGCAGGGGCTTTGAAGAGGCTGCAGCCGGCTGAAGCACCTCAGTCAGGAGGTTAGTCCTGACAGCCACCGTAGGAAGCCCAAGGCCTCATCCGCCCTACGCAACACCATAGCGTAGGAAGTCCCCTCCTCCGTAGCCACAGTAGGGGGAGAAAGCATACCAAGGTCTGGGGAGGTATCCAGACCACTGGCATCACCCAACTCCTCTCGCCAGTCTGGCTCTTTAAGTTGGTCCGTTAGAGGGTCAACTGACCCCTCCCAGTCCTCCTCACTCTACTCTGGCAGCCACTCAGGGAACGGCAGGGATGAACAGCGGTACAAAAGTACCCTCCGGCACCGACGTCAGACGACATCGGTCTGGCACCGGGTCCAAGTCGGGGGGAGGCTATGGTCGACTCCGGTTGGGGGCACAACCGGCAACGGGGGCATAGTCACTGCAATCGGCGCCGGGGAAGGTACCGTGAGGTCGACCGGCGCCGATCCGGACCCAGGCATGGATTTATGGGGGCCCTCCGGTGCCGAGGCCGGAGCCGCCGGCATCGAAGGCCCTGGCCCCCAGCCAAGTCCGCGGGGCCCGAAGGTGCGCCAGAGGAGTCGGGCTGCACAAAAATGCTATGGAGCGCTTCATAAAAGGCACGAAGTTGGGCAGGGGACGCTCTGGCTCCGGGAAAGGGAGGGAAGCGGGGAGCCGTCCCAGCGGGCTCCGAAGATAGAGCCGGAGAGCGACGACGGTCCGGGTCCCACGTCGCGTCGGCCGAGCAGAAGACGAAGAGCAATGATGCTTCTTCGCCTTCTTCTTGTGCTTCAACTTACCGGAGGAGTGCAAAGACTTCGAGGAGGAATGGTGATGACTCCGTGACCGGTCCCGCGACCTTCCTCTCGATGGGGACCTCGAACGGCGCAGAGCGGACTGCCGGGCCTCCAAAAGCTTTCCAGACCGCTCCCGCAAAGACTTCGGGTTCATGGCCCGGCAGTCGGAGCACGACTTCAGATCATGGTCGCGCTCCAGGCACCAAAGGCACACGAGGTGCGGATCGGTGACCGACACCAACTTGTGACAGGAGTCACAGGGCTTGAAGCCGGTCCGACGATGGGACATCCCTTGTGCACCATAAGTCTAAGACTCGAAAAAGGCGTCGACAAAAGTCGAAAAAGGGTTAGTCAAAAAAGACTAAGGGCCACGCTCTCTCCGGATGCGAGGTCAGCGCGCAGGGGCAGCGTCTAAGTAGACATCACAACTTCATCCCGGTGACCACGACGCCAGTCGCGGAGTAGACCGATGCCACCTACCGACGCACAGGGGTACTGCTACGAAAATATTTCTCCAGATCCAGTCTGATGCCTGGGGGTTATTCTAAGGTAAGGAATCTATAACTATAGTCTCTTTCAGAAGACTGGATGTGCAGCAACCATGGAAACCTGGTGCACAGCACTCCAGGAGTGAGGCTACAGCAGCCCTGATGAGAAGGCACAAAGCAGTCATGAAGACTGTGCTCGCACCAGCCCAAATGACTGCAGGTGCACTAACTCAGGTGAATGGAGGTGCAGCAGCCCAAACGACTGAGAGCGCACCAACTGTGACTGAGGACCTAGCTGGCAGAGAGTACTGCAGCCCAAAATGTGCAGGTACCACTGGAACTTGCAAAAACAGCGCAAGACTAAGGAAGGAGACTGGCGGTCTTCTGCGTCTGTTGAGTGATCATCAGTACTGCCAGAAGCATTAGGCTAAATGTTTCCCCGAGGGAAGCACTGTTCAGGAGGAGACATTACTGCCTTACTGCATCTCCTAGCATCATAGCCAAGTCTACACACTAACCTGGCAGATCTGGTATATAAATAAAATCAAGCCAAAGGGGGCACCTATAGAAATATGCAGTTTCCCAGGCAGAGGGCTGTATTTACAAGATAATACTTGTGTCTGTTTTTTTTCTCGTTACTTGCATAGTTAGTTAATCATAGCAACAATTAACACAGGGATATATCTCTCTAAAGATATCAAGGTTTTACATTTAAAAATGTTTTAAGGATTTTGAAGTTTTTTCATTTTCTGCTTCAAAGTGCATGAAGAGACTGAAAATAGAAATCACAGATATCTAAACTCATCCTCACAGCCCCCTGGACCTCTTTCCATCAGATAATTTGCTGATAGGGGTGCTTCTAGCACCAAAGGTGGTCGGTGCCAGATGTGGCATCTGAAAGAAAGCTTTAGGGCTTATATTGTTTTCAAAATTTAATGACCTGTTTAAGGGCAAAAGGGTATAGGACCAGACGTCTGATGGGGACAGGGAGCCTGTGCATGTTCCTCACCAGGCTGTGCATTACAAACTGGTGGAAAAGATGCAAAGTGTGCATGACTGTTTGGCTGGCCCAAGATGGCCGGCCAAACAGTTGTGCGCACTTTGGGAGTGAAAACCACTCCTCTCCCTGGCCCCTGCTTTGGCCAACCCTGCCCTGCACCTAGAAATGGAAAAATAAAATGATAACGTTCAGTTATTATCATTTTATTTTATCTCTTTTCTGCTCTCAAAGTAGTGGGGCGACGCTTCTCCATCTTAGTGGAGGAGCCGCCACTGCCTGCTCCAACACTTAGCTCGGGCTGGAGGCTTAAAAAATAAAATGGTAACAAAATCATTTTATTTTTCATGTTTGCTGCGCTAGCAGCAGGGTGGGTGACGCTTCTCTGCCGTAATGGAGGAACCGCCACTCGCAGCCTGATGAGATACTAACTCACCTGCACCTGTTAATGTGCTGGATCCACAAATGCTAGTTTTCTTACTGCTCAGAATACTCTATTGTTATTGCAGACAGAAGGACTGCGATTACATTTGCAAAGGTTTCAAGGCAGAAATCAGACCTCAGGTGAATAGAAATTGGGCCTGTGTGTGTTTATAGGAGGGGGCGTTATGTTTCAACCTTCTACAATCCACTGCACAGTAGTCTTGTGGAGACGGTTATGATACTCATGCAATCTCACAGGTTCAAACTAGGATCCCAAAACTCTGCCAGTGCCAGGTCCAGCCATCACCATTCCAGTTTGGCAGAGTCTCTTTACCTAGCTACTAGCAGGCATAAGTGGAGCACAGAGGTTGGTGGGTTCGAAATTCAAGTTGCAAAGGGTCTGGGCCTGACCCTTCTTGAAGAAAACCTAAGGCCAATGGAATTCATTACACCCACAAATGTAAACGCAAATTGAGATTGCATATTCCTGCAGCTGAACCCCAGAAGCCCAACATCTGTATACAGGAAGGAATGATGTACACTCCAGCAAAAAAAAAAGATAAAACTAAAATGGCTCAGAGAAATCAAATCTCTAAAAAAAGGAAATTTACAAAGTAGATCAGCTGATAATAAAAGAGGCAAACTCCAAACCCTCTCCCTTCCTGCTCATCCTCAACAACAGAAAAGAAACATAGAAACAACATGTTGTCAAGTTCCATGCAAGACACGAGGAATTCATAAAAGACGACTAATGGTGCAAATATTTTACCTCTGGATCAAATTCCATAGTACTCCCCTCCTTCATGGTGTTCACCTTGTGCTCCATCTCCTGGTACTGACTCATGGCTCCTTTCTTATCCCCCTGATTGTATAAGAGAATAGCATAGTTCAAGTTCACCAAAGGGTGACACCTGACAGGGAGACAGAAACATTCACAGGTGGTGAATAATGATAGTGATACAGCAACACTATCTAATGCAGGCTGCAATGTCACTTGGTAAATAAACATCTCATGAGATTAATTTTTATTGTGGATCTCTTCTAACTTCTACAAGACTTGGTGGGCCTGGGAGCTAAAACAGCTCTGGATATTATTTTAATCTACCTTATATTTTACACTGACCAAGTCTGGCCCTCGACAGAAGAGTATGGGGAATTCATTTTTAATAACATGGCTATACAATTAAACAGCAGAATTTGTCAAATGTATGGCTAAAAAGCCTTACAATGTACACACTGTTCTAAAGAGAAAAACGTATGAAATATTCCAATACTGGGACTGAAACAATATCCAGGCACATTATTCCTTAGCACCAAATAATATACTGCAAAAACAATAAGATGTAAGATAGCTGTGTGCCACTCTGTCAGATCTGTTTTCAGAGACGAATGTGTTGACATGGCCTAAGCCCACTCAACCCTGAGATGAGGCTTCTACTGACAGGGTTTTTCCTGTGCCTGGTAATGCCAGTTCATCCCTGCCACTAGGGCTATATGGCCTGCCTAAATTGGGATGTGCAACGTTATCAAAAACAACAAAGTACACAGAAAGAATCAATTGAGAAAGCTACTAATTTTTCAGGCAGATTAAGAACCAAACAATAGCATTAGGTTTCATCAGTATTTCCAAACCTTTGGAAAATATGCTGAAGAAAGTTAGATTTAATACTGACCTTGGCATGATAGTTGATCTCAAAAACATGCATTAGACAAGATTTAGTTCTGATGATCATCTACACACCACAAAGACCAGTTGTAGCCCTATATCAAGAAATTTCAGACCATAATCCAATGTCAAATTGTGCCTCTTATGTCACTTTTTAGCTTCAATATGTCTAGTCAGATTTTAACGTTCTTCCCGGTTTTTGTATGCAAACGTGAAAGCCGAGAAGTAGTTATTTATCAGGGAACATTTGTATACCCACGATTTTTGTGTCTGAGCGATGGCGTTGGAGTATGTCGGCCCTGCTACAGAGAGGTGGGAACTCTTTGATACAAGCTATTTCATCATATAGAACAACTGCATCTCTAGAACTACTTTTTGGATTTTCGTTTTTATAAGGTAAAAATGTTAAATTATTCTAACAGCCAGCTTTTGAAGAATCCATTGAACGACTGAGGCATCTCACAAATGTTCCCACGTTTTGGGCAGTCATGTGGCAAATAACTAGATGACCAGACTCTCCAAGAGGCAAGATGGCCATTTAACTTGCTGACCTCCCAAACTCAACCAAGCCTCACCTTTGTGTCAGATGGGAAAGAACATAAATCAACTTCGGTCTACCACAGCGCACCAAACGGCAACTTGTTCTTCCTGCTTGCCCTTATCTAGAAGGTAAATGCATTCGTGGCCAGGGCAGATATACATTATAATTCTCCTTCTTGGTGCATTGCCAGAATTTTTTTTCAACCCTGGTCTTTTTTTTAACATTTTTTTATTTGCAGTTAGTAAAGGCAGACATAAATAAGCAATTCATCAAAATAGAATTATCATTACTATACATGAGAAGTACTCGTCAATTAACATAAATGCGAAATCTATACCTTTGTATATGAAAGCTGACTCAATAAGGGTATGCATGGACTTAGTCCCCCACCCCATATTTTATAGAATTTACTTAAGACTCCTTCTCTTTGCGAGAATAGTTTTTCTTTCGCCTTGATACAAGACATCTTAACCAACCATTGCGAAAATGTTGGAGGATCAGCCTCCTTCCATCTTTGCAAGATCAGCGACCTAGCAACAAGTGAAGCAATAAAAACAAACTGTTGTCGTCGTACTGGTAGGGCGAGTGTATTGGTCAATCCGAGAAGAGCAGTACTTGGTTCGGGCGCTAAATGTATTTCGAGCTTGTTGCTGAGCCACTGATGCACTTGGTTCCAAAATTTAGCTAAAACTGGACATGCAAAGCAGATATGGAGCCAGTCCCCAATAGGATGCGCGCATCTGAAACATGCTCCTGAAATAGAAGAATACAGTTTAGAGAGTCGAAGAGGAGTGTAATAAAGGTTCCATCTGGAAAGAAAAGCCATACGTTCAAAATTAGCGCCCCTTATGGCTTTATGAGGCCAGATGTTATAAGCTCTCCATGTTTGCATATCCAGCCTACTACCAATAGAGTTTTGGATCATTTGTAAAGTTTTAGGCGCAGTTTTAGCCTGAAGATAGCCGAGTAAAATTTTATACCAGTTGCCTGTCCTTCGACTTTCTTTTACATAAAAATTAAGACTGATCAGATTTACTTGGTGATCTGAGGAGACTTGAGAACTTCTTAAAAAGTTCCTAAGCTGAAAAAATGAAAAGATTATTGAAGATGAAAGTCCTGGATAGGACTGTTTGATTTGATTCCAGGATTTAATTTGATCTCCTGTGCAAAGATCCGTAAAACGAATTACTCCTAATCTCCTCTAGGCTGTTATATTTCTTTGGCTAATTTGAAAACCTATCCCCCTACTGTGGGAGATTAGCATTTCTGGATGAAGAGAGGTAAACTGATATTCCTGCTTCAATTGAAGAAATTTATCAAAAATTATTTGAGGTGTCATATCTACTTCGCTTTGGGAGCCTCGGAATTTTAATAAAGGGAACAAGGTGGGAACTGGATTCCAGAACCATTTGCTCCAAGTAAAAATTACAGCCCAGATCACGTCTGGTAAGTGACCGTGTGCACCAATCAAAAAAAGCAGCTTGGTAATATTGTGAGAAAGTGCCCTCTTTCTGCATGGTTGCCCCCACTTTTTGCTGAATTGCTGATGTACTTTGACTGAGTGTGCCCTGGGCTCCTACTAATCAGGTACCCAGGGCCTATGTTCTTTACCTAAATCTGCATTGAAGCCTAAACCCAATTGGCATCTCTGGCCACAGGTCAGCCCCTGGTAAATGGTACCACAGGTACCCAGGGCACTGTGACCAGAGAAGGCTTCTGAGGGCTGCAGCACTTGTTGTGCCACCCTTAGAGGTCCTGTACCCTGACACTCACACACTGCCTTTGCAGGCTGCGTGTCTTGGTGCAGAACAAAGTGAAGAGTCGACATGGCACACATCACTGTGTGCCATGCCTACAACCCACTGCCCTGGCATAGATCAGTCACCCCTCTAGCTGGGTGCACTATACCAGTGGTGAGGGTACAGATGCATGAGTCCTGTACCCCTACAGTGTCTAAGTCCATTCTTAGACATTGTAAGTGCAGTGCTGCCATTAAGAGTATATAGTGCTGGTAGTTTGTCATTACGAACTCCACAGCACCATAACGGCTACACTGAAAACGGAGACGTTTGGTATCAAACTTCTCAGCACATTAAACCCACACTGATGCCAGTGTGGGATTTAATGAAAAATGCACACAGAGGGCATCTTAGAGATGCCCCCTGAAAACTAACCTACCACTAATGTCCAGGCTGAGTGGCTGCTTTCAGCTGCCACCACCAGACATGTTTCTGGACCCCTGGGTTGAGAGCCTGCTGCTCTCTGGGGCCTGAAACAATGTACATCCTGGGACGAGGTGCCAAGCCTCCTCCCCCAGGATGGGCAGGGTTCACGAAGGGGAAGCTTCAAAGGCTTGCCGCCTTTGTGAGCTACCCCAGGCCACTTGCTGCTCTCAGCAACTGGTCCCCACTGATTCTGACCCCCACTTTGGGCGGGAGAACCGGTGGGAAAAACAAGTGAGGAAGAGAGGTGTGCCCACCTCTGCCAACTCCACCCCTCAGGTGGGGTAGGCGAGGTGAAGCACAACTCTCAGTCCACGCCATCTTGAAGATGGGGGGTCTCAGCCAACCAGGGACAGGCGCATGCCCCCTCCCACTGGAGGGTGGCATAATAGGGGGTGTACCCACCCAGGGAAGGGACCCATTGGTCCCTGCCTTTTACCTACCTGTAAAGCCCCTAAATCTAGTATTTAGGGGCACCCCTGAACCTTGCTTCCTCAAACAAGAAGAAACTACAAGAAGAAGAAGAAGAAGAAGGACCGAACAGCCGTGCAGCAACTATCAAGAGGAAGACGCCCACTGACTTGGCCCCAGCCCTACCGGCCTGTCTCCCCCTCGAACCTGCTCCTGCGAAATCCCGGTGTGTCCTGCAGCCAGCAACCTCGAAAACCCCGGAGGACCTGCCTGCCTTCAACTACAAAGACTTTGTCTCCCGTAAACACTGGATTTGTTCAGCTGCAACCTCTGGCTCCGGCCGGACACCGCGAATCCGCCCCACTCTGCACCCACCGTCCACGGCCCGAGCTCGAGTGGGCAAACACCACGAGGAGGTCACCCCGGCGATCCTGTCTCGAGATCCGGCGACCCCTGACCTGCCTCAAGCCTCCAGCCGACACCTGCAGGCAACCGTGAGCAGGAGCTGGTAAGAAGATCTGACCCCAAAAGGCACCCCTGCACCCGACGCCCCACAGCCTTGTGTGCCCAAACCGACGGTGCCTAACCAACCCCTAACTTCCCAACTTACCTCTCGAAGTGGTGGTCGCACCCAGAAGACCTTCGTCTCCAAGCCTGCAGTGCCTTTGCAAACCGGAGGTTCCCCATTGAAACCAACAGGGCGCCAGACGTCGAACCAGCACCCTGCACCCGGCCTCCCTAGTGCCGCTGAGGGTGCACCTTTGGTGCTACTTTGTTTCCCCATTTGCTCTGAGCTAAAGTCCAGGAGCTTTGCTCCCACAGCCGAGTGGCCTGCTAGCCAGCAGCCACCAACCGGAGGCCCCCTATCCCCTATTGGATAACATTGGGCCTCAGCACTCTGCACCCGGCCGCCCTAGTGCCGCTGAGGGTGTAACAAGAGTGCATCCTTGACTCTGGGGGAACCCTTGTTCTAACCCCAGAAGTTCAACTCCAAAGACCGATTACTTACCTGGTAACCGTTAACTTCATTGCTCTCCATAGGAACCTACTAGCTGTTTTTCCTCTGAAAAATGTTTTAAGTGTGGAGTTGATTTGTATGGAAACCTGAAAAATAACAATTGTGCAAAACTGACTTTACTTACACTTTCTCTAGGAAATGTCCCAGTGTGATATCTAGGCATATCACACTGAGTAGAAAAAGTAATCTCAAAAGTAATCTCAAAAGTAACGTAAAAGTAACTTACCTGTAATTTTCATTGCAAGATCGATACAAAGTATATGTACAGCATTCCACAGTATTGCATTACCAGTAATTCAAACTGTAACCACTTCAAAGTACATTCACAATTGCATTTCAAACTGTATATTTACTGCAAAGTATTTATCAACTTACCTGTGCCAGGCTTGCTTGGTTCTAGAAAATAAAATAACAAAGAATATTTTTATACAAAATAAATTGGTCTGAAGTTCAGTTTTTGAGTGTGTGAATTCATTTGCTGACTGAGTGTGTACAACAAATGCTTAACACTGTCCTCTGATACTGCCTTACTGCTCGACCACACTACCACAAATAGAGAGTGAGGTGCTATCTAACTTTACCTCTGCCTACCTTTGGGGATCCACTGGACTCTGTACACACTATACCTCACTTTGGTACAGTATATACAGAGCCAGCTTCCTACAAATATTTTTTAAAGTGAAGAAGTGCAAGTCCACCCTCTGCAATTGGTAGTTATAAAGTCTCTAACGTAAACTCCTTGATTTTTATTTGCATGCTCGTGACCCATTCTTCCTCAGTTAAGAGAGTCTTGTCTAAAGTCCAGCGAGGATGCTCACGTCTAACTGAATTAACCTTGATTTCTATTACTGGAACCGAATGATCTGAAAATGGGTTTGCAAGGATATAGGTCTTACCTCGTTCCCAGTAATGTGAGATAAAAAAAAAGTCGATTCTCAAAGCAGAGTTGTAGCTTTTCGAAAAACAGGTATATTCGGGTACCTGTGGATGCTGAACTCGCCAGGGATCTAAAAGAGCGAATTCCTGTATAAGGGTGGTGGCACATCTCGCTATTCTAGGCTTGTTTTGAGCCTTATTCTTGCGTGAAGAATCGAACTGCTAATTCTGTATTAAGTTAAAATCGCCCCCTATGATAATATGGCCTGGAAGTTGAGAGAGAGCGTCTTGAAGACCCTCCAGTGGAGTTGTGTGGCTGACAATTGGGCCATAGAAACTAACTAACTGAAAGATTTGGTTACTCATTTTCCAGTTTACGATAATCCATCTAGCGCTGGGGTCTTTTTTGATCTGTAAAATTTCTCCACCACAGTACTGAGTGAACCGACCCTTGTCATTTGCAATATGCATTACCGGAGGACAGATGCTCATGCCTAGGAGTTCAGGATACTATACTCTCTGTGCCCAATCTGGGGCCACAAGGATGACTTGGGCCCCATCTGTCCTGAACTTCTTCAGACTTCGGGGCAGGAATGTATCAGAGGGAAGGCTTACAGGAGTCCTGCGTTCAACTCTATGCGGATCGAGTTTCCAAGTGAGTGCTGCCTTGGAAACTCTAACGTGGGAAAAGTGCAGATATTGTATGTCCTCGGAGGTGGCAAATAGATCGAGCCGGGATTTTCCCCATATGCAGAAAAGACGCTGCGCCACCTCCGAATGTAACTGCCATTCGTGATCCTCAAGTCGTCGCTGGCTTAATTCATCTGCTCTGGCATTCAATGAACCCACCAGGTAGTGTGTCACCAGAAAAATTCCTTGGCATTCTAGCCATGTCAAGAGACGCACCCTACCACCCCTACCCTGCTGGTTACAGAACCACATGCAAAAGACACACAATTGATGGACGGAATGCAGAACAAATCAAAACATTCACCCCCAGTCAAGAGATCTGGGTTAAATCCATCATTCTTTTGCTCACCATGCCACCCCAGTTTAGACCACATGGCAGTGGTGTTTACCGTGAGCACCTGCACAAGCTGTCCCTTTGATGGATGCAGAAAGGCTTTCAGTGCCAAGCGAAAGGCTCTTAACTCCAAGAAGTTAATATGGAAGTCATAGGTTCATAGTCCGAATGCCCTGGACTGCCTTGTCCTAGGAATAGGCATGAACCTGCACCATATCCAGAATGAAGGGATCAGGTGTGACTACGGCATGTTCCTAGTGAACCCCAATGATGTTATGCGCTTCGCCATAGTCTGGAGGTAGGTGACTATTGCCTTCAATAGCCAGTCGAAGTAGGGGAAGAGTGGTACCCCTAGCCTACGAAGATGTGCTGCAATCACTGCCATCACTTTCGTGAACACCTGAGAGGTGCTGGGGAGTATGGTGAATTGAAAATGCTCCTGGCCCACCGTGAACCATAGGTAGCACCTGTGGGCCTGCAGGATGAGGATATGGAAATAAGCGTCCTGCAGGCGCAACACCACCACCTCCAATCTCCAGGCCCAAGGGCAGGAAAGACCTGGGCCAAGGTGAACTTCTTGAATTTGTCTTTTCATAGGGAGCCATTTAGAGGGTGGAAAACCAAGATGGGACGAGCGCCTCCATCTTTTCTCAGCACCAGGAAGTAGCAGGAGTAACAACCACAACCCATTATCACCATCTACATCCTCTCTATGGATCCTCTGGCCAAAAGAGCCTGCACTTCCTGCTTCAGCAGGGACAGGTGGTCCTCTGTCAGTAGTTCTAGGGATGGTGGAAGGTGCAGCGTGCTTTCAAGGAACGGTAGAGTGTAACACTGCAACACAATTTGCAGGACACACTCGTCCAAAGTTATCACCTGCCACCCTGGCAGAAAATGTCAGATCTTACCTCAGACGGCTGTGTGCCGGCAAGGGCACGTTAAAGGGGCCTGGGGTTGTGGCAGCTGGAGGGGTGGCGGAGTGGGCCACATGCTGTCCTGTCGTCCACGTGTTCGGTGGGTGCCACAGCCATAAAAAGATTGGAGGGATTGCTGCACCGGCTGAATTTGCTTTGTCCCAAAAAATATGGAAAACATAGATGGCCTGTCCATAAGACGCACCTAAACATCCCCTGAAAACCCAGTGGACCACATTCAGACATGCCTTCAAAGGCCTACACTGGTGCCTATCGCACTGCTGAGTGGATCCTTAAGAGTCCAGCCCGCAGAGGATAGTGAATTTGGCCGCATCAGAACCGTCATGCATGGTCTGAGTTAGGCCAGCATAGGCCTCCTCTGGAACCATGGGGAGCACCTGAGCCATGGAGTCCCACAAGGCATGAGAATAGCAGTCTAGAATGCAGCTGGCATTGGCAGAATAGAAAGCCAAACTTACTGAGGAGAAGACCTGTTTCCTCAAAGGTCTTTATTCTTTTGGATTCCCTGTCACAGCAAGTAGTCGGGAAATAATTTTGCAGAATTTTGCTGGTCAAAGCCTAGACCACGAGGCTTCCGGAAGTAGGGTTTTGGGTAAGGAAGTCTGGATTGCATGGAGCAGGGCATGGTGCCAGCATACCTGCCGATCAACAGGAGGCCTGAACAGGGCTTGGCCCAGGTCTCCAAAACGATGACTGTAAGTACCTCATTAACAAGCAAAAGAGGTTCAGAACTGGTTTGTCCAGGTTGAAGCACCTCATTCAAAACATTGGTCTTGACTTTCTGGGTAGGAAGCTGAAGATCCAGAACTTCTGCTGCCCTCTGCACAACCATGGCAAAAGTAGTGCTTTCCTCCATGGCCAGCCATAGAGGTGACACAAGTCCAGTGTCTCGAGAGGTAGGTATCCACTGGTGCCCTGGAGGTACTCATGTCAAGCATCCTTCTGATAGGACTTGGCAAATTGTCCTCAGCATCACAGCAGAGTCCCTACCAAACAATTTGTGTAGGACCAGAGCTAGGGGACCAGAATTGTACAGCCAAAAACCGGGACATTTCATGAAAATAGAAGAAGGACTACAGCATTACTTCAAGCGAGCGCACAGAATGACAGCGCTCCTCAGCACGGAATTACAGAACAGGTAGTTAGACCATACATAAAATGCAGGGGCATATTATCAAGGGCTCTATCGCCGCTTTAGCGGGACTTTTTCCAGCTAAAGCGGCGATAATTCAAACGCCCTATTAGCAAGCTGTCGCTAACTGCTGTTAGCGACAGCTTCTAGGCGATAGCGACCGGGTTGGGTGCCGCTTTGCATGCCAGCGATATTTATCGCTAATGGCATGCAAAGTAGTCGTTCCCAACCTAAAAGCGACTGGAAACAGTCGCTAAGGTCGCTATCGCCTATTAGCGAGGCAGGAGAGGTGATTAACGAACCAGCGCTAAACACGTTTAGCGCTGGTTTGTTAACGCCTGGTCTAAACCTGACTTAGCCATGTAATCCAATGGGAGGGGATTACATGGCTAAATCCCCTCGCCCTATCGCCAAGCTAACACTGGTCACAGTGTGAATATCGCTTGTTTTCAAGCGATATTCACACTGTTCTCAGGGTTTCTATCGCTTTGGAGATAAGCGTTGCTGATAGCACGCTATCTCCGCGATAGAAACCTGCGATAGCCGGCGATAATTATCCTAGCGCTAACTGCGCTTAGCGATAATTATCGCCGGTTATTGCTAATAGGCCCCAGCATTTTTAAACCCAGAAGCTTCCCTGTTAATTAACTTGCTTTCTAGAAACAACTGCTCACTAGCCCTGCTTTGTACAACATAAAAAACACCTCCCGCCGTTTTCAGCTGACCCTCTCTAAAAACCGGGACAGGAGCTAAATTTCCTGAAATCTGCCCGGACAGCTGGTGAAAAACCCGGACCGTCCGGGCAAATCCGGGACGCCTGGTCACCCTAACCAGAGCCCTTCCAGGGGAAAAGGGCATGGTGTCTAAGTCAGAAGGGTGACTACGGGTGTGATGCATTTAAAGCAGCTCATGGGCTCAGTCGAGGTGGTGGCGTTTCGGTATTAGACAGCATTACGCATTGCCCAACGTCATCTGGAGTCGATGGCACCGGCATGGGTGGGTTGTGTTGTGGCATCGAAGAGTGAACTGGTACTGAGGTTGGCCCGGAATGAACCCAGAGAGGCCCACCTGGCGCCGATGGTAAACTTGTCAGCAGAATTCCAATTGGGAGGCCCTACGGTTCATCGCGGCCCGCAAGCGTACCAGTGGGAGCCGGTAACATGCAAAAAAGCACCATTTTGCTTCATGGAAGTCCTCAATTTGCTGCAGCTTCGAAGCGCTGCCCCGGAAATCCAGGTTGCCATGGGACAAGGGTAGGAATTCACTCCGAGGTGGACCGACTTTAGGAGCAAGACCATCAGGAACGATGACACCTTCGCGTCTTCCCAGATGATCAGGAGTAGTGGGATGGTGCAGAGTCCCACTTGGCCTTCTCTTTTGGACTTACCCGAGGATTTGGACCTCAACAACAATTTGACTCTGGAGCGGGATCAAGATCTTGCTCTGGACCTCGATTGGTCATAACGTGGAGTTTTGCGATGCTTTACCACAAACAATTTCCCTTCATGATCCTGGATGGCTTTGGGGTGCCTCATGGTGGCATCACCGCAGGCATTTGAGTCATGGTCTGACCCCAGACAAACCACGTGTGGGTCCGTCGTAGACAGGTGTTTGTGACATTCCCCACAGTTTGAATCCTGTAGATCTGGAAGAGGACATAATCCCTTGCACACAGTAGAATTGTTGTTGAAAAGCCAAAAGACAGTCTCAAACGAAATGAGGGGTAGCTCAGGATCCGCGCCTGTTGGTGCGGAAAGAAAGGTAGGAACTGATGACAGCTTGCATGGGTGATGCCTATATAGATAGGCCTGTGTACGTCAGATTCAATGCAGAATGAAGTTGCCAAGCCGCAGGCACACAGGGTTCCTGCTGAAAAAAAAGTCTGGGCCTAGTCTCATGCATGGAGGAATATTCAAAAGGTGAGGAATCTGCAGTTAGAAGTCTCTATCAGAAATACGATTTTTGCAAATTGTACAGTACTTAAACATTGTGGTGCCTTTTGCTGTTTTCATTTACAAAACAAAAACAAGTAATAAATATATTCAAACTTGCGTGACTGATGGAACCATAACATGGCTCTAGAGCGTATTCTGGATAGCCAATTTCGCACCAGTGTTGCTAGTGTATTGCAACACAATATATATCAAAAATCACAAGGAGGGACAGAGGGCAGATCAAGGTCCAGCACACGCGCCCCCAGGAATGTAGGTATGCATAAAGGTGTGCAGTTCCTATAGATGAGAAGGTCGGGAGAACCTGAGAGATCAAGTCGAGGATCTGATCCTTCAGGAGCAAGAGCCCTCACACATACCAGGAATCTAGACGGCATCCTTGAAAACGAGCTCTCAATGAACAAACAAGTCAACGCCGTGACATCAGCCAAATACCACATCGTCAGAAAGCATCACAAAATCTTCAAATGACTCCCCATGCATGGTCACCCAAACCCTCATCATCAGCAAACTTGACTACAGCAATGCGCTATATGTTGGCATCTCCAGCCATCACACTCTAAGACTCCAAACCATTCAAAACACCGCTGCCAGACTCATCTAAGACATCCCCAGAAGGGCACACATCACGCTCCACCTCGCGGAAGTGCACTGGGTATCCATTCAGAAATGCTGCAATTTCAAGCTGCTCACCCAAGCCTACAAAGCTATCCAACACCTAACTCCAACTCTACCATCCCTCCAGACACCTGTACTCCACTTCTCGATGCCTCACACGAATCCCCCGCATCTGCAGAAGCAAGACAGGAGGATGCGATTGTTTCTTCCCAGCCAAAAGCTGGAACGAACTCTCACTAAATATCTAGACCACCTCTCCACTAATTAACTTCCAGCTCTGGCGCCTGGATACCCTCACAGGTGATACGCTGTGCCCTACAAAACCCCATAACATAACGTGGTGCTATCTGCTGAGCTGTGGCCAAGAGATACAAGTCTAAGTATACTGAGTCGATGGCTTAGCCATTGCAAAGAAAGAATCTGCAGAGGGAAAAACAAATAGACATTTCTCCTCACTCGGTGATGTCACAAAGTCTAACTTTGCTTTGACATGGATCAGAGGAGACAGAAGTGTTCCACATCAGAACTTACTGTTCCAAACGGACTGCTTGCTCGTAAGATTGTTTTGCATTCTCTGGATCATCCAGGTTTGTTAGAGCAACTGCAGAAAGAAAAGAGGAGACCAACATATTATAAAACACTGGACATCCTTTGAGGAGTAGGTTTTCTCTGCTGCACTCTAGGAACCCTGAAAAGGATGTCTTTAATAAAACATGATAGACTTACACAAAACCTTTCCCTCTTATGGTTACTCTTTCAAAAGAGACTGAGCTTGAAATGTTTACATGGCTACTCACATTGCCCCATTAGAAATCACATGGAAAAGAGGAATTTTCATTGTGTTGGCGTGCCATTGAGCATGTTGACTTTTTAGATCTAGAAAGCATTGTGGTAGCACAAGAGTCCAGCACAGAGTCTATGATCTGCTCTCCACTCTCCCCACTCTGACAGTTGTGTAGGGAGATTGTGATGGAGGTCAGGGGAATTTGTAGCTTATTGCTACCCTCATTTCACCTCCCACTAATGAAGCAAAACAAGTGTGGTTGCAAGAGATGACATGGGAGCACGAGAGGAGAGAAGTTATGAAAGGCAAAGAGTGGGCAGACACTGAAGAAAGCAAGAATACACTACTGAGAAAGACATGCTACTTTGTAATCTAAGTTCTGCATCACTAGAATCTTTAAATATAAAATATTCTCACCTAAGTACGGAGATACCGAAACACTTCAGTTTCAAATAACATATCCATTTTGATAAGGTGAACGTCTGGCATTTTTAAATGCAAATAAATAGTCCATAGCCTATATATGCCAAATGTTTTCCATTTTTTAAAAGCGTGTGCTGTTTGTTTACCAGGCAAAGGATTGTTGGCCAGTTCATAAAAGTGCAATACATAAAACTATCTCTTTTGACAGGCATGGTTTGCCACTATTTGGCAGGCAGTGAAATGTTTTATTTTTGTTTAGGTAAAGTTTAGAACTCTCCCTACAGCTAAAGAGGATATCTCTTCTAGGAAGGAAAAATTACTGAAGACTAACACGGAGATAGACTACATTATAAAAACCTGAGACTACTTCTAGTACAAACGAGGGATGAATTCTCAAAATGACTCTGTTGGAGTGAAAAGCACAAGTTACTAACTTGTGTAACGATATATCTGTAAGAGACAGTAGTTAGTGATAGATTCCTTACCTTAGAATATCCCCAGGCGTCAGGCTGGATCCGGAAAGTTTTGCGTAGCAGTACCCTTGCGCGTCGGTAGGTGGCGTCGTGCGGCTCCGCGTCCGTCGTCGGCGTCGTGATCGCCGGGATGACGTCGCGGGCAGTACTTAGACGCCGCCCCTGCGCGCTGACGTCAGTTCTGTACACGACTTTCCGCGCCAGGAACGCAGAGCCATGCAAGAAGCTGACACAGGTGTCTGAAAAATACTAGGGCCCTGAAAGGGATGTCCTTAACCCTAGAAATCAGTTCGCAGAACGGGGAGGATGGGTGGGCGGTAGGAATCTATCACTAACTACTGTCTCTTACAGATATATCGTTACACAAGTTAGTAACTTGTGCATCTGAAAGAGACACGTTAGTGATAGATTCCTTACCTTAGAATAGATACCCCAGCAATACCAACCCCGGTGGTGGGTCTGCGAACAAAGATCAGACAAGGAAGTCCTGGAGGACAGAACGGCCAAAGAAGCCGTCCCTCCGGACCTGACTGTCAAGGCAGTAATGCTTAGTAAACGTGTGCAGCGAGGCCCACGTAGCTGCCTGACAGATAACCGGCAGCGGAACACCGCGGCCCAAGGCCGTGGTAGCAGCCGTTGCCCTGGTGGAATGGGCACGCAGCCCAACAGGAGGCTCCTTCTTGGCCAAAGAATAGCAGGTCTTGATGCACAAGGTAACCCAGCGGGAGATGGTCCTCTTGTGCACCGCCCGACCTTTTGGCGCCCACGTAGCCAACAAAGAGCTGGTCACCCACCCGGAAGTGTTTTGTGCGGTCGATATAGAAGGAGAGCGCACGTTTTGGGTCCAGACGGTGGAGCCTCTCTTCCTCTCTGGAAGGATGCGGAGGCGGAAAGAAGGTGGGCAAAGTGATGGTCTGCCCAATGTGGAAAGCAGTAACCACCTTTGGCAAGAAGGACGGACGCGTCCGAAGAACAACCTTGTCTGGATGAACAGACAGAAAGGGAGGCTTGCAAGATAGAGCCTGGAGCTCACTCACCCGCCGAGCGGAGGTGATGGCCACCAGAAAGGCTGTCTTCAGAGTCAGAAGACGAAGAGGACAGTTATGCAGAGGCTCAAAGGAGCGCACATTAAAAGGTAAGAACCAAGTTCAAGTCCCACTGAGGCATTACAAACGGAACAGGAGGGAAGAGGTGAGTAATGCCTTTTAAGAACCTGTTAACAACAGGGGACTTGAACAGGGAGGGCTGATCAGGGAGCCTGAGGAAGGCCGAGATAGCACAAAGATAACCCTTGATGGTACCCAGGGCAGAACCCTGTTGGGCCAGAGAGAGAAGGAACAGAAGGACCTCAGAAAGAGGGGCAGAAAGGGGATCCACAGCCTTTGCTGTGCACCATGCCACAAATTTGTTCCACCTGCAGGCGTATACCACCTTAGTGGAGGGACGCCTGGCTGCCAGAATCACATCACAAACTTCGGGAGGCAAGTCGAAAGGAATGAACTGCCGCCGCTCAATCTCCACGCAAGCAGGTGTAGACTGGACAGGTTCGGGTGGAGGACCGTCCCCTGCTGCTGCGACAGAAGATCCTCCCGAAGAGGCAGACGGATCGGGGGATCTATGCTCATATTGAGTAGCTCGGGATACCAAACTCTCCGAGCCCAGTCCGGAGCCACAAGAATGACTTGGGCCCGGTCGTGCCGAATGTTCTTCAACACTCTGGGTAGAAGTGGTATAGGCGGAAAGGCGTACAACAGACCGCAACTCCACTCGCGACGAAAGCGTCGCCGAGCGAGTGCCGCCTTGGAAATTCCAACGCGCAGAACTGATGACATTGCGCGTTCTCTTCGGTGGCGAATAGATCTAACCAAGGCTCTCCCCACTGTAGAAAGAGTCCTTGCGCCACTTCCGAGTGAAGACGCCATTCGTGATCCATCATGCACCTGCGGCTGAGTTCGTCCGCCCTGGCGTTCAGAGAACCTGCCAGGTGTTGAACCATCAGGAACATGCCCTGATGTTCCAGCCATGTCCAGAGGCGCAGAGCCTCCTGACAAAGGGTCCAAGACCCCACCCCGCCCTGTTTGTTGCAGTACCACATGGCGGTGGTGTTGTCTGTGAACACCTGCACTACCTTCCCTTTGACAGAGGGAAGGAATGCCTTGAGTGCAAGCCGGATCGCCCGGAGCTCCAGAAAGTTGATATGGAGCCGGGACTCCGCCGGAGACCAGAGGCCTCTGATTTCCGCCTCTCCCATGTGACCGCCCCATCCCAGAAGGGACGCGTCCGTCACAACTGTATGCTCTGGCTGGGGAAGGGAGAGGGATCTGCCCATGACCCATTGCCGGTTCGAGAGCCACCACTGCAACTGTTTTGCAGTCCCCTCCGAGATCTGGACGTGATCGGACAGGTTGCCCTGGTGCTGCGCCCACTGGAACTTCAGGTCCCACTGCAGAGCCCGCATATGCCATCTGGCATGATTGACCAGCAGGATGCAGGAGGCCATGAGGCCCAGCAGCCTCAGGGTCATCCGTACCGAAACCCAGGATAAAGGCCGAAAGATCGGAATCATAGCCTGAATATCCCGGACTCGCCGTTCGGGAGGATAGGCCCGAAACTGCGTCGTGTCCAGAACTGCTCCGATGAAAAGGAGCTGTGGAGAAGGAATCAGATGCGACTTCGGCACATTGATGGAGAACCCCAGCGAGTGCAGGAGTTCGGCCGTAGTCTGGAGGTGGGAGACGACTGCCTGGGACGAGCCCGCCTTCAGCAGCCAGTCGTCGAGGTAGGGGAAGACTGAGACCCCTGCCCGGCGCAGATGAGCTGCGACCACCGCCATCACTTTCGTGAACACCCGAGGGGCACTTGTAAGGCCAAAGGGGAGCACGGTGAACTGAAAATGCTCGGGGCCTACCGTGAACCGAAGGTAACGCCGGTGGGCCGGCAGGACGGGGATATGGAAATACGCGTCCTGCAAGTCCAACGCTACCAACCAGTCTCCTGGGTCGAGGGCAGTCAAGACCTGAGCTAGGGTGAGCATCTTGAACTTCTCCTTCCGGAGGAAGCGATTGACGTTCCGGAGGTCCAAGATAGGACGCATGTCCTCCTTGTCCTTTTTGGGCACCAGAAAGTAGTGGGAGTAGCAACCACGCCCTACTTCTGGGGTCGGAACATGCTCGATGGCCCTCTTGGCCAAGAGGGCCGTGACTTCCTTCCGTAGAAGCACCAAGTGATCCCCTGACATGCGGTGGAATTGAGGTGGCATGGCTGGGGGTGGTCTCGAAGGGGAGGGAGTAGCCCCTTCGGACAATGTCCAAGACCCACCTGTCCGAGGTGATGGTGCGCCAGTGGGGAAGGTGATGGCGGACCCTGCCCTCTACTGGCGTGCCGTGCACCTGAAAGGAGGGACTAGGAGGGCTTGGAGGCCGCGGACGGGTTGGAGGTGGTGGCCTGACCCGCACGCTGGTTGCCCGATCCGCCACGGCGGAATCCACGTCCTCGGCCACGCGAAGACGCCTGCTGCGCGGGCCGGTGGCTGGGCTGCTGACGTGAAGGGCGCCCCTACCGTGGCCACGATAGGGGCGAAAAGCAGAAGGCAGCGGAGGGCGTGTAGCAGAAAGGCCCAGGGACTTTGCAGTAGCCCGTGAGTCCTTAAAGCGCTCCAACGCATGGTCTGCTTTGGACCCAAAAGACCGACTCCATCAAAGGGCATGTCCATGAGAGTATTCTGGACATCCCCTGAAAAACCAGTGGTTCTCAGCCAGGCGTGGCGCCGGAGCGCCACCGTCGTTGCAATCGACCTGCCCAGCGAGTCGGCGGTGTCAAGGCCACAACGGATAGTGTATTTGGCCGCATCCCTTCCTTCCGCAATGGCGCGGGAAAGCAGTGCCTGGACCTCCTCAGGGCACTGGGGCAAAACATCCGCCACCGAATCCCACAGGGAGTGGGTATATCGGCCCAAAAGACAAGCGGTGTTAACGGACCGCAAGCCAGCACTGGAGGAAGAAAAACCTTTCTTCCCAAACTGATCCAGGCGTTTGGATTCCCTATCCGGAGGAGCGGTAGGGAAGGCGGTTTGGGAAGCGGAGGCTTGGACAACCAAGCTCTCAGGAGTGGGGTGGACAGAAAGAAACAGGGGGTCGCCCGGAGCGGGGCGATGGCGTCGTGACACGTTCCGATCCACAGGAGCCCCTGTGTTGGGCTTGGACCAGGCGCCCAAAAGAACGTCCGTGAGGGCGTCGTTAAACGGCAGCACAGTCTCCGCAGAGGAGGCTGCCGGCTGAAGCACCTCTGTCAAGATGTTAGTCTTGACCGTCAAAGTAGGGAGCTGGAGACGTAAGGCCCCAGCAGCCCTACGCAACACCGTACCAAAATTGGCCCCCTCCTCCGTAGCCACGGGAGGAGACAGCATGCCAGTGTCAGGAGAAGTATCCAGACCACTGGCCTCCCTAGACTCTCTGTCCAGTCCTCATCATACTGACAGTTGCGTGTTAGAGGGTCATCAGACCCCTCCCAGTCCTCCTGGTCCTCCTCTGGTTCAAAATAAGGAGGAGGAGGGACATTTGGGACCCAAGGTCCCATCGGCGCCGGAGCCGGCGTCGAGCGGCGTCGCTCCGGGACCATGTCCGGAGCCGGAAGGAACTGGGGACGACGCCGCCCGGAGCCCAGGGCGGCGTCGAGAACGGCACCGGAGACATCGGCGCCGGCGGAGGTGTCGTGAGGTCGACCGGCGTCGATGGGAGTTGTGGAGCCGGGATCGAGGCCGGGGCCGGAGCCGGAGCCGGGATCGAGGCTGGAGGCTCGGGCGACGCCGGGGCCGGAGCCGCCGGTGACGCCGGATCAACCCCATCAGGGCCCGCGGGGCCCGAAGGCGCACCGGAGGGGCCTGAAGGCCCGAAGAGGCGGGCCATGGCCGACAGGAACTCCTGTACCTTGGCCGGATCCGCCCCCGAACCCGGGAAGGGCGGGTATGACGGGGGCGACTCCACAGGCAAGTCCGGGGCCGCGGGGGCGGGACGGTGCCGGGAGGGGCCTCAGCCGAGTCGCGAGACCGGCGAGGCGAAGTCCGAGAGCGACGATGCTTCTTGGACTTCTTGTGTCGAGACTTCACCGGACGAAGAAGACTTCGACGCCGACGACCGGTGTGCACTCCGCGAGCGACCCCTGGACCTCTCACGCGACCGGGGCTTCCGCGGAGCCGAATGCCGGGCCTCGAGGAGCTTTCGAGACCGCTCTCGCAAAGCCTTCGGGTTGAGGGCCTGGCATTCGGGACAAGACTCGGTGTCGTGGCCTCGGCCGAGGCAGAAGAGACACTCCCAATGCGGGTCGGTGACGGACATCATCCGCGCACAGGCGCCGCATCGCTTGAAGCCGGGCATCCCTACGACACCTGAATGGTGGAAAAAGACAGTGAAAAAATCACCAAAAAGTATGGTCAAAAATTGACCAGGGCACTGCTCTTCCCGGATCTGCGCTTACTGGCGCGGAAAAAGAAGAACTGACGTCAGCGCGCAGGGGCGGCGTCTAAGTACTGCCCGCGACGTCATCCCGGCGATCACGACGCCGACGACGGACGCGGAGCCGCACGACGCCACCTACCGACGCGCAAGGGTACTGCTACGCAAAACTTTCCGGATCCAGCCTGACGCCTGGGGATATTCTAAGGTAAGGAATCTATCACTAACGTGTCTCTTTCAGATGTGTAAGGTTTTACTGCTGACGAGGCGTGGAGCTTCCGCACCCTATGGCCTAATCTAATAGAGACCAGAAAGCTTCGTTTCTAGAGAGATGTTGCTATGATGTCCTATGCATAGGCTCAGAAGTAGGAGCTATCAGTTTGGATAAAACACCATAGAGGTGAAGGCCACGAGGAGTAGATTATCTTTCTTAATTCTAAAAAGTCTTGATGACAGGGAACATATGGAAAGGCTTTTGAGAAGGACCATGCTGTAACCCAAAACAGCTGCTGGATGCACCTGATATAAGCAAATCATAGTTTTGCATGAGAAGGAACAGATAGGGAAGGATAACATCCTCTTGGCAGGATGCTGTGTAGCAATTGTGATGCTGACATCACAAATATAATCTTTTCAATTTAAAAGGCTACGGGTAACAGAGCTCAAGATGTTGAATGCAGTTGTAGTGTCTCCATGATGACATTATAGAGGACTGTGTGTGGACTCTGGAGCCTCTTCTGGGATGTTTAACAAAGCTGCTCCTAAGGTAGTACATCATGAAACGCAGTGATGATGAATATATACTCATGCATTTGGTGTATTACAGAAGAAGCCAGGGTCTTAATCCAAAGTATGTCTCAGTGGACAGCAGGCATTCTTTTTCTTTTGCATTTGTGTGGACTCTGATCCTGGAGTCTTCCACTGATGAGCTGCATCTAATTGAACACCAGGAGCCTCACCAGACAGCTGTGTGTAAATCCTAGAAGTTAGAGGTGACAAGGCTGGAGGAAGATGGGAAATATGGAAGCCTGTCTTTGGTTTTGCTGATGATGGAGGCAGATGCTGTAACAAGACTTGGATCGGGGAAGCTTCAGGAGCACTGGAAGGCATTTTCTTATAGCGTAAGAAGAGGCTGATGATGTAGAGTGGTGCGACAGAGAACTCTTCGACTCTGAATGGTGTGAAGTTGAGCACCTTAATATTGAGGTGAGAATGGAGATGACCCCTTTTCTGATTGAGTGATTCTTGTGCTTTGATGTTGAACGAGCAGGTAGTTGAGTCGGATTCTTACCTGACTTCGATGCAAAGATGAATGACATCCATTAGAAGATTCAGAAATGACAAGAATGATATAGATGAAAACGGTGCCTTTTCTCTTCTTTAGATCTCCCCTTGTAGCAGTCTCTTGGTGGACAGGACACAGTTGCAGGGGATGAGGCAACTTTCCTGGAAAACCTCAGCTTTTTTTGCATACTCTACTCCTCTGAGGCAATGTCCTTCCAGGGTTTGTATTATTTTTTATTTAAACATTTTCAGTCTTTGGTATTTGAAATTAGGGTCAATATGTGGGTCGGAGGCTACCTTCTTCCTCCCACAGTCAAGGCATAGCAAAATAAACTGAGAACACAGAAACTTACCATTCAGAAGAAGAAAAAAAGGTAGAAATAAAAAATCTGAGTGAAGACGCAAAATTCGGTGTCTGAGGAGAAAATGCTAATAAAGTAGGGTGACAAAACAGTTGAGATATTAAGTGATCCTACTCATGAGCAGTTAATAAGAACTGAGCCTGTGTGCCAACTGACAGTACAAGGCATGAAGGGATATGGATGCTCTGTCTTTTTAATAGAGGACGTGTATTTCGCCCAGAACCGCTAGGGGTGACAGTGTTGCACTTTACAAATGCTGATTGATTGATTTCCGTAGCCTGGATGCCAGAGGAGCTCTAGGATTGTGTGGATTACAGACACGTCTACTAGATGTCCTGGAACATGGATTGAAACTATAAGCAGAACTGAATCAGGAGAGATTTGCATCGAAAGAGAAAAAGCTGTTTGACATAATCACTAAAGCCAAACTTCCACGCTTTAATTGCCATAGTAAGAGTTTCGTCCAACCAGCCACTATAAAACAGGTTACAAAAACACAACTTTTCAAGCACATAGAAAGATGGATGTAGCAAAAAAATGGGGTGAATTTATAAAGGACATTCTGTCGCATATCGTCTTCCAACAAGCTCATTATTTGATGGCGATGCTGAAACCAAACCAGAGAAGCACAAACTTGAACAAGAGCTCGAAAAAAACTTCCACCTGAGGAATTCCAATTAAAAAATGTATCGTCATTGAAAACTGCTGTTATTGTGGATTATATGTCACAAGTACGAAAGGTCAAGATTTCATCCATCCAAAACTTCGGAGAGGTCGTTCGGACTGTTCTACAGATATCAAAGTCAGTGTGCACCTTGCAAGTACTGCACATTGAATTATCTGTCCAAGAATGTTAGGGAATCAGGCAAATGTCTACAAGTGGAACAACTGACCTTGCCTGCATTAAAAATTCAACACCTATACCTGTGCAACTTGATACATTCTGGTCATCAATATCGAACAAGATGAACTTGGAGATGTTAACTTTCCAAAACACTGCTGATGCTTCAGTGAACACTGAATTTCCAATGATTGCAAGTTTTTGTTTTTTTTACAGAGTTTTATATAGCGTGAACTTGACCCGAAGGTATCGGGTATCAGAGCTCTTTACATACCACCAGTTGCGTTACATGAGGACACATTCAGTTTTGTTGGTGCCTGCAGAGAGATATTCAAAAGAGACGGACCATATTGTTCAAGAACTTAACAGCAAATTGGAGGAAGCTGACCTTTGTGTTGTGCCACATGTTGAGAGGGCTGTTTGACATTTTTCCAATCTAGTCACTGTATTGTCAAATGACACAGATGTCCTTATTGTGCTACTTAGATTTGTTGCAATGTTCATAAGTCAAGGACTGTCAGAGCTATGGATACGTTATGGAACAGGCGAGAAAAGACACTTAAAACTGCTTCATATTCTGTACAAGAAACTTGACCCAGAGATGCCCAGTGTTCTTATCAAGGCACATATTCTTACAGGTGATGACACTATGAGCAAAATTGGAAGAAAGCTTGGAGCTCTAACTGCTTAACCTCTGAAGTTTCCAAAACGGATTTGCTGAGACAGAAGACTGTGACTCTAAAGACGTAGAAAAATACCTTGCGAGTGTGTGGAAAACAAGTTCTGACGGTCACATTCGATGATCCTTGGTACAGTAAGTTCAAGAGATCAGTCCCGCTAAGTGACCTTCCACCAATGTCATATTCTGTGCACAGGCACATTAAATGCTGGTAATATCTGTGAGAGATATGCTTGCTACTCTAGTCTATGTTTATGACTATCAGTATGGATGCTACGATGCGGAAGGAAAAGTTATGTATTATGTATTTGTAATTTCAATTCTGCATCATAGTAACCCTCACTGAAGTCATAAACAACTCTCCTTCCTCCCTGAATATCAGTAATTTCTTTACAAACTATTGCCATTCAATAAGAACTGAGGCTGTGAAGGAAACATACAGATAAATGGTGATGGGGAAATGCTTACAATAAGTCTAACCAGTGGTAATCCCTCTGGGTAGTACTCCAAACTATTGTTCTTATGCCTTACATGCCACCTCATAAATAATTGGGACACTAAACAATTTGTGCATACATATGTATGTTGTTGTTGTATAAATGCAGTTATTTATATTATTTGTGTGTTGAATCAGAAAATCCAAACATTTTAACAGAACATAGTTGTATGCATAGGCAGGCTTAATAATAAAGTGTTTGTGAAATTAAATGCTTTTTCAAGTGAAAATTGAGTATTTCATTGTTGATTTGCCATTGTTTATGAATTTATCCCTTTGGTAAGAATTAAGTTTTACATTCTGAAGATGGTACTTGATGGTGGTGGAGCGTCGTGCTACCCAGTCTGAGCTTACAGAACCTAATAGGTGTGGATATTAAGCTGCATTATGATTTGGCCTTCATTTATTGTTCTACGATAATATAGGAGCAATATGAGTGTTCCAAGAATCTCTGGGAGAACTGATTCCCTCACACTTTGACTTTAATGTGATAGTGCTGCTAAGAAATACATAAACCCTGATGAAGCCCTGTCAGAGGATGAAAAGCGTTGGCCGGGCTGTTTCACTGATGCTTTGAAGAATAATTAAGAGAATTGTTTTGAGACTTCATACTACGGCTCCCATGTTATTTTGGTCTAGGAGAAGAGTCTATTGGGATAGACACCATAAAATTATGGGTTCTTTGTAAAAGGAGGATAAAAAAAGAGAACAAGCTCTATAATACAATTGTTGGACTCTTGAGACACTCACTTTTGTGTGATTTTGTCTGGATATTTTTAGTCACTTTTTGGTTTCTGATAATTCTCTGTTTTTAGGGTAATTTTAGACAGAATTGATGAAGTGTTAGGTGCACTTCTTTGCAATTATTTAATTGTAGGTTGTTTAGTTCCTTGCGGTTTCCGTATCTTGAGGAGGCCTTAAAGACAGAAAGGCCGAAACGTGTCACCCTTTGTGGTGGAGGAGCCCCATAAATCATAATGTGGAATTTATTTTGAGCTATAGGAGATTCTACAAAGGGCTTTGCTCTGGACTCCTGAAACTCCATGGCTACCTCAAGGTGGAATCACATTTGGAATTTTTGACGTAACACACCTTACTGTAAGCTACAAGGAAAGCAAACAAAGAGGAACGACAGAACTGTTAACATACTAAAATGAAAGGGTAATTCGCTCTCATATATATATATAATTGGGACACTAAACAGTTTGTGTGTGTGTGTGTATATATATATATATATATATATATATATATATGTGTGTGTGTGTGTGTGTATGTTGATATTATATAAGGAAAATGCTACTTACCCAGTATGCATCGGTTCTTGGCATATAGAGCTGTAGATCATATGCTTTAGCATAGATCGCCATCTGGTGTTGGGTCCGGATGTTTGCACTTTGTTTTTGTTCGAAGAAGTCTTGTAGTCACGAGGTAGGTGACTCCTCCTTTCGGTGATAGTGCGCCTGGGCATCGACTCCATCCTTAGATTGTTTTGCCATAAAGGGTGATGATGGAGTTAGTAAAGTAGTAAAGATAGATGTCCATGTAAATTGTATCTAAGGAAGGTATCGCTGCAACAGGTAAAGGCACCCGGGGAGGCGGGTGGGCGCATATGACTCTACAGCTCTATATGCCAAGAACAGATGCATACTGGGTAAGTAGCATTTTCCGTTCGAGGCATATGAGCTGTAGATCATATGCTTTAGCATAGACTATAAAGCAGTTATTTCTGATGCGGTGGCTAGCCTGTAGCTGTTACAGTGGTTTGAAATAGTGTGCGTAAAACTGCCTGGCCCACAATAGCTTGTTGTTTCGCTAACACATCCACACAATAATGTTTTGTGAATGTATGTGGCGTAGACCATGTTGCAGCTTTGCAGATGTCATCTATGGGTGTTTCCTAAGAATAAGAAACTGTTACAAGTTGGTCAACTTGTGAGTGCCGTGCACTGTTCACTAGGTGATATTGCACCAATGTTGATGCATGCAATTTCTGGTTAAGTTGACGTCTAGTGATGTACTCAAGCTGTCTTAGCTGATGGGTGATGGAGCCACCGTGTATATCCGATGTTTTGACTTCTTGAATAAGGGCGTATATTTCACTGGCTTCATCTGTAGTATACGCCTTAGTTATTGCCCGATTCTCAGTGATGTTCGTAACTGCGTCAAACGACATCTTTAACTAGGGTGCTTCCCCCTGCGGCAGATGATATAGAAATGATTTGGGGTTGGAGGAGCACTCCACTTTTATCTGATTTGTTGCGAAAAAAGGTGCTACAGCGCTACACTTGCTGTCAGCCCAAGTGTGAGTGAATAAGAAACTGTTACAAGTTGGTCAACTTGTGAGTGCCATGCACTGTTCACTAGGTGCTAAGACCCCGGTCTCATATGAGACATTCAAACTCTTCAAACTTTAAGCAAATTAAACCATATTTAAAGCAATGTTTCTTATTAATATGTCATTCATCACTTCAAAATAATACATCAATCACTATTTTGAATTTTACAATTTGTGTTCATTGATAGTTGTACACTTTAAACATCAACAGTGTAATTTCAAATGCTTAGATGCATAAACAATAAAAAAAACACGTTTTTTTATATATACATATGCCCATGCCCGATGCATTTCGGGACATTGGAGTCCCTTCTTCAGGGGCCAACCTATAAGAAAACATACTGTTACCATTTATAACTCACAATTTTCTGAACAATTTATACACGATGACAACAAAACCCAACATACCACATTAGTGTAATGCATTTGACTATAAGTATTAATGTGCCAAAATGGCAAACATACAGTTATTTACTGACAGATCCAAACCAAATTCAAATGTGCAATAGTGTCCTCGAGTGAATACTACCCACTTAACTCAATGGTTGAATAGATAAAGGCATGTCATCACCCTTGAAAGTGCACAAAAAAGAGAAGAGAAATAAGATTATTTAGTGATGAAACCAATACTAATACTCAGTAAGTGCCAATTCCATCAGCGATTACCTCCTCACGATAAAATAAATAAACCAATGTCAAAAAATTCATACAAAATCATTCATTAGATCTTATACTCTTAATAATTGAAGAATTATCTAAAACTATTCGGGATCTGGAGGAAGAAATTCTTACGCTTAAGAATGAATTAGAACTAAGGATGGAAAATAATGCTTGGAATCTACAATTGGAAGTACTAAACCAGAAATTGGATAAATATAGTCAAGAATTACAGGAGGGCAAAATTCGCAAGTACAAGCGTGATACGATTGATTATAAACTTAATGAAGTTTATACATGGGCGGAGATTTATGCTCGCAGGAGATTTGATCAAAAAAGACAAACGACGTCATCGGATGAAAGTCTGGTTTCGGACAAGGAAGCATCCACTAGTAGAACATCGGCCCAAACTGTGATGACTCAACTGCAAACTACCGGACCGTCCACTGAACCAGGTACATCATCCCGCACTTCTCTCCCAGCACCTTTTTTATTACAGGCAACGAACGGATCACGGTCAACTACCGGCCGTTGTAGGCAGCAAAACGCATCAGTCACTCGAAAAACAAGGAGAGGACAAGGAAAAAACTGGAAAATCACTACGAAGTGGAAAGACAGTGGTTTAGTAATTAACATTTCATCAATTGAGTTAACCCAACAACAACTAGGTACTCTAAGTAAAGGGATGACATTCGTCCCCACCAACATGACTACATTACTGGACACGGAAGCTGAATTTTATAGATTCATGAGAACGTTAAGACTCAGACACTTCTTTACGAACATTGTGACCCCTGAGGAAACAACAGATGTACCTACAACCAAGTTTAAACCCAAAAGCACTTTTCAACCTCCGGTATCGCATAAAATGTTAGATACTTTTGAGATTTTGGTGCAAAAAGACCTGAAAAATTTAAAGTACAGAGGTCATTGTGTTAACAATTTAACTACACAAGATTTACAGGTGATTAGAAGTATAGCTAATAATACTGAACTTACTTTACAACCAGCAGACAAGGGAGGACCTATAGTCGTCATGGATACCTCGTTTTACTATAGGAAGGTGAATGCACACGTTAGTGATGATAGCACGTATCTTCAGCTTTCTTATGATCCCACAATTGAATTACAACATATTTTGGGCCAGTTATTAGACCAGGCAATGGATTATGATTGGATCAATGAGCAAACCAAAGCGTTTCTTACGTCTACTAACCCTCGACGACCAAAATTGTATATGATTCCGAAAGTTCACAAGGATATCAATGATCCTCCATTTCGTCCAATTGTTTCAGGTTGTGGATCTATCTTTGACCCTATAGGCAAATTTTTGGATTACTACCTACAACAGTTTGTACAAGGATGGAAGTCCTACATTAAAGATACCACTCATTTTTTATGTAAATTGCATTCCATTGAACAGGATGAGAGTGAAACATTACTATTGTGTACGATTGATGTAGTTGCGCTCTATACATCAATACCACATGAAGCTGGGCTAGAAGCAGTGGAATGGGCTTTGTTACAAATGGCAGACAATGTGGAAAAGGTGTTTATTTTGCAATTATTTAAGTTCTGTTTATATCACAGCTATTTTGAGTGGCAAGGCCAGTTCATTGCCCAATTGACGGGAACTTCTATGGGCTTTTCTGGAGCCCCGGCATATGCCAACACGTTTATGGCACAATTTGAGCAGGATAACATCATGTCAAACCACAATTGGTGGAGTAAGATCAAAATGTATTGTCGTTACATTGATGACATTTTCTTAATTTGGACAGATACAAGAGCAGAATTAGAGTCAATGATTGTAACATTGAACACAGTTAATCCTCGCATTCAACTCACATATAACATTGCCATGGATAATATTCATTTCTTGGATGTACTAGTGAGTCAAACAGGGAGAAATATTCCTTTTGAAACTCAGGTCTATAATAAACCTACTGACAGGAAAAATGCCTTGGCATATACAAGTTTCCACCCAAAGAGTCTCATCAGGAATTTGCCGTACTCACAGTTTATCAGGATAAGGAGAATATGTTCAAATAACAATGTGAGCAATCAAAAACTTTTGGAGTACAAAGAGCGATATCATGATCGAGGGTATCCTGAAGAAGTTCTACAAGATTGCCTTAGCCGGGCACAGATTCAAAACCGAGAAGACTTGTTAAAAACACCAGAAAAATGTCAACAGAGCAGACTTGTATTTGTGTCTAAATATTCAACCTCCTCACAAGCGGTTAAAAGGATCATTAACCATCGATGGGAACTATTGGAGCATGACAAGGATTTCAATGACATTTACAAACAAAAACCTTTGTTTGCATACACAAGGGGTAAGAATTTAAGAACGTTATTGGCATCTACTAAGCAGCCAGTTATTCAAACCAATCTGCGGGGTACCATGAAGTGCAATAACTGCATTCATTGCAGCAATGTAATAACAGGGAACATACTAATACATCCTTTAACAGGCAAGAAAATACGGTTATATCATACCAGTGACTGCAATACTAACAACGTAGTTTATTGCATTAAATGCTCATGTGGAAAAGCTTACATTGGCAAGACGGAGCGAAAACTAAAAGTACGAATCACGGAACATAAGAGCAAAATACGAACAAAAAGCACAACATCAAGTTTAGCTCTGCATTGGGAGGAGACTAAGCATAATATATCACAGCTTAGATTTCAAATAGTGGAAAGATTAACACCACGACCTGGAATGGATATCACTAAATTGTTGCTTCGCAGAGAAGTATTCTGGATAAAAGTCTTGGTACGATGATACCATTAGGTCTTAACGATCGTTTGGACATGAGTTGTTTTTTTATAAATTACTCAACACAGATCCCACAAACAATGAGTCCAATAGAAATGATAACGTTTTCTGGATAGCGATCATGGATTTACAGCAGACATCACTGTTGATGGCCTGCGGTAGTTTACTTTCATAAACATATCATCAGGGTTTGTTAGTCACTCTAAAGTTATTACATGGTTTGTTAACTTATTCATTAAGATTACTTATCAGGTGATCTCACTCCGATATAATGTGTAGGTTTTTAGAAATATCCATAGTTCCCTGCAATTATGGGACACTTTGCACATGATACGAGGTTAGGATACTAGACATAGATGAGGCATTTGGTTCACTTAGAGCTTGGTTGACAGTGTTAAGATGGCGCCTGTTTTCAGTATAGTGATAGTCTCATTTCTATGTTACTAGTCGGTCGCATATTTTGAACAAACGTCGCGTTCGGCAGTATGCACATTGAATGAATCCCTCTGAGAGAAGAAGAGTGTTATATTGTGGTAAGCGTGGTACTGGGCCTTAACAACGGCTTAGGTAATACATCTAGACTCCTTTGTTGTAGCTTTCCGTTTGATTAGAATATTATATTGTTTTTAGGTTCGAACGTACTTGGGAGCACCGGCGGGAGAACATCGGTTAGCATAAATAAGTAAGTGCAACTATCGGCTGCATTCATTTGTTTTACGGAACATCAACGGCCATCAGTTGATGGTAACCAAGTACATATTTCGTTTTATATAGGACCGGGAGTTCTTGGCAGCACGTGAGATACACACGTGGAGTTTTTTACTATCGGGGTAAGCTGAGAAAGCGAATCTCAGTGTTTATTTATTTCTTATTGTGTGGCGATTTTGGTTAGTTGATTGTATTTATGTTTTGTTGTTTTTTTTATAGCAGTATTAAAAACATCCATTTGTTTCAAACGGGAACGTGTACAGGTAAGCGTGGTTAACATATAGCCATGTACTGGTTGTTCTGGGATAGCAGGACGCATGATTTTGTATGAATTTTTTGACATTGGTTTATTTATTTTATCGTGAGGAGGTAATCGCTGATGGAATTGGCACTTACTGAGTATTAGTATTGGTTTCATCACTAAATAATCTTATTTCTCTTCTCTTTTTTTGTGCACTTTCAAGGGTGATGACATGCCTTTATCTATTCAACCATTGAGTTAAGTGGGTAGTATTCACTCGAGGACACTATTGCACATTTGAATTTGGTTTGGATCTGTCAGTAAATAACTGTATGTTTGCCATTTTGGCACATTAATACTTATAGAGGTGTGGCGCCGCGGCCAGGGCGACTGACGCTGGACGCTGGGGATCACGGTTCGATCCCCGGCTCCGGCGGCAGGGGTCTGCCCAGCACCATGCGACTCTGGGCAATAGCTCGCTTAATCTTCCCAACGGCCCCAGCGCCGAGATACCCCTTCGGGGTGATTCGTGCGCTATACAAAGTACTGGATTTACATAGTCAAATGCATTACACTAATGTGGTATGTTGGGTTTTGTTGTCATCGTGTATAAATTGTTCAGAAAATTGTGAGTTATAAATGGCAACAGTATGTTTTCTTATAGGTTGGCCCCTGAAGAAGGGACTCCAATGTCCCGAAATGCATCGGGCATGGGCATATGTATATATAAAAAAACGTGTTTTTTTTTTTATTGTTTATGCATCTAAACATGTGAAATTACACTGTTGATGTTTAAAGTGTACAACTATCAATGAACACAAATTGTAAAATTCAAAATAGTGATTGATGTATTATTTTGAAGTGATGAATGACATATTAATAAGAAACATTGCTTTAAATATGGTTTAATTTGCTTAAAGTTTGAAGAGTTTGAATGTCTCATATGAGACCGGGGTCTTAGCACCTAGTGAACAGTGCACGGCACTCACAAGTTGACCAACTTGTAACAGTTTCTTATTCACTCACACTTGGGCTGCCAGCAAGTGTAGCGCTGTAGCACCTTTTTTCGCAACAAATCAGATAAAAGTGGAGTGCTCCTCCAACCCCAAATTGCTTCCTAAGAATGCCATAGAAGCCCCTAGTTTGCGTGTAGAGTGCGCTCTAGGGGGAATTGTTAATGTGCATTTAGCTTTGATGTAGCATATTTGAATGCACTTAACTATCCACCTTGCAATGCCTGATTTTGATAGGGGATTGCCTTTATGTGGTGGAGTAAAATCAACAAAGAGTTGTTTGGTTTTCCTAAAAGGTTTTGTTCTTTCTATGTAGTAAAGTAATGCTCTCTTAACATCTAATGTGTGAAGGGCACGTTCTGCCACTGAATCTGGTTGAGGGAAGAGCACAGGCAACTCAACAGATTGGTTGATATGAAAGGCAGAGATGACTTTAGGTAAGAATTTGGGGTTAGTTCTAAGAACCACTTTGCTTTGATGTATTTGTAAAAATGGTTCCTCTATGGTTAGTGCCTGAAGCTCACCGACTCTTCTTAGAGAAGTGATGGCTATAAGGAAGGCTACCTTCCAGGTGAGAAATTGTATTTCACATTTGTGCAACGGCTCAAATGGTGGACCCATGAGTCTTGTAAGGACTATGTTGAGATTCCACACTGGAGAAGGTGGAAGTCTGGGAGGAATGATTCTTTTAAGTCCTTCCATAAAAGCTTTAATAGCGGGCACTGTAAAAAGAGACAAGTGTTGTCTATTTTGCAGATATGCAGCTATTGCAGCGAGATGTAAGCGTATGGATGTGTACGCTAAATTAGAACGTTGTAGGTGTAATAGATAACAAATGATGTCTTGTATTGAAGCATCTAGTGGATCGATCTGATTGTTGTTACAATAAACGACAAACCTCTTCCACTTTGCTGCGTAGCATGCTCTTGTGGTAGGGCGTCTAGCCTCTTTGATAACATTCATACAGTCTGGCAGAAGATTAAGGTAGCCAAACTCTAGGATTTCAGGTGCCAAATCGCAAGGTTGAGCTGATTGGGATCTGGATGTCTTATCTCTCCATGGTTCTGAGTAAGAAACTTGGGGGAGAGGTGTAGTCTTTGGTGGGGAACTACTGATAGTTCCAACAGAATTGTGAACCAGGGTTGACGGGCCCATGTGGGAGCAACTAGGATAAGCGTCAGGGAGTGCTGTTTGAGTTTCCGAACCACTGATGAAATGAGTGGGAGAGGTGGAAAAGCGTAAGCAAATATCCCTGACCAATTCATCCATAGTGCATTGCCTTTGGACAATGGGTGTGGATGCCTGGACGCGAAGTTTGAGCATTTTGCGTTTAGGTGGGTAGCGAACAGATCTATCTCTGGGAAGCCCCACATTTGGAAGAATGGGAGGAGAACTTGAGGGTGAAGTTCCCATTCGTGTATCTGTTGTGGTTGACGACTGAGCAGATCTGCAACTTGGTTGTCTACTCCTGGAAGATGTTCTGCAAGGAGATATATTTTTTGAGGTATGGCCCATCTTCAGATGCTCTGTGCTAGCTGTGAGAGCTGTAGAGAGTGCATCCCCCCTCGCTTTTGCATGTAGCACATCGCTACCATGATGTCTGTGCGAACCAGGACAGCTTTGCCTACTAGATGAAGTTGAAAAGCTTTCAACGCTAGAAAAATTGCTAGTAGTTTGAGATGGTTTATGTGGAGTTGTTTTTGCTGCAGAGTCCACATGACCTGAATGGTATGTTTTCCCAGATGTGATCCCCAACAAGTAAGGGATGCGTCTGCTGTTAGCACTATCTGTGGAACTGGATCGAAAAATGGCCGCCCCCTGGAAAGGTTTTGTATGTTCCACCACTGCAGAGAGCGATGAGTACGGCCATCTATCAACACCAGATCTGATAACTGACTTTGAGCCTGGTTCCACTGACGTGCCAAGTCTTGCATAGGGAACGATTAAAATGCAAGAAGCCATCATTCCGTTTAATTGCATGAACACTTGGGCTGGTAATGAGTGTTGAGGCTGAAACTGCGATATTAGAGCTTACATGTTGCGAATCCTGACTGGGTTGGGGTACGGTAGAGCTTTGCGAGTGTCTATTGTGGCTCCTAGATAAACTTGTGTGTTGGATGGTTGGAGGTGAGACTTGGTGAGGTTTACAGTGAACCCTAAGTTGTGAAGCAGTTGGACTGTCCGAGTGTGATGTAGGCAGCTTTGTTGTGATCTGGCTTTTATCAGCCAGTCGTCTAGGTAAGGGAAGACATGAACGTGCTGTCGTCTTAGATGAGCTGCGACTACTACCAGGCACTTGGTGAAAACTCTGGGTGCTGTAGTTACTCCGAATGGGTGAACTGGTAATGTTGTCCGTCCACCACAAACCTGAGATATTTTCTGTGAGCAGGGTGAATGGGAATATGGAAGTAGGCGTCCTTCAAGTCTAGAGTGGATAGAAAGTCGCCTTGCTGAAGTAGTGGGAGCACCTGTTGGAGTGTGACCATGTGGAAGTGGTCTGACTGCATGTACAGATTCAGCTGTCTGAGGTCTAGTATAGGCCTGAGAGAGCCGTCCTTTTTGGGAATTAAGAAATACAGGAAGTACATCCCGGTCCCTTCATATATTAATTGGACAGGCTCTATAGCATCTTTTTGTAACAGAGATAGTACCTCTTGCTTTAAGAGGGTGAGATGTTCCGGTGACATTGCATGTGCTCTTGGAAGAATATTTGGGGGAGTACTTGTAAGCTCCAGGCAGTAACCATATTGGATAATTTGTAGCACCCACTTGTCTGAGGTGATTGAATTCCAGACAGGTAGGAATTGGGAGAGACGTCCCCCGACAGGAGTGGAATGATCGGGGGTAGCGGAGGGACGTCACTGTTTGTTTGCGGGGGAAGTGCGTGTGGAATTACCTCTACCTCTTCCCCTACCATTCTTTCCTCTAAAATCTCCTCTAGAATAACCTCTGGAAGAGGGCGACTGGTTGTTGCCCTTGTAAGAGGAGGAGGCATTCTCAGTGGACACGGTTTTTGAGCCACCCCTGTAAAATGAGCGGTGAAAAGTACCTCTACTGGCAGGTAACTGTAAAGCCCCCATGGACTTTGCGACCTCAGTGTCTTTTTTCATCTTTTCCAGCAAGGTATCAACAGCTGGTCCGAAAAGATGCTCTTTATCAAATGGTTGGTTAAGTATGGAGGTTTGCACCTCTGGCTTAAATCCAGAGATTCTGAGCCAAGCGTGTCTGCGTAATAGTATACTGGTGTTAATTGCACGAGATGCTGCGTCTGCTGCGTCTGGTGCACATTTAATGGAGGTGTTGGTAATAAGTTTACCTTCCTGAATAAGGTCGTTAGCCTTAGATTTATATTGGTCAGGCAAGTGTTGCATGAGTTTTTCTAGCTCATCGTAATGAGCCCTGTCATAACGAGCTAGCAGCGCCTGGGCATTGGCAATGCGCCAGTTGTTTGCTGCCTGTGAAGCTACCCTTTTGCCTGAGGCATCAATAAGCTTGGACTCCTTGTCAGAAGGAGGGGTCTCTCCTGTGGCTTGCGAGTCAGCTCTCTTGCATGCGTTGGAGACTACAAGAGAGTCTAAGGGCAGCTGACCTTTAATATAAATAGGATCGGTAGGAGCTGATTTGTATTTTTTATCCACTCTAGGTGTGATTATTCTTGCCCTTACAGGATCCTTAAAGACCTCGTCTGTGTGTTTTAACATGCCTTTCAGCATTGGCAAGGTATGAGTAGTTCTCTGTGAGGAAGAAAGTGTCTCAAAGAGGAAATCCTCTTCTAAAGGCTCTTTATGAAGTTCTCCCCATGATAATGAGCAGCCCTGTTAAGGAGCTCGAGATAACCAATGTTGTCATCAGGTGGGGAAGGTCTGGAGGGATACAAATCAGGGTCATTATCTGTATTTGGATCTGTGTGGTAATTTTCCCAAGCGTCAGTGTCCTGATCCTCATCCCCATCCCCTTCATCCTGTGGGTCAGGTGTAATTGGCCTTTGTGGTGAATTTAGTGGTGTAATAAGTAGGTTATGATTAGGAGGCGGAGAAGGAGGTGGAATGTAAGGAGGAGAAGGGTTAGTGCCCACATTCTTCTTCTTAAGAGGGATATGATAGTGTTCTAGCAAGTCAGCTTTCCGTTTTTTTGGAATGGCTGCCTGAATATGTCCTGTTTTAGGGTTTATAACCAGCTTTTTCTGTTATGGGTCGAAAGTTGGCTCATTAGGTGGAGGCTCTTTGGGGAGAGTGTCTTTTTCTTTGCGTGGAGATTTCGGCGCTAAAGGTTTCGGCTCCAAGCCTTTGGGCGTCGATGGTTTCGGACTTGGAGGATTTCAGCTCCGAGTCTTTGTCCTTTGAGGATTTTGGCTCCGAGTCTTTGGCCTTGGAGGATTTCGTCTTCGAGTCTTTGGCCTTGGAAGGTTTCGGCTCAGATTCTTTGGGTTTCGGTTCCGAGCCTTTCGGCGTCGAAGGTAGAATCTTCGGTCCCGAAGGTATGTTGACCGATAGATGGTTTACAGTTTTTGAAGCACACGCAACCTTGTTCTAAATCAAAGTTTGATACATTAAATAACATGAAAACAATAGTAAGGGCTTTGTTTCTTCTTTAATGATTCAAATTCTTCCACTCCCTTTAGCCCGGAATCCTATTTAGTTTTACATATTGTTTTAGTGTGGCCCCATCCCACCACTTCGACATCTGTGAACGTTTTAATCTCTCCAATCTAATGAATTTGTCACGTAATCCTTCATTTCCTTGTGGATTACCACTTCTAACTACCTCAGTGACAGTACTTCCTTTGCACAAGGTTCTCAAAAAGTTTCTCCGCGAGTCTATCGCGGTCCAAATTATCACTCATTCTAAGTTATTATAGAAAGTAATGTGCCTATAGTGCTGGGGAATTGGGGTGTATTTCCTCTTTGAATGCACCGTAAGACATATATTTACTCTTAACGTACTGATTGTTGTGAATACTATTTTAGCGCCTGACTACCCATTACACCCATTTCAGTGAATCCTAAATAGGGGCAGGCAGCACTATAGGCACATTACTTTCTATAATAACTTAGAATGAGTGATAATTTGGACCGCGATAGAGTCGCGGAGGAACTTTTTGAGAACCTGTGCAAAGGAAGTACTGTCACTGAGGCAGTTAGAAGTGGTAATCCACAAGGAAATGAAGGATTACGTGACAAATTCATTAGATTGGAGAGATTAAAACGTTCACAGATGTCGAAGTGATAGGATGAGACCACACTAAAACAATATGTAAAACTAAATAGGATTCCAGGCTAAAGGAGTGGAAGAATTTGAATCATTAAAGAAGAAACAAAGCCCTTACTATTGTTTTCATGTTATTTAATGCATCAAACTTTGATTTAGAACAAGGTTGCGTGTGCTTCAAAAACTGTAAACTGTTCAGTTCAATCTATGATTGATGTTTAGGGAATTGGGGTGTATTTCCTTTTTGAATGCACCGTAAGGCACATATATTTGCTCTTAACGTACTGATTGTTGTGAATACTATTTTAGCGACTGACTACCCATTACACCCATTTCAGTGAATCCTTGACCAATAGATGCTTGGTCTTATGTTTTGTTGCCGAAGGTGTCGGTTCGGCATCGGAGCGGGGCTTGCTCGAGCCCGAGCCAGAAGGCTTCTCTTTTTGTTTCGGAGCCGAGCCGGAGGGCAGGGCATCGGAAACGTTTTGTCAGTGCCGACCTGAACCCGAGGGCGAAGGAGGGACAGGAGCCTTTGTCTTATGTGGAATGGGCACAGGGGGATCTGTACTCACGGTACGCTGACCCGCAGTGATGTCTTCCTCTTCTTCCATGTCGGAGTCGGCCTTGGACACGGAGACCTGCTCTTCTTCCTCTGTCTCTTGAGCTGGATGTTGGATAACGGAATCTTCTCCGAAGATGTCCGGAATAGAGTCGCTCTGATGTTGCATTTCGTGGCGCCGATCCCGACGAACACGAAGTGTCTTTTTCGGTCGAGGTTTCCGATGGAAAGTTTTTCGAAGTGAGACGATGCGCGTCGAATGAGGAACCGAGATCGATAACAATAGCGTAGAGGGTAGAGGATTGCGCGTCGAAGGGGTCCGAAAACGGTATCGAATCAGAGCGCAGCAATACACATCCGACCCCGATGGCAGTAAAAAACAATCTAAGGATGGAGTCGATGCCCAGGCGCACTATCACCGAAAGGAGGAGTCACCTACCTCGTGACTACAAGACTTCTTCGAACAAAAACAAAGTGCAAACATCCAGACCCAACACCAGATGGCGAGCTATGCAGTTATTTGTATGTATTTGTGTGTTATATCAGAGATTCCAAACATTTAAACACAGCCTAGTTCTATGTATAGGCAGGCTTAGAAATTAAATTTTTGTGAAATTAAATGCTTTTTCCCGTGAAAATTCATGGTTTCATTGTTGATTTGCAATTTTACATGAATTTATCCCTACGGTATACCACAATTGTGTAGTTGTTTCCCATGCCACCTCAGCTTGGACCCAGGCATATGCAAATCAGTCTTGACCCTTCACCAATCGCAAAGGTCCAGCCCGAACTACCAGGCCATATCCCCCCTGAACCGGAACACAAACAACCCACAAGCGACCCATAGGGCCATACATCAAGCACACAAAAGGTGATAGGAGGATTGGTTAAGATTAGTCTAATCACTGGCAATCGCTAGGTTTAGCAATCCAGCACATCTTTCTGGAGAGAAACTGTCAGTACAGTTGTTTAAAAGGCCATAAGAATTGATACCAAGATGTATCGGGTCAAGAACCTAACAACCTAAGGTGAACAGAGCCTTACTAGGGGTCAGGACAGTGCAGAACTTGACAAGAAACAATGCAAGAAAATAAAAACAATGCAGCTGTTCTCTAGTCTCCTAAGGTGATGGAATAGCATCCTCATCTTCATGAGAACCTATCCAACCCTCCTGCAATTCCTGAAGAATATAAAGACGCACCTCTTCAAAGAACACTATCCCATAACACAATATGAAGACACTTGTCATCTGCTTCTCTGTAAAGAACCATGAATTGCACCACTAGGTGTTGCCCATTTTTCTGAACTCTAATGCTTTGATTTGCTCGATACAAATTCCCTTACATACATGCAAGCCATCCATACCTGCCAGCAACATGTAGAGCTCTCCTCTCCGTGGCTGAAGATTGATGGCAGCGCTTAGGAAATGGAAGGATGAGGCATACTGCTGCATAGTCAAGTGCACAAGTCCAAGGTTAGAGAGTACCTTCCAGTCAAACGGTGCCAAGTAATTGGCTCTCTTCAGGCAGCTGATGGCCTGTGAGAAGAAAGTAGATAGTTGTTACGAAAACATATGAAAAAATACAGGGGAGTCTCATGTAGACCTGCAGCGAACACCAAGAAGAATGCTGCACCTCTTAAGGTAGCAAGCAGACCCCTTACAACTGAAGGAGCCATTCTCCCCTCAAATATTCATCAGTGACCACTCAAGTAGAGACGGCATGTACAGGAAGCGAAGACTCACAAAAAAGAGTAGGCTGTGGAGAGAAACTAATATTTTATGAATGCACAGTAAGGGCAGCTGATTTACACAATCTTAGGGATGCAGTGAGAGCCATACACAGCGGTAAACAAGTGACTTATACAGAAACTGAATTAAATATGCAGCAGAGACACAGGTCAGTATGGCAGTGAACTGAAATAAATAGAGTAGAGGGCGGTGCAACAGGTGCAGCCGCACCTGGCACTGAGCGCAGGGTGCAATGTTTGGAAATAACTTATTGGTTTAGAACCACCTGCTGCAGAGTTCTTTTTGTGACCAGCAACGTTTAGGCAAGAAAGCAAATGTCAAAATAACTGACGATTAATGTTTCAGCTGGAGAGAAATGGGAGTTTTGTCTAGTGGCAGTTTTAACTCATCATAAAGTAGCACAGAGGGTTAAGATGCCTGCTGAAAAGAATGGGTACCATACAGATCACAGAACGGCTTTATCTTGGATAGTTCAGTGGGTTACTGCTTTTGTCACAGAGATCTTTTGGTTACTTGTAGATCATAAGTTAGAATCCTAATACAGCACAGTGAGCTATGAACTATTATCAAAGAGCTACAAACACACTCCATGGTGTAGTCTACATTGCCCCCCCCCGAGTTTTTAATTATCTTAATGTTAATCAAAAGGCTTTGTTTGGGTAGAAATACGTTCTTATTAGTAAAGCCAACCCCAGCCACTGTGGTACATTTTAAATCCAGAGTTTGTGCTCCTAAACGCTCCTATAAAATGCTACCTACTAGTATGGTTGACATGTGACTCCTACACCTTGTAATCCTCTTGGTCTTCTATAACATTTCCTATAGACTAATTTACACACGTATGATTCACTGTCTCTGTATAATGTGTGAGAGATGTAAAGTGCTCTGACACCCTACACTGGTATGAGTAGCACTATAAAACAAAATAAATGCATGAGAGGGGCTATGAAGAGATGAGGGGCCCTGTTGGAGGAAAGTAGTGAAGGAATCTGTGAAGAAGTAGTCAGTGGTGTGGGGCACCAAAAAAGACTATTGCACCCGGCGCCACCAGCGCTAAAGCCAGCCCCGTGTAAGATTGGTGCGCTCCAACCACCAGGTGACTGCAGTCTTGATTTGCTTGACATCTGTATTTGACCTTCTAAGGATCCAGTCACTCTGAGCCCTCGGTATCCAGTACCTCTAGTAAAGAGCAAATCTGTAGACTGCAGAAACAAATAAGTGGGATGCAAGAAGACACTATGCACAGCAGAGATTTAACCAGATGACTTAATGTTGAATCCTTCAGCTGTTGAGTGAGGGACTGAAGGTGCAAATGTATCTCTTCCAATGGGAAGGCTTGCCTACTGTTGTGTTCAGGATGCCGCCAAAGAAAGGACGGATGTCTGGGGCCATGGCTGAGACTGGACTGTGTTGATTGAAAGACTTAACTTGCTTAACGGTTTTGTGCACTTCATTGAACATGTCTGTTGTGCAATATTCTTCCCCTTGACCAGCTAGTCATCCCAATGTAGATGTTTGGGTGATGCAGGAAAATCACTGCTCGAGCCATGCACTGACATGAGATCCAAGGCGTAACCTTGAACTAATAATGGCGCACAACTAATTCAAATCTCAGGTACTTGCAATGCTCGACGTGAATGGGGATATAAAAGTAAGCATCCTGTGGCTCTAGGGAAGCCATAACTCCCTTTAACACTTTTGACCGGGGCACCATGCTCAATGACTTCTTCCTTAGATATTTGTTGAGCTGCCAAAAGATTCAGGATGGGGGCGTCACTTTTCATGATTTTTTCTTTACTGAGAAGAAACTGGATATTGGGGCTTGTTCCAGCGCCCATTTATGAAGCATAGACAGCATCTCAGCCTGCAAAATTTTCAGATGCTGGTGCACAAATCCTAGCAATGTCACCTGGCATAGCTTCTAAATAAACTTGAGCAAATGGCTGTATTCTAAAAGTTCTAAAACCCATTTGTTGGTTGTAATATCTTGCCATTTCACATAGAAGGTGCAAATCCTTCTGCCCATGGGGCTGGCTGGGCATTCGGTGGAGACAAGATCACCATGGCTGGCTCGCAGTCAGAAACGTAGCGAGGGATCCTTGGGCCAGAGGATTTTTTAATAGATGGTTGCTTAGAACACTAGAAGTAATATTATTGGTTAGAGGGGAGCAGATAATAATGCTGACTTACGATACATCAGGCGTTTATTGCTGCACAAGGCAGTATAGCTGGTATCTGCCCCAGCAAGAAAAGACAGCTTACGTCTTGCCCAGCGAAAGGTCTGTAGTCAATATTAAAGGCAACAGAATGTACCACTGTCCAACTTCAATGAATGAAGGGCATCGTCTACATGCCTTCCCCAAGGGGTGGTGGCCATCGACAGGCATAGCTAAAATTCTATGTTGTTCTATTGGTCTGAAAGAGGTAGAGCACAGCCTCCGCTGCCACCTCCTGCCATCTGACCGGAGAATGGCGAGGACCCATTATTTTCCCATCCAGTAACAGATCAAGGTACGGTGCCATATCTGGCCACATATCGGGATCACAATTGCCAGAGAGCTTGCAGTCTTGATGGACTTCACCAGCATAGTAGAAACCTTTTTTTCTAAAGTTGCCCATTAGTTGTCTTTTATGGTCCAGTGGCAAAGATGAATTTCTGGGGGAGCCTAATTTGCCTGCTGACGACCCGGGGTCATTCTCTGCAACACCCTTGAACCCTGATGGGACTGGAGTCCCAGGGTACACAGACGCCATCGCAGCTTCACTCTAGAGGCAGGGGACTACCTGTCCCAGTGTGCCTTGCTGTCCCCACAGGTGCCGCCAGTCAGGGGGAGGCGCCAGTTCATCCTTGCGCATAAAGCGCTGCCTCTCCCCCCGCGGCGCGGAGCCTAATTTGCCTGCTGACGACCCGGGGTCATTCTCTGCAACACCCTTGAACCCTGGTGGGACTGGAGTCCCAGGGTACACAGACGCCACCGCAGCTTCACTCTAGAGGCAGGGGACTACCTGTCCCAGTGTGCCTTGCTGTCCCCACAGGTGCCGCCAGTCAGGGGGAGGCGCCAGTTCATCCTTGCGCATAAAGCGCTGCCTCTCCCCCCGCGGCGCGGGAGCCTAATTTGCCTGCTGACGACCCGGGGTCATTCTCTGCAACACCCTTGAACCCTGGTGGGACTGGAGTCCCAGGGTACACAGACGCCACCGCAGCTTCACTCCTAGAGGCAGGGGACACTACCTGTCCCAGTGTGCCTTGCTGTCCCCACAGGTGCCGCCAGTCAGGGGAGGCGCCAGTTCATCCTTGCGCATAAAGCGCTGCCTCTCCCCCTCGGCGCTGGAGCCTAACTTGCCTGCTGACGACCCGGGGTCATTCTCTGCAACATCCTTGAACCCTGGTGGGACTGGAGTCCCAGGGTACACAGACGCCACCGCAGCTTCACTCCTAGAGGCAGGGGACTACCTGTCCCAGTGTGCCTTGCTGTCCCCACAGGTGCCGCCAGTCAGGGGGAGGCGCCAGTTCATCCTTGCGCATAAAGCGCTGCCTCTCCCCCGCGGCGCAGGAGCCTAATTTGCCTGCTGACGACCCGGGGTCATTCTCTGCAACACCCTTGAACCCTGGTGGGACTGGAGTCCCAGGGTACACAGACGCCACCGCAGCTTCACTCCTAGAGGCAGGGGACTACCTGTCCCAGTGTGCCTTGCTGTCCCCACAGGTGCCGCCAGTCAGGGGAGGCGCCAGTTCATCCTTGCGCATAAAGCGCTGCCTCTCCCCCGCGGCGCGGGAGCCTAATTTGCCTGCTGACGACCCGGGGTCATTCTCTTCAACACCCTTGAACCCTGGTGGGACTGGAGTCCCAGGGTACACAGACGCCACCGCAGCTTCACTCTAGAGGCAGGGGACTACCTGTCCCAGTGTGCCTTGCTGTCCCCACAGGTGCCGCCAGTCAGGGGAGGCGCCAGTTCATACTTGCGCATAAAGCGCTGCCTCTCCCTCGCGGCGCGAAAGCCTAATTTGCCTGCTGACGACCGGGGTCATTCTCTGCAACACCCTTGAACCCAGTGGGACTGGAGTCCCAGGGTACACAGACGCCACTGCAGCTTCACTCTAGAGGCAGGGGACTACCTGTCCCAGTGTGCCTTGCTGTCCCCACAGGTGCCGCCAGTCAGGGGGAGGCGCCAGTTCATCCTTGCGCATAAAGCGCTGCCTCTCCCCCCGCGGCGCGGGAGCCTAATTTGCCTGCTGACGACCCGGGGTCATTCTCTGCAACACCCTTGAACCCTGGTGGGACTGGAGTCCCAGGGTACACAGACGCCACCGCAGCTTCACTCTAGAGGCAGGGGACTACCTGTCCCAGTGTGCCTTGCTGTCCCCACAGGTGCCGCCAGTCAGGGGGAGGCGCCAGTTCATCCTTGCGCATAAAGCGCTGCCTCTCCCCCCGCGGCGCGGGAGCCTAATTTGCCTGCTGACGACCCGGGGTCATTCTCTGCAACACCCTTGAACCCTGGTGGGACTGGAGTCCCAGGGTACACAGACGCCACCGCAGCTTCACTCTAGAGGCAGGGGACTACCTGTCCCAGTGTGCCTTGCTGTCCCCACAGGTGCCGCCAGTCAGGGGGAGGCGCCAGTTCATCCTTGCGCATAAAGCGCTGCCTCTCCCCCCCTCGGCGCGGGAGCCTAATTTGCCTGCTGACGACCCGGGGTCATTCTCTTCAACACCCTTGAACCCTGGTGGGACTGGAGTCCCAGGATACACAGACGCCACCGCAGCTTCACTCTAGAGGCAGGGGACTACCTGTCCCAGTGTGCCTTGCTGTCCCCACAGGTGCCGCCAGTCAGGGGAGGCGCCAGTTCATACTTGCGCATAAGCGCTGCCTCTCCCCCGCGGCGCGGGAGCCTAATTTGCCTGCTGACGACCCGGGGTCATTCTCTGCAACACCCTTGAACCCTGGTGGGACTGGAGTCCCAGGGTACACAGACGCCACCGCAGCTTCACTCTAGAGGCAGGGGACTACCTGTCCCAGTGTGCCTTGCTGTCCCCACAGGTGCCGCCAGTCAGGGGAGGCGCCAGTTCATCCTTGCGCATAAAGCGCTGCCTCTCCCCCGCGGCGCGGGAGCCTAATTTGCCTGCTGACGACCCGGGGTCATTCTCTTCAACACCCTTGAACCCTGGTGGGACTGGAGTCCCAGGGTACACAGACGCCACCGCAGCTTCACTCTAGAGGCAGGGGACTACCTGTCCCAGTGTGCCTTGCTGTCCCCACAGGTGCCGCCAGTCAGGGGGAGGCGCCAGTTCATACTTGCGCATAAAGCGCTGCCTCTCCCCCCGCGGCGCGAAAGCCTAATTTGCCTGCTGACGACCCGGGGTCATTCTCTGCAACACCCTTGAACCCAGTGGGACTGGAGTCCCAGGGTACACAGACGCCACTGCAGCTTCACTCTAGAGGCAGGGGACTACCTGTCCCAGTGTGCCTTGCTGTCCCCACAGGTGCCGCCAGTCAGGGGGAGGCGCCAGTTCATCCTTGCGCATAAAGCGCTGCCTCTCCCCCCGCGGCGCGGGAGCCTAATTTGCCTGCTGACGACCCGGGGTCATTCTCTGCAACACCCTTGAACCCTGGTGGGACTGGAGTCCCAGGGTACACATACGCCACCGCAGCTTCACTCTAGAGGCAGGGGACTACCTGTCCCAGTGTGCCTTGCTGTCCCCACAGGTGCTGCCAGTCAGGGGGAGGCGCCAGTTCATCCTTGCGCATAAAGCGCTGCCTCTCCCCCCCGCGGCGCGGGAGCCTAATTTGCCTGCTGACGACCCGGGGTCATTCTCTGCAACACCCTTGAACCCAGTGGGACTGGAGTCCCAGGGTACACAGACGCCACCGCAGCTTCATTCCTGAGGCAGGGGACTACCTGTCCCAGTGTGCCTTGCTGTCCCCACAGGTACCGCCAGTCTGGGGGAGGCGCCAGTTCATCCTTGCGCATAAAGCGCTGCCTCTCACCCCTCGGCGCTGGAGCCTAACTTGCCTGCTGACGACCCGGGGTCATTCTTTGCAACATCCTCGAACCCTGGTGGGACTGGAGTCCCAGGGTACACAGACGCCACCGCAGCTTCATTCCTGAGGCAGGGGACTACCTGTCCCAGTGTGCCTTGCTGTCCCCACAGGTGCCGCCAGTCAGGGGGAGGCGCCAGTTCATCCTTGCGCATAAAGCGCTGCCTCTCCCCCCGCGGCGCGGGAGCCTAACTTGCCTGCTGACGACCCGGGGTCATTCTTTGCAACATCCTCGAACCCTGGTGGGACTTGAGTCCCAGGGTACACAGACGCCACCGCAGCTTCACTCTAGAGGCAGGGGACTACCTGTCCCAGTGTGCCTTGCTGTCCCCACAGGTGCCGCCAGTCAGGGGGAGGTGCCAGTTCATCCTTGCGCATAAAGCGCTGCCTCACCCCCCACGGCGCAAGACGCGCGCGGGCCGCGCCCGGGCGAAGCCCGGGCCAAGGGCGGGCCCGTCCTGCGCCCGTCATCGACAGGAAGAGACAGGGCAGGGCCACCCCCGTTGGCCGTTGTGACTCATGCCCCAGAAGTACTAGCGGGTAAGACTTTTGTCATCTTATGTGCCCCTCGTCACTGTTACAGCTTACAGTTCATCCTACAGAGACACTATTGCCGACAGAAGGCCCTTTCACTGCGATTCGAGGATTCTCAAGGAACTGCAGTCTGTAGTGACATTTTTATCTAACATCAAACGGGTTGGTCGTGTTACAGTGGGGGTAATAACGAGGCGGTTAGTATCCTGCCGTAGTTCCATACTTTTTGGCTCCTTTTCCAGCTGTTATCGGACTACAGGTGCCTTACGATAGACGAGTGTTGCTGAAATTCAGTGCAGAGTGACCCAAGGAGCTAGACTGACACTAGGCAACAAAATGGGGAGGAGGGCAGGCTTAGTTCGAGCTAAAACTGCAAGCACCCCCTCACTCCCCCCAACATCAATAGACAAAATGTTGCAGAGGGCTATAGGAGTTGTGGACTCCAAAATTGAGATAACGGAAAGGCGGCTATCACTTACTCCTGATTTGTTTATACCCCCATCTAATTTGATCTCGCAGCCAAACACGCCCCAGATCCAGCCAGATGCTTATCCCCCGTCATCCCCTGTGGTAGTAACTCACAAGAAAGCGCTGTGCAAGAGTAGAAATACTACGAGTATCCCTAAGAACGGAAAGCGCAAACAAACATCCGAGGTTGGACCTAAAAAAAAAGAAACTTCGTGAGGGTAACTCAGTTAGCTCAGAGGGGGATGAAGGGCAAGAACATAGCTTGGGTAGTTCACCAGTAGCCAGCATAGACATGACTTATCCGTCGTGGGCCCTGAAACTAATGGCAGATTTGCAGAACAATTTAAGGGCCACCATTAGAGAAGAATTGGCACCCCTTGTTAGTCGTTTAGATAAACTGGAGAAAGCACTGGCAGCAGTGGAGGCTAGACTAACCAACCCACAAAACTACTCAACCCGTAAGGCTATAAGAGGTTTTGATGCAGGTTGCCAGACGGATAGCGTGGGACCTATTCTTGCCGCTGGGGTTGGAGACGCATTTACACAAGGGTCCTCCGACTAGCCGTGAGATAGGGAATCAGAGTGTCCATAGGCATCAGAGAGATAGGAGTGATAGCCTAGAGACCAGAGCTAAAAATAGGTCACCCATATCAAGGCAACGAGGTATATCTAGCCCTTAAGCCCCAGCCACTAATAGAAAAGCGAGTACACAACCAGTACAAGAACTTAGCGAGGGGAGGAACGTGTGCCCAAGTTCAAACCTGCCTAATATAAACCTCCCCCCTGCTTGTTCCCCGTATGTAGCTATTCTGACAGGCGTCCCGCCCATCAAACCTAATACAAAGGAAAGCCAACTCGAGCTGAGAAACAAATGCCTGTTCTGGCTTGCAAGATATAAGCATTTTGACTATGCCAGAGCAGGGGAGATTATAATGGTTCGAAGAGTAGGGTGGGTGGGAAACCGTAGTAAATGCGACCCGGGTGAGTGTGTAGTTATCAATTTCCAAAGCCCTAACACTGTTATCAACTTACTTAAAATCGTCCCTAACTGCCACAACATCCCAACAGACTTGAGTCTGCGCCCCCTGGACTTTTTCTATTTACACCAGCAAACATATCCAAGAAGCTCTGTACCTCCTTTAATTCCAGCAATTGGGCCAGGGCCCCCTTACGAGGGAAGCTGGGTTGCCCACAAAGGGCTTCCCCCATTTAACATCCTGGTGAACAACAGATACGAAGTTCTGGAGGAGGTAGATTGACTGGGGGAGGGACTATCCAAGGGTGGCAACCCACTAAGGGTAGGAAATGACCACTCGGATACGGCGGGTTGCTGCATGAAACGAACTACTGGGGGAAGTAGCTTAAGCCTCTCCCAGTGGACTGTTCAGGAAGGAGGTAGAGCCAAATCACGTGGGGTCTCTGATGTTGTATCCTCCGCACCACTGGGTGATTCAAGCAGTGAAAGTGTATCAAGGAGGGAATTAGATGAGCGCTACGAGGGCGCCTCAGGTGTCTCTTCATCACAGAGTGCCAGAGCACCTGAGGTTGTGAATGGGGAAAGAGGGCATGCCAATGGGATGAGGATACTTTCATGGAATGTGGCAGGCCTTAAAAACAAATTGCCCTGCCCCGAATGGGGTGATTTTGTCGACAAATATGATATCTGCATCTTCCAGGAGACTTGGGCGAGGGAAGACCTCCAGCGGGTGGGTTTCGCCTCTTTCAACAACCTAGCATCTATGGGGGGGAGGGGGAGACCCTCTGGTGGCCTATCCATTTGGGTGGGCACCCACCTTGGCTGTAGAGCAGAGCAGATGATAACGCCCATAACCGACATCCAATGTGTCCTGCTCTCCTTTCCCACAAAGACGAAAATCGCCCTAATCAATGTGTATTCCCGTCCTGTTAATAACAGCCAAGAATCTGCAACAATTACCATCTGGGTAATTTTATTCCAACCCTGGATTCAGGGATATGGCTGATTGTAGGGGGCGATTTCAACTGCCACTTTGAACCCCTCACTGATCCTTCTCACTCTGTTCCAACGGAAGAAGATCTTTACTGGTCTATTCCTGATCTCTTGACCACTCCCATTAAAGTGTGGTCTCCACTGGCTATGCAGTTAAATGCACTTACCCTAGCTCTATCGCTAAGGGCATGTAATGGTCGGACTAAATCGGACCAGCCAGCGCAGACCACATTCAATAGAGTAGGCCAATCCTCCCTAATTGACTATATCATGGTGGAAGCAAGACTTTGGGAAAAGGTTCTCGACTTTTTTTATCATCCAGAGGCAGGATAGTGATCACAACGCTTTGACTCTGATCTTAAAACCCTGGGACCTTGGCATTTCTAAACCTTCCCCTGACCCCTCAAATGTGCCTAGTGCACTAATAGTGACAAATAACAGAAGAAATGTCAGATGGGGCCAGATACAACAGTCTCCCTTTAAGCTGGCTAAAGTCTACCAGCTAGCAATTCCACTTATAATTAAAATGCGGGAGGCAGCACAGGTGGAGGGTCCCTTCTTGGATCTAGACATGGCAGGGAAAATACATTCAGAGCTTAGCTCAAAACTGGCGGATGTATTTTTCCCGGTAGTGCGCATTAGAGTAAATAGTCGAAATAAATGCGCTTGGTTTAATGGTAAGTGTCGCAAGGCCAAGCGGGACCTTTTGGGAGCGGTTAAGGCCAAGGATAGGCCACAAACCAAACTCGCCAGGGCTAACTATAAACGGACTACCCAGCAGGAAAAAAAAAATTGGGAATTAGAGAGGTGGGAAATGCTCAGGTCTGCCCTGAATGACAAAGATCTGAAAACTTTCTGGGCAATAGTGAGCTCGGGTGACAAGGCAGGGAGACCGGCCATTGAGCCTAACATAGCCCCTGAAGCCTGGGAGACTCACTTTGGGTCTCTGTATTGTTCCAGGGATGGTGGACCTGTTACTTCAGTTAGTACCAGCATGGTATTGGAGTTCCACCAGGTGGGGGACATGGAGATCACTATGACCGAAGTGAGAAATGCTATCAATAAGCTCCATTGTAATAAAGCACCAGGTCGCCCGGTAAATTACCGGGGGACCTTTTTCATGAAGAACCCACAATATGGGTTCCTTACTTGTGTGCCCTATTTAACGCCGTCTTAAAAGGCATGGATCCCCCCGATACCTGGCGCGGGGCTGAAATAGTTCCTATATTTAAAAAAGGTTGTCCCCTCTCACCCTCTAATTACAGGCCGATTAGTTTAATTGACATTTCCCAAAAACTCTTCGGCCGGGTGCTCCTAGACCGCCTTCAGGGTTGGCTGGAAGACGAACAAATATTAAGCCCCTACCAGGCCGGCTTCAGGTCAAAAATGTCAACCATAGACCAGATATTTAGATTACAACTACTCTTCTGGAAAACGGTGACCATAGAGGGTGGCAGTCTCTATTTAATTTTTGCTGACCTGAAGTCTGCTTTTGATCTTGTACCCAGGGAGAAACTCTGGAAGGTGTTGAGTGACCTTGGGATCCCTCCATATCTTTTAAATGTCATAGAGAGGCTCCATTGGGAGAATTTTGCACAAGTACGTTGTGGAAAATATGGGAACCTTACTCCTCGTTTTCCTGTTCAAAAAGGGGTACGGCAGGGATGTGTTTTAGCCCCTACTTTATTTTGTCTTTTTATCAACGGTCTTATTGACCATCTTAAAACAATTGAGGACAATGATGCCCCCAAGCTAGTTTCGGGGAAGGTCCCTGCGCTGATGTTTGCAGATGATACCCTGCTACTCTCAAAAACACCAATGGGTATCCAGCGCATTTTAGATGGCTTTGCCAACTTCTGCAAATTACGAGGGCTAGAGATCAACCTAACAAAAACCAAATTCATGGTCTTTAACCCCCTCGCACGACCCGTCCAAACCCTTTTTTACACGGTATTCCACTGGAAAGAGTGAAGATATTTGATTATCTGGGAGTTACCCTGTCAGAGCACTTGGAATGGGGTCCACAATTGGACAGAGCAAGACTCAGGCTAATCCAGACAGTGGGCGGTATAATGAAATTATATAGAACTTCAGTTTTTAAACCAGCCGCCCCTGTGGTGGAGACTTACAAAGCGCAAGCAAGGGTGCCACATTATACGGGGTGGAGTTGTGGGGGCATTGTCCTACCACTAATCTGATGAAGGTGGAGAACAACTTTATGCGTCAGCTTATAGGCCTACCCCGTAGCACCCCTCTTATTCCCCTTCGTATGGACCTGGGCATTAGGCCCCTTGATGAAGAAATTGCCCTGAGACCGCTAACTTTCTGGCGGAGGATATGGGTGACCCCAGAGCTGTCTGCCTATCGGGCCGAGCTAACTGAGCTCTTATCCATTTGCACGGTTAAGAAAATTCCATGGCTGTGGCACATAAGGGAGCTTGCCTTTAAGCTAGGCAATATATGTAAAGAACAAGGGTACCCCAATAGTGCGACCAGGGGTAATATGTATTTGCAAAGGACAGCGGTCAGGGTTGGAGGCCAGGTAGGTCCTCGGATAGCCGGAGCTATTATTAATACAAAGGTAGTCTTAGTCTAGGTATTATTAGTGAACAAAAAGTGCCAACAAAATTTGGAGAACAAAGTATGCGGGGACACAAGGTTGTTCGAATGATACCACATTTATTAACATCATAAATGAGTATCAATCACATTATAGGAGCTAGTCCTGGTGCTCACACATAAGGTGAAAAGTGCGTGAAGTGATAAGTGCTGGTGACTTAAAATTTACATCGCATTGACAACACTATACAAAACTCCGTAGTTAATAAAGTATATTTAAAGAGTTTCGGTTGTGGAAGTCGACGGCGTTTCGATCTCCTTAGGTTGAGATCATCATCAGGACGAGAAAGCGTGTGAGCAGATAGGATCTAGATAACAAAAGAAACCATTGGTCCCGGGGACATGAATCAAAATACTAAAAATAACCAATTTCTTAGAGGACGATTAACTACACTGAAGGTAGGATCATAGACATTGATATACAGTTACTTAGAAAAATTACTTAGTAGTTAGTCAGTTACGAGAAACAGAAAGGAGGAAGGGGGGGCTACTAATAAGGAAGGAGCTATAACTGCAGGGTGCATGCACAAGGTGAGGTTGTGCAGGTTGGAAAACATACATGGTAGGACAAGGAATTTAAATGACAATCCCACTGTCTACTTAACTCACTGACCTTGCAGTCTCCTCCATGCGGTAATCAGCCACTCTACGCCACGGCATGCCGGCATTACTTGCGTTATGTGCTTTCATTCCCTGTTCGCTCTTGCCCACTCACACGGTCCCCTAATCTCATACATGACAGTTATTTAAATTCCTTGTCCTACCATGTATGTTTTCCAACCTGCACAACCTCACCTTGTGCATGCACCCTGCAGTTATAGCTCCTTCCTTATTAGTAGCCCCCTTCCTCCTTTCTGTTTCTCGTAACTGACTAACTACTAAGTAATTTTTGTAAGTAACTGTATATCAATGTCTATGATCCTACCTTCAGTGTAGTTAATCGTCCTCTAAGAAATTGGTTATTTTTAGTATTTTGATTCATGTCCCCGGGACCAATGGTTTCTTTTGTTATCTAGATCCTATCTGCTCACACGCTTTCTCGTCCTGATGATGATCTCAACCTAAGGAGATCGAAACGCCGTCGACTTCCACAACCGAAACTCTTTAAATATACTTTATTAACTACGGAGTTTTGTATAGTGTTGTCAATGCGATGTAAATTTTAAGTCACCAGCACTTATCACTTCACGCACTTTTCACCTTATGTGTGAGCACCAGGACTAGCTCCTATAATGTGATTGATACTCATTTATGATGTTAATAAATGTGGTATCATTCGAACAACCTTGTGTCCCCGCATACTTTGTTCTCCAAATTTTGTTGGCACTTTTTGTTCACTAATAATACCTAGACTAAGACTACCTTTGTTTTAAGCTAGGCAAGGCGGACCTCTGGAGAACACCCGAGATATCATGTGCCCAGATTTCTAGGCTGGAACTAGTCAACTGCTATAGATTAGCCAAACTAGTGTCTATCCAAGTAAGTGCCTCATGTGGTCGTTTGACAGCGGAATTTTTGCAGGTAAAAGACGTATTTAGCAAAGAAAACTTTCTGGATTTTATTCAACCCCCACTGGCCAGGAAATTGTATGTGCAATTCAGATTAGGGACTCTCCCATTATTAGCGCACACCAGCAAATGGGTGAAAGATCAAACGGGTGAATGTCCTGCATGTAAATATAAGGAGGAGTCCGAATTGCATGTCCTGCTCCTCTGTCCTGCTTATCGGCTGCCACGCAAGCGTTGGATAATCCAACTATGCAAGAATTTGGGATTTGTGCGCAGCATTGAGGCTTACAGAGTTTTAAAGTATGACACGCACCCACCTATTGTTTTTGCTGTATCTCGATTCCTAAGCTGTATGTGGCACATTCGGCGGGCCTGTTTAGAGTAGCTTTTACGGGGAATTTCAAATGCATCGAACCTGCGCAGGCCGAGCAATCCTGTCCCCATGCTTGGGCTCCGCATCTTAGTCTTACAGTTGTATTTTTTAATAACTTTTTAGACTGCAGCTTATCCTTGGATGGTTGTTTTTATTCTTTTTTTAATGGGTTGATGATAGTAGTATGTTTAATTTCACATCCCTGTTGTACTTTTACGTACTGTGTGTTTTGTCCTTTTCATTTTTGAGATGATCATTGTATTAGAAGATGATGGTGCGCTACTCAAAATTTTAACTATAAGTGTATATCATTTGCTTTTATTGTTTGTACTTTTATGGCCCTAGAGGCCGAAACAAAGTTAATAAATGGAATGGAATGGAAATGGAATTTCTACACTGTGTGCCATACATTACCATCGAATTGGCCTGTGGTGTCTGTATTTTTTATCCAGTCTAGGGACCGTGGATGAGACAAAGGCAGGTGCTTGCATGACTGTTACGCCTTCCAGGTATGACCAATGATTGGGATCACAATTACTGATATACCAGATGCCTCCTTAAAATAGTATACAAGTCTGTTTGGCTAACAGGCACCAGAAAATCAAAATGTTTTGACTCTCTCTCCACCAGGGAATGAAATTGGGCGATATTGTCTAAGGTGAGTTGGCATGAGGTGGTGTAGATGGACTAATTGATGGGGTTATGTAGTGATCCTATTCATCTGGTATTGTGGACCGGTTAAGTTCTTTTTCACCATCATCTTGGTCATTATCCGAGGTTTCTATATCCACTTATGGAACTGGTCTTGATGGTGGAGGCAGAGAAGCAGCAGGGGGCTGTGTTGGTTCAGCACAATGTGGTGGCTAGGATGGCACCTCCATATTTGTTGATGATATGGAAATCAGTTATTATTGTCTTACATTATCCAATGAAGATCGTTAATAAGTTCTACAGGGATCCTAATCATTCGTAGTTGTTGGTAGGATGGGTCTTAATAGTACTCTACATAAGATTAATCATAATGAGGCTGCTCATATCCCAAAGAGACTTCTATTTTATTTTTATTTATTTATTTTATTTAAACAGTTTTATATAGCGCTGGCTAGACACAAAGGTATCGGAGCGCTTTACAAGGGTTAAGAGAGGAGCAAGTTGCAATATAACATTTGTACAAAAAGCAGTGCCAAATAATCAAAACCATAAGCAAAGAACAGTAAATACAAGGTCGGGAAAGTCAAGGGTACAATTAGGCCATAGCCGGAGTTGGATGGGAGGACTAGCATGGGTTAACTGGGAAGGGGGGGGAGACAGTAAAGAGGTAGGGGGGAGCAGAGGAGGGTGAAGGGAGAGGAGGTGGCATGTGGGCGTAGGTCATGATTATAGGAGAACTAGTAAGGGGGGAGGTGGAAGTGTATGTAAGGATGGGAGGAGGGGGGTGCAGTGAGTCAGGTATAATGTGGGGAGCACCTGACACTAGCATGGGCAGGATGTGAAACCCCGTATAGTGGTAGGATTAAGGACCCCAGTATTTGTTGAGAAGGTGCCTTTTGAGATCTCTTTTGAAGCTGGGGTAGGAGGGATTGCAGCGTAGATCTTTAGGGAGTGAGTTCCAAATAGTAGGCGCATTGCCGGAGAAAGAGCGTAGTTGGGTGGCTTTCTTATTAACCATGGGGGGGACTAGCGTGAGAGTATTTGTACTCCTCATTTCTCCTAATTTCTACCTCAAAATACCTGTAACTGATGTGTTATTGTTGATCATGTGGATATTGATAAACCTCATCCTTTTCTGCCCGATAGTGGTCATTAAGTTGCGTAGGCCTAGTGACATTCCCAAAGGGCCCGTAATTGTGCGATTTACTTTCAGTGTCCAGGAATTTTGCTGGTGGTTTTGAGGGCACTTTGCTTGGTAACGTGTCCTCAGAAAGCGAGGGCAACTTTGCTAGGATTGATGAAAAAGAAACAGCCCTCCATTGAGTGTTGCTGAAGGTGCTGCTGACGGTGATGTTGAAATGTTGGCAGTACAGTAGTTATCTAGAGTGCTGTTGGCAGCAAATCTGTTGGCGTCATCGTCAAAGGTGAACGATGCATAATTGGTGATGGTACAGATGCTGACGAGTCCCAAATTGCTGGAGTCGTTGCTGAACATATCATCAACAGTGATTCATTGACAGGTGTAGCAGACACAGCCAGGTCTATCATCGAAAGAACCACTGTCCACGGTTTGACAGTTTTTAGATTTATCATGCACCACAGAAGACTACTTTGACAGCCTATCCTGATTTTTCAAGGACTTACAGTGGGCTTCTCCAAAGGTATTGTACATACCACATAGACAATGTTTTGAAAGATGGTTGTATCCCCTCAAATGGTCTCTTTGGGGGTCCTTTTACCTTTAAAAGATGTACTTGGGAAGAATGTCGCATCAGATAAGATCTAGTCATTGGCAGCCTTTTCTGCAACCAGTAGAACAACCAGTCTGCACTGTGATGCAGGGTTTTCAAGTAGAATTTGTAGGAAAGTTTACAATCCATAAATGCATGCTACAGATGAAGGTAGTAGATGCAGTCCGAATGTGAATCGTTCACGAATAATTACTTTTTTCCACGAGGCACATGGTTTAAAAAGGATTTTCTTAGGCTATTAAGCCATTGCTTGGTAGAAAAAGTTCTTTCCATAGACTATGAAAATAGGTTAAATAATGCCTAAAGAGGTTAAATCTAGTAGAAAAGCCTGCAAAAAATATTGAAAGAAAGTTCTTTGATCAGAGGTATAAGGACTTTCTGCCACATGACGTGCAGTAGAAATCTGAAGTATGGCAGCATCTGGGGGGAATGGAGTTCAGTGCACTCTCACCTCCCTGGCTGGAGTTTGGGTATTTTCTAATCGGGAGATTGCACTACTAAAGTTACATTGCTTATCCTCTTTTTTTCCAATGCATTTCATTAGTGTGGCTATACTACAGTTGGTTTTCCAGCTCGACAATAGGGAATGTTTCAAGTATGTGAATCTATGAAAGAGCCAATGCTGGAGATTACAGGATTCATTTTTAGATCAGAGACCGATGGCTGTAAATAGAGATGATTATTTGATACTTTTTTAAATTTGCTCTGGCATTTCAGTATTCTTTAATAGGTTACTGATTCAGTTTCTTTTCAAGATTTTAAAAGGACGACCCGAGATTTTATTCTTCATTTCTGCATAAGTTATTGGAAATAATAGAGTAAATATACCCATGGAGTATTTGACAGCAAGTGTTTCTTAAGTTGCTTCAATATAGCGTAATGTCAAAGCAAATGTTAGCTTCAACATCTACAAGTCTAGTTCATCTCCCACCTGAGGGACATCTTTTCCCATTATTCTCCACTCAAACAACAAATCTGTAAGGTTAAAGTCGGGCAATAAGTTCCATGCACACCTTGAGTCTCCTAACTTTCTTCTCCTTTTGTCGATCAAGTCAGGAAAACATTAGATTACTTTTCAATAGTTCTCTTTTTTCCGTGGGAAGATGGTTGTTATTTATTTTAGTTTTTGCCTTGTTTCCTACTGCAGCATTTCTCATATAGGTTGAGATGAGAAGCCTACTGGTGTTGGAGCTGTTGTTGGAGTCAGGGAATACACTTGCCTCAGTTCCAAGTCCTGATTTGCTAGCTATTTGTATCTTCTATCGAACCTTGAGAGATTGGAGGGTGACAGCTGGTGGAAAAGAAGGAAGGAATGGTTTCTTACCTGTAATCTTGCTTTCTCTCACGTGAATGTCTACTGAAATCATAATCCTAAGCAGTGAATTGTCCCACCCATGCAGGGACTACAGAGGACCTCTTTAAAATATATCTTCCTGAGTGTAATTCTTCCCTCATTTCAGGAAAGCCGAGTTTGAACATATAATTTTTTTTAACATGTTGCAGGCTATAAAGTAGGCGATATTGGCCAATTACTTTAATTTAGTTTTTAAAAAAAGGTCAAATTAGTAATAAAACCTAGGAAAAATTACAAGACGCTATATAATTCTTCCTACTGAATCTCTCATAAACCTTTTTTAAAGGAAATGGAGAAGGAGGAATAGGGCAATGTAGACACATAGGTTGCAGTCATGTACATATGAAAACTGACGCTGCAACTTTAAGGCCCACAGCCCTCCAGTATCCCATCATGCCCAGCAGGTAGCAGTTACCTCAGTTCTTTTTACTGGCTCCTGGTGACAGGATCTTGGAGTGCTGATCTCAGTCTTTTTTTGCCTTTTCTTCACTGAAAATCTTCCTCAAATTATTTGACAACAGCTTTACTCGACGTCTTTTGAGACCTATAGTATTTGTGTCATTTTCTGACAGAAAAAAAAATATTTTTTACTTTGCCATCATAAATAATTCTGAATACATATTCAGAATTATTTATGATGGCAAAGTGCACAAAGGAAACTGCTTTTAATTATTATTATGCACGCAGTTTCAGTATTTGGCAGCATGTTTTCATTTAAGAATGTCACTGCAGCAGCTTGGACGGTATTTAACCTGGAAAGTAACTTGCTGCATGTGCACTATGAAGTTAGTATTTTACATTGCATGCTGGGAACTGTAGTATCGGAGAACTACTGCGCACATTTAAATATTTGCATAAAAGCATGTGACTACTCACCTTGGTAATCCCATTCACCTGTGAACAAGGCTCTTGTATGGAGCTGAAACGCGTCAGGAATATATATATATATATATATATATATATATATATATATATATATATATATATATATATATATATATATATATATATATATATTTTGTTGACACAGAATCCCACTCCTCGTCACGAGGGCACCTGCCTGGCTGGGAAGTTAGGCATCCAAACACACGAAGGGACTTTCCTTGCAGCTAAGACCACCAAAGAATCAGGAATAAATATATATATATATATATTTTTTTTTTCCCCCATCCACAGTTTGATTCGGTTAAGATGTCGCCATTTCTCACGGGTGGCCACGGCGTGTGGGAAACAAACACCCGCTATATTTTCATGACACACACTCTCTCTATAGAGAAGTTATACGCTGCAGGCCACGACCCGTGTTTGGCAAAGTGTTCTTTTTATTCAATCATCTATGGCAAACTTCGGACTCAACGTGTTTCGGCTCATCACCTCGAGTTTCTCACGGATGGGGTGTGATCACAAACATAGGAGCTTTTAAAGAAAAAGTTCACGTGTCACACTGAACTGAAAAAAATACTACATACATTTTTCCACAAGCAGTTTTTTTCTCTCATATTTGCTTATAAAAGAGTTATTTGCCTTTTTTCTGTTTCACATGCACAAGATAATCACAAATCTAGAGAATGCATGTGTTGCTGTAACTTATTACTCATTTCATCATGTTTGATTTCCTACTGGTACTAGATCGATATTAAAATGGCAAATGCGGAATCTCCCATATTTTGTCAATTCTGAAAAATGATACTTAAGTTGTTCATATTATCTCAACATGATCTTAGTTAAGATTTCATGGCTGTTGATTTTCTCAAAATTGTGTGGACAGCATAGTGTGTATGAATCTCTATACAATCCCACATTTTAAATAATGTATTGTTCCCGGCATGAGCAAACTCAGTATTTGCCTTTTTTCTCATTACTTAAAGCCCAAGTGGGCATTAGAGAAAGACCTGCTAAGGAAAATAAGAAGAAAAATAAAGAAAAAATTAGTTTAACAAAGACAAATTTCTCATTGTCAGTGACCGGAGGACTGCTTAGAAAAGGAGCACCAATTAAAATCCAGATTCAATCTTATTATATATCTAAGTGCACTGTCAATTCTTCACTCACATTGAAACCACCTGGTTCTACAGTTTCCAGATTGGATGATGTACTCGGATTCTAGTGCAAGTGCATTCCAAGAGCATAGTGATTATGATAACCACAGAATGGCCCCAACAACCTTAAACACTGGTCACCCTCTCTTTGGTGTTTGTTAACCTTGTCCAGACGATCGTATATCAAGAGTGTCCAATCCCCCTTCTGTTTTTCTTGAAAATGTGGTGTAACTGGATATTTCACATCATTATTCATAATAGCACCCAAATGTTCCAGGATACGTTTTTTAATTTGAAAGATGGTACTACCAATGTATCTTTTGTAGTAAGGGCACTCTATACAATGAACAACATTGTCTGTCCTGCAGGAGATGACATTCCTAAATTCATGTTTTTTTTCCTGAAACTGGACATTAAACAATGTTTTGCTCGAGCTATATCTACAGGCTTTACAGCTGTTGCATGGCGAAAAACCCATAAGCATAGGGAAAAACCCATACGTTGTTTCCCTAACCATGATCTCTGTACTTTGTTTGGAAATGGCTCCGAACTATCATGTTACTGATATTATTATGTCTAAGGTATGTGATACTGGGTCTCTCCCCTATTTGCGTGTTAACAGTTTCTACATTTTGGAAAATTTCCCAGGTCTTGATTAGGATATTTGCCACATTTTTGTGATCAGTGTTAAATATCATGATGACCCTAACTTTGTTGACATTTTTTCTCTCTTCTCCTTTAAGGGTATACTTCCTGATTTGCCAGTCCGATATAGTAGTTGTTTCCTATTAGTTGGCTTAATTATCTCAACTGCCTTCATCAAGATCTTTTCTGGGTGTCCCCTGTCTTTCAACCTTTTTGAGCTGTGGTAAATTTATCATCTGTGCTACAATTTCTTTTTCACCTCACTAATTCTCCATAGGGAATATTCCCCTTCCTATGACTCGGATGGCTGCAGAGGGCATGCAGTACTGTATTCCCGGCCGTTTAACAATTTTTTTTTTACTTCCATATGAATATCGAGTGAGTCAATCTCTACTCGATTAACAGACATCACAAACCTCAAATTCAAATCATTCTCATTCACATTTTTATGAAAATCAATCGTTCCATCCCAGATCATGAAAAGATCATCTATATAGTGGAGCCATATTACGATCTTCCACAGGAACCTCTCTATCTTGGGGTCCATGGATACCTGTTCCTCCCACCAGCCTATAACCAAAGTGGCACAACTGGGCGCGAAACAGGTACCCATGGTTGTCCCTTGGATCTGTTTGTACATGACATTATCGAACAGGAAGACATTCTCTTCTAGGCAGAACTTGATCATGTATATAAGCATCTTATTTTGTTCAAACAAGGTCAAAGGTCTAACTCTCAAGTAATGCTCCACCGTTTTCAGCCCATCATTATGTCAAATACTCGTGTATAAAGATTGTATGTCTGATGCCACCAATGTATAAGTTCGCTCCCAAGATGGTTGATCTTTTTCAAGAAGTCCGTCCTGTCCCACAGATATAAAGGCAAGGTTTCTATAAGTGAACACAAGAAATGGTCTATATAAATGGATGTTCTGTCCAGAAGATTCCCAAACGCAGAGACTATTGGCCTTCCTGGTGGTTTATAGTTGTATATATAAAACTTTGGATGGACCCGCTGAGGACGACTCTGCTACAACTATGGTACCTCTTAGGTTTATAAAAAGAACCCTCACCCACCAACCTAGTTGGTGGCATGCTTCATCATAGGGTTCCCAACTGGGTAGCCGAATGCTACCCAGCTGTGCTACAACACCTGATTACAGCGGAGCGGGTTTTTTGGTGGTGTGAAGTGTTCAAAGTGGTGAAATTAAAAATATCTCTGGGATTCCTTACTGACTTTTTTATTCCCAGTGGCCCAGGATATGGTTAAAAAAGAAAGGGATAAAGAGAAGACTACTAATTGGTCTTCATTACCCATGTTTCAGCCTCTTAAAAATGTTGCGGAGGCTTTCCTCAGGACCAATTAACGTGAAAAAGTGTTAAATAGTGACCGAGAAAAAAAGAAATATCAGAACCATTTTACATGGTGTAATTCTTTCGGAATATTTAAGGAGTAGCACTGCTCCAAAGGGCCTGATAGTAACAAATGCCCCTCGGATTTTCCTTGATGCCGCCTTCAGAAAAGACTTGGCCCAAATTGCATGGCATTGTACCAGAGACTGGATCATCCTCATTATACAGACAGCCAAAAGATTATCTGATGCCATTCTGATTGAAATACAGGCAACAGAAAATCACTTCAAAACTACACTCCCGTCCTTTTAAAAAAAGCTGGACGAAGTAAATAAAGAAATGAATGAACATAAGGAGGATCTCACACAATCGAAAATTCATACATTTCAAAAAGATGCCGATGCAGACTACAAACCCACAAAACGTAATGATTTTTCAGGAGGCTTCTCCGATGAAGACTCATCTGTGAGCAGCGGTTCGAGTACAGGAAGCTACGGCAACAGACAGTGAGGCAGAGGAAGAAGTAATAATTGGCAACAACCTTGGCCCCAAGTTCCACCTGGAGGCCAGGTACATTACCCGAATCCATTCCCACGGATGAACCCACATATGATGTATGGATGGAATCCACCTTTTGTCCAACCTCAACCGCCAATTATGAACTCAAACCAAAGGTTCCCTTTTTTAGGGGGCGGCCGACGAGGTCGAGGCAGACGAAGAAGACAGACTCAGGTCCACTGGGAAGAAGATCAGAACCAAGGAGCGTACACACGGAGCAAAACCAAAGACCAACAAGCAGAACCCAGCTCCAGCAGAACCTAGAAACCAATTTCTCCTCCTATGTTTTCACACAGACAGAAGAAGACGTTCTCAACAAAGGTCTAGGGTTTGTCCCCACAGCGCGACTTGATAAATTCAAATTACACTGCGAAATGGCAGAGTTTTTTCGCAAACTAAAACTCAAAGCGTTTTTTCAAAACCAAACAAAAAAGACAGAAAATAATGACCAGGGTGACACCAAATTCAAGCTCAAGTCCACATTTATTCCTCCTCCGAATGCTATACCGGTAGAAATCACCGCATTCGAACAAGCTGTGTTCAACGAAATAGAAGCAACCCATGAGGAACCAAAATTCATGAATACCAGCGGAAAAGAATTTGACGCTCTGCAGACCCTGAGATCCAACGAAAACATCATTATAAAACCAGCCGACAAAGGCGGAGGCATAGTACTAGAAGACAAAGATGCCTATCAAAAAGAGTGCCGACGTTTATTGAGTGATACCAAAAACTACAAACGGTTGGAACAAGATCCAAGTGCCATTCTAAAAAAACAGAATCCTGAACATGGTTGAAGATGCAGAAAGTTCGGGCCAAATCAGCAAACAGGAAGTCCAATTTCTAACCACAAGCACAGGCAAGATTCCATACTTCTACACGATTCCAAAGATTCACAAAAATAAAATTCCACCGCCTGGCCGCCCCATCGTGTCGGGCATCGGTTCATTGCTAGAACCCCTCTCACGGTTCTGCGACTTCTTCCTCCAACTCATCGTGCAGACTACAACAACTTACCTGAAGGACACTAAGGATCTATTGGGCCAAATTACAACTCTCTCCTTCAACCCCACAACATCATTTTTGGTCAGCTTGGACATAGAGAGTTTATATACTAGTCTACCTCATGATGAGACCCTAAAAGTACTAAAAACATCTTTGGACTCTACGAATTGGGATTACAACACCCCAAAATCTTTTGTGCTTATATGCGCAGAACTAGCGCTCAAACACAACTTCTTTGAGTTTGAAGGGGATCTCTTTTTACAGACATACGGTACGTCTATGGGCAGCACCTTTGCCCCAAGTGTGGCTGGGTTGTATGTCTTTAATTTTGAGAAAACGCATCTTTTTAACATCAATATGCCATTTGCTTCAAATATGAAATTTTACAAAAGGTACATTGATGACATTTTCCTTATTTGGGAAGGTCCAGAAGACTCGCTACAAACATTTCTCACCTGGATCAATGGTTGTGATCCCAACCTTAAGTTCACCCATGGTGTGAACAAAGAAAGCATCACTTTCCTCGACCTGGACATAATGGCTTCAAATAGCAAGCTTGAGACAAAAATCCATTTTAAGGTAACAGAAAAAATTTCTCTCCTTCACTACACAAGCTTCCACCCCAGAGCTTTAAGAGAGAATTTGCCATTTGGACAATACCTGCGGCTATATAGAAACTGCAGTGATCTGCAAGATTTCAAAGATCAAGCACAGTCCCTGGCAACAAAATTGAAGGAACGTGGATACCCTGATAAGATCATCAACACGGCAAAAAACCGATCACGCAATCAAAATCGAGATGGCCTGCTAGAACCAAAACAACGGCCATCGTCCGCAATCCCTCTGACATGTGTTACCACTTATAATCCGATCTCCAATAAAATATCACGCATCATACAAAAACATTGGAAGATATTGAACACCGGAAAACTCGATTGGGACAAGCCTCTATTTTCTTATAAAAGAGGAAGAAGTTTAAAGGACAGTCTAGTGTCAACACGCCCACAACAACATATCAAGCCACCCAATACCATTCTAAATGCATGGGGGCTTCCCAATGTGACAGGTCATTTCCCGTGTGGGAATTGTAGTGTGTGCCATCTGACAAAGCCCACAAAGAGCCTGAACTCGGAACCAGGAAAAATGTGGCAAATACGAAGACATACAAATTGTAACCCCATGAATGCCATTTATTTGATCACTTGCCCGTGTGAGTTGAAATATATCGGCATGACCAGCCGAAAAATAAAAACACGCATCTGCGAACATCGGAGTAACATCTGATGCAAACGCAATACCACACGGATGACCAACCACTTTCTTGAAGTTGGACACACCACCAATGACATTGACTGGGTGGTTATAGAACAACTGGAGTCTAATACAACTAACATCCAGAGTCGTCTTCTAGAGAAAGAACAACAATGGATTTATCGTTTGTCCACCCATATACATGGGCTTAATGAGAATATTCCATGGAATTGCCTAAATAAATAAATATCCATGAATCATCCTGAATATTGACTACATAAAAAAATCTGCATACAAAAATACACACATAACTGTGAATAAAATATGTGTCTCAAGTCATTAGTATCAAGCCTATGTGATCTGAGACCTTTTTCAAAGTACTTTAACACCACTTTTTTCTAGCAATGGTCAAAACACTGCACTCTAATTAACCTCGTAAAAAGATCTATTCCTGCATCATTGAAAATAACTCTCCATAAGAGCATAATTTTTGCCGGTACAGTTCCGTTTTTGTATTTATTTTCTATCCAATTTTTTTCATCTTAAAGGTTGTTCAAGTTTTCATTATTTAACAATCAGCCTATTAATATATCTGTTCACGGTTTCCGGTAGAACATATAACTGAGAGGAACCTATCCGGAACATGCTCTAGTGTTCATTAATTCGGACACTGTCTTTCCGCATCATACGCACCAGCGATGACTTGCGGACGTAATCCCTGCCCCATTCGGGATACGCTCTAGTGTTTACTTACAGCGTTCCACGTCACACGCACATGCGTTGACGTATGGACGTAACCCCGCCCCAAGACGTTCCCGCCGCACTCACTTTTAAACAACGCCGGCTCCTGACACGGGTATCGTCGCGATCCCGAGGAGACCGGAGTAGGTGTTGGCAGCGGGCGTCTAACCTTGACGAAGTAAGGTTTTCTTTTTTTGCAGGGCACGGTAAACAGCTGGCGAATTACAAACTACCGCACAAGCTCCCAGAACTTAATATCTTGAGTATACGCCGAGCGCTGCTTAGCAGATACTTAATGCATTTTTCATTATTTTCTCATTATTTTCCTACAGTGTGTGACTAAAGGTGTATGCTCCTCCCGGGATCTGTAAAAGCTACAGGAATCACGTAGCTAGTGTAATTATGCTTTATACGACATCAAAATAGTATTGTATGCACAAAACAAGAATATATGTGCACACACCATCACAATCATTGATATATAGTTCACGCTAGTTGCCATGCTGCACAAAGTACAATGGCCTAGCCACCTTCAATCTTAAACATATAAACGCTGTGACATGTGAATAAACATGCCACAAAAGTGCCAACCTGACTTGACATGCATGCCCACATGAAACCACAATGCATGATCTAGTACATACTAGAAACGTGTTGCATGTCTGAAGTAGGAGTGTGGACACACGTGATTGAATGACTCAGAGTGCTTTTTGGCAACCGCACTTATGGTCAGAAGATGGCACCAACTACGTTTTTACTTTATTTGTTGTTTGTCTCTTTACTTCTCCCTCTTATATCTTACAGGTTATTATCTACCAGTGGGCCCGTAGGTACGGTCACACCTCTGCATGCACAGCACACCTTAGCGTGTGTGCTGCAAAAAATACACATGGCTTATTTTTGCCACTACTTCACTATTTAACACTTTTTCACGTTAATTGGTCCTGAAGAAAGCCTCCGCAACATTTTTAAGAGGCTGAAACATGTTGACCAGCAGGGTAATGAAGACCAATTAGTAGTCTTCTCTTTATCCCTTTCTTTTTTAACCATATCCTGGGCCGCTGGGAATAAAAAATAGTCAGTAAGGAATCCCAGAGATATTTTTAATTTCACCACTTTGAACACTTCACACCACCAAAAAACCCTCTCCACTGTAATCAGGCGTTGTAGCACAGCTGGGTAGCATTCGGCTACCCAGTTGGGAACCCTATGATGAAGCATGTCAGCAACTAGGTTGGTGGGTGAGGGTTCTTTTTATAAGCCTAAGAGGTGCCTGGAACTCCATTAGTTGTAGCAGAGTCGTCCTCAGCGGGTCCGACCATGTTGTTTATGAAATAAGTATTCAGGGATAAGGACGTTCCTAGAATATAGTCCTTGCTCTCTCTTTTGGTTTTCTATATATAAAACTTGGTTCATATATACAACTGCCAAAAATTAGATATGTTTGTGGCCTATAAAAGGCTAGAAATGGCTGAATTTCATTTCATTTACATTTTAAAACTGCACCCAATTCAATAAAATAGTCACCAACTACATAAAGTCATTACAGAAAATCTTTCACAAACTTTTTTTTAGAAGGGAAAGAAAATAGAATGAAAGTCAATAAGAAAGAAACTAGGGAACAATGTATGCCCTCTTGTCCAGGGATGTGGGAGGGTGCCTTATAAATATCATGAGGATTCCCCTGGAAGAGAACTAGGATTACAGGTAACTTTTCCTTCTCTTCCAGCAGATCCTCATCAATAGTTATAAATATAGTCTACCAGGAAGAGGCTTGTTAGCTAGTTGGTAAGACTATCGATCTAGAGATGGATTGTTTTATTGTGGGTAAATCGATTCTTACAGGACCATAATTTACAAATAGACAATTGGACTGTCTTATTTATTTTGTTTTACCAAGATTAAATTTTAAAAACTCTTTTTACATTCAGCATATAAAGGGTTCTCTCTGCTGAGGAGGAAGAATTTGGAAAAAATGTTGGTAAAGATATTGTCGGATTGAAATAAAAGTCTGAGACCACTTTCGGAAGGAAACTGGGGTGAGTTTTCAGGACTACTCTATTCTTGTGAAACACGGTGTAGGGTTCATTAGCGTATACAGCTAGTATCTCATTCACTCTACAAGCAGAAGTACACCAAATTCAGAACCTTTTCCACTTGAAGATATTAGAAATTCAGGTGGAAGGGTGTTTGGTCTCTTGCAGAATGTCCATATAGTCCTGCGGCATAATCAGATGTCCATATTGTAGGAGTGCAGGAGCCAGGCTGATACATTCAGTGATGGAAGACTGTAATGCAGGACCTGGCCCTAGAACTTGTAAAGGAAATTCTGCCTGTACGTCATCTTCCGGTATGGTCACTTTGACAGATGTTTTAAGTCCGTGAACCACCACTGTTGGAGCCATTCTGAGATTATCATAATCACTATGCTATTGGAATGATAATGTTTGATCTGAACACTGGATATCAGTGGAATAGGAAGGAATCTGTACTGAAATTTCATTGACCAATCTATCAAAAAGGCATTCCCTTTTGACCCTGGCTGGTAGAATCTGGAGGCATAATGTGGGCATTTTTTGTTTCTTGTTTCTGTATCTGCAGACAAATCTATTTGCAGATAACCCCAGTCTTGAAAGATGGCTTGCAAGACATCGCCAGTGAGAACCCAGTTGTGATGTACTTGAAATGTAGGATTAAACCAGTCTATCTCAGTATTTTGAATTCCTGGCAGGTGAACGGCAGTGATGTTCAGGTTTCTTGCTATTAGCTATGGCATGTGATTTGAGAGACAGATCTGGAATAATTCCATCCATGCAGTGTTGTTGTATTGTCTGTCCGTACCACAAGGAAGTTCTCCGTGAAGGAAGGTAGGATTAGAGAGCCAGATGGAGCGCTCTTAGATCCAGTAGCTTGATATGACAAGTCGTATTCTCTGATATAGCCCCCTGAGCATTTTAGGTGACCGATGAAGGCTCCCTATCCTCTGTCACTACTGTTTGAACTAGAAGGTCCTTATGGAATCGGATTTCTTTTGGTAAATTTTTTGACTGGCTCTACCATGAAAATTATTGAATTGCTGGCTGTCATAGTGTCAACTTCTTGTCACTGTTACCTGAGAACTGATTCCACTGGTCCTCTAGGCATTGTTGTATGGGCATCGTAATAAGCTTGGCATGAGGAACCAGAAAATAACATAATACCATTGATCCTAGGAGGGATGATATCTGCTGTGCCATTGGATGAAGAGTTCACAACACTTCTGATGGTTAGATGATTGTCTCTTCTCCGAAAGATACAATTGACCCAGAAAATCCCAGATTGCACCGAGATAGTGTATCATTTGCACCAAGTAGGCAATCGACTTTTTGAGGCTTAGTTGGAGACTCAGTCAGGATAGTGTGTTCAGACACATTTGAAAGTGTATGAAAGTTTCCTCTGACGATACTGCTTTTATTAACCAATCGATTACATGAAGGTTTTATGCCTCCTCAAATGTGGTATGACAACAGTCATATATTTTGCAAATGTTTGAGGCGCTGACTTAAGCCCAAATGATAGGACTTTGTATGGAAGTGGTGGGTACCCATGAAAAAAGCGCAATAATTTCTTATGCTTCTTTATTCTAGAGATGTGGAAATAGGTGTCTTGAAGGTCTACTGCATACATCCAGTCCCCTTGATTTAATTGAGGGTAAATCTGGTGCAATGTAATCATTCACATTTTCCTTTTTATTATGAATTTGTTCATTATTCTGAGATCTAGACTGGGTCTGAATTCCTCCTTTGGACTGTTTTTCGAACCAGAAAGTAATCTAATAGATCCCCATTCCTTTTTGGTGACTGGGAAAATGCTCCATTGTATTTCTCTGTTGCAAGAGGTTTGCTTCCTGAAGGTGAGACGTTTTCTTTGATGTATAGTGGGAGGGGGTTATTAAGAGCCACTCTTTTATATGATTGACAGTGCATCCCACCACTGAAGTGATTAACAAAGAGGAGGAAGGAGAATGTAATGGTTAGGCAGGGGTTTCCCCTTCAGCTACAGATGGTTGCTGGCCTCCTCTACCTCTGGATGGCTTACAAGGTTAGTAAGGCTGCCTCTGATGTTGATGTAACCATTGAGGAGCTTGAACCCTCTGGGGAAAAGATGTCTTATTTTATGCTCTTTCTTCTTTTCAAGAACTGCTTTTAATGTCTCCTTTTCTGTTTTTATGCGACTCATCTCTTCACCCGCATGGAAACTGAAGAGAGTTTCCCGAGAATGGTAAATTCAAGATACGCTGCTGAGCTTCAGGTTTTAGACCGGTTAGTCTCAACCTTGAACTTCTGAGACAGATGCCATGACAGTATCCGTGATCAGCTAGAACTGACATATCTGCTGCTTAACCAATTATTTGATTGGAGACAAGCATACACTCATTAAGGATTTCATGAAAATCCTGCCTGTATTACTTCACTAGTCTCTCATTAAATCTTTAGAAAGCGTCCCAGAGAGATTAGTCACATCTCTCCAAAAGTATAGTTGCAGACTTCATTGTTTTAGCGAACTTCTGCACATCTTTCTTCCTACAGAATCCATCTTCTTACTTTCTTTGTCTGGTGGAACAGAAGAAGAAGGAGCGACTGTGTGTGATTTCTGTGCTGCAGAAACAATCACAGAGTCTGGAAGAGGCTCCATTCCTACGAAGAGAGGGTCTTGATCAGGTGGTTTGTACGTTTTGAAAAGTCTAGATGGTGCTGACTTTATTGATCCAGGTACTATACATAACTGCATAGCAGGTTCAAGCCATCCAGGAACCAGCAGAAGAAGAGATTTGGATGGCATTTTCTGATGCAGGGTCTTGAATATCACTGAGGTTGTTGTAGTTGGAGTGGGTATTGTGATATTCAACTTTGCTGCTCCTCTAACCAGTACCTCACTGAATGTAGTAAGGTTGTCTGCTGGTGGGACCTTTGCCAGAGTTGAATCAGGGAGAGTTGGACAGTGAGGAAGAGGTCCAAGATGGAGATTGTCTCCTTTGTCAACACTTAGTCAACAACAAGATCTTCTGTTGGATCGTTTAGACCGGGAGTGGGAGGTTGACCTCCCTGCTAGAAGGCCTTCTAGACCTCCTTCTGGATAATCTGGAACATGATCTCCATTTTCCAGGGGAACTATTGGTTGAATGTCTTCTCAGAGTTCTAGAACGAGAACTTGGTGAGTGATGAGCCATTACCCTTTCAGGCCTTACTGGAGCAGAGGGAAGAATTAGTGGAACAGTCTGTGGAGGAAGCAGATGAGATGATAAAGGCACTTGAATAGGTGATGGGCCTGGGAAAAAAAGGCAGATATTTTGAACCCCTTGGCCATAGTGTAGGCTAAAGGAGTAACTCAGAAGTGATCTCTTATGAAGGGGAATAGGTTCAAGAGTACTCCAAGTCAGAAGTACATTTTTTTCGCTCCTTAATTTAAAGAGCGTTAATGCAGGTTGATGGAGATGTTGGTCTTAAAGTCGCACAAGGCTTCGAAGTCACATAATTGGTGGTTGTTGTCAGCATGTACGTCATTTAGGGGTCGCAGCTGCAACCCTTGGCTTGCCCCTTGCAACCTCTGGCACTGGCTTCAGGAGTGGTAAAATCAGTGCCAGGAACACAGTTGCAGCTCGTCCTTATAGACATCCGTGGGGGCTGCACTCTGTTTTGTCTCAATTGTTTTTACACTAATAGTGAATAATGTTTCATTATTCACTATTGGTGTAATAAAAAAATGGAGTACAATTGGCTGGAACATGAACTTCCCTGGCAGCTGAGGTAAGTAAAAAAAATGCTTTTAAATGTACATTGTGTGGGGCTGGCGGGTAAGTCTGTGTTGACGTGAGAGAGAGAGTGTGTGTATACGTGTAAGCAAGTGAGTGTGTGCGAGTAAAACTGATGGTCGAACGGTGTGTGATGTCACTTCTGCTACCCCAGGCATTTTGGCGTATTGAGGTTCATGGACGTCAGAGGTAGTTTCATTTTTGATGAATGCTTCAACGTCTTGTGGGGTCTCAATGCTATGTTTGACGCCAGACCTGTAGATGGCAAACAAGTGGATATGTTTGCCCAACTTCAACACCATGCTTCAAGATGTCATTTGGAAGCAGCGCCTGTTGCTCTGGTAATGCTTCTAAACAATCTAGCTCTAGAGGAGTGCTTGGAGCAAGAAGAGGGTGCTGTGGTAGAAAGATGACTTTCTCCTAGATCCTGACATGTTCCAGCAGCTGCTTCCGTACATCTTTCTTGTAAGCCGTGCAGCCTGATTTATTTTCTCTATCTTTTAAGAGTACCCTGGAGAACGTTTGGTAGTTTCAGTCAGAAAAGTCTTTAACTGTCCTGTAGGTCTTAAAAGACGTTGAATGTAATAAAAAACTAGTAATGGTTGGGAAAGATTTCCAATGGAAAAGCCAAAAAAGCATAGTTCACTGTTCCAGGATACGGTTTCCAGGAACCAGACAAATGAACTAACCTATCCCCTATGAGGCATAAGCAGATACAGTAGGGTACGGTGATGTACATAAAGGTACAATCACAGTATTTGTATGCTTTGTATTGCAGTCCATCCTCTAACATTGCCCTTCAACCCCCTTCCTTTAAAAAATGTTTTTTGAAAAAGAGGTTTGTGAACAATTTTTTATGGTCACTTTTATATATTTAGTGGCGATTTTATTACATTTTTTAGATGAAATACGGCCATTTATATCCTTCTATAAGATGCAAGCATATCTAAGTTTGTGTAGTTGTATATATGTACAAAGTTAAAGAAAGATCCCTCCGCAAGAAAGGAGAATTCCGTACTCACAAACTGGGAAAATGTGCTCTTTATTTTCTTTCATCAGCCACTGCAGCACTCCTGGACCGTTTTGGTCGCTGGGACCTTGATGGCAGGTGAAAGCAATTACAATTGCGTGAATGGCAGCCACAGTTTCATAGCTATTTAAATAATACCGCCACTTGTGGGCTTCCTCGTGGATGTCAAAGTGATTGCTGGAACTTGTAGTAAAGCCAGATAGTTCATTTTAAAAGCCCCAGTGGGCAATGTCACTTTCAATGTCTATGCAGCAGCACATATCCAGGCCAATAAAAACACATATAAAGCAGTTATTACATTTACAGACCGATAACCAAAAGGCTGCAAGGACCCATACCGCAGGAAATCCTCAGCGTACCTTTACCCAATACTGTGTCACAGTCAAAACCTCTAAGGGGGTCCTAATGGGTAGTTAAGGCACATTGCTGGTGGTGCGAACTCAGCGGACCTCTTATACGCTTCCAAATCATTCAAACAACTCCAATGTTGTAGTTCGCAGTGCTGTGGTTTTATTCACACATTAAAATGATAAACTCCATAGCTGTTCAGGCATAGTGCCTGCCATGACGCGTTTCGCTCGTCTCACGCGAGCTTGATCACATGACGCGCCACATGACAGGGAACAAAATAAATAGAGAAATGTGCACTAATAACTATAAAAACGTATTGCCTCATGAGTGGAACTAGAAAACAGACTGTTAACTAAACACTATAATCCTCGTATCAATCGTTACATAGTCATTACAATAAATATGACAGATGATAAAAAGACGTCAATTAAAATACGAGTATTACAACTGTAAAACCTCGAAAAATTATGTGCAAATGCGCAATGCTTAGAAAACTCAACATTGAATTATAAAGTGCTCGAATTACTGAATGTCCTTTATAGCACCAATAAGACGCATATAAACAACAATCAGAGTTGTCTCATTTGACAATGCTCTCGGAATTGAGAATAAAGTGCTAGTGCTGTTAACATACCTCATTCAATTTGCATATAATGCATAATTTGCAATAAAAAGAAGAGGTACCCTAATTTATTATTGTCTAGACTGTGTCAAATATAAAGTGCAAGTGCACAATAACATATTCAATTGACCTTTTTGTTTAGCTCACATGATTATAAAGTGCTAGTGCAAAATGCCACATTCCAATAGATCTTTCTGACTGAAATAGCCAATGCTAAATAGTAAACCTAAACTTTCGTTCGGTTATATATATATATATAATATATCTCCTCCTTTCAATCTGCGTGAAGGCGGTGTGCAGCCCGAACGCCAGGGGTGCTCACAGAACGCCTGCGCATATTAAACTTACATCAAAAAGAATCCGTAGGTGACGGATCAAAAGAACCTAGCCAAGAAACAAGGGCGGGTTCACCAATTGGGGTGAAGGCCACCTCTACTGGTAGAAAAGAAAAAAAAATTCTTGTGTCCCCTCACTCACCCAGGGTTGCCCCTAGGTGACATGCTTCATCATTGGGGCCATCCCAAACATCTACTGATTGGGGCGTGCTGCGACTTGCGGATTTACGTAGGAGCACTTACCTTGTGAGGCTATGTGTCGTGCAGTGTAGGGGGGAGTGGTGTAAGTGATGTTTTAAAAAAATTACCTAACTAGTGAGCTATTGTTTTATTCCTGCTCCTAGTTGGTAGGGATAAAAAGGGGGTGCTCCTACGTAAATCCGCAAGTCGCAGCACGCCCCAATCAGTAGATGTTTGGGATGGCCCCAATGATGAAGCATGTCACCTAGGGGCAACCCTGGGTGAGTGAGGGGACACAAGAAAATAAATTTTTCTTTTCTACCAGTAGAGGTGGCCTTCACCCCAATTGGTGAACCCGCCCTTGTTTCTTGGCTAGGTTCTTTTGATCCGTCACCTACGGATTCTTTTTGATGTATTCTGATCACACAGGAGGGTGAACCTAGCCCAATCCTCCTCCTCCCCCTTTTTCTGATTCATATTAAACTTACACCACTCTTCTGTCGTGCATGATGAACGGAACGGCACTCCTCGTAGCTTTAAATCATGTTTATTTACTTAGCGGATGCACACGAAAAGGGTCAGACGTGTTTCGGCTGACTTAGCCTTTCTCATGACACCTGCGCACATGAGACATTGCAATTATATTCCCACTTGTACAAAACCATCGTAATTCAGCAGTTATAGTTACATAAGCTAACTAAAACTTACGCCCCCGCAATGCACTGCTTATGACCTCACATATGCCATCACTCAATGACATCACTGATGACATCTCAAATGACATCACTGATGACATCATCCAGTAAGTGTAAGTGAGATACTATTTTTAATATATGCACTCCGATTGGCTGTGAGACTGTCTGAATCTGTGTGTGACTGTTGTCTGAGTGTCTGTATGGGTGTGTGAGAGGGTGTGTGAGTGGCTGTATGGGTGAATAAGTGGGTGTGTGAGTAGCTGTGTGGGTGAGTGAGTGGTTGTGTGAGTGGCTGTATTGGTGTGTGAGCGGGTGTGTGAGTAGTTGGATGAGTGAGTGGCTCTATGGGTGACTGAGTTGCTCTATTGGTGGGTGAGTGGGTGGGGTGTGTGACAGTGGCTGTAGGAGTGACTGAGTAGCTGTGTGAATGGCTTTATGGGTGAGTGACTGGGAGTGTAAGTAGGTGTATGGGTGAATAAGTGGCTGTTTGAGTGGATGTATGGGTGAGTGAGTGGGCGTATGAATGCTTGTATGGCGTGTGAGTGGGTTTGTAAATGATTGTGTGGGTGAGTGAATGGGTGGGTGAGTGAATGGGTGTCTGAGTGGCTGTATGGGTGAGTGAGTAGTTCTGTTACTAGCTACATGGGTGAGTCAGTGGATGGGTGAGGGATTGAATGGGTGTGAGTGGTTGTATGGATCTGTGAGTGGTTGTATGAGTGGTTGTATGGGTGGGTGTGCGAGTGGGTGTGTGAGTGGTTCTGTGGATGATGTCATCAGTGATGTCATTTGAGATGATATCAGTGATGTCACTAACCATGTCATGAGTGATGTAATATGTGAGGTCACACGCAGAGCATTGCAGGGGTGTAAATTATAGTTAGCTCAGGTAACTATAACTGCTGAATTTCTATGGTTCTGTACGAGTGACATCTGAGCCCAACTATAACCTCCCTGTAACCTTTGGTTTTTTCAATGAATTTGTAATGTTTTTTTAATTCTATTTCCTAACTATATCATCCCAGTAAGTTTTGGTTTTCTGGTGAATATTGAGGGTTTTTTAAATTTTAGCCATCTTAGGGTTTTCTTTCAAAATGACACCCTGTGTTTCAGCTATCTCTTTGTTTGCAAGGTTTTATATGTTGGTTGTTAATTTCTTAAATTGTTCCCTAGATTATTATTTTTTTTTTTGCAGTTTTATATAGCGTGAACTTGACCCAAAGGTATCATGAGCACCAGTTGCATTACAGACGGACACATTCATTTTTAGGCACGGGAAGATTAAGTCATTTGCTCAGAATCACGGGATGTTTGAGCCTTCCACCAGACTCGAACCTGGTTCCCCAGCTTCAAAGTGGGCTGCTCTAGCCATTAAGCCACATCCTCTCCCCTAGCAGTATTTGATGAAATGAAAAGGAATTTTAGAGGTAAAATATATTGACTATTGGTAAACAAATACAATATAGTGTGCCATCTGTGCAAACCCTGAAGTACAATGTTTTTTGAGATTTGTTATTTGTTAAGGCTTTACTGGCTAAAACAGCTGGCTGGACAGGTAAATATTTACTTTAATAAGGAATCCAAATGTTAACTAATCAGTGTGATGACAGTTAAAGATTTTTTGGTTTGTGTGCTACGTATGTTTGTAATTGTATTTTTTATACGTTGTGTGTGCTTTTTTTGTCATGTGCTAGGATTCTTTTTCCTTGTAATCCTTTTTATGTCAGTGATACAAGGTTTAATATTGACTAAAGAGATTGGTTGTATTTCTTTTGTTAGTGAACTTTTGCTTAAGATTGCTAATTGGGGATAAGTTAATGCTGCACAGGCCTCTTAGTTTTTGCATTTTCTCAACTATTGGGTTTTTTAGGCTTTCATTATTGTTTAATAGATGACAAGATAAAAAGAAACATGCAGTGCAATGGATAAATGTAAAAAAAGCATATGGAATGATAATATTGAAGAAAGTGACAGAAATGAGAGAAAGGAAAATGAGAGTGACAGAAAACGTGAGCAGACAAGGAGAGACTGAGTAACTACAGATGGTGAGAGATCGAAGATGGTAAATGTTACTTACCTGTAACAATTTGTTTGCAGCTTGTAGTGCTGTAGATTAACATGCTCACACACTCCTGCCATCCAGTGTTGGGTGCGGACATTGCAAGTCGGTTTTCTTCACAGAAGATGTTTTGGGTTTTAGGTGACTGGTAGTCTCTGCCCGAAACCCACACTGTAACAGGATAAAGACTCCACCTCAGACTTTTCCACCACCCACACCCTAAAGAGGTGAAAGAAGGAATGTGGAGTGCTGCGCAGCAGGACAGTGTGTTTGGTGCATTGTAATTAGGATGATATAAGTATTTATAGAGTGAAAAAACATTGAGATAAGAACTCATATCTAGGAAGGTAGGTGGGTGCTTCTGAATCTACAAGCACTACAAGGTGCAAACCGATTGTTACAATTAAGTAACGTTTTTCATTTACACCATGTATTGCTGTAGATCGCATGCTAACAACACACATATATGAGGCTGTCCCATAAAACCTGTGTACCTTTGCAGCGTACCAATAGAAACAAGCATTTTCAATGCAATAGGTCTCGCCTTTGCAAGCGTTTAAGCTACTGTCATTGTAAATGACAATGCCTTTTATTTGTGTTTTTAAAAGCAACACATATATAAAAGGCATTGTTATTTTTAATGCCTAGAGCTCAAACTCTCGCAAATGCGAGAGCACTTTAATGGTGGCCACGGCCCTTTTTTTAATCGCTGCTCGCATATTCAGGTTACAGTGAGCAGCGTCTAAATAAAGGGGTGCAGCCAACATTAAAGTGAAAGTGCATATGGCGCTTTCACCAAAAGTTTTTAAAAAATTGATTTAAAAAGCTTCTGTAGTGCGGCCGCTAAAGTGAAAGCGGCTGCGCTGGTAATTAAATAAGCGCGGTCGCTAAAGTGAAAGCGGACCGCGCCGTATATTAAATAATTAAATAAGCGCGGCCACTTAGTTAAATTAGAATAAATACATTACTAAAACAAAAGATGGGGGTTGCTGCGATGTCGTGGGTGGAATAGGGGAAGAGCATTAAAGAAAATAGTGCTCACCGACGTATAAAGCAGACCATGTAACAACACCAGTAAAAGGTCCAGTCCTTATGGGAGGTAACAAATGCAGACAAGGCAGTACCAAGGAGGGACTAACAAGCTTAATAACGACTCGGAATCCAGCGCTCACGAAGGACAATGACACAAGCCAATTAAAATTATGGGCGGAGTGTGAGCGGGGTTTCAAAGTCATACTCCACTACTGCATGCCTTGTAGCAGAACATGCGCTAGCCAGGCTCGACCTAAAAAATAACTTATACAAACTCTCCATCGCAGGGCAGGAAAAGGAGAGCTATGCAAATCTTAGAGGCTCATACAACAGTGCTACTGCTAAGTTTACAGAGACCTTTAGGATCAGAAAGGACTCGGGTATATCACTAATACATACTTAGGCTTCAGCCAGCGGTAGTGATAAATATCCTAAAAAGTATTATCAATATAAAAGCTGAAGTCTATTAACAAGCCAGACCAGAAATTGCACTCTAGTAGCAAGGACCCAAGATCAGCAATACCTATCTTAAAGTCAGCACAAACTATTACGCAAATCTCAATATCAGACATGGTTCAGAAATGCAAAAGTACTGTTCTCAAACAACAGCCTGACACTTTCTGAAAATACACACATTTCGTTATGAGGTACAGAGATTTCATTTTGATAAACATTCCCACTTCTCTAGTACAAAGAATGGTCATCTTCATAAACATACCACTATGTTTGCACCGAAATATCAGCTTTTCATTTTTAGTAAACATAGATGTCAAAACAGAAGCCAGCACTCAAATTTGTAACAGGTTGTTGAGGTGATCTGCAGGACCAGGATTGAAACATGTCCAGCCTCCTCGGACCAAGAAAGAGCAATCCTCATTCACATGAGCACACCTACCATTCGCTGTAAACCTCAGGTTAGAGGTTACAACGAAGTCCATGGCCTTAAAGGGAAAGTTACACCCGATGCATGTTTTGGCAAGAAGACTCACAGTGCAGACCCCAAGAACAGTCCAGTTGCTTTCTTTTCATGGCAGCTCCGATCACTGTTTTCCCAGCGAAAAGTCCCAGATTTCAGAAATGCAACAGCTGATTTTCGGTAGATAATATTTTGAATTTCGAACAACAACTTACTGTCTAATTTTTGGATCCGACGATGGTTAACTTCTTTCTGCCTATGCTTTATTTCAATTCCATTTTGTTCTGTGATATTTGATATAAAAACTGGAAGCAGTGCTACTGTAAATACAGCTAGCACTTTGCATTTCAGGGGGCAGAGTGAATGCGACATTCAGAAGTATGTCTGTCTTGGAGGGTTGACAGACTGGGCCAGAGCGCCAAGCAAGGCTTCTAAAAAAGCAACTTTGAGCGATTTACGACTTGAGAGAACACCTTAGACTGCGGGGAAAATTACACCACGCTTTGGGCTAGACTGTGAGAAAACCCTGAGTGATTCAGCGACGTGTTGCAGTCGTGCGATGTGATGTGCCTTCGGAATCCAGAATGTTTGTTGTCAGCTGTAGAATAGAAGATCAGTGCATTCTACAATCAAAAGTCGTGGAGCCCAGCCACCGCTCGAATGGTCGCTTTACAAATACCAAGCATTTACAATGTTATAGTAAAAAAAAAAATGAAACCGAGCACGGTGTCCCTGAAGCAGGCACCGCAATCAGTATTAAAGTTTCAAAAATTAAATTTAAACTGAGCGCGGTGTCCCTAAAGCGGGTGCCGCGCTCAGCATGCAAATACAAAAAAACAAAGCAGCCTCCATTGTCCCCATCAGTGTCAATAAATAAAATAGTGCTCACCCACTTATAATGCAGGCCGTGTAACAAGCCAAGTAAAAGGTCCAGTCGTTATGGGCGGTAACAAATGCAGACAAGGCAGTACCAAGGTGGGACTAACAAGCCTATTTACGATTCAGAAGCCAGCATTTAAGAAGGACAATGACACAAGCCAATGACAAATATGGGCGGAGAGTGGGTGGGGCTTCTACGGCATACACTATTACAGAATGCCTCGCAGAGCGCACAGCGCATGCGTGCTGCCGCTAGGCTCGACCTAAAAACAGTGGTCCTTCGGGAAGTACTCTTAAGCGAGCATAAAGAGTAAATGAATGACCATGTAGTAATTTGATATCCTGGTATGATTTGATGTCCAACTGGTATTTACAAATAGAATAAATGACAGAAGTTCAAGGACAGCAATGAATTTGATTCTGGGCAGATTGTCACTAAATGTATTATAAAGACCTCATTGATAAACCAGGGTGCTACACAGCAGGCAAAAGCTAACGGTGCAGTGCTTAGTGCAGTCAATAATGTAAATAAATTCAATGCAAGTATTAAAATGGCTATCCATCACACTGATCTGAGTCTATATCTTATTATGCTTATATACAGATGTGTTTTAATCTGATCAATGGGAAAGGCACAGTTCAGTTTAAGGAGAGAGTGTCAACATTTTGCCCCCCTGCCAAACTAGGCCACGGTCATCCTCAGGGCAGCGCCAGGGAAGCTTTAGTGGTAGCAATCTAACTTAAAAATGGCAAAAGCATCTAGAATCAACATAACCATGTACCTTGACAGGGTGTTAGTGACTTCATTAATTCTTCTGTTCTCAAAAATTGAGGTTTGTATATAATCGTCTTATTTAAAAATGAATAGCTGAATGAGCGTGGATCGAGCTCTCCAAGGCTTTTTCAGCAGTGAATGTGTCACCGACACATGAGAGAGCCTCCAGGCAGACAGAAGGGTTGCGGACAACAGAAGAATTAGTAAAGTCACTAACACCCTGTCAAGGTAGATGGTTATGTTCATGCTGGAGACTTACACCGTTGAACGGAACACAGAGTAGTTGCTGCTGTACATCCAGACAGAACACTGAGATCCTAAGTCATGCATGCTTTTGGCGTTGGGCTTGCGTAACTTAGTATTGCTGCATCCACAGTGCATTGGATATTGGCGATGGACATTACTTTACTCTCCTGCACAAACTCTTTGCCTCTCATGCAATAGGCCTCTAGCAGGTGTTTCATCAGCTGTTCCATCTCCTCTCAGTGGTATCTGGCAAGCAAGCCCCCTGAGTGGGTGCTGCACCCCTATGTCAATGCTACTATGTACACCATCTTGCCAGCAGAATTCATTTTGTGGCTTTCCTTATCTGGTGGCGACGGTGTCTCCGGTGCTTTGGGCATAGATCCTCTTTTTGCCAGTATGTACCACCACAGAGTGAGGTAGTACATGACTTCTGATATACAAGAATTCGTTAGGTGCCACCATGTACTTCTTAACGCAGAAGTTACAATCTTTGTTTTTACTGGGTCTTTGAATTTTTTGTCTGCACATTTGGTCACGCACTATAACATGGGCAAGAACTGGACCGATCTTTCAGTCATGGAGAGTGTTTCAACCAGAAAGTAGTCTTCCTTTTCAGCCATATAGAGTTTCACCTTGTCGAGAGGCGCAGGCCTCTAGATGATGGTACAAGATGCTATTGTGTAATCTGACAGGTAAGCCTTCAATATGTAGAGCTCAAAGATGGATCTTCTTCGGAGTCCATGCTGTAGTCCTGACCGGGGTTATCAACATCATCAGCTTGGATAAGTTCTTTATGTGTCAGAAAAAGCTGGCCCATGCTACGTGTCGAATTCAGTGTGTGGTGATGGCTGTGATGAAGGCAAGTGTGCTGGTGACTGCGCTGGAAGGGTAGGACTGGTGCCTCTAAGCCAGTGTCTTTTTGTTTTCTTAGGTATAGGGAACATTTTAAGTTCCTCCAAATTTGTCAGTTCAAAAGTAAGCTTCCTCTTCTTATGTTGGGCTGACTAAGGCTCTTGCTGTGGTGCATATGCAAGTATCTGTCATATCTGAGGGTGAACGTAAATTTTCCTCTGCCTGACAACACGCTTCTTCTGCAGCTCTAGAGAGGGTGTCACACTATGTCAAAATAGGTGTTAGTACTAGTTTTGAAGAAGATTTCAGAATTAATTTTGATACCAAAGACTGTGTTTCTGGGTCTTGGGTGTGTCTCTAGGCATCAAGGCCAACCAAGACAGGCTCTGAAACAGTGGTAGGTGCCAGCAGTCAATGCCTTTTTGCCACCACCTTAGGGTTTGCAGTTCACCTCTTTCAAGGCTGGTGCTTGTCCTGAAGTCAAGACTCCTGGAGGGAAGATTCTCATATTGGGTGGGTGTCTTCGGTGCATTCTGTGTCCTGGGTGCAGGTTTCACATGCTGGCCATGGAGACTATTGTTCTTCGAAATCCTCTGATGGACATTCTGAACTGTGCTGCAACGGGCCTTCCGAGATACTGGATGGCCCTTCCCTCTCTTTTTGGTGTATGTGCCCACAAAGTCTTCGGTGCCAGAATTCTCTCAGGCACTACATTTTGTAATGCACCCACGGATATTCACTCTGATAGTAGATGGTATTTTTAATTTTATAGTCCTGGCTGGGTGAGCAGTTTGCGTCTTTTTGTTCTCTTGGTAAACAAGGGTCACAGACACTGTGCTGGTCTGACCACCAAAACGTGCTATTGCACCGCTAGCAAAATTCGAAAGGAGTGTACTCCATCACCCACCCCAATTGATTCATTTTCATATGAACTAGCATCGAAATCCTCTGTGTCCAGGTGGATTTGGAAATGGTCCGCGGTCGTACGGTGTGGAATGTGATTCCGGTCCTCAAAGTCAAATGATTTTCTTCTGTAGCGCCAGTACTGGAGCTCTGAAAGTACTTCCAAACCTGATGGTGGAAAAAAACAGTAATAGAAAAATAGTCTTTATCCCGGTGTATTATGGGTTTTGGTGAGGCATCCCAGGTAGCCTCAAAGCTGAAACTCCTCCCAAGAAAGACAACTTGCAACATCCATGCCCAATACTAAATCGTAGGAGTGTGCTTGGATGTGATCTACAGTAGCACATGCTGGAAACACGAGATTAAGTAGAGTAAGATGAATGGAATGAAAATTAAAAAGTGAACGATTCAAGCAGTGACAGAAGATAGGGGAGCAAATGTTGAATGAAAAGAAATGGAGTGGCAAGATCAGAGAGGGAAGGCTATTAATAGAAAAGGTAGTGATAGATGGAAATATGAAAACTTAAAAGTTAAGAGACACAGAGAATGAGACTTAGAAGGGTTTAAGGAAGAAAGAAGGAAAAGAGGGTGCTGGATGAGAAGAACAGACAAGCATTTGCAATGCAATAAGTCTCGCATTTACGAGAGTTTGAGCTATTGGCAATGCAATAGCTTAAACTCTCAAATGCGAGACCTATTGCATTGCAAATATTTGTTTGTTTACTAGCACCCATGCAGCGCTTTCACATTCAGGCCGCGTCCCTTTCTTTAGACAAGCCGCGTCTAAAGAAAGGGGCGTGGCCGACATTAAAGTGAAACCGCGGCATGGGGCGCTTAGGGGGAAAAAAAAGCATCTGTGGGTCAAGTTGACAAACAGAAAGTTTTTTTTTTGGGTAAAAGCGCCAATGCCAAACTTTCACTTTATTAGCGGCCGCGCACCTTTCTTTAGATGCGGCTTGTCTAAAGAAAGGGGCCCGGCCTCCAAGAATGTGAAAGCGTTGCATGGGCGAAAAACAAATAAGCGCAAGCCAATTAAAAATATGGGCAGAGAGTGGGCGGGGCTTCAAGTCCATACTCCAATACAGCATGTCTCGCAGAAGTGCATGCGCTGCCCAGGCTCGAACTAATAATAGAAGATGAGTGAAGCAATAAATGTAAAATAGTAACATATATGTAAAAAAAGAGGACACAAATAAACAGAAATAGTAAAAAACAGGTAAGAACAATGAAAAGTGAGCAGGACTCACTGCCACATATTTTTTCTTGCCGAAGAAGCACATAGCGATGTTGTTCCAGAGGGGCGGGCTCTCAGGCTCGCTGTGTGCCGCCACTCGATACTTATTCAGGGCCACATCAAAGTCACCATGTGTTTGCATCATACTTCCTGCTGCTAGAATAGCCTACAAGACACAATGAGAATGGTTACGGTGCACTGCCAAGGGTTTATGCTGCCTCCTCCCCCAAGTTAGATTCTTCCCTTGTATCAAACTTATTATTTGGTCTCTCCCTCCCTCCAGAATATTTCTGTCTAAAGTCTCAGTGAAAAAATGCATTTTATTCACTGAGACTGTAGACAGAAATTTTAAAATAGACAATGGCCACATTAAATGTTTTTTGTAATAATGTATCGTCTTACCTTGCAGTTACCGGGGTCATAAGTGAGAGCATTTCCAAGATGTTCAAAAGCTTTCTGGTAGACACCAAGCTGCAAAACCAGATGGCATCCATGAACATACATAATGACAGAGGAGAGACATACTTAATGAAGTCTAACGCAAAAGAATAATGGGGAACAAGAAACCGACAGTGAGATAGCCGGAGACAAAGTGAGATGAACATTTAGCAAGAATAGAAAAAGCAAGAGAATTCACAAAAAATAAAGAGTAAAAGCACAAGAGAAATTGGATTGCTCAACAGTGTAGTCATATCACTTCCACAACGCCAGTAAGAATCACATACAGGTCAGTATCCCTATAGGGTCTGACAGACTATGTGAAAGCAAGGTTGCCACCAGAGTATGACAAAAACCCAGAACACACAGTTGCACGAATAGCTTTATCTCAGGGAATGGAATTTGTGGCTATTCTATTTATGGGAAGACATTACCTTTGCTTGGGGTGAGGATCAACGTAGGCAGTGGATGTAGTAGAGAGGAAGACAACAGCACATAGTGAGGCCCAGGACTATTACTTCTCTTTAACCAGATGAGAGCTAAGCAACCAAAGCTGTTCCAGTTAAACTACAACCATTGGTGAAACTACGACAAAAGGGCCCCCATTTGACTAACACTGCTTCCATAAACAGATTTCATTCATACACATATGGGGAGTTTCAGAACGTAGGATAGAAGGGTAGTTCCCAATTTTCCATTTTGTTTCTAGGGTTCCATGACTGAGGTGTAGCACCAAGTCCGTAAACACAAAGAAGTGAAAGTAAACACAAAGTGAGGAGAGAGTTTGAAAATTAGAGCAGCACTCACTTGTAAGTACAGTAGTCCGAGGGTAGTAAGCAGCTCTGCGTTTTCTGGTGAGAACCTGCAAAGTAAAGGTTGACAGATCAAGTCAAGTTTGGAAGCATTTTTGGTAATCAGATGGTAGAAAGCAGCTCTCCCTTTTCTGGTGCGAACCTGAAAAGTGAATATTGAAGTCAACTTTGGTAGCATTTTTTGTAATCCATGATGCATGTATAGTCGGGGGAAATCACATTTCTCTTGCAGGCCACTATATTCTATGAGACAATAGCCATTTTTATTATTCACTGACGACAAAAATATAGACCCCACACTTTGTCACTTAATGAGATAAACCGAGATATAAAAATTGATTCACTTTGTCAAGCTCTGTATAGAAGGCGTGTATATCCAAGTATTAAGAAATGTTAAATATAGCACACAATAGATCCAAGTTGTTTTTTGCACTTAAGTGTTCAAATTATCCCTAAGTGCCATCATACACAGACCTACAGGGAGATCTCAAAGGGTGAATTTAAAATCTTTTCACTCAGACTCCTATGTTCTTCCCTGTGGAGTTCCGCAGGGATCGTCTCTGAGCCCTACTCTTTTTAATCTGTATGTGGCACCCTTAGCAACTGTGATCCACTCATTTGGACTGGAGGTGGTGTCATATGCAGATGACACTCAGATTATGGCTACTATCCCTAATGGGCCATGCTCATCGTCAGAAAATATTCTTGGATGCATGACCAAAGTGGCAGAATGGATGTCTGCTAACTTTTTGAAACTCAATGGGGAGAAAACCGAAGTGATGATATTTGGATCAGGGTCATCTAAGTGGAACAGCAACTGCTGGCCTCAATCCTTAGGATGCTGTCCTGCCCCGAGCAAGAAGGCTAAGAACCTTGGAGTTCAGATGGATATTGAACTCAGTTTTAATATCCAAATGAACCGTACCATCTCGACATGCTCCTGGCTCATAAGGATGTGATAAAAAAAAGCTTCCCTCTTATCTAACGACCAGCTTGAATACAGGTAGCACTGGCCTTGGTAATGTCCAGACTCGACAACTGCAACGCATTATACCTGGTCGCCATTAAGAGTATGCAGTATAAACTCCAGGAGCTGCATAACGCACTGGCAAGACTCATTCTGGACATTCCTAGGAAACAATCCGCCAGAAAGGGACTGGAATTCCTAACTGGCTCCCTATTGAAAAACGCATTCGTTTTAAATAACTTTGTATGGTTCATAAATCACTGCATGCTCCCCACCCGTCAAGGTTAAAGACAATGTTCAATTGGCATTCCCCCAGCAGACCCTTGCGTTCTTCGCTCCAAATGCAACTGGTTGTACCAAGAACCAAGAAGAGGAAGTGGGGGGACAGAGCATTCTCGGTGGCAGCAAGCAAGCTTTGGAACTCCCTACCCCTTGCCCTTAGGTCTATTCCCCTTCTGCTCCCTTTCAGAAAGGCTCTTAAGACCTGGCTTTTCTCGGTCTAGCATTTATCTGGACTTTCCTTTCCCCTTCCTTCCTGCTTTTGGACGGCCGGTCTCTAGCGCCTTGATGCCTTAGGGTAATTGCTGCGCTTCATAAATTACAAATCAAATCAAATACAATGCTCTGGAGCAGGTAGACACATTTATTAAGGCATTTTATGATGAAGAAAACCTGTGACCAGAGAATTCAAACAGAAGTCTACAACAAGTGCATTAATCACCTTAATCATCTTATCAGTATTACACCCAATATTACACAAACATTTCTTCACCAGGTGTCTTGACCAATAAGCTATCTCAAAACACAATATTTGGGGAGGAGGAGCAAAGCCTGGTAAGATGTCCGCCTTTCACTTTGCAGCCATCGCTGTTTCCGAATCCGAGCCTGCGGACCGCATAGAACCACAGGTCTCTTTATTGAGCGACTGTTGGCAAAGTACATATCATTATTAGTTCCACAAACACTGTAAGGAGAGCTGTAAGGCATGGTACCCTTAACTGGCCACCAGACAGTGGGTGTGCCCTTCATGTGAACTGCGTGTATTTGAGAAGTGTGCCCAATTTCTGAGGAGCGAATATCTACTGGTGAAACACTCCCAAGGAGTGGATATGGCCATCCAACACCTGAGGAAGATGTTGACTTGACCAGGGCCATTTCATCTAGATGGGGTCTTTACATCCACATGGATAATGGACTACTTTCCAGCATCACTTCGTAGGACAATTTATGAGCAAACAGACCATTTGAACCTGCCGAACGATAAGAAGACATTTATTTGAGGGGAGCAGCCATCTATGACCGAGTGCATTTTGTGGCATTTTATTAAGTCCTTTTCTAAATCAAGTGTCTTTAAAAGGTAAAGCTCTGACTGGACATTGAGCTTATCAAGTGTGATTACTATTCTATGCTATATATGAGTTGAAATCCCTTTACCTACTCCTTAAGTTAGCCTTGATTATTCGCTATTGCCTCCCTTAGCAAGTCCAACATACAGATAGTAAGTTAGTGATGGAATCAAGGCCCTGTAACACGTTCTAAACAAGAATATCCACCAAGGATATTGGCTAGTTAATACCTACTGCCCCAGGACCCGGACAAAAGCCTCACAGACTTATTCTGCACTTATTCTCTTATATGCAAACGCTAAGAGCACTTGGAAGCTGGGTCAGTTTAGAAAGCAAGTCCTACTAAAATAATATTAACAGGACCCACAACAAAGAGAGCAATTCAAGACAACACAATCTAGAGTGGATCATGTTGAGTCAAAGAGATAACCCGCTTGGTGGTTGGCTTAGTTTTGTGTTAACTTAGATGAAAGACTTCAAGATCATTAAGATATTTATGGTCTGTATGTGATGGAGCTTCTGACCAAAGACTGAAATCACAGAGAAAAGTCAGATTTTGTTTCTCCATAGCAAGGAGGCAAATTCCATACTTGCCAACCCTTCCGATTTAGGTGGTAAGCAACCATTATGTAGAGATTCCGTCAGACTACCAATTTTATGCCCCACTCTATGGCTTTTTAAGGCCTTACGCTGGTCTACTGTGATTAGCTGAAGCAATAAAAATTGTATTCCAATTGTAGCCTGGCACATGCATTTCTGCATTGCTAAAACACAGGCTGGCCCAGCTTTAGGGGTGTAGTTGAGCAGACAGTGGCAGATGCAACTGTTAGCCAACTGGGTCTGTCTCGTCACTTGCCAGCCTGTCTCTCAGAGGTAATGGACCTGTGATGGGTGTGATCTCTGATGCACCCGGACTGAGCTGAGCTCTCAGCTTCAGCACACGACCCAGAAGTCGCAGAAGTTCACTGTTGCTTGGTATTGCCAAAATGTCTTGGGGATGCTGGAGAGAGATCATGCTTCATCACGCTGAGCCACAGGCTTTCAGTAACACTCTCCTTCTTGTTTGTCATTTAGCTCAAGTTTACACTCCCAAATCTAGTTACACTTGATCGATCTCATCTGGGACAATGCTGCTCGGAATCCAGCTCCTCCACTTTGGCCAGTTGACAGCAAGTGCTGGGCAGGGAAAGGAAGCTGGAGAGATTAATGGGCAGGCGCCTGGCATCCTCTCCAAGGAGCAGGATTCTATTCCCTCTGAATGAGGCATTCACCTGCCCAAGAATTACTATGCACTATTTTTAAGCTGATTCATGCATCATTCTAAACACACTATCAGATGGGAGAAAATGAAAGCAATAGTCAGTGTGTACATTAAGCTGCATTGTGGTTTTACAATACAATGCAAAGACTTTCTCTCCTCTTCTTAGCATAGCTATGGTGTGTTTTGTTTCATTACATCTCTGTTTTCTTGAAGCATCAATAGTGTCAGCTGCACTTTTACTGTAGACACCGTCATGTTAATGAGCTAAAGCCATCTCTTGGTGACATATCTAGGAACAGTATCTTCAAAACGTAGGTCTCACAGCTGATGTGGGGGGTTATTAACAGATGACGCTTCGCTGTATTTCTAGTTGCAAGACATGTTTAGAAGATTACGGCTCACGACCTTATCAATGCATACCATTACTAATAAGCCATGATATATGGGTTCATTTGAGATCTTACTTGGAGAAAAACACTCTGAAGTCAACAGACATTCTGAGATGAGATATTTAATGCTTATTTAATATGAAAAGTTTTGTTGTATATATTGAACATCTATTATACCTGGGATCTTTTTTGGGAATTCACTCTCTGTACTGTACTTTGCATAACTACGTGTTAACATTAGACATCATTATATTGGTCATCAATGTCTTTATGCCTACTGAAGGGTTTGGGGGGGTCTTTTGGCACTTACAGTCTATGGGTGTGGTATAGCTCTGCTCCATTTGTATGTTTGAATATATGTCTTCTTCATATCCAATTGTTAGATTTCTCTCTTGGTGCAGGTCCCCATCAGTGGTAAAGTACGAGGTTTGAATACCCCCAAAAAGATTCGCTCTGTTTTTGCTCATCTTGACAGGAAGGACGTGCAGATCGCCTACTTGCAGGAAACACATCTTACAACACTGTCCGAGAAGAATGTAGGGGGTCGTTGGGCGGGGGTGCGTGTGGCCGCCTCTTTCTCCAGCTATGCACGTGGGGCGATGATTCTGGTCAAGCGTGGGGTTCCATTCTGTTATCCGCACTGAAACTGATGACTCGGGCCGGCTCGTCTTGGTGCATGGGCTGCTAGGTGGAACCAATGTGTTGTTGGTGAATGTGTACGGACCAAACGTGGATGATCCTGCCTTTGTCTCTGAAGTGTGGCGCTGCATTACGAGTTTTCCTGAGGTGGAGATTATATGGGGCGGTGACTTTAACGTTTGTCTAGATGTCTCTCTTGACCGTAGGGGCAGTGAGGTGTCAAGGCCTAAGCAGGCTTCCGAGATGCTATTGGGATTGATGGATGCGGGATGCTTGAGCGATGTGTGGCGACAGACACCCTGGGGCGCGTGAGAGCACGTTCACCTCTTCCGTGCATGGGACCTGGTCTCGATTGGATTTTTGGTTGACTACTGAAGCTGTATGTACTTGGACGACTGAAGTACGTCACATGGCCCGGACACTCTTGGACCATTCTCCTGTACTCTTAGAGTTGCGGGTTCCTGCATGTGAAAGGCCTCCGTTCACTTGGCGGCTGCAGCCGTCTTCCTTAACTGACTCAGTCTTCAAGCATACGATTGGGGAAGCCATTCATAATTTTTTCAGGGAAAACGAGGGTTCCGTAGAAAGCGCTGGTGTTCTCTGGGAGGCTTTTAAAGTAACTATTAGGGGGGTTTGCATGGGTGCACAGGCGGGCGTCCTGAGGGATTTACGGCGTAGGATTAAAAAACTAGCTGATGAAATTTCCACTTTAGAACGTGCCTACGATGCGGACCCTTCCCCTGAGACGCTATCTGCGATTCGGGAGCTGGTCACTGAACACAACAATACGGTCGATCAGGAGTTAATCCATAGGTCCAGGTGCAGCAAAGCCCGATATTACGGCGAGGGGGGCAGGCCTAGCCGCTCACTCGCTCAGAAGCTGACTGCACCGCGTAGCCAGGAGCACATCACTGAAATACTTAGTGAGACAGGGGAGGCGCAGTATACAACTGCAGATATCAGCGAGACTATACTCAACTTCTATGCCGGCCTTTATGACAACAAAACTGAGTTACGGCAAGATGACTTGCATTCTTATCTCGACGACGTTGCTGTGGGATGGCTGTCTCCCGGCCATAGGGAATATATTACGCAGCCCTTCGACGTGGAGGACGTGAAACTCGCCATTATGTCTCTCCCCACATGCAAAGCTGCGGGTCTTGATGGGCTCCCCAGTGAGTTTTACAAGCTCTTTGCTGATGCTCTGGCCCCTCGACTGCTGGCGGTCTACGCGGAAGCGTACGATACTGGTCATCTCTCACCCTCCCTTAGGGAGGCTCTCTTAGTTATGCTATTGAAACCTGATAAGGCACCCAATCGCTGTGACTCATACAGACCTCTCTCGATTATCAACATCGACGCCAAGATATTAGCTAAAATGATTGCCCTCCGGATACAGCCACTTGTTCCACTACTGGTGCTTCCGGACCAGTCAGGTTTTGTTCCTGCGCGTTCCACCACACACAACCTACTCACGCTGTTTGCCACCCTTCACTACTTCGACTGACTTTCAGGCTGTAGCTCTGTTGCTCGATGCAGCGAAGGCTTTTGACTCCCTTCAATGGGTTTATATGTTCACTGTCCTTACTAGAATGGGCTTCCCTCCTTTTTTTCTTCAGTGGATCAGAGTGCTCTATACTGAGCCGGTGGCCAGGGTTCGTGTCAATGGGTGGGTGTCCACTACCTTCCCTATTCGTAGAGGCACCAGGCAGGGCTGCCCTCTATCACCAATGCTTTTTGCTTTAGCTCTGGAACCTCTTGCGTGCAAACTGCGTCACCTCCATGCATCGGCCGCTTTGCGTTTTCGGCAGCGCCCGCTTATTGTCTCTCTATATGCAGACGATATGCTGCTATATGTCCGTGAACCCGCCACCTACTTACATGAGTTACTCCGTGAATACGTCCGGTTTGAGGGATTCTCGGGACTGGGGATTAATTGGGCCAAGTCTACGGTTTTTCCCCTGACGACAGGCACTTGCGAATTCGAGCTGGATTTCCCGCTGGCTTGGACACGGGACCCGGTGAAATACCTGGGTGTCTGGTTACATAGGGACCCTACGCTGGTTATTTCCATGAACTATGGCCGCACTATCTCACAACTTATAGATAAAGCTGAGCTCTGGACCCGGCTGCCCCTATCGCTCGCAGATCGTATTGCAGTGACGAAAATGACTATTTTACCCAAGCTGCTTTATCTCTTCGTAAATATTCCTATTCGTCTGATTATCTCTGTTTTTAAGGCGCTGCTGTCGGCTTTGCTATCGTTCGTCTGGGGGGGTAAGAAGCCTCGTTGTAGCTGGGATACACTTGTACAACCGTTCGAATGTGGTGGCTTCGAAGCTCCGGATATGCGTCTCTACTATTTATGCGCTCAGGCGCATTTTGCGCATTACTGGTTCTTTCCCCAAAAGTTCCTGCCGCACACAGCGATAGAAGCAGATGCTATCCTACCCTTGCCACTTGTTGCGGCAGCGCTTATGGGTGGCGGTGGAGGCCCCAGGGCGGAGATTAATCCAGTACTATGTACAGCATGGGCCTGGCATGCTCTCGCAAAGAGGGCACAGCTGACCTACCTCTACGCCCCACAGCTACCACTAGCAGCTCATCCGGGCATCTCGGCGGCATAGGAAAGCTTGGCCCTGCACACACGGAGGTCTGCCGGCGTGCTGAAACTGGGAGATCTGTATAAACAGGGTCACTTCCGGTCATTGCCAGACGTGCAAGCTGGTCGGACTCAGGGTCTGATGTTAAACTTTACATATGTGAGGGTGCGACAAGCGGTCAGAGCGATCTATCCTGATTACCTTGCTGAACCACAACCTCTGCGGGCACTGCAGGCGGTGCTAGCTGGCGAGGAGCGCAAGGGTTTGATTACTAAATTGTATGCTGCATCCCAGCGCGAGAAAGAGCCGGGGGAGCACCCCTCTTATCTTAAATGGAATGCTGCGTTGGGCTATACCATACCACTAGACCACTGGCAGTTTTGCTGTAAGCTAACTGGGCGCCTTACTGCCAACTGCAATTTGCGCATTATTCATTTTAAATTTTTGCACCAATTGTACTATACTCCAGTGCAATTATGGAAATTTGGATTGCGTGATACAGCTTGTTGTGTGCGGTGTGGGCAAGTGGATGCCGATTTCCTACACCTCGCTTGGCAGTGTGCAGGGGTGGCTGCCTTTTGGACCAAAGTTGTGAGTGTGCTGACAGATGTGGTGCTTGAGCATGTGCGGTGTGTACCGGAGGTGTGTCTTCTGGGTGATGTGAAATCATTAAAACAGGGCAACCGGCAGCTGGTTGCAGTAGCGACACTAATGGCCAAACGAGCAGTGGCGCAGTGCTGGGGCGCCAAGACGCTCCCTACAGTGCGCAGGTGGATCCGGGACCTGACCTACTGCAGGGAACAATTGGAGACTTATGCTGAGGACTTGCCCGAGTCATCCCGGCCTAAAGACTTCTGGGCCCCGCTGACAATGTACCTATTGAGTCAACCTGACCTGTGATTTTTCGTTAGATTTTTCTATATAGGGGTATACCGCCTTGGAGACTATATAACATGACTCTTTTTGTTATTGATGTTGACGAATGTATACATTTCATTACCCATAATTCTTCGTTTACACGATGCTACATCCTTGTAAGTGCCGGGGGGGAGGGGGGAGTTGGGTGGGGCGGGTTGTTAGCTCTTGGAGCTCCTATTCAGTTTATTTCGTATTATTGCCGTCTCTCATTACTTCGAAAAATTGCTTGAGTTGATATATGCTTTCTGGATACTGAGGCTCCCGAGTGGAGCATGTATATTGTAATTGCAAGCTCTTAATAAACAAATAAAAAAATAAAAAAATGTCTTTATGCCTACAAGTACATTCTGTGCCGTTGAGGACATGGACGTCAAATCACCAAATTGCCAGTGGTAGCGGAAGTGAAATTATACACTCTTTGACCATAATGAGATCACAGAAAGGGACATCACATGACCTTTGAAACAGAATGTTTCCAGGAAATGACGTTATATAACCTTCACCCCGGTGGCATCACAATAATTGACATTATTGGCTGAAGTTCAATAACTGCATGATTAATGTAACAGCATAACACTGTCAAAAGTCTATTTTAGATGCCACCTATATTCGGATACTGAAATAATCTTTGAAAGTGTCAGTGCATAATACTTCCCCTGCATTGTAGTGAGAGAGTGAATCGAGAGTGCCAAACCTCTGCTAAGAGGCCCTGCTGGGTTCTACCACTAGAGAATTTTGATAAAATAGCACATTTTAAAGCATAATTTTCACATAAATTTGTCAAAAAGCACTCCCCAGTAGTTGACTCCAATTTTTTCAAAATGTGTTATGGGTGCCCCCATACGTCGAAAAGAATCTCCATTGTGCCATGGCCATCATTTTGTCATGGGTGCCCCCATGCCATGACTGCCACCGTTATGCCAAAATTTACATAAAATATGCCAAAGTCATAACTCTGTAATTAATACCATCCATATACCATGGCTGACCTTTATGTCAAAAATTACCTTGAATGACCACTATGCCAAATATTTCCTCAAGGTATGTCAGCGCCAGCATTTTGCATTTGCACCCCATATGCCACAAATTCTCTAGTATGCCAGTAACAATATTTTACCATGGGTGCTCCTTTAAGCCAAGAATTACCTTCAGTATGCCAGGGCCAATGCCAATCTTGCAAGCATTACACCATATTCTCACTCACGCTCACTTACATTAACTCTCTCTCAATTCTCACTCTCTTGCACTCACTTTTACTCTCACTTTCTTACTTTGACTCACTAACACTTTCTCACTCGCACTTCCTCTTACTGTCTCTCATTCTTTCACTCCCATGCTCTTACACGTTCTCTCATTCACTCCTCTGTCACTCACTCATACTTATTAACACTTCTACTCACACATTTTCATTTATTCTCACTTATTCTACCTCATCCTTCTCATTCACAGATCTCTCACTCACTCATTCTCGAACACTCCTCACTCAGTCAGTCAGTCAAAACACTTTATTGGGTTAGAATAATCATAAAAGTAGAAAAATTAAAATAAATGAAATTAAGGAATGAGGCCTCTAGGCTCACTCATTCAATTTCAGCTGCTGTATGCTTATCTCACCCCTTGGCCTACATCGGACTGATGTGGAGAGTGGTGTATCTGCGCTGGGTGTATGTGTGCCTCGGAAGAGTACAATACAGGGATAACAATATACTGTGCAATGCGTGCATGTTGAGCGCATATGCTCTGTATATATGTGCCTGTGAGTGGTACAGTACATAAAGGATGTAGTGCTCTGCAGTGCAAGCATGTTAAATGCATGTAGTGTGTGTGTGTGCGCGCATATGTGCGTGTGGTACAGTGCATGAAATACGTAGTGCTGTGCAGTGCATGTTAAATGTATGTACTAGCTGTTTGTGTGCCTGTGAATGGTACAATATATGGCAGACTATGGGTTCTATTTTGGGAGACCCAGGGCTTCAAGGTGAAACATGGAGAGAAGGTAGATGAATTTCCCAAGAAAGATTTGTGTCTTGCTTCATCCCTGTAAGCTGGGTGGGACACACTGGAGAGGGTAGAGACAGGCTTCCCCGTGCACTTCCAAGGGTGCTCTTTGATTCAGAGAAAGGTAACAAGGAAGGGGCCTGGGCACAGCTAAAGGAGTAGATGGGGCTGAAAAGAGAATCAAAGAGCATGGCTGAGGCCATGGACCAACCTTCTGATGCACATATCACTGTGGCTGACTTCTCCAGTTGTGAACTCTAGTCACTTACATGGCCTGTGCTGTGGGACTATCAGCTTTGGAGTCACTATTGCTGTGACGGACTGCTTTCAGTAGGAAAATAGGGCACAGGAGTGGGCACTTCAAAAGGAAGGAAACCCACAACATAGACTTCAAAGACTCAGACCCTAAATCACATTTGGGGACTGGAAATGGACTATAAGAAGGGGAGCTTGAGACCCCAAAAATTGTCAACTATCAAGCAGGCAGTCGGGCTGTGCATGGAGAAGTTCTGCAAGTCTTATGCCTGTGACCAGGACTGTGGGCTAAGACAGGTTAGTCTCACTGCTGGATCAGGACTCATCACCCAGGGAATCCAAGACCACCTGCCCTGGAACATGGAGCACCAGCCTGCTTCCCAAGGCCAATGTGCCATGTGAGGAAGAGGAGAGCGCTGGATAGAGTGAGGTCCAATGGGGAATTCTATTGAGTGGACTACCTGAGCGAGGTGTGAGGAAACGGCTGCTGCACCAATCAAGTCCTAGCCTGTGTGTAGGACAAAGTCAGCGACCCGCGTATGCCAGGAGGGGTGCCATAGAGTGAACAGTAATCATCGCTGTGCTGATCAGGACGTAGCCCATGTGCAGTGAAGGAGCAGCGATCCTGACTGCCAGGAGGGACCTCACTGGACAGATCGCTAGGCAGAGTGGCCCGTAGCCCTTGTGTGGTGAAGAGCCGGCAACTCAGTATGCCAGGAGGGGCCGCAATGCAGGCATCTGCTGTGCCGATCAGATTAGTACCTGTGTACAGTAGAGATAGGGGGAACATGTATGCCAGAAGAGGTCACCGGAACTAGCAAGGCATGTGACATGGCCTGAATCGTCTCCAGAGGAGTGAGGCCACCAAGGGAACCCATATGCACCTACCCCGGGGCAAGGGATCAGTATCAGGCACTTCGCACCAACTTCCCCCTTGCCGTAGGACGGACCAAAAACTTATCCTGCAAAGAAGAGTCATGAGGAACCTCTGATCACTGCAGGTGAGTGACCGACTGCGTATGAGGAACTCAAGGTTCACAGAGTGCAGCACGCCCGGGCCATGTGAAGTGAACTCACCTCAACCAGCCGCTGCTTCTCCGGTACCCGGAAAGGGGAAGCGCTCAGAAATTGCAGACGCTCTGATCCTAAAGGTGTGGGTAAGACCAAATTCAGCTCCGAAGCAAGCAGTCCTAATATCTTGCACTCCAGGTGAAGGTAAATGTTAGAGGGCTCCTGTGGTCATAGCCAATTCTAGGAACCCGTCCAAGCTCAGTAAAGCTTAGAGTTAATCAGGAACAGGAGTGAATATATATAACAGCATAAGGTGTCAAAGGTCAGACCCACCTGTTGCAAGGGAAAATGTTCTTAAAAAAACAGGAAGTGCCTCATTGAAGTTACCACCAGGAACCTATTTGCTAATGCTTACCACCTGGCTCATTTCATCGTCATTGACACTTTTAAGCAGGAAAAACCCTTTTGGTGTGAGTGTATCTACCTATACTAGGTGAGTGTAGTAAAATACTCCAAGCCAAATTCCTACACCATTTTCATGCACCACAAATAAATTGAGGTCCTCATGCTGCAGGAAAATTAGAAATTAGTCCATACAGCATCCCTAAACGTCTTTAATATGTGGCCCCGGGCACATGAGTAAAAATAAAATTACATGTTTAGACCATGTTGTTAACAGCGGCCAACACGTTTCATTGCCATTATAAACTTACTGGCAAGTTAATCAGGGTAAGAGGACCCATATGACATCCAACAATGCACTGTACGTACAGAAGGGAAAGGGGGGGGGAGAAACCACACACAAAATAAGAAAACATGTCATATACAAATAATATTGTATGTTTGTGTGGCCTTATATGCATGGAGTCGGATGGTTGACACCAGAGTTCCGGCGTGAGGTCAAGTTGAATCACTTCTCCTGCTGTTCCGAGATGCTGGCGAGGCTGGGGGATCTCCTGGTGCTCCGCAGCAAGGGTTGGCAGCGATCCGTGGCTACACCAGCTGGAGGGAGAGCGACACCGGCAGCCTGCAAGAAACCGCAAGATGGCGGTGGCCATCCTGCGATGATGGACTTGGGCTAACAACCCAGAGACCAACGGCAGAAATTGAAGGGGCACCCGTGACCTGCATCAGGATAGATTAATGCGAGTGCTGCGCGGGCCCCCACCGGCGTATGGAAACCGAGACCCGAGGCGGCGGCCAAGATGGCAGCGCTGTACAGAGGTTCCCAGCCATAACAGCCTAAGCCGGCGTCTGAAGACACCAGCCGAGAGAGGCTCTGTGCCTGCAAACCCCCACTGAGACAAGGGAGACTGATACTCTGGTGCTTTATACTGCACTGCCGGCCTCTGCACAGTTGCACAGCCTCAGGGGCCCGTATATGGTGGATTGTGACCAAGCCCTAGCCCATCCCGCTGCAAAGGGGGTCTAAAGGACAAGAGCAAAGTTGGGCAGCGTGGGACCACTGGAAGCGTGCAACATCGATGGGGGCATCCACTAACGGAGCCGCCGGAGAAAGACTGACCCCCAGAATGGCAGTGGCAGATGCCAAAACATAAACCGGAAACCATCCCGACAAAAACACAGACTGAGAGAGCCAAAGTTGTGGCGGAAATACAACACCAACACTCTTTGTTCACTGACAACAGATGGGAAACACTGGTGAAGGACTCAGAAGATATGGCGGGAGAGTCCACAGACTCCCAGGAGGGCCCAGAGGGGTGCGGCTCCTGGTCGTCCCCCATTCCCCCAGTGATGGCAGACACTATAGGATGATAGAATGGGAACCATTTGGGGACCTTTGAGCGCACTCACCATGGGGCCCACCCAGAGTGAACCTCAACTGGGTTAGCCACAGTGGGCGACACAAGCTGTTCTGCTGGCCCCCACTTATACCAGTAGAGGATATCTGTTTCTTGCTTAAAATGAGTTACAAGTTGCATGGGTTGGGGCGACACCACGGGCATTGGGGTGGTGGGTAGTTTCAGATCCACAGCACAAGTTTGTTGGGTGGAGGGTGCAGGTAGCGGTATACAGAGTCACGAAACATACGAGAGGGAATAGTGTACACATAGGGCACACTGCAGAATACACACCACACCAGGAGCCCTAAGGACAGACCAGGTACTCTCATGGAACGTGAACGGCCTGGATAGCAAATTAAAGAGGAGAGTGCTGTGGCAATATTTGTACAGACAAAAACCGGACATATTACTACTACAAGAATTCTGGCCTACAAATCCCTCCCGTTGCAAGTCGCCCACTCTTAGACCGACTCGCTTGGATGTAGAGTGGTGGTGAGTGGCGCTGGAACGGGGTCAACCTAACATTCGCATCCAGATACATCCCACCAGCATTACAGACTGAGGGTTTAAACAGCCTGGGAAGATGGATAGTGGAGACGCCGGAGGTCCTATTACTTATCGGGGTGACCTCAACTTAACAGTACAAGGGAAACTAGACAGACTGAGGGCATCAGGGGATAGACCCAGAACCAACCAGCATCTAGTTTCATTCTTCAAATCACTGGGAATGTCAGAATTGTGTCGGGAAGAACACTCTGAAACACTGCAGTACTCTTTAGCATCCAATAGTTGGCGCTCGATGTCCAGGTTGAACTATTTTCTAATACCTTGTCATTAATTGGGGAAATTTGGCAGCACAACCTTCGTGCCCTGTGGCATTTCAGCACTCACCTATAGTCACGCACATACTCTCCTACGTTCAGGGTTGCAGGAGGAATGGAAGCTGGACCCATGGAAACTAACAGACTGGAAAACTAGAAAGTTGATTAAGGAGTCCACGGATTTCTGTTTCAAAGAAAATACAGGCACAGTTGATCCCAAGTTAACTTTATGGAAAGCATACAAGGCAGTTATGCCGGGGCAGCTCATTACATTACATTACAGTGAGTAGGTTGATGGAATCCCAATTGACAAAATGGAAAGCGAAGTATGTGGCCTCTCCCTCTATGGGATAGGCACACACGATTGAGGGGGTAAGAGACAACCTGAAAAACCACATCCAGCAAGAGGCTAAGGCCCAATACAAGGCAAAACAGAGCAGAATGTATGAGGTAAGCAATAGGACACAGAAGCTTTTAGCCTGGATAGTGAAAAAGAGGAACAACAATGGTGGATGCAGGCCAGACACAGGGTCTACCGTACTTGTCGAAACCCCGATCGCCATAGCCCAGGCCTTTCTGATGCATCTGAGCGTCCTCGATCAGGCAAAATAAATGGGGGTTTCAGGGGGCCTACAGAAATTCATTACAGACATACCAGCCCCACGGCTGGGAAGGGAGGCGGGTCGCTCCCTAGATGCGGAGATCACAGAAAATTAGACCGGAACGGGATTGGCGCTACCCGCCAAGATGGAAGCCCTCGGTCTTTACCTACCTCGGGATCTACATGACAAAAGACTGATCTGTCAATGAAAATGTAACCGAAATCCTTGAGGACTAAAGGGCTGCAGCGGGGCGCTGGAAGAAACTCCCGTTGTCTCTAATGGGTAGGGCAGCCCTCTATAAAATTATCTATCTACCGAAAGTCCAGTATGTGCGTCAGAATACTCTATTCAAGGCTCCAGAGGGGTTCTTTCAGTCAGTGGACGAAGTGACACATGGAATACTGTGGGATGGAGGGATGCCAAGAATAGCCATGTCAACCCTCACCAGGAAACCCCTGGAGGGCAAGATCGCCTTCCAAAACTTAAGACTCAACTACTGGGAGACAGAACTACAAGTGTTTAATGATTGTTCCTTCACCTCACAGCAGGTACCCTCATTAATGACGGACAGGAGGGCCATGGACCCTAAAGGCTATGTCCAACGGCTCTATGGAGGCACAGGAATGAAACTACTACCCACACTGACGGCCACTGTCATCAAGATATGGCATGGGGCGACCTGGACCACAGGTTGCAAAAAGCAAGATGACTTGAGAGACACCGCTCTGGGACTCGGATATTCTGAGGGGATTGCGTAGAATAGAGGGCTACAAAAAATTATTGTGCATCTCCAAAGTAGGCAATGTGTGACGTGATAATGGATGATACTCTTCTCTGACTTACAAGAACAGTACGAACTTGCGGGAAGCCAAATCCGAGATCAGCAATCAAAACATCTGCTGCACATACATGCAGACCTGCTATGGGATGTGCCAAATGAGACACCTCTAGAATACAGGGTTTGGAGGGCCCCTTCAGAACAGTCTCCCCCCTGCTAGAAAACCTCAGGGACCAATAAGAGCGGGATCTGGGCAGACTGGAGGACGACGACTGGAGAGGGGCATGTTAGTACCCGCAGGACGTGGCCATACGGACAGGATTCCGAATCATCCAACTGAAATTGCTCCACAGGGCATACTTTACCAGGACCGGGTTGCTCCACATGGGAAGAGCAGACAATGATCTCTATCTGGGAGGGTACCGAGAAAGGGGTACTCTATTGCACACAATGTGGGCCTGCCCTAGGGTTCAAGACTACTGGGGCAAGGTTGGCCATAAGATATCAGGGCTCTTTATCTTTCAGCTGGAACTCACCCCACAGCTGATAACACTGGTAATCTGGGAAGGAACAAACGCTTGACTGCTACACGCTTTTATTCTGCAATGAAGCTCTGATGGTTGCATGACGATATCTGATTAGGAACTAGGGAAGGGGCAGCATCCTGGCGCTACAGGACTGGAAACTGAACTTGGATTGGTGTATGAGGGCAGAAAAACTGGTGTACCAGGCACTAGGGTTTCCCAGAAAGTTTGAAAATGTATGGGGATCGTGGAGAACTGCAGAAGACAAGGCACCCTAGCGGACCTCATGCAACCAACGGATTGTCTAGAGGGGGGGGGGGGCTGTGGGTCAACCTGGGTATAGGTTGAATTCTCTTAGTGCACTATACGGAAGGGGGGAGGTCAGAAGGGGGGCTAAGAATCATTCTATCTCAGTCAAATGCAGGCTGTTTATTGATAATGCTTTTGATGTTAGACTGGTATGCTTTACAATTTTGTTTGAAGATAGTGGCTGCTATACTACCTGGTAGATGAAAATGTATTTGAATAAATAAAAAAATACTTATTCATTTTTGCCACAAAGCCACCAGGTGAAGGCCTAACAGTGGGCAATGGGAGCAGTTGCTGGAACAAATGTCAAAACTGAGCGGTCAAAAAATCAACGAAAACAGTGACAATGATAATATTTATGTAATGTTCCCGATTGTGCGGATCCATACCACAACTGGAGACCCATGATGCTTTGTTTATACATATATATATTGATGTTATGAGTACAGAGAAGGATCGCACAGGCAGGTCACGTACTTATTTTGGTAAAAAAAAATGTAATACAACCATGCAGGTTTCTTCCTTTTAACCCGTTTGCTGCTGCTGTCGGCCAACGGCCGTCGCGAGCACTACCTCGGTAGTGCTGCGCACGTCCGTTGGCCGACGCGGCCCCGCCCGTTTAATAGAACGTTCCACACTGGCGCGGAACGTTCGAAGCAGCAAACGGGTTAACGACAGTACCAATGACACATCCTGCTTCCTATTCAAGTTTCCACACTCCCCAGGCATGGGTGCAAGCATACTCAAACAAACAATTGGAGTGCAGGTTCACTACTAATTGTCCCGTACAGTCATAGCTGCCAAGTTGTCAGATTGCTTATGTGTGATATTTTCAAGGTTTCAGAGTACTTATGAGTGACATTCAAACACTAAATGTGTGACACTTTCAATTACACTTTTCTATGCCCAAAATCAAGCAAAGAAGTCCATGGAAACAGACCAGCATAAGAAATTAAAGCCATTTGAGCAAGAGCAAGCTATAAAAGATCTTGAAACAGCTGCAAAGCACCTGAAATGGAAAGGCCCTATCCTACTGCCTTTTGTAAGCTGAACCTTCTGTAAAACAACTGTATAACCACAATCTGCTCACATCCTACATTATTTTACACGTGTTCTGACCACTGCAGCTGCTTTCAGAACCACAGACAAATTACATCACTGAACAGTGTAAAATTGCTAAAACATGGTTGGCTACGGAACACATTTTTTTTTTTTTTTTTAAACTTTGTTTATTGATTTTCCATATACATAACAAGGATTTCAGTTTTCGACAGGCAATTAACAAATCATGTTACATTATACCAGATATTCAGTTCATCACAGATTCCATTCGGGGTAGTTTGCTTACTACATCTAGAGTCATTATCAGGCAACTGGCATTAGGGAGGGTCCATCAGGTCTGAAGCCGTGCCTTCTCGAGCTACGGGGACATGTTAGTTTCAGACTGTGGCGTAGTATTATCTTGGTCTCTTATCACTAAACAACTCCATCTAGACCATTTTATGCAGCATTAAGAATACAATCAATCACCTGGTATTACATTACCATATGCATCATGTTGTAACCCATGTGTAGTATTGGTTGTGGTGTGAGCTGATTTATTCCCCTTCCTCAGGTAGTGTTTCCTCGGCAGTGCGCATGAATAAATACTGTGTGAGAGGGCTCCATATGTCTTTAGGCCGTGAGTTTCGCGGCAATGTTTCTGCGTATATATTAACCTGTTCCTGACAGTAAATTAAGTCCTCTAGCCAGTCCTTAAATTTAGGGGCACGTCCTCTACCCCATCTGCATGCCACTCTGCGCTTAGCCAACAGTAGGGTGAGTGTAACTTATCGACGGTATGGCTTCGGGATCTGCTCAGTGTACCCTAGCAATGCCAGTAGTGGATTGCACTCTACCGTGGTAGATGTCATCTGCGTTAAGGCTTCAAATACTTGTGTCCAGTATTCCAATACACGTGGGCATTCCCAGGCTAAATGTATAAACCCTGCCCCCGGGCTGCCACATCGATCACAATTATCTGTTTCCCTTAGTTTAAACCGGCACAATTTAACAGGAGTGCAGTATAACCTTTGAATGAATTTATAGTGTATAATGCGAAGTCTGCAGCTAGCAGATATACGTGCAGTTTGTAGGCAGCAATATGTCCATTGTTCGGGTGTTAGTTCGATACCCAAGTCTGTGTTCCAGTGTGTTAGTGCAGTGTGTTCTGGGTTAGTTTATAGCGCGCGTGTGCCGTGGTATAATGCAGAGACTAGATGCCCTGGTCTTGTAGTTCCCAGCATATTGTGGAGGGGCACCAAGTATGCAGGTTCTTTAGGGAACTCTGGTATAATGGAGCGCATTCCCTGTTTCAGCCGTATGTACAAAAATAGATCTAGTGGGGTATATTGTGAGCCTTGAAAGAATTGATCCGCTGAGCAGAACATGCCGTTCCTAAAGAGATCCCCCCATTTGGTGATTTTTGCTTTTTCGCATAAATCTGTGGAACCCTCTCTCTTGGAGTAACGGCATCTGTGGGTGATAGGAGAGGGGCAGTAATGGCGAGTATATGATTTGATTCCCCAGACGATTGCTTAGTCTATGCCAAGCTTCGACCGTGCTAGTGATTGTTGTGGGTTCTACATTTCTAGCCCGTGGTAGTGTATACAGCATCCCATCGAGTGGCAACGGGACAGCCAGCCAATGTTCCGCCGCAATCTGTGGCATGTATTTAGGAGGGTTAATCCAAAAATAGGCATAGTGCGCCTGCGCACACTCAAAGTACAGTTCAAAATCCGGTATATCAAACCCCCCTTGTCCATAAGGTTTGGTTAGCACTGACCATTTTAGTCGGGGTTGTTTACCTCCCCAGAACAACTTCAGCAGTTCTGTGCGCAGTGTCTTAAAAAATTGGCGCCCAGGGTTATATGGGATGTTCATAAACAGGTATAAAAATTGAGGGAGTATCACCATTTTTATTAAGAATGCCCTCCCAGCAATAGATAGTGGCAAAGAGATCCACCGTGTGGTGTTACTAGCGAGGCGGTCAATGGCCGTACCATAATTAAGGCGGATTATCTCTTCTCTGTTACCTCCAATTTGGACCCCTAGGTATCGCAGATCGGTCTCACACCACTCTAATGGGTAATCTAGGGTAAATCTTGTAACCGCCGGCGTGAGTGGGAATAGTTGCGATTTTGCCCAATTAATGTGTACACCGGAGAGATGCCCGAATATTATAAATTCTCTGAGCACTGGGTTAATATTGTTTTGAGGGTCTCTGACGTACAGCGTCATATCATCCGCATAAAGGGATATCAGGATCTGCCGTAGGTTACATCTCAATGCTTTCTCCTGGTGATGCTGTCTCAATTTACACGCCAATGGTTCGATCGCGAGTGCAAACAGCAAGGGTGATAATGGGCAACCTTGTCTAGTGCCTCTCGAGATGGGAATCATTGTCGACATATGCCCATTCATGAGCACCTTAGCTGTGGGATGTTGATACAGTAATTTAATCCAAGCTACAAACATAGCAGGAAATCCCATGCGTTGTAATATGGCTATAAGGTAGTCCCATTCTATTGAATCGAATGCTTTGGTGGCATCTAAAAACACTGCTGCCATAGGGAGCTCCGGCGAAATATTTTGGAGTACTGAGAATAAGGTTCGGAGATTATGTGTTGTTGCGCGCCCGGGTACAAAACCTGATTGATCCGGCAGTACCAGTTTGTCTATTAGTAGGATTAGTCTATTGGCTATGACCTTAGCAAGTATTTTCGTGTCGCAGTTTAAAAGTGATAGTGGTCTATATGAGTCACATGAAGTGGGGGCTTTGCCGGGTTTAAGCAAGGATGTGATCAGGGCCTCTCTCATTGATGGGGGGAGCACTCCGCGTTCTAGGGATTCCTCAAATACTTCCTTCAGCACTGGGGCCATAATATCTATATAGGTTTTATAAAATTCCGCCGATAGGCCGTCCAATCCTGGGGCCTTACTAGATTTTTGTTGCATTATGGCCTCCCGAATTTCATCGACTTCAAGTGGAGCGCTGAGAAATTCCCTCTGATTGTCCTCCAACCATCCCAGCGCCACGTCTCCCAGGAAACTATCCAATTCTAGGCCGCCCTGTCGTTGAGATGTGTATAACATGGAATAGTGTGCCGTGAATGCTGTCAAGACATCTGTCGTGTCTCTGTATGTCTCTCCCTCAGCCCCCATATTGTGTGCAGTGTGGTTTCCTAATCATGTCCGCTAAGGTCTTCCCGGGTCTCTCACCCTCCCCGTATTTCCGGGCTTTCCAGTATTTCCCTTTGAACTTTACTTCTCTTGCTGCGGTTTCCGTGTATTCTGTCAGTTTCTCTCTGATTGCTATGTGTGTCCGCTCTGTACCCCCATTGGCCATTCTAGTCTCCAGCGTCTTGATTTCCCTCTCTAGTTTCTGTAGGGACCTTTGTATATCCCTGAGAATCCCAAAACTTTTGGAGATACAAAACCCTCTGATAGTTACCTTAACGGCCTCCCATATGGTCTCTACCGAGTCTACTGAGTCTCTATTTCTTCGAAAGAAATCTCTGATCTCCTCTCCTAGTTCGTTATGAAAGACTTCATCTAATAACGCAGTGGGTTGTAGTCTCCAATTACGCCTGGGCATATCATACCCTGTTGGTAGAATCTGAAGCTTCACCGGCGAGTGATCCGAGTATGTCCTTGCTAAATGCATAACATTTTGTATAGTCGGCCCCAGCCCTTTCGAGAGTAAGCAGTAGTCTATTCTGGCCCATGTTGCAGCCTGGGTGTTAAAGTGTGTTCCTTCCCGAGTAGTGGGATGGTGCTGTCTCCATGTATCTATGAGATTCCCCTCCCTCAGAATCTCCTGCATTGTGGTCTGTGCTCTGGTATAGTGATGTGACGCGGTATTTGATCGATCAATGGCTGGATTCAGCGCAACATTAAAGTCTCCCCCCCCATATGACTTGAGTCGATCCAATTCCTAGTATTTTCCCCCATAATGTAGAGAAGAATTCAGGCGCATCTACATTAGGGCCATAGCAACACGCTAGTGTGACCGAGTCTGCGCCCAGGCGTCCCCATACCAGTACGTATCTGCCCTGGGGATCCGTCTGTGTACCCGCGAGAATGAAGGGGGTGTGCTTTTTTATAATGATCGCTGTGCCCCTCGCATACGTAGAGTACGAGGAGAAGATCCTATGATCAGCCCATTTGTGTGCAAATGTGGAGGGTTGTTGTGGGTTAATGTGAGTTTCTTGTAGCATGGCTACCTGTATGTGATGTCGGTCAATGTATCCTAAAATCTGCCTACGTTTCCTTGGGTCTCCCAGTCCTCTGACGTTCCATGTTATTATCCCCACCTGGTGTGCGTGTGTTGTTTCACCCATAGTCCCCATTGAGCCCGTAATAATCCACTCGTCCGTGTATTCCAGTCATCTGTACAATGCTAACTTGCCCGTTTGCCTGTCCTTCTTGCTGAAACATATTCTGACCAACATTTCTAACAGTCAACGCCCATCCCACCCCCTCCCACTGAGGCATCCCAATCATGCCAAAGAATCCCTTCCCTCCCCCTCCCTTGCTCCCAACTTGTACCTCCCCACAAACGGTGAGTTACTTTCGGTTAACAAAACAGTGCTTCGTGAGTCAATAAGGGGATCTCCCGTTTGGGGGCCTTATGTAGGTGGCACATCGGTATTCCTCCTGCCCCTAGGCGCTAAGCCGGGTTTGTCCGCCTCTGCAGGGGCCGGCAGGTGTCCGATGATATTTATCTAGTGGTACCTGTCTTATGCCGATATATCGGTGCACTCTTATCGTCTGTTGTTCGGACGGTTTATGCACGATTATTCAGATGCTGTACTTCTGGCCTGTAGTGTAGGTCTCCTTGCCGCCTAGAGGGGTATCATTCATTCTGCTGGCGGCCAATTTCTGGTGAGTCCGTGTTTCGCGTGTCATCAGGAGCCGGTCTTGTTTCTTTTTGTTTCTTCAGTTGTTTTAGGAATTCTTCCACTTGTTGGGGTTTTGTATATATCACTTGTTTGCCTTGGTGTGTTATCCGCAGTCGCGCCGGGTAGAGAAGTGCGTATTCTATTTGCGCTTGTCTCAGTATTTGTTTTACGGGAAGGAAGCGTCGCCTGTCCTCCTGCACCATGGCTGTAAAGTCAGGATATATGGTGAAGGGCACCCCTTCATAGTGCAGTTGTTTCTTCTCCCGGGCTATGCGCAGGGCAGCGTCACGGTCCCTGTAATTGAGGAGCCGGGCTATGATGGGGCGTGGTGGGGGCCTCGGTCCCAGGGCTCGGTGCGCTCTTTCTACTATGAAGTGAGGGGATAGAGCTTCCGCGCCCATTACCTCAAGCAGCATCTTCTCTATGTACAGTTCCATTTTCCCGGTGTTGGCACTCTCTGGTATTCCCAGGATTCTTATGTTGTTCCTCCGGCTCCTGGCTTCAATGTCCTCATTTTTTGCTGCTATTATTTTCAACAGTTTGTCCATTTGTGCCACATTACCCTGTAGGCTCGTCGTAGCGTCCTCATTGTCAGAAATGCGTTGTTCTGCTTCCTTTAGGCGCTCATCATGTTTTTCCATTTTGTGGACAATATTGTCCATGCGTGTGTTCATGGCATCCATTTTGTCCGCTAAGGAAGCCAGACCTTGTCGCACCTCGAGCATGAGTGTTTTCATGTCGTCTCCCAATGATGTATTGGCCTCAGCCATTAAGGACTCTGGTCCATGGTCCATTTCTGACTGTTGAGATCGAGTGGTTTTCTTCGTCTCAAAATGGAGGCGCGGTTGTTTTGTGTCCGGTTTCCCCATCCCTGTCTGCCACTTACTTATGTTCGTTCCTGTGTGGGGTTGTAAATTGTGGAGTGCAGGTTTTGGGCAAGTTCCGTGGGATTGTAGCTCCCTCACAGTGGCCGGGCCCTGCAACGTGAGATAGCGGGTGCCACCCACCGAGTGCGCACAGAGAGTCCGCTGCCTAGCCAGTCATCCCCGGGGGCGCCCTCTAGTGGAGGAGTAGTGGCTTCTCTTATTTGTTCGGGTCTCCTGTGTCCGCTTAGTTACCTTTGCCCCCACCTCTCGCAGGGCTGGTGTGCTCCTCACCACGTTTGCACAATATTGTTTGGAGGCCTGTTAAATGAATCTGTGCCCCGGCCAATTGCAGATGTGCCCTTCCTCCTTCCTTCTGGGTGCTTTCCCTTGTCGTTCCTTAGGGAATTACCTGCTTCGTCGCTTACTAGATCGTGCGATGCGCCCTCAGCGCGGATCCGCCGCCACTCACGTTCAGTTCTAGTGCAGGGCGTCAATTTAAACCATGATGCCCCTTATAGTTGCAGCCTCATTCCTGTACGTGATACCATACTGCTCGTCCCAGGGGAAGAAGGCACACGTCCCACATAGACCCAATCTCATTGCGTGCTTCCGCTGCCCTGCAGCCACCCCCCGAAGCTGGGGCGTTGCTCCTACTGCCGCCAATCTGCGCCCGTAGATCGTCCGGATCAGCGCTCAGCACCTTTGTTGCGTCATCCCCTTCCTCATGTTTTACGCCTTGCAAGTGCTCCGGGCCGTCTATTTTGGGAGGCTAGCCGCCAACTTCGCGGCGGATCGTGTCTGCGGCCTCAGCTTGCAGCCGCTATCCCGCGTATTTAGCTATGTCTCTTCTCCCGCGGTTAGCGATTCACCCCGCCTTGTTGCGTCGGGTCCCCCAATTCCTCAGCTATGTCGCGCTTTCAGAGCATTCACCGCTTCAGAGGTCAGCGATCCACTTTGCAGTACTATTTCAGGCTTCCTAGTCTCGGAGCCTTGCCTCGCATGCAGTACACTCACCGCGCCATCAGTTTCTGGTCGCTCTGCTCCCAAGGCCTGCATTCCACGAGGGGGACCGCGGCGCTCGCGTTGTCTCCGGCGCCGCTTGCCAGTTCCACTCCTCTCAAGCCATTCAGCGCGGAGCCCTCCGGATGTCAATTGAAGGCGAAGTCCGGCACCAATACCTCTCAAAGCTGGACTGCCGCCTCTTCAGTCGTTTATCAGCATCTGGCAGCCATCTGTGTGAGCTTACATCCACTGAGTTAGGATCTTTTTGCAGGATAATAACACCGGACTGCGGGAGCCTTACGTAAGTTCAGCCATTCCGCACGTGCGCCACCTAGCGCCACGGAACACCTTATTGAACTTAGATCTGCAATACAACTTCATTTCTCATTGTAAACAGTACCATAATATATGATCTCTTCCCAAACACAGACACCACTGACTCTCTAGTGCTTGCCCTGCCTGTAACCAGCCACTTACCAACGCTGCTGGGAAAATGCTGCCTAAGGCTGACACTGTACTAGTAGTTTCAAAGTTGCAGTGAGGGACTCACACTGCTGACAGCTGCTCTACTCAGTGCTGCTCAGACAGTGCTCTAATCAAGTCAGTCGGACAGTCCGTAGGCCTCAGCACTCTGACTGGGGGCAGATCTGGCAAATGCACTCGGAGGCAGAAGCTGCAGTGAGTGAGCTAGTCGGTGACATTGTTTCTCAAACTGAGCTTTCTCTTTTAAAGATGGTTTTCACCGTGACCGAAAAAGAAGTTGAGTTATTGATCTGATTCTGAGCCCTGACTGGGTTGTGGGGATGTCTTCCTGAGGGGCCAGCAGGACTTGTAAAAAACCGTCCTGCCTGGTGCAAGGTATGTGTGCTGACCTTTTAACCCTAGACCAGCACTGAGGCCGGATCGTGCCACATGCACCAGAGGAGCCACTCTGGCGGTGCAACAAGGCTGTAACCCGGCCCTCGGTTACTTCGGATATAGGATGTTGTGTTTTTTCATGTGGTGACACGCCACTGTGATGGGTCATGTGATACCCGAGGCCTCTGGGCTGAGTGGTGGCTTGATTCAATGCAACCCCCAGGCTGCAGTGGTGCTATAATTTTATGAGTGAGTTGTAGCACTCATGTCCATGCAATTTGCGAATAAACTGAGAATCCATTATATGCAAGATCAGTCTCAGGCAGCTGCAGCACAGTGTGCACTCTGACAGCAGCACACTTGCGCTGCTAATGCAGCTTTTCTCATTAGTCAGGCTTGCACCTTGCATGCACCAGTGTTGTCAGGGAGGCACCATAAATGCGGACATCACACTAAAATGCGTTAGTCTAACCCCTGATGTGTGGTACTTGACAGGGATGTATGTGAAAACCAAGATGGCCGCCCACTCCATAGACAAAGAGAATAAGCATAGTTCTATATTCATCTGGCATGATAGCTGCTTGCGCCAATCCTGGGAGGGAATCAGGAACCTTCAAAAAGTAACAGAGGGCACTTAGCTACCATCTTACAAATAAGGCAGGGTCAAGCTGGCCCCTATTTATATACAAGAAGCATAAGTGCAGACGGACGAAGGGCAAAACAAGAGAAGCAAAGAAGGGAGGGGAGGAGACTAGGACTAGCCCTTCAAAAACCAACTCCCCATTTGGTAAAGCATCATAAGGTGAGGCACCGAATGCATTTAAAACAATACATTCAAAACAATAATTTATAGATACTGGCAGTCACGTTCAAGCAGACTGTCCCAGAGTAAGGCAAGTCACTAATCAATGCAGTATCTTGTGCCACTCCACCCACTCATTCAGACCTTGCTTATCACTCTGTTTTGAAAAAATCCATCGTACTTCCTTTTTATATAAAACCTCCTCTGCTCCTATGCATCTCTGGTCCAGACATTCCAAGATGTCCATTTGAAATCCAGGGGACCATGACGTGTCACCCCTGAAATGCTGTCCCAGTCTAGTTGATAATCTTCCTGCTTTAAAGGTACTGATATTCTCCTGTATTTTTGCCTTCACCATGCAAGTTGTTAAAACCAATACAAAATAATCCACAGGGGCATGTGAGTCTATAGATCACAACACTGGAATTTCATTTGCTCATTTTATTCTGATGCCATATCCGGACACTACTGAGTGTAACATTCTGGGATAGGGATGTTAATTTACACACATTACATCCACCACAAGGAAAATGTCTCTTTAGTGACGTGGCGTTGTTCGTGGGCACATTGTTTGGACATCTATGCAGAAGTCTGTCTTTAAGACTAGGAGCATGTCAGAAGGCAAACCGAGGTCTCAGAATTTTGTTGGATCCCAAAGATTATATCAGTTCTTCCATACAGTTTGGCGTATTTTACTAGACAGAGCGTCATAGGTGAACACCACAAGGATACATTGTTTTGGACTTCAGATGCTTTTCCAATAGAGCGCAGCGTAGAGTATTCAGAGCCCTCTTGCAAGTCAGATTTACAACTGTTTTCGAGTAGGCTCATTGCTTGAGGCGTTCCTCCAGGGTTGAGCAATAAAGGTCAGTGTGTCACAACAATTCCTCCTGCATCTGAAGAATTGACTCACAGGAAGGTTACCCCTCATGACTCTGGGGTGACATGAGGTACAGTGTAGCAGGGAATTTCTGTCAGTAGGTTTTTATGTACCGCAGTTATAAGTCTTGATTCATGAGCTGTAATATCCATTTCCAAGTAACTGATTGAGTTTTGGTTAATGGTCCAAGTAAGGTGGAGGTAAGGATCCAAGCCATTCAACCAATGTAAGAATGCCATCAGATCATTCTCGTACCCAGACCAAATGCATATAACGTCATCAATGTATTGTTTCCAGATGGTCAGACTGGAGTGGTAGGGGTTTGATTCATGGTAAATGAAATTAGCTTCCAACATACCGACGTATATACAGGCTAGGCTTGGTGCACAAGTTGCACCTACTGGAAGTCCCGGAGACTTGCAGGTGGCAACTGGTCCTTGAAAGTAAAGAAATTCCTGGCTAGTAATTGGTTGGCAGGGTCATATTCTAGATCTTGCAAATTCAGGACATCCAGGGTATCCCGCAGGCAAGCTGGTTGACTGATTACACTCTCTCTAAGAAAGAAATCAGCAAATTGCAAAAGAGGCTCCAATATTGACTGGATGCCAGACATAATAGGCCTGCCCGGAGGTGTACGTTGAGGTCTATGAATCTTCGGAAGGACATAAAATGCTGAAACCCAAGGGTGAGGGTTAAGCAGAAAGTCTGCTACCTTCCTTGTAATCCATTGTTTGTCCGGCGCCTCTTCCACCCCATCTTAATGATGTTTCTCAACTCCAGTGTCAGATCCCTAGTTAAGTGAACATAATTACTTCTGACACTCAACAGTCAGTTGATCTTAGCCTCATAATCCTTTGTGTTTAACACAACTATTGCTCCACAGTTGTCTGTTGTTTTAATCACAATGCCCGGATTCTCCTGTAAGGAATTAATGGCCAGTCATTCCACCCTTGTCGGTTTCTGGAAAACCTGAGGGGATGATTGTTTACGTTCGGGGATATGTTCTTATACTCGTTGTTTGAAGATACTCACCTCAGAACCCATGGCAGAGGGTGGAGGTCAAAACATCTAGGGTCTATGGAGTGTAGTAGAAAACACTGAAGAAGGGTCCCTTGGTTTGTCAAGGAACAATTTATGCAGCCTTATCTTCCGCATGACTTCTTGAAACTCTACGCAAAACTTAAAGGAGTTATATTTAGGTGTAGGAATGATACCAAAGCCTTTGTTCAAAACACATTCTTCCATGTCAGACAGGGAGAAGTCAGGCAGATTGACTATGTTCAACAAAACGGCTGTTGGACATGACCTCTGCTCCAAGTCATGGGTGGTCCAGCTGCCCCTGCCTCAACCCCACACGGCGGTTGCCTCTATATTTCTGGTCCTGGACTAAAAAAAAAGAGCTTACTAGATATCCTAGATCTTCTTTCTGTCACTTTGGAGGAGCAAACGGGTTACGTTGTGCATTAGAAGAGAACAGTTGTTCACTCACAGAGTCTTCCTCACTACTGGCATTATCAAATATCCAGTTTTGTGGTGTGTGTCTCATTAGACTTAGCAGATTTGTGTTGGTTAGACAAACCCCCAGCTGGTTCTGCTGGATAATATTTGTCCTCAACATAGGGAGAGGCCCTTTCGTGAGAGAACCTCTCTGAATTTCTTTCCAGACCTTTAATCTACTGATTTACAATTAAGGTACTATACGCAGACATATCCAACTGGATCATAGCCAGCTGCTCCTTAGCATCAGAGACAGTGGAATAATTTTTAAATGCTTCTTCCTGCTCCAGGATCTCTTTCAGAAGTTCATCACTCAGTCGCTTAGCAGTATCAATAATGAGGATTAATAAATCCCTCGGACACTTGTTGGCTATATAACTCCAGTTGAGTTGAAATTATTTGTCTTCCAAAGATATGTTCGGGTTTATCTGTACCAAGGGACTTGGGGGAGCAGCGTTGGCACATAAGTACTCTGTCATCAATGCCCCATGAAGGGCAGTCCGTAGGGCAGATGTTGTATGGATACTGACTATCAGGAACATTATGAGTATATGCAAGTATCATCATTATTACTCATTTTGTTGATTTTAGGCAGCTCAGTTTTGCCATTTGCTTTAGCAACTGCTCCCACTGGTAGGTCTTCACCTAGTGGCTTTGTGATAAATATGAATAAGTATTGGTGGCTTAACTCTGCATTATGTGTGTACAGTATTATTTGTATCTGACATACATTTTCTTATTCTGTTTGTGGTTTCTCCCCCACTTTCCTTTCCTATTCTTTTGTAAATATGGTGCACTGTTGGGAGACACATGGGTCCTCTTGCCCTGATGAACTAACCTGTAAGTTTATAATGGCAATGAAACATGTCTGCAGTTCTTAAAATCATGGTATAAACATGTAATTTTGTTTTTACTCATGAGATTGGGGCACACATAATAAGGACATATAGGGATGCCGGGTGGAGTCATTTTTAATTTTTCTTTTTTAGAGTAAGGGTCTAACTCTTGCAGTATGAAGACCCCTTTACATTTGTGGAGCAGGAGAGTGATGTAGGAGTTTACCTTGGAATATTTTACTGCACTCACCTAGTATAGGTAGATAAACTCACACTATATGTGTTTTTTATGCTTTAGTAGAAAAGTACCAATGATGATGAAATGAGCCAGTTTGAAAGCACTAGCCAACAGGTTCCTGGTGGTTGCTTCCGTGAGGCACTTCCTATTGTTTAAGAACATTTACCTTGCTATGGGTGGGTCTGTCCCTTGACAATGTATGCTGTTATATATACACACACACCCCTATTCCTGACTGACTTTGAGCTTTACCAGAGCTTGGACAGGTTCCTAGAGTTGGCCGGGACCACAGGAGCCCTGACATTGACCTTTGTCTCTGGGGGAGGGGTGAGGATATTGGGGCTGCGTGGTTCTGAGCTTTTATAAGTGAGGGTCCCCCCTGTGTCCTTTTCTTCCCTTTGTAGTTCCTCTTTTTTGTGTTTAAGACTGAATTTGGGCTAGTAGGCCACGGTGTAACTTGCTTTCTTCATAGTGCTGCAGCGTTTGAACACTTCTGACTATAAAATAGAGTTGGAGTGGATTTTTGAGACTCCGACTACTATTGCGGCATTCCCTGGATTTTGCCTATACTGAATGAGGAATAACCACAATCCCTAGTGCGAGGAGTGAGTGGGACACAGGGAACTGCCTACAAAACACAAGGGCCCTGCCCTCAGGGAGGACTGTGTAGTTTAGTTGGCTGTGAATATCATATTTACTTTTGTGTTGTTAGAGGTAAAATAAAATGCTTCTTTTATCCTAAAAGTGAAGATTTAACTGGACAATCATTTACTATTGCTACTGGCAGTACTTTGAGTTGAGAGCCTGTGTCCATCCCACTGTATCCTCCTCCCCAAGGGAGCCCTGGACTGCTCGTAACCACGCTATTCCTGAGAGTCAAACGCTGAGGGGGTACTTGGCCTGGACATCAGGAGTCAAAGGCCTTAACCCCCGTGGTTGGGCCCAGTAGCTCCTGCTTGCCCAGTGGCCCTCTGAATCAGGTTCTCACAGAAGTAAACAGATCCAGTAGTTTCTCCGATGGGGTCCTGGCCAACAGAACCGCATCACTGCCATACAGTAACACTGAAATCTGTTGTGACGACACATGGGGAAGGATCCAGATCTAACAAATGCTTCTCTGATCCATTGATATAGAGTGCAAATAGAAGGGGTGCTAGCACACAGCCCTACCGCACTTTCCTCTCAAGCCTTAAGAACTTCACAGTCTCCCTGTTATGACCATATCTAAAATAACTAGTAACATTCATATGCAATTGTCTTACAAACTCCACAATGGGCTTCTCTACCCCAAGTTGACTCCTAATGTCTCAAAGTTGTTTCCGGTTTACATGGTCAAAGGACGAGCTACGATCCATAAAGAGAAGAAATTGCCTGGCTTAGCTTTAGTATATTTGGTTACCAAAACATACAGATTGAGACCTTGCTCAACAGTACCAAGCCCAACACAAAAACCATATTGGAGTTTGAATAGAATGTTGCTTGCCCAATACTATAGTAAGTCCAGGAGGACATTTGTAATGTAATCAATGAAAAAAATTGAACAGTAACACCTAGGATCACCTTTGTCACCCTTCTTAAAAAATTGGAACAATACCCGAATATGACTGCGCTAGACCACACTTGGCTGCGCTATTTGGAACATTTGGCAAAAGGGCAATTGATAATCTGCTAAGAGGCGCAGCTATTCTTCACAGCTCTAGCCATGAGCATCCTCTCTCATCTGCTTTTTCCTATGTGTGAGAGCTTTTGTATATGCAAATCTATGTTGGCGCCCTGCAGACATGTCACTAGGTCCTAATTTCAACACAGTTAGAAGGCTGCTATGAGCCTGAGAACAATGCGAGTCAAACCATCTAGCTACTTTCTACTTTAGAGATCGCAATGGAACCTTCAAAAGAAACTTAAAAGATCTCCAAAGAAACCCATAGTATCTAACATCTTAAACCACTGTGTTACAGTCCAACAAGGGCATGACAATTGCCTGAAACAAGCTCAGCTAACAGGGTAGACTTATCCACTTGATTCAACTGAACCCCTTTAGGAAAAGTGGATTTTAATGCAAAAATCGCCATCCCAGCTTAAGCAGCTCGAAAGAAAATTGTGGTCACTAAGTTCATTTTCGTGTATTTTGTAATCAGAAATGCTACCAGTGATATCAGCTGTAAATAAGATAAAATCAATAACTCTATGGCAACCCCTTTCAATAAAAGTTGTCTTTTGTGCAACATAATTAGGAGCTGTGTCAGAGGCAAACTGCAAGTTATACTGAACAATTAGTGAATTTAGAACATCACCTTAGGTAGTATGGATGTAATGTCTCAGCACCTCACTATGGGGGCATAACAGTTAACAGGAGGTAGAAGGGAGAGAATGACAAACGAATATTAAATTCACCCACACTATAGGAACATCAGAAGAGTGACTATCGAACAAGTTACTTACCTTCGGTAACAATATATCTGTAAGAGACATATATTAGTTATAGATGCCTTACCTTAGAATTACCCCCAGGCGTCAGGCTGGATCCGGAGAATTTTTCTGTAGCAGTACCCCTGCGCGTCCGTAGGTGGCGTCGGTCGACTCCGCGTCCATCGTCGGCGTAGTGATCGCCGGGATGACATATCGGTATCTACTTAGACACCGCCCCTGCGCCCTGACGTCAGTTCTGACACGACTTTCCACGCCAGAAGTGCAGAGCCATGCAAGACACTGACTACTGGTGCACAAAACTAGGGCCCTGAAAGGGAGTCCCTTACACTAGAAGTCAGTTCGCAGAACAGGGTTAATGGGTGGGGCGGTAAGGAATCTATAACTAATATATGTCTCTTACAGATACATTGTTACCGAAGGTAAGTAACTTGTTCATCTGAAAGAGACAATTAGTTTTAGATTCCTTACCTTAGAATAGATACACCAGCAATGCCAACCCCAGAGGTGGGTCTGCAAACTAAGTTCACACCAGAAAGTCCTGGAGAACAGAACGGCCGAAATAGCCGTCTCTCCGGACTTGGCTATCCAGGCAAAAATGTTTGGTGAACGTGTGCAAGGATGCCCACGTGGCTGTTTGGCAGATGTCAATGAGCGGGATTCCACGTCCCAAAGCAGCAGTGGCTGCATTCGCCCTGGTAGAATGGGCTTGCAGTCCTACTGGAGGTTACTTTTTCGCCAAAGAATAGCAGATTTTGATGCCTAGGACAACCCATCGAGAGATGGTACGTTTGTGCACGGCCCGACCTTTCTTAGCGCCCACAAAACCCACGAAGAGTTGATCATCCACCCGGAAATCTTTAGTGCGTCAAGGTAGAACAGTGCATTTTTGGGTCCAGACGGTGGAGTCTCTCCTCCTCTTTGGAAGGGTGCGGAGGCGGGAAGAAGGTGGGCAATGTGACAGTCTGACCTATGTGAAAAGAGGTAACCACTTTGGGCAGAAAAGAGGGCCTAGTGCGAAGGACCACTTTGTCCGGATGAACTGCAAGAAAAGGAGGCTTAGAGGAAAGAGCCTGAAGCTCACTCACTCTGCTAGTAGATGTGATGGCACTCAGGAAAGCGGTCTTCAAGGTAAGAAGATGAAGAGGACAATTATGTAGTGGCTCGAAGGGAGCACACATAAGGAAAGTAAGAACAAGATTCAAGTCCCACTGGGGCATTACGAAAGGAGAGGGAGGAAAGAGATGAGTAATGACCTTTAGAAATCTATTTACAATCGGAGACTTGAAAAGAGAAGGCTGATCAGGAAGGCGCAGAAAGGCAGAGATGGCCGAAAGGTAGCCTTTAAGAGTGACATTACAAAAAGAGTATGCTGTTCCCCAGGGCGGACAATGTCATGAGAGGGGAATTCCCCTAGTCGGAACTAGAGTCCTCACACACCCAGCAAGCTAGGTGTCATGCTTCATCATCTGGACTTGCTCCTCGTCGGGTCGGCGCTGCAATACCCAACGGGCACCCGTAAAGGGGCTCTTTCGCGGAGATCTTTTGTTCCAGCCGTATGGTGCATGGGTGTGAGGGCCCTAGAAAAATATATATAGTGTAGATGTGATGTGGGTGGGTGATTTAAAAAAGGTTGGATAATCCAAATGAAAATTCCTTTTTATTATTGAGGTGGTTATCCACCTTATTAAAAAACAGAGTGGCCGCTCTCTGGCTCTATGGTCCAGTGGAGCTAGCTCATCTCTCACAGTGTGGTCGACATGTTTCATGCATTTTGGTCACTATTGATCCATTGCATTTCATCAGGACCTATTATTAATGCTATCTACACGTGGTGATGGGAAGGGAAACTCCTACCTACCACACTTCATGGGTGCGAGCGCAAGGTCCCGCCAATCATAGTGGTAACCTACACAAGGAAATAACAAAAAAGCAGTATGTAGTCACTAAATACTTCCATCTTGTAAACAGGCCAGACCACCCGACATTTCTCAAGACAGTTGTCCATCTAGTGAGCAAACTAAGATTAAAGTCTGGCCCCTAGGTAAAGGCATAGTAAAAAGGATTAATAAAAGGGAGAAAAGGGGGTTAGGGGGACTGGACTTACAATCACGGCTAGAAAAGAGACTGGTGAGAAAATAAGGTCAAAGTAAAAAAAGGGGGGTCAAAGAAGATGACTCACCTAACTGGAGGGTAAAACTCACTCCATTCGGTATTATTGGCTCCAGACACCAATATCGTGGTGTCCTGCAGAGTTTGGAGGCAAGGTAAACAATCAAGGGTTAAACACTGGTTGACAAGTCCAGCTAAGAGATGGAACACGGCTGAAACTGGTGTCCAAGTATGGGGAGGAGCTGAGAGTAAACTGCCCACCGCTCCCCTGTCACTGCGGCCATACGTAGCGGCCACCTCCCATGAAGCGTTAACGGTCAGTGACATCGAGGACTGGATTCCCTGCAACCCCGAAAGGAGGGAGAAAGGCAGCCCTCCCTGCCATTCGCCGCAAGTGCGACCCGGGAGCCACAAAGGCAGTGAGTCACACACATGTGGCCGCGGCAGGAGGATTGGTATAAACAGAACGTCCCAGTCCCCCTACCGTAGTGGACCCACTCGGTCCGTACACCCATGTAGATAAAAGTGCGGTCACCCCCAAAGCGGCACCCTCGCTCACCTGTCCACGCTGGACGTGCGCCGGTAAACCTCCCGCGCGACGAGCCGCAAATGCCGGATCATGCCCGTACTCCCATCAAAGTGGTGATTTATAGGCATTCCTAGCTTCCCGCGGCCCGTCACAAGGGGGTGGATTGTGATTCGGCGTCACGCTGCGTAATCACGTGGTGCAATGGGTGTCTCCACTACCTCGAGTGTACCGGCCCCGAAAATGCAGCGGCCATCTTGGAGTGTGAAAGAGAAAGTATGCAATCATAGGTCTATACACTAGTTGTTAACCGTGTACTACCAGGTCATTGTGAGCATGCAGTAAGAAGTAAATAAAATCAAGTGAATATGGGAAACTCGTGTGTTAAAGCTGTCATGTTTCGAGTAAACACCCATCCGGTTGTAAAAATTAAATAAAACTAATATGGGAAGCTCGTGTGTTACAGCTGTCATGTATCGTGTATGCACCCATCTAGTAGTCCACTGGTAGAGGCCCTTAACAATTCCAGGGGATCCTGTGAAGAGTAGAGCTGCACCTATCTCCTCGCCAAAGTGGCCCAGGGAATGTCATCATTGAGACCATATGAGTTGGTAGAGAGACGGTGCACCCATCTCTGTTCTATTTTGAAAAGGGCCTTTTGTGTGATCTTGGGGTGTGCCTCAAGGACCACCCACTGGAGGGATTCTGCTGAGTGGTTAAGCTCTTTGCAGTGTGTGTACAATTTGGTGGTTACTTTCATGCACCTAACATTGCTTTTGTGTTCAGTGATGCGTACCTTAACAGCTCTCATCGTCATTCCTATATATTTCTTGTCACAGGGACAAATCAACATATATATGCACTTAGATGTATTACAGTTGGTATGCCGCTTCAGCCTCCATGTGAATGTGTCAGTCAGTGCGATCTCTTTAACAGATCTAGTTTGTTCACACACTGAGCACGTGCCACAGGGATAATGCCCTGTTACAGGCGGGAGGTCCCATAAAGTCCTCTGGGTCATTGGTTCCTTAGCCTTGGGTTCTAGTGTGTATTAAGATGTCTTTGAGATTTTGTATCCTCTTGATTAGTGTGGAATGGGATGTGAACGATGTGACGCACGTTAAGACTTCAGTCTGCTCTCTAATAGTACCATGGAGTAAAGATTCCCGTGGGTTGTTCATGGCCCTCTTGTAGGAGTTCCTGACCTGACGTGCCGGGTATCCCCTCTCCCTAAGGTTCTGTTGCAGGAGTTGGGCCTCTGTCTTGTAATCAGTCAAGGTACTACAGTTCCTCCTGATGCGGAGGAACTGGCCAAACGATAGAGTTATTCCTGAGAGCCATCGGATGGTGACTCCCATATAGAAGGAGACTATTCCTGTCTGTGTCTTTTCTGTACAGGGTCGTACTCAGTCCCTCATTAGTAAGTCTTATCCTTAAATCAAGGAAGGGGATACTCGTATCTGATACGGTGTGTGTGAATTTAAGAAACACATTCTGAGTGTTGATCCATTGGCAGAACGCCTCACACGTTGCCATGTCTCCCCTCCAAAAAATGAGGATGTCATCTATGAATCTTTTCCATAGTGTCAGGTTGTTTCTATATGGGTTATTTGGGTTCATGATGACTTCCTCTTCAAAAGTTGCCATGTACAGGCAGGCCACACTTGGGGCGAAGGTACTCCCCATGGAAGTACCCTGGGATTGATGAAATAGTTGCGTTTCATATTCAAAAAAGTTTTCCGTTAGTGCTAGAGAGGCGCACCCCATTATAAAGGAGATCCACAAAAATACGACACCTGTCCCAGGGAGGCCGATAGTGTCAGGGATTGGGTCTTTGCTGGAACCATTATCCAGGTTTTGCGACCATTTCCTCCAGCCCTTGGTGAGAAAAATACCATCATTTGTGCAGGACACAACAGACGTACTACGTATTATCGACAACACTGATAGCCTTAACGAGGTTAACCTTCTTGTGACACTTGACGTGGAAGCGCTATACACTAACATTCCACAACGAGCAACCCTGGATGCCATTGAGGTCAGTCTGCTGAAGGAAGAATGGGATTCACCAACTCCGGTCTCCTTTATAATGGGGTGCGCCTCTCTAGCACTAACGGAAAACTTTTTTGAATATGAAACACAACTATTTCATCAATCCCAGGGTACTTCCATGGGGAGTACCTTCGCCCCAAGTGTGGCCTGCCTGTACATGGCAACTTTTGAAGAGGAAGTCATCATGAACCCAAATAACCCATATAGAAACAACCTGACACTATGGAAAAGATTCATAGATGACATCCTCATTTTTGGAGGGGAGACATGGCAACGTGTGAGGCGTTCTGCCAATGGATCAACACTCAGAATGTGTTTCTTAAATTCACACACACCGTATCAGATACGAGTATCCCCTTCCTTGATTTAAGGATAAGACTTACTAATGAGGGACTGAGTACGACCCTGTACAGAAAAGACACAGACAGGAATAGTCTCCTTCTATATGGGAGTCACCATCCGATGGCTCTCAGGAATAACCTACCGTTTGGCCAGTTCCTCCGCATCAGGAGGAACTGTAGTACCTTGACTGATTACAAGACAGAGGCCCAACTCCTGCAACAGAACCTTAGGGAGAGGGATACCCGGCACGTCAGGTCAGGAACTCCTACAAGAGGGCCATGAACAACCCACGGGAATCTTTACTCCATGGTACTATTAGAGAGCAGACTGAAGTCTTAACGTGCGTCACATCGTTCACATCCCATTCCACACTAATCAAGAGGATTATTAACAAACACTGGGGAATAGTGAACACAGGAGATCTGAACCTCCCGAGACCCAGGTTTGCTTACAAACGCACACAAAATCTCAAAGACATCTTAATACACACTAGACCCAAGGCTAAGGAACCAATGACCCAGAGGACTTTATGGGACCTCCCGCCTGTAACAGGGCATTATCCCTGTGGCACGTGCTCAGTGTGTGAACAAACTAGATCTGTTAAAGGGATCGCACTGACTGACACATTCACATGGAGGCTGAAGCGGCATACCAACTGTAATACATCTAAGTGCATATATATGTTGATTTGTCCCTGTGACAAGAAATATATAGGAATGACGATGAGAGCTGTTAAGGTACGCATCACTGAACACAAAAGCAATGTTAGGTGCATGAAAGTAACCACCAAATTGTACACACACTGCAAAGAGCTTAACCACTCAGCAGAATCCCTCCAGTGGGTGGTCCTTGAGGCACACCCCAAGATCACACAAAAGGCCCTTTTCAAAATAGAACAGAGATGGGTGCACCGTCTCTCTACCAACTCATATGGTCTCAATGATGACATTCCCTGGGCCACTTTGGCGAGGAGATAGGTGCAGCTCTACTCTTCACAGGATCCCCTGGAATTGTTAAGGGCCTCTACCAGTGGACTACTAGATGGGTGCATACACGATACATGACAGCTGTAACACACGAGCTTCCCATATTAGTTTTATTTAATTTTTACAACCGGATGGGTGTTTACTCGAAACATGACAGCTTTAACACACGAGTTTCCCATATTCACTTGATTTTATTTACTTCTTACTGCATGCTCACAATGACCTGGTAGTACACGGTTAACAACTAGTGTATAGACCTATGATTGCATACTTTCTCTTTTCACACTCCAAGATGGCCGCTGCATTTTCGGGGCCGGTACACTCGAGGTAGTGGAGACACCCATTGCACCACGTGATTACGCAGCGTGACGCCGAATCACAATCCACCCCCCTTTGTGACGGGCCGCGGGAAGCTAGGAATGCCTATAAATCACCACTTTGATGGGAGTACGGGCATGATCCGGCATTTGCGGCTCGACGCGCGGGAGGTTTACCGGCGCAAGTCCAGCGTGGCCAGGTGAGCGAGGGTGCCGCTTTGGGGGTGACCGCACTTTTATCTACATGGGTGTACGGACCGAGTGGGTCCACTACGGTAGGGGGACTGGGACGTTCTGTTTATACCAATCCTCCTGCCGCGGCCACATGTGTGTGACTCACTGCCTTTGTGGCTCCCGGGTCGCACTTGCGGCGAATGGCAGGGAGGGCTGCCTTTCTCCCTCCTTTCGGGGTTGCAGGGAATCCAGTCCTCGATGTCACTGACCGTTAACGCTTCATGGGAGGTGGCCGCTACGTATGGCCGCAGTGACAGGGGAGCGGTGGGCAGTTTACTCTCAGCTCCTCCCCCATACTTGGACACCAGTTTCAGCCGTGTTCCATCTTTTAGCTGGACTTGTCAACCAGTGTTTAACCCTTGATTGTTTACCTTGCCTCCAAACTCTGCAGGACACCATGATATTGGTGTCTGGAGCCAATAATACCGAATGGAGTGAGTTTTACCCTCCAGTTAGGTGAGTCATCTTCTTTGACCCCCCCCCCCTTTTTTTACTTTGACCTTATTTTCTCACCAGTCTCTTTTCTAGCCGTGATTGTAAGTCCAGTCCCCCTAACCCCCTTTTCTCCCTTTTTATTAAACCTTTTACTATGCCTTTACCTAGGGGCCAGACTTTAATCTTAGTTTGCTCACTAGATGGACAACTGTCTTGAGAAATGTCGGGGTGGTCTGGCCTGTTTACAAGATGGAAGTATTTAGTGACTACATACTGCTTTTTTTGTTATTTCCCTTGTGTAGGTTACCACTATGATTGGCGGGACCTTGCGCTCGCACCCATGAAGTGTGGTAGGTAGGAGTTTCCCTTCCCATCACCACGTGTAGATAGCATTAATAATAGGTCCTGATGAAATGCAATGGATCAATAGTGACCAAAATGCATGAAACATGTCGACCACACTGTGAGAGATGAGCTAGCTCCACTGGACCATAGAGCCAGAGAGCGGCCACTCTGTTTTTAATAAGGTGGATAACCACCTCAATAATAAAAAGGAATTTTCATTTGGATTATCCAACCTTTTTAAATCACCCACCCACATCACATCTACACTATATATATTTTTCTAGGGCCCTCACACCCATGCACCATACGGCTGGAACAAAAGATCTCCGCGAAAGAGCCCCTTTACGGGTGCCCGTTGGGTATTGCAGCGCCGACCCGACGAGGAGCAAGTCCAGATGATGAAGCATGACACCTAGCTTGCTGGGTGTGTGAGGACTCTAGTTCCGACTAGGGGAATTCCCCTCTCATGACATTGTCCGCCCTGGGGAACAGCATACTCTTTTTGTAATGTTGTGACTGGGCATGTATGCTGGACCCCGTCAACAAGCCCTACAGTCCCCCTTCCTTGTTAGAGATACTTGCACGGGTGACCCCGTGGGACATTAGGTTACCATACAGTGTGAGTTACACGTATTGGTCCAATACTTTGCACGCTATACCACCATCTAGATTCTAAGTGGATAGCTGGGTTTCCTACTAGAGATGGAGGATACCCCGGGACTCAGCTTCAATGAAGAAGCCATAGCTGACATTTTAAGAACAGCCCCCTCCCTTCTCGGGGCAGGGGGTGCTGTGGCCTCAGGATCACAGTCCGAAGACTGGACGTCAATTACGGCGCTGAAGAGAGAATGGTTGAAAGTTACTCTGCATGGAGCTCTCATGACAGAGTATTTACGAGCGAATATAGCACCCCATGGCCTTATTGTCAACATCTTGCCCAGAATTTTTCTGGAAGATGGGCCTTTCAAAAAGATTGGTGCCAAGTATCCTGGAAATGCACCAAAGATCTACTGGTCCTAATTATCAACACCGCCAAGAGGCTGGCGGATGCACTTCTCACCAGAATTCAGGTAGCTGAAGCTGCATTAAAATCCTCCATCCCAAAAACGGCCTTTACCTCCAAGCTAACTGAAATAAATAACGAGATCGCTGAAAACAGGGAGTACCTCCTCAAACAGAAGGTTACCAAACTGCAGAAAGATGTAGCTAAGTTTGACAAGGAGAAAGTTTATCCTTACTTGAAGGATGACTACGCTGCTCCGAGGAGTAGTTACTCCTCTGATGAAAGTTCTGATAACAGCAGGAGGGGATCCTCGAACAGCGATTCGAGCACTGGCAGCGGGGGTAACCGCAATCAACGCAGACCTAACTACCAGCCTTACCCCAACTATATCAATGGTCCGGCCTTTCAAGGACCTGTTCCACCACTGTGGCAATACCCGATGTATCCTCAGGGCCCACCGCAATACTTCCCCATGAGTAACCCCCCTTTTTTAGGCAGAGGTTGGGGCAAAGGAAGAGGGCGAAGAAGAGGAGCACAGAAGGAAGTCCAATGGCAAGGCCAAACCCCACACTCAGTAGAGACCAGGAGTGTGACCAGGGGAAAAAGGGCCTAGTAGTTAATCTCTCTAATAGGAACCTGACCAGCACGGAAATGTCAGTCCTGGAGAAAGACCTAGGATTTGTCCCGACCCCCAATTTGATAAATTTAGTGAGATGTGTGAAGTACAGGAATTCTTCAGGAAAGTGCGCCTCAAGGCCTTCTTTCAAGACAGGGCCTCGCCTGAGTGCGGTGACTCTGGTCTTCGTAACCCTTCCACATTTACACCACACAATAATATGGTTCCACCTGAGATCTTGACTTTTGAGAGGGCGGTACTCAAAGAGTTATCCGGCTCCACGAGGACGAACTCATTCCACAACTTCACTAACGATGAAAGGAATACTGCCACCGCATTGGCTACTGATACCAGCATCACCATCAAGCAGGCCGACAAGGGCGGGGCAACTGTCATTCAGTCTACTACAGACTATGACAGGGAATGTAGACGCCAGCTTGGGAATACTCGACATTACACACCCTTGGCGATAGATCCCACACCTAGACTCACATCAGAGATAACGACAATGGTCCTTGAGGCTGAAAACAATGGCTGGATCACAAAGAAGGAGGCAGACTTCCTTATAATAAAGGATCCTAAGACACCGTACTTCTATACCCTCCCCAAGATCCACAAAAATACGACACCTGTCCCAGGGAGGCCGATAGTGTCAGGGATTGGGTCTTTGCTGGAACCATTATCCAGGTTTTGCGACCATTTCCTCCAGCCCTTGGTGAGAAAAATACCATCATTTGTGCAGGACACAACAGACGTACTACGTATTATCGACAACACTGATAGCCTTAACGAGGTTAACCTTCTAGTGACACTTGACGTGGAAGCGCTATACACTAACATTCCACAACGAGCAATCCTGGATGCCATTGAGGTCAGTCTGCTGAAGGAAGAATGGGATTCACCAACTCCGGTCTCCTTTATAATGGGGTGCGCCTCTCTAGCACTAACGGAAAACTTTTTGAATATGAAACACAACTATTTCATCAATCCCAGGATACTTCCATGGGGAGTACCTTCGCCCCAAGTGTGGCCTGCCTGTACATGGCAACTTTTGAAGAGGAAGTCATCATGAACCCAAATAACCCATATAGAAACAACCTGACACTATGGAAAAGATTCATAGATGACATCCTCATTTTTGGAGGGGAGACATGGCAACGTGTGAGGCGTTCTGCCAATGGATCAACACTCAGAATGTGTTTCTTAAATTCACACACACCGTATCAGATACGAGTATCCCCTTCCTTGATTTAAGGATAAGACTTACTAATGAGGGACTGAGTACGACCCTGTACAGAAAAGACACAGACAGGAATAGTCTCCTTCTATATGGGAGTCACCATCCGATGGCTCTCAGGAATAACCTACCTTTTGGCCAGTTCCTCCGCATCAGGAGGAACTGTAGTACCTTGACTGATTACAAGACAGAGGCCCAACTCCTGCAACAGAACCTTAGGGAGAGGGGATACCCGGCACGTCAGGTCAGGAACTCCTACAAGAGGGCCATGAACAACCCACTGGAATCTTTACTCCATGGTACTATTAGAGAGCAGACTGAAGTCTTAACGTGCGTCACATCGTTCACATCCCATTCCACACTAATCAAGAGGATTATTAACAAACACTGGGGAATAGTGAACACAGGAGATCTGAACCTCCCGAGACCCAGGTTTGCTTACAAACGCACACAAAATCTCAAAGACATCTTAATACACACTAGACCCAAGGCTAAGGAACCAATGACCCAGAGGACTTTATGGGACCTCCCGCCTGTAACAGGGCACTATCCCTGTGGCACGTGCTCAGTGTGTGAACAAACTAGATCTGTTAAAGAGATCGCACTGACTGACACATTCACATGGAGGCTGAAGCGGCATACCAACTGTAATACATCTAAGTGCATATATATGTTGATTTGTCCCTGTGACAAGAAATATATAGGAATGACGATGAGGGCTGTTAAGGTACGCATCACTGAACACAAAAGCAATGTTAGGTGCATGAAAGTAACCACCAAATTGTACACACACTGCAAAGAGCTTAACCACTCAGCAGAATCCCTCCAGTGGGTGGTCCTTGAGGCACACCCCAAGATCACACAAAAGGCCCTTTTCAAAATAGAACAGAGATGGGTGCACCGTCTCTCTACCAACTCATATGGTCTCAATGATGACATTCCCTGGGCCACTTTGGCGAGGAGATAGGTGCAGCTCTACTCTTCACAGGATCCCCTGGAATTGTTAAGGGCCTCTACCAGTGGACTACTAGATGGGTGCATACACGATACATGACAGCTGTAACACACGAGCTTCCCATATTAGTTTTATTTAATTTTTACAACTGGATGGGTGTTTACTCGAAACATGACAGCTTTAACACACGAGTTTCCCATATTCACTTGATTTTATTTACTTCTTACTGTATGCTCACAATGACCTGGTAGTACACGGTTAACAACTAGTGTATAGACCTATGATTGCATACTTTCTCTTTTCACACTCCAAGATGGCCGCTGCATTTTCGGGGCCGGTACACTCGAGGTAGTGGAGACACCCATTGCACCACGTGATTACGCAGCGTGACGCCGAATCACAATCCACCCCCTTTGTGACGGGCCGCGGGAAGCTAGGAATGCCTATAAATCACCACTTTGATGGGAGTACGGGCATGATCCGGCATTTGCGGCTCGACGCGCGGGAGGTTTACCGGCGCACGTCCAGCGTGGACAGGTGAGCGAGGGTGCCGCTTTGGGGGTGACCGCACTTTTATCTACATGGGCGTACGGACCGAGTGGGTCCACTACGGTAGGGGGACTGGGACGTTCTGTTTATACCAATCCTCCTGCCGCGGCCACATGTGTGTGACTCACTGCCTTTGTGGCTCCCGGGTCGCACTTGCGGCGAATGGCAGGGAGGGCTGCCTTTCTCCCTCCTTTCGGGGTTGCAGGGAATCCAGTCCTCGATGTCACTGACCGTTAACGCTTCATGGGAGGTGGCCGCTACGTATGGCCGCAGTGACAGGGGAGCGGTGGGCAGTTTACTCTCAGCTCCTCCCCATACTTGGACACCAGTTTCAGCCGTGTTCCATCTCTTAGCTGGACTTGTCAACCAGTGTTTAACCCTTGATTGTTTACCTTGCCTCCAAACTCTGCAGGACACCACGATATTGGTGTCTGGAGCCAATAATACCGAATGGAGTGAGTTTTACCCTCCAGTTAGGTGAGTCATCTTCTTTGACCCCCCCCCGCTTTTTTACTTTGACCTTATTTTCTCACCAGTCTGTTTTCTAGCCGTGATTGTAAGTCCAGTCCCCCCTAACCCCCTTTTCTCCCTTTTATTAATCCTTTTTACTATGCCTTTACCTAGGGGCCAGACTTTAATCTTAGTTTGCTCACTAGATGGACAACTGTCTTGAGAAATGTCGGGGTGGTCTGGCCTGTTTACAAGATGGAAGTATTTAGTGACTACATACTGCTTTTTTGTTATTTCCCTTGTGTAGGTTACCACTATGATTGGCGGGACCTTGCGCTCGCACCCATGAAGTGTGGTAGGTAGGAGTTTCCCTTCCCATCACCACGTGTAGATAGCATTAATAATAGGTCCTGATGAAATGCAATGGATCAATAGTGACCAAAATGCATGAAACATGTCGACCACACTGTGAGAGATGAGCTAGCTCCACTGGACCATAGAGCCAGAGAGCGGCCACTCTGTTTTTTAATAAGGTGGATAACCACCTCAATAATAAAAAGGAATTTTCATTTGGATTATCCAACCTTTTTAAATCACCCACCCACATCACATCTACACTATATATATTTTTCTAGGGCCCTCACACCCATGCACCATACGGCTGGAACAAAAGATCTCCGCGAAAGAGCCCCTTTACGGGTGCCCGTTGGGTATTGCAGCGCCGACCCGACGAGGAGCAAGTCCAGATGATGAAGCATGACACCTAGCTTGCTGGGTGTGTGAGGACTCTAGTTCCGACTAGGGGAATTCCCCTCTCATGACATTGTCCGCCCTGGGGAACAGCATACTCTTTTTGTAATGTTGTGACTGGGCATGTATGCTGGACCCCGTCAACAAGCCCTACAGTCCCCCTTCCTTGTTAGAGAGCCTTTAAGAGTGCCCAGAGCAGAGCCCTGCTGGGCCATAGATAGAATGAAGAGGAGTAGCTCTGAAAGAGGGGCAGAAAGGGGATCCACGGCCTTTGCTGTGAACCATGCCACAAATTTGTTCCATCTACAGGCGTATACCGTTTTTAGTGGAGGGACGCCTGGTTGCCAAGATGTTCGAAAGCTGTCACCTGTCACGGCTCAATCCCCACGCAAGGACGTGGAGGCTGGACAGGTTCGTGTGGAGGACCGTCCCCTGCTGCTGGGACAGAAGATCCTCCCGAAGAGGCAGTCTGATCGGAGCATCAATGGCCATGCTCAAGAGCTCGGAGTACCAGACCCTTTATGCCCAGTCAGGAGCCACAGGAATAACTTGGGCCCGATCGCGCTTGATCTTCTTCAGCACTCTGGGCAGAAGTGGTACAGGCGGGAAGGCGTACAGGAGGATGCAATTCCACTCGCGACGAAAAGCGTAGCCGAGCGAGTGCTGCCTTGGAAACTTCAACGTGCAGAACTGCTGACATTACGCGTTCTCTTCGGTAGCGAACAGATCTCACCAAGGCTCTCCCCCACTGCTGAAAGAACCCTTGCACCACCTCCGAGTGAAGACGCCATTCGTGATTCATTATGCACCGGCGGCTGAGTACGTCCGCCCTGGCGTTCAGAGAACCGATCAGGTGTTGAACCACCATGGATATGCCCTGATGTTCTAGCCATGTCCAAAGGCGACGAGCCTCTTGACATAGGGTCCACGACCCCACCCCGCCCTGTTTGTTGCAGTACCACATGGCGGTGGTGTTGTCTGTGAACACCTGCACTACTCTTCCTTTGAAAGAAGGAAGGAAGGCCTTCAGTGCAAGACGGATCGCCCCGAGCTCCAAAAGGTTGATGTGGAGACCGGACTCCGCCGAAGACCAGAGACCCCTGATTTCCGCCTCTCCCAGGCAGCCGTCCCATCCCAGGAGTGACACATCCGTCACTACTGTGAACTCTGGTTGGGGAAGGGAGAGGGATCTGCCGCTGACCCAATCCTGGTTCGTGAGCCACCACTGCAACTGACTTGCAGTCCCCTCCTAGATCTGGACGACATCGGAAAGATTCTCCTGATGCTGCACCCACTGGAACTTTAGGTCCCACTGCAGAGCCTGCATATGCCACCTGGCATGATCCACCAGCAGGATGCAGGAGGTCATGATGCTCAGCAGCCACAGGGTCATTCTCACCGAAATCCGGGATAGAGGCTGAAACATCGGTATCATAGTCCGAATATCCCAGACTTGCTGCTCGGGAGGATAAGCCCGAAACTGCGCTGTATCCAGAACTGCTCCGATGAAAAGGAGCTTCTGAGAGGGAATCAGGTGTGACTTCGGCACGTTGATAGTGAATTGCAATCCCCAGCACACGTTACTCTTAATCCTATAAAAATAACAGCAGTAGCATACGTAAGTCCACTTAATCACAAAGCAAACATAGTGATGAGGTTCTTTGTTTCTTTTATTCTTTTCCTCTTTTTTCTTTTATTCATACAAGTTCTTAGCCAGCCAACACGTGTTTCGTCGGGAATATTAACCCACGTCTTTTTCAAGTAGAAACACAGAACAAACAGCCAATGTAATATAGTCCAGACAGCTGTTACATCAATAACACAACCCTCAAATCCTTCACCGTGTCTGTGTCTGATGCTAGAGAGTTAAAAGCCTCATACAGTGCCACGCACTTTGCAACAAATTTCAAGCTTCATTTATACCAAATATGAAGAGTAAAAAAACACACAGAAGAAACCGGTACATAGGTGCTACTAAAGTGGGTAAAAAATGTGTGTGCATATAGCTGATATATGAAACCTCAATCACCATTACTCCGTACCCCGTGTTCTGGCAACGGGCATGATGATACCGTGACACACTCATGCGTATATCAGCGAAGAAATTCATATATCGCGCTATTAGCTTCCAACAGTCGTCCACTGACATGAGCATTTTGAACTTCTCCTTCCTGAGAAAGCGGTTGAGGGCCCTGAGGTCTAAGATAGGACGCAGGCCTTTGTCCTTCTTGGGTACCAGAAAGTAGTGGGAGTACCAACCACGACCAACTCCTGGCACAGGGACCTTTTCGATAGTTCCCTTGGCCAAGAGAGCTGCAACTTCCTGGCGGTGAAGGGCCAAGTGTTCCTCCGACATGCGATGGAGTGCTGGTGGCATGGAGGGAGGGGTAGTCTCGAACGGGAGGGAGTAGACCCTTCGGACTATCTGCAAAACCCACCTGTCCGACGTGATGTTTTGCCAGTGGGGGAGGTGATGGCGAATCCTGGGGAGGTGATGGCGAATCCTGCCGCCCACTGGCCTCTGGTGGCCTTGAAAGGTCGGACTAGGAGGGTTTGGACGCTACTGCAGGGGGGATGGGTGGACTGGCCCACCCGCTGGCCCCCAGACCGGCGTCGCTGGGTCTCACGTCCGCAGCCAGCCAGAGGCTGGGTAGCTTGCGCGGCCCTGTGGCCAGATTGGGTAGAGGGTGGTGGGGCTACCCTTCCGTAGCTAAGAAAGGGGTGAAAGGTGGACTGCGGGGGCGAGAAGTGGTCGCGAGGCACAAGGATCTGGCCGTAGCCCTAGAATCCTTGAAGCGCTCGAGCGCTGAGTCCGCCTTGTCACCAAACAGGCAACGGCAATGAAAGGGCATGTCCAGAAGGGTGGATTGGACATCCCCAGAGAAACCAGACGTCCTCAACCAGGCATAGCGCCTCGAGGCTGCTGACATGGAAACTGTTCTGCCCAGAGAGTCGGCGGTATCCAGCCCGAATGGTGAACTTAGCTGCGTCTCGACCCTTTGCCACTGCGCGGGTGAGAACGCCCCGGGCCTCCTCCGGGCACTGTGGCAGCCCTTGCACAACTGTATCCCACACTGTATGGGTATAACGGCCCAAGAGGCATGCGGTGTTCACGGACCGCAGAGCTAAGCTGGCGGAAGAAAACATCTTCTTCCCAAGGTGGTCCAGCTTCTTGGATTCCCTATCTGGGGGAGTAGTAGGGAATACGCCCTTAGAAGACGAGGCTTGGACCACCAAGCTCTCGGGGGTAGGGTGTTGGGAGAGGAAAAGTGGGTCGCCCGGGGCCAGGCGGTGGCGTCGGGCAATCATCCTGTCCACTGGAGCCCCTGGGCTTGGACCAAGTGCCCTGAAGGACGTCGGTGAGGGCTTCATTAAAAGGTAGCAGGGGCTCCAAAGAGGCCGCAACCGGTTGAAGTACCTCTGTCAGGAGGTTAGTCCTGACTGCCACCGTAGGAAGCTCCAGGCCCAAGGCCTCAGCCGCCAAGCATGCCAAGGTCCAGGGAGGTATCCAAACCACTGGCATCACCCAGTTCCTCTCGCCAGTCCGGCTCGTCAAGCTGGTCAGCTAAAGGGTCTACAGACCCCTCCCAGTCCTCCTCACCCTCCTCTGCCTGCCACTCAGGGCGATAGGGAATGCCAGGGATGAACAGCGGTACAAAAGTACACTCCGGCACTGGTACAGACGTCGGTCCGTCACCGTATCCAAGTCAGGGTGAGGCTGGGGTCGATGCCGGTTGCAGGCACAACCGACGTCGGGGGCGTCGTCATTGGAATCGGTGCCGGGGCAGGTACTGTGAGGTCAACCAGCGCCGATCCAGATCTAGGCTTGGCTCTTCAGGGGCCCTCTGGCGCCAGAGCCGCCGCATTCAAAGACCCAGGGGGCCCCCAGTCGAGTCCGTGGGGCCAGACGGCGCGCCGCCGTAGTCGGGCTGCCCAAAAATGCTATGGAGCGCTTCGTAAAAAGCTCGAAGCTGGGCAGGGGATGCTCTGGAAAAGAGAGGGAAGCGCGGAGCCGTCTCAGAAGCGGGCTCCGAAGACAGGGCCGAAAAGCGACGACCCTCCGGGTCCCGTGTCGCGTCGGCTGACGGGCGGAGGGAAGGCGAAGAGTGGCGATGCTTCTTCGCCTTCTTCTTGTGCTCCGACTACCTGAGGAGTGCGAAGACTTCGATGACGAGTACTGGCGGCTCCGCGAGCGGTCCCAAGACCTTCCTCTCGACCGGGACCTCGAACGACGCGGAGCGGACTGCCGGGCCTCCAAGAGCTTTCGGGACCGCTCCCGCAAAGACTTCGGATTCATGGCCCGGCAGTCGGAGCACGACTTCGGGTCGTGGTCGCGCTCCAGGCACCAGAGGCACACGAGGTGCGGATCCGTGACTGATATCAATTTGTGACAGGAGTTACAAGGCTTGAAGCCGGTCCGACGATGGGACATCCCTCGTGCTACCAGGAGTCGAATGACTCAAAAAAAGAAGTCGACAAAGTCGAAAAAAGTTTAGTCAAAAATGACTAAGGTGCAAGCTTCTCTCGGGATCTGTGCTGGCTGGCGCAGAAAAAGAAAGAACTGACGTCAGCGCGCAAGGGTGGCGTCTAAGTAGACACCGCGACGTCATCCCGGCGACAACGACGGATGCGAAGTCGACTAACGCCACCTACCGATGCGCAGGGGTACTGCTACAGAAAAAGTCTCCGGATCCAGTCTGACGCCTGAGGGTAATTCTAGACTAAGGAATCTATAACGAATTGTCTCTTTCAGATATGAAAGATTCCAAAACCCTAGTCAGTGATGTTATCATGTCAGTATTGGAGGAAACAAAGTTGTTGCAAAAATTAATCAGTAGGAAATTAGCTGATTTGCGCTGAATCCAAAATAGTTGAAAATGCAGAGAGTTTAAAAAGGACCAATTAGTTTTCCCTTGAAATGCAACTGAAACTAAAGTAAGCAAACCTCCCTTCAGTGTGCCCAAAGTAGTAGCATTGATTGGGGTGTGAAATGTAGCCATCAATATGGTGAGGGTCCAAGTTTGCTTAAGACAAAGCAAATCATACCCACAGATTAGATCAGTCCACTTAGTATTGTTTAGCTGAGCAGTCTACCCGGCAACTTTTCACGAAACAAAGTTAACAAAATTAGCAGCTGAGGGAGGTACAAGTGCGGATGGTGTAGCAGAATCCGCTCTACTAACAAAAGTGCCAGAAATAGAAGCATTTAAAAAAAAAATCAAAACTGGGGAAAAAAACAGCAGCCCTCACTCTCTTTCTCAGACTCATCCACGTTGACTCTCACTTACGCACTTTCACCTGTATACAAACACAACACACATACTCACACACACATTGCTCTGTCTCACACTAGAACATTCTCCTCAGCAAGCAGGCACACAACATAGATTTACAAATATATTCTTTTACTTAACTCTTCTGTCAGCTAAGTTCCAGCTCCTGGTGCTCCATTATTTATTACACTAATTGTGGATAATAGACTGTTATTCCCTACTAATATAATAAAAGAGGGCAGAAAACAAGAAGGGCGAAGCCCATAAGGGCGAGCCATCCCTGTGTTATAAGCACTGATTTTGCCACCTCCGAAGCTAGGGATTGGAAAGGCACTGCTAATGTTTGCAATGGGCAATTGCAACTCCTGATGACTACTAAATTACGTCAATGGTTATGGAATTTTTATAGACCCTCTTTACTGTTCCACACTGGTGGAACTGGTTATCTTCAGGAGCTGACTGGCTGTTAAGTCAATCTGGTTGAAGGCTTAAGGCTACTTACCTGTACATTTAGGGCTGTTCCACGCCTCTGAACTGTAAGCACTGACATTGCTATGTATTAACATACCTGAAGAATAATATTTTGTTAAAGCAGCATGTTGCAGGACACATTCTATGCAACAACTCCTTCATTTCAGATACCACTTATGCACATG